>CM038675.1:841282556-841882556 GCA_021605145.1 Aegilops bicornis
GTGTGCCGTGATGTTCGGATATTTGACGTGTTGTATTGCTCGCCAGAACTTGTTTCCTTGGCCCGTAGATAGATCTAACTGGGCCATCCTTTTGGTGCGAATCCTTATGCGGATCGCGTGCCGGCTTGTGTGCGGCGCCGCTTGCCGCTCTACGTTTGCCATGTGGTCGTCTATCCGACCCGGCGGCCTCTTTGTTTTTTGATCGTGGGGGCTCTACGGCCTCCTCATCGAATTCGGGCAGTAGTTTGCGCTTTGGGTAGCTCTTTGCTTGGCGGTTGTCGCCATATTTGTCTGCAGTGTTGAGTAATTTACTCCATCTCATTCGGAGTGCGTCTTCCGCTGTTCTGAGCCTCTGTTTCTGCTTTTTCAAGCTACACGCAGTAGCGAGGAGCTCTTTGTGGAGGTTCTTCTGATCCAATGACGTGTCCGGCGTGAGATCGTCCGGACTGTTGTCCTTGCCGGGGACGGGTTGTTTGTCCAAGTTGGCCTGTTCGGATGGTTGCTCAATGGCAGGTTTGTCGTCGGCCGGCTCTCTCTGCTCTATGGCTGGGTCTGTGTGGGCGCTACCTTTGTCGAGGTGGGGTTTTGAGCGGCACTTACGCCGCCGCTTTGACTGCTTCCCGAGGGAATTTTCTTTCGCAGCGTCTCGTCGTTCCTCGTTATCGCTTCCCTTAGGTGTGTCCACCATATATATATCGTAAATTGAGGTGGCCATCCAGTGCCCTGTGGGCGCTGGTTCTTGGTCGTCTCCGGCGTCGTCGTCCATATCGTCGATGTCCTCGGAGTCGAAGTCGAGCATGTCTGTTAATTCATCGACAGTGGCTACAAAGTGGGTGGTGGGTGGGTGTTGAATTTCTTCGTTGTCCGAATCCCAACCTTCCTGGCCGTAGTTCGGCCAAGGCTCCCCTGACAAAGAGAGAGACTTTAATGAGTTCAGGATATCGCCAAAGGGCGAGTGCTGAAAGATGTCCGCGGCGGTGAACTCCATAACCGGCGCCCAGTCGGATTCGACTGGCAGGGGCGCGGGAGGTTCGCAGTCCGGAAAGGAGTCCGGCACCTGGGAGTCACGAGCTTTGCAAAGGACAGGGATGGTATTCGGCTCAATCGTTGTAGAGATTTCAGCCCCCGAGGTGGTGTCCAACCAACCGTCCTCGATCGGCGAAACCAGCTCCGGATTAAGGGTCGGAGCGGGCACTGGTGCGGCCTCCAGGGCACTGTTCGGCGGCAGAGCTAGATCGTACCCAGCGAGACAGCGCGGCACGCTCGACTCCGCGGAAATCGGCCGTATAGTTCAAGCTTCCAAATCTGACCTGATGGCCAGGGGCGTAGCTTTCAATCTGCTCCAAATGGCCTAGCGAATTGGCCCGCGGCGCAAAGTCGCCGAATACGAAGATCTGTCCGGGAAGAAAAGTCTCACCCTGGACTGTGTCGTTGCTGATGATTGAAGGAGCCATCGGGCCTATAGGTGACGGCACAGAGGAACTCTCAATGAAAGCACCAATGTCGGTGTCAAAACCGGCGGATCTCGGGTAGTAGGTCCCGAACTGTGCGTCTAGGCGGATGGTAACAGGAGACAAGGGACACGATGTTTTTACCCAGGTTCGGGCCCTCTCGATGGAGGTAATACCCTACTCTTGCTTGATTAATATTGATGATATGGGTAGTACAAGAGTAGATCTACCACGAGATCAGAGATGCTAAACACTAGAAGCTAGCCTATGGTATGATTATTGTTCGTCCTACAGACTAAAACCCTTCGGTTTATATAGACACGAATAGGGTTAGGGTTACACAGAGTCGGTTACAATGGTAAGAGATCTACATATCCGTATCGCCAAGCTTGCCTTCCACGCCAAGGATAGTCCCATCCGGACACGGGGTGAAGTCTTCAATCTTGTATCTTCATAGTCCAGGAGTCCGGCCAACGATGATAGTTCGGCTATCCGGACACCCCCTAATCCAGGACTCCCTCAGTTGGGTTTTACCTTAATGAACGTTAGTAGTTGCGGAAGCTTGCTAATAGTTCCAATAATAAGTGCATAGAATTCCAAGTCAGGGATGACATGCTAGCAGTGGCGTCTCCCACATAAAACTTGTTATCGGTCTAGTAAAGTAGTCAATTGCTTAGGGACAATTTCACAACTCCTACCACCACTTTTTCCACACTCGCTATATTTACTATTATTGCTTCTTTATCTAAACAACCCCTACTTTTTATTTACGTGCTCTTTATTATCTTGCAAACCTATCCAACAACACCTACAAAGTATTTCTAGTTTCATACTTGTTCTAGCACTACTAGGAAAAGGGCTACTAATGGCGCACCAGTTTTGCCTACTAATGGCGCATCACTGGTGCGCCATTAGTATCACGCCACTAGAATTTTTCTCTAATGGCGCACCACTGGTGCGCCATGGTGCGCCACTAGTGTCTGCTACACTAATGGCGCACCACACTGTAATGCGCCATTAGTAACAATTTTTTTAATTTTTGTTTCTTAATCTCAGGTCACTATTTCACCTATGAAATATCCAACACATATATATACAACAAGCATCCATATAACAATCATAGCCAACACACAAGTTCCATCATATATACATACATAGCCAACACACAAGTTCCATCATATATACATACATAGCCAACACACAAGTTCCATCGTTACATATTACAAAAGTTTCACATTGTTCAGCCAACACCGTTATCCATCAATTCACAAAAGTTTCACATTGATACAAAATAAAAACACAAATGGAAAAGAAGCACTCCATCCATGCAAGCTTCCGTGAATTAAATCAAATCTGCAAAATGATAAACAAGAAGTTAGAAGAAGAAAAAGAAGAAGACTAGAAGAATACTAGAAGAAGAAGAACACTAGAAGAAGAATAAGTAGAATTTTGGAAAAGAAATAAGAAGAAGACTATAAGCTTATTATGCAAACTTGATCATTTTGTGCTAACATAAGTTATTTTGGAGCTAACCTATAGGAAACTAAGCATATAAGCTCTAAGTTAGTATATTAGAGCCAACTTAGGTAAAATGAAGCTAACCTATGTCATTTTGGAAAAGAAGAAGAATAAGAAAAATACTATAAGCTTATTATGTAAATTTTATCATTTTGTGCTAACATAAGTTATTTTGGAGCTAACCTATAGGAAACTAAGCATATAAGCTCTAAGTTAGCATATTAGAGCCAACTTAGGTAAAGTGAAGCTAACCTATAGGAAACTAAGCATATTAGAGATAACATAGGTAACTAAGTATATATATATCATTTTGGAGATCTGACATACTGACAAAGTTCAGTTCTCATGCATTGTTCTTCTCCTTCTCCTTCCTCACCGATCGATGCGCCAAGAGCGGCGAGGCGGTGGAGGCGGTGGAGGCAGTGGGATGTAGTCTTCTACCTCAATTGGCGTGGTCATGTCACCCAGCTGTGGGATCACCGGCGCCACCACCGGTGTGTGGTCATTGTCAGGCACCACCACCATCGCGAGGCCACCTTCAGGCACGACCATTACTAGGTCATCCTCAGCCACCTCCATCTCTTCCCCATGGTCAGCCACCACCATCTCTTGCCCATGGTCAGCCACCATCATCTCTTTCCCTTGGTCAGCCACCACCAGCGCTAGGTCATCCTCAGCCTGATGCCCATCGTCATCCTGCAGCTCCTCATCCCCACTCTGCTCCTCTTCTCCCGCACTCCAGTCCGGATCATCCTTCTTGTTGTCTATGCTGCTGCCAGAATTGCTGCTGCTTTCGCTACAGCCAGAATTGCTGCTGCTTCCGCTACAGCCTTGGTCGCTGCTGCTTTCGCGACAGCCATGGTCGCTGCTGCTTTGGCTGTAGCTATTGTCGCTACTGCTGCTCCCATTACCTGCCCAAATGCAACAATGACCGTTAACAATCGATGTGAGACAAAGCCAAATGTAGAGGAATAAGAAGAGGCAGAACGTACCGGCATCATAATCATCAGCGTAGCGCATGCGACACATAGTCGCGTTGAACACCTTCACGATGAGCATGGTGGCGGCGTCGTCGTACGTGAAGAGAAGGAAGTACCCCAGCCGCAGGTCGTAGGCACGGTAGAACTCCTTCCACCCAGGAGACAAGTACATGTGGCCCTCCTTGATCACCAACTCCACATCCCACAGCCTGCGAAACCCGCTGCCGGCCTGTCGCACCTTCACATTATTTGGTGGATCTTCACCCATCAGCATGTTCTTAAAACTGTCAGGCAGCCTCTGCAGTTTGGGACAATGAGTGATGTAGGCAAACAACAGATATCATAATGAGATGGGTGAAGCTAGGGGAGATCTCTCATTTTATATACCTACGTCATGGACGATACTGAAGTCCCAAGTATGATAGTGAAGAACTCGGAAGCATCCAACTCGTACTGCGGTGTCGCAGAGCGGCGGTGACTGTTTCCCGCCATCTCTGATAATTAAGCAGCAGAAGATACCAATTAGTACCCTTACAACAGATCATAAAACATGCATGATAACAGGCATTAGTCGCAGTATTTCATATGTCCTATTTTAGCAAAGTAATGCTAAAATTCACGGAAAATTTCAGCATTACCTTTGCTGAAAATAGGACATATGGAGTACCCAAATTAGCCGGAACGGAAGTTAATCGACATTCCGGCAAACTCAAGGGCCTCTCGGGGTACCTACATCATCATCACAAGTACAGCAGCAACAACAGTGAATACAGGCATAACAACAGCAAAACTATATATTTTTATGCAGTAAACAAACGAACACTAAGAGTACAATGTTCTTGCAAAAAACATTATTGTGTGACATCGAAAGGCATCACTCTGCTTAAAGGGAAGGATGACTTAAGTGGCAGATGTATATGATTGCACCACTTGACCTGCACTTCTCTATATTATATGATGTACTGAAGAACTTGAGCAAAAAAAGATAAATAGGAACATATTTCTCACCTTGGAGGTGTTGCTGTTGCTGCACTGTCTGAACTTCACTTCCTTTACCTCCTCGGAAACCTGAAATATGCAGATGTTAGAAAGGTTAATGAACCAACAGATGCCCTAATGGAAGTAATAACAACATGACAACAAACAACAAACAAACATGATGGGCTTAAGATTAATGAACCAACATCGGTATGGTAAGGTAATTTATTAGCTTTGCTGATTGCTCAGCTAACCGAGCATCAAATCCTAGCACTAAAGCACTCTCTATCCATCATTTCATTATGAATATAAAAGCTAACTTGGAGTCCCATCCTCCCAATTCAAAGTCACATTTATCAGCGACAAATATAACTCAATGCTTGAGCAAATGTTGGTACTAGATTCACCACCGTGTAAAGCAAAGTGCAGTACAAAAGTTTAGTAGAACCACGGGACCGGGCTCCACGCCTCGCTGCCGTTAGATGGCACCACGAGATCTGCACCGTGCAGAGTCATTTGATCAAGGACCGCTAATCAAGTACAGTAATTTCTTAATCTATGGTGTAGTTTCTCTCGGCCCAGTACAACTATTGTGGCAGAAGGTTGTTAGCCGAAGCATTGTGCAGAACAACAATTTAAAATATCTGTCCCATGCGTTAAGCCATTCTAGCTAAACACAGCCTGCAAATCACATGTATTGGCACACAACTCCAGGCCTGAAACCGATGGCATCTAGAGGTGGAGCCGGGGCACCATGGTTCTAAAAAAATTTGCGCACTCAATAAATTATCTGAACAAGCCAGAAAGGATTCTTCAAGGAACACATACGTCTGCAACAGAATAAGCAGCCACGAGTTCGCCCTTCGGTTGGTAATAATAACTTAACAGCAACACGAGCATCCGTATCTGACGATCGCACACGAGTAAGCAACATGTGCAGCACAGTGTCCAAAAGTCCTACTAAAATTCCACCAACAGCTTGCAGGTACTCTCTAAATTACATTCTGAACATGACGAGAAATCCTAACCCAAATCCACGGGAAATAACTAGCATTGCCAAGGATGTGAAAGAAGATAGAGGTGAGACGAACCTGTATCATGGGCTTGGGAGAGGGCGAGGCCGAGGACGGCGTGGGGCTTGAGGGCCTGCGGCCTGGTGAGGCCGACGAGGTGGTCGTCCCCGACGCCGGCGGAGCTAGGGTTCGGGGAGACGGCGGGCGGCGCTGAGGGGACGGGGCGGTGGAGAGGGGGTAGGGGGGAGGTCGCGGGCGCGGGCAGCAGAGGTTTCGGCCGGCTGGGCGCGCCAAGGCGGGCGGGCCGGCAGCGTGTGGCGGCGGGCGTGGCAGCGGCGGGGTCGGCGGCGCGCCGAGAGGGGCGTGGGGGCGCGGGGGCGCGGTGGCGGCGTACGGTTGGGGTGGGGGGCGTACTGAGTGGGGAGGAAGGGAGGGAGGGAATAAGTTTTTTTGCCAAAAAGTAAAAAAAAATTACTGGCGCACTCTGTCTCCAGTGCGCCATTAGTAGTTCTAACTACTAATGGCGCACTTTGCCCGGATGCGCCATTAGAATGTTTGAAAAAATGAAAAAAATGTTTTACTAGTGGCGCACCTTCTGCCTCGTGCGCCATTAGTGTATTCCACACTAATGGCGTATCTCCACCAGGTGCGCCATTAGTATATAGTAGTGGCGCACCACTTCTCTGGTGCGCCATTAGTGTCAATCCTATCTTAAGCCCTTTTCCTAGTAGTGTAGGTGAAGCAAACACTAAGCGTGCGTAGAGTCGTATCAACGGCAGATAGGACTTGAGAGAATATTGGTTCTACCTTTAGCTGCTCGTTGGGTTCGACACTCTTACTTATCAAAAGAGGCTACAATTATCCCCTACACTTGTGGGTTATCAAGACATTTTTCTGGCACCGTTGCCGGGGAGTCATACCGTGGGGTGAATATTCTCGTGTGTGCTTGTTTGCTTTATCACTAAGTAATTTTGATTTGCTGTTCTAAGTTGTTCTCTATTTTTAGTTATGGATATGGAACACGAAATACCAAAAAAAATAGGTGTACTTGCTACTCATGGAGATGGGGAACCTCCTAAAACCCTCGGTGCTCGTTATGTGAAAGAAATTATGTACTACTTTGATAATCCGGAGAAAACCCCATTCAATTATGTTATGGGAGTAACGTTGGATCAACGTGAATACTTTAGGGATTATTGCTTGACACAAAAAGGGAAACTATTATGGGATCAAATTTATAAGTTGTATTGGTATGCTAGGCAACTATGCTTGAGATAAGATATTACTTGTTGCTCTAGGATGAAGGCTCCACACCTTCCCTTTTCATGCAAATTTAATGATGATAAAACCTTGGCTTCTTATGCTAATGGTATATATGATTACTATGATGTGGAACAAATAGAAGAATATGCTTCTTTTAAGGGTGCTTATGAAATTGAATCTCTGTTTGAAAAGTATGAAGCTTTTGATGATGATGTTTATAGGCCTGAAAATTATGCTATATTGAAATATTGCTACGAGAATCTATCTATCTGTCTATCTATCTATCTATCTATCTATCTATCTATCTTCTATCTATCTTCTATTATATTATTAAAACGGTAGAAAACGAACGGTTTAGATATAACAATAGAAAAAGGCTCAAAAGAACGGTTGTGATTTGCTAGAAATAAGTAATCACGTATCGACGTCTCCATATCCTCAGACGTTTCCTGACTGCCATGCAAAGCGATGAGTTGATTTAAAAATAAACAAAACGATGGGTGGCAGTCCAATTCCCATACGCCAGGCTACATATGCCAGCCGGCACGTACTCACTTGAATCAATCAACCCACTTTGTCACGCTGCATCAGATTGGATAAGAAAAGAGTAAAACACACTGGCAACAGAGAAAAGAGAATAAAGAGCATGTAGGGTTCAAAAAATAAAACTATGTAAAAGGCCATCATTGATACGTCTGACATGCGTGGATACATACATATTAAAAAAGCCTTCCAAAAAAAACTATGGAAAGGCCTATACGGAATAACTAAACAAGCACAGATGACACATACAAGGAGAGTTCAGTTTGGGCACGTTACAAAACTAGACCATGCACATTAGAAAATAAAGTTGCAAGAAGGTTTCTGGATGGAAAAATCATAGACATATAAATCTTCTTACCTACAAGAAAATATGTACTACAAAGCCTAGCCTCCATACACATAGCACACGTACATGCACAAGCAGAATTTGCCCAGTATGTTCCCATGCAAACGGCCATCCAATAAAGAAAAATAGCTACCGCTTAAAAGACAAAGAAAATTGTACTGCAAAAATCCAAACAAACAGACACCAAATACAATTGATCATGGTTGATTTTTTTGGGATTTTTGCGATAAAAATACTAGATATGTCTCTTCTTTGATACACAAAGTCACAAAGAGAAGAACTCGATTTATATGTGAATTGCAAATAATAAATAGTAACTAAAATATCAAATATATTTGTATGAATAGAAATATTCAGCTATAGGGCTTAAATATAAAATTTAGCCCACAAAGTTGAACATGAAATTAAATAAATTATTATCTAATTATTAAGTATAATTCCGTTATATAAAACTGAACTATAGTTCTTAAATTGAGACGTACGTATGAACATGAAATTAAAAATCAAATAAATTATAGTCCGAATACAATCTAGAATAATATAAGTTTGCGCAGAACAACAGGAACGAAGAAAAGAATGTATCATGAACTTCGATAGGACATAATTTAATACCCTTTTTTAATGAATATGAAGGGGAGCCTTGGCGCAGTGGTAAAGCTGCTGCCTTGTGACCAAGAGGTCACGGGTTCAAGTCCTGGAAACAGCCTCTTACAGAAATGTAGGGAAAGCTCATGTACTATAGACCCAAAGTGGTCGGACCCTTCCCGGACCCTGCGCAAGCGGAGCTACATGCACCGGGCTGCCCTTTTTTTTAATGAATATACACCAACAGTCACTTGGACTACAACATAAATACTTAGGGTGAGAGGACATTGTCACAAGCATCTAGAAGCATGCATAAAAGATGGACGTACATGATACTGTGCTCTCTAGAATAGTAATTGCAAGACATATAGTGGTGAGACAGATAGCAGAAGAGGACATGAAATTTAGGCATTTAATTACTGATGAAATGGATACATGTTGCACGACACAAACTTTAATGCCATTAGTCATCTGCGAACACACACGGTGACTTTAACAGGAATAAATATCAGTAGAGAAAACAATACCAAATATATCTATTATTGATTGAATCATAGAGAATGTTATATTAAAACACTCATGCATGTCAAATATGAAATAAATAGTTTCAATTTCCTTAAAAATACACTTACATTCAAAATGAATGGGCACCATCCGAGGTGAGAAGCTCAAGAGCCCAAGTGAGAGAATGTTTTACAATTTTTTCCGCATTCACTGACTACATCCATTTATTGTGAGAAGTCGTGTAGATATTCACTCTATGATGAGACACGTGGAAGAACATATATTGACAAGTGGATATACAACAATTTGCTAACAAAACATACAAACACTACATGGCCCGTGTTGAGATATGGTTACAAATCTTGAATCTTCAGATTTTTCTTGGTGAAAATCCCCAAAATATATTAGGTGGAAAGATAAATGAAAATGGATGAAAAAAGGCCGAACACTGAAAAAAATAGATTAGTACCAAAGCCTATCGCTTGGCATTGTTGGACATTTATAGGGCATGTCTCTTATAAGCTTTTGTTGTAGATAACCAAATTTTCAACAAAAAATTCTTTTATATAAATACTCATGCAGGGGAAAGACCAATGTAGAAAACACCACCAAGATAGGAGGTCTAGCCGCGCAAATGCGCGGGTAACCCCGCTAGTTATGAATATAACTCCAATATTGATGCGTTTATTGAGAAAGTCTCCGATGTCCAAGAAGCTACTAATATTTTGTAGGAGTCTATGTAAGAAGAAATCGATGAAACTGTGAGACCTCATTGGATGAAAAAGATGATGAGGAGAGCGAAGAACAAAAGGAGGAAGAGTGGATTGATCACCCGTGCCTACCTTCTAATGAGAGTAACTCTTCAACTCATAGATTGTTTAAGTCCCCTTTGTTCTTACCAAGGATGATTGCTATGATGATTGTTATGATCCCGTTGATTCTCTTGAAATATCCCTTTTTGATGATGCTTGCTATGCTTGTGGCCAAGATGCCAATATTAATTATGCTTATGGAGATGAACTTGCTATAGTTCCTTATGTTAAACATGAAATTTTTGGTATTGCAACCACACATGATAGTCCTGTTATCTTTTTGAATTCTCCAAACTACACTATATCAGAGAAGTTTGTGCTTATTAAGGATTATGTTGATGGGTTGCATTTTACCGTTGCACATGATGATTTTGATAGATATAATATGCATGTGCTTGCTGCTCCTACTTGCAATTATTATTAGAGAGGAACTATATCTCCACCTATCTATGTTTCCAATATGATAAAATTGCAAGAAACTGTTTATACTATGCATTGGCCTTTACTTGGTGTGCATGAATTGTTCTTTTATGACATGCCGATGCATAGGAAGAGCGTTAGACTTTGTTGTTGCATGATTATGTTACTTTGTGCTCACTACTAAATTACAAATCATTGTTTATTAAAATTGGCTTTGATATACCATGGGATCCGGGTGGATTCATTACTTGAGCACTATATGCCTAGCTTAATGGCTTTAAAGAAAGCGCTGCCAGGGACACAACCCGGAAGTTTTAGAGAGTCATTTATTTCTGTTGAGTGCTTTCATATAGTCTAAAAACCAAAAAATAAAGAGGGGAACCCAAAACTTTTCAAAAAGGAAAGTGAAAGTGAGAAAAACAAGCATTGTTGAAGTGGGAGAGCTCCTTGAACTTTGTTCATGCTCACAGAAACTTTGTAAATCTTGATTACAGAAAAATTTAATCAAAAATAATTATCCCCTTGTAAAATTCCATTGTATTATAAAAATAATGTGCCAAGGTTTTCCTTTAGGATGTTTACAATGCTTGTTGGTTTGTACGGTGCGGGACACAAACTTTGGCTGTAGTGCTTTATTTTACATTTTTTGCTGGAGTGTCAAACGGTTCTGATTCGTTTTGCACTGTCTTTCTGTACAAATGTTTTATTTTTCCTAATTTTGGTAGAATTGTTGGGGTACCAGAAGTATTGTGAATGTTCAGATTTCTACAGACAGTTCTGTTTTTGACATATTCTTTTTTTGATGCATAGTTTGCTTGTTTTGATGAATCTATCAATTTATATCGGTGGATTAAGCCATGGAAAAGTTATATTACAGTAGACACAGTGCAAAAACAAAATATGAATTGGTTTTCTACAGTACTTACAGTAGTGATTTGCTTTCTTATACTAACGGATCTTACCGAATATTCTGTTGAAGTTTTGTGTGGATGAAGTGTCTAATCGAGGAGGTCTCGATATGAGGAAAAGGAATAGAGGCAAGAGCTCAAGCTTGGGGATGCCCAAGGCACCCCAAGTCAATATTCAAGGAGACTCAGGCGTCTAAGCTTGGGGATGCCCCGGAAGGCATCCCCTCTTTCTTCAACAAGTATCGGTATGTTTTCGGATTCATTTCGTTGATGCGATATGTGCAAGTCTTGCAGCGTCTTTTGCATTTAGTTTTCAATTTTATTTTATGCACCATTCTGGTATGAGATAGTCCTTGGTTGATTTATAGAATTCTCTTTACACCTCACTTAAATTTTTTGAGTATGGCTTTATAGAATGCTTCATGTGCTTCACATATATTGTTTCAAGTTTGGATTGCCTATATCTCTCCACTTAGAAAACCGCCATTTGTAGAATGCTCTTTTACTTAACTTATATTTGTTAGAGCGTGGGCATATCTTTTGTAGAAAGAATTAAACTCTCTTGCTTCACCTTTATCTATTTAGAGAGATGACAAGAATTGGTCATTCACATGGTTAGTCATAAAATCCTACATAAACTTGGAGATCGATGAATATGATATGTTTGATTCCTTGCAATAGTTTTGCGACATAAAGGTGGTGATATTAGAGTCATGCTAGTGGGTGATTGTGTATTGTAGAGACACTTGTGTTGAGGTCTATGATTCCCAAGCATGCACGTATGGTGAACCGCTTTGTGATGAAGTTGGAGCACAATTTTATTTATTGATTGTCTTCCTTATGTGTGGGAGTCGGGGACGAGCGATGATCTTTTCTAACCAATCTATCCCCCTAGGAGCATGCGCTTAGTACTTTGTTTCGATGACTAATAGATTTTTGCAATAAGTATGTGAGTTCTTTATGACTAATGTTGAGTCCATGGATTATACGCACTCTCACCCTTCCATCATTGCTAGCCTCTTCGGTACCGTGCATTGCCCTTTCTCACCTCGAGAGTTGGTGCAAACTTCGCCGGTGCATCCAAACCCCATGATACTATACGCTCTATCACACATAAGCCTCCTTATATCTTCCTCAAAACAGCCACCATACCTACCTATCATGGCATTTCCATAGCCATTCCGAGATATATTGCCATGCAACTTCCATCATAATAAAATAAATGACTTGAGCATTCATTGTCATATTGCTTTGCATGATCATAAGATAGCTAGCATGATGTCCATTTTTTATGTCATTGCTATGTGATAACCAACAAGTGTAGGGGATCGCAACAGCTTTCGAGGGTAAAGTATTCAACCCAAATTTATTGATTCGACACAAGGGGGGCCAAAGAATATTCTTGAGTATTAGTAGTTGAGTTGTCAATTCAACCACACCTGGATAACTTAGTATCCGCAGAAGGTATTTAGTAGAAAAGTAGTATGATAGTAATGGTAACAATGGTAAAAGATAAAGATAGTAATAGCAATATTTTTGGTGTTTTGTAGTGATTGTAACAGTAGCAACAGAAAAGTAAATAAGCGAAGAACAATATATGAAAAGATCGTAGGCAATGGATCAGTGATGCATAATTATGCCGGATGTGATTCCTCATGTAATAGCTATAACATAGGGTGACACAGAACTAGCTCCAGTTCATCAATGTAATGTAGGCATGTATTCCGTAAATAGTCATATGTGCTTATGAAAAAGAACTTCCATGACATCTTTTGTCCTACCCTCCCGTGGCAGCGGGGTCCTAGTGGAAAATAAGGGACATTAAGGCCTCCTTTTAATAAAGAACCGGACCAAAGCATTAACACATAGTGAATACATGAACTCCTCAAACTACGGTCATCACCGAGAAGTATCCCGATTATTGTCACTTCGGGGTTGTCGGATCATAACACATAATAGGTGACTATGGACTTGCAAGATTGGATCAAGAACACACATATATTCATGAAAACATAATAGGTTCAGATCTGAAATCATGGCACTTGGGCCCCAGTGACAAGCATTAAGCATAGCAAAGTCATAGCAACATCAATTTCAGAACATAGTGGATACTAGGGATCAAACCCTAACAAAACTAACTTGATTACATGGTAAATCTCATCCAACCCATCACCGTCCAGCAAGTCTACGATGGAATTACTCACGCACGGCGGTGAGCATCATGAAATTGGTGATGGAGGATGGTTGATGATGACGACGGCAATGAATCCCCCTCTCTGGAGCCCCGAACGGACTCCAGATCAGCCCTCCCGAGAGAGATTAGGGCTTGGCGGCAGCTCCGTGTCGTAAAACGCGATGAAACTTTCTCTCTGATTTTTTTCTCCGCGAGACGGAATATATGGAGTTGGACTTGAGGTCGGTGGAGGTCCAGGGGGCCCACGAGATAGGGGGCGCGCCCTACAGAGGGGGGGGGCTGTCTCGTGGACATGCCCTGGGCCCCCTGGTGTATTTCTTTCGCCCAGAAATTCTTATTAATTCCAAAAAGTGCCTCCGTGGATTTTCAGGACATTCGGAGAACTTCTCTTTTCTACACAGAAAACAACATCATTGCAGTTCTGTTGAAAACAGCGCCAGTCCGGGTTAGTTTCATTCAAATCATGCAGGTTATAGTCCAAAACAAGGGCAAAGGTGTTTGGAAAAGTAGATACGTCGGAGACGTATCAACTCCCCCAAGCATAAACCTTTGCTTGTCCTCAAGCAATTCAGTTGATAAACTGAAAGTGATAAAGAAATTTTTTTACAAACTCTATTTGCTCTTGTTGTTGTAAACATGCGAAGACATCATTCAGGTTTCAACAATATTATAAACTAACCATACTCACAATAACACTTAGGTCTCACAGTTACTCATATTATCAGCTAGCGAGCCATAATAATAAAACTCGGATGACAACACTTTCTCAAAACAATCATAACATGATATAACAAAATGGTATCTCTCTAGCCCTTTCTGAGACCGCAAAACATAAATGTAGAGCACCTTTAAAGATCAAGGACTGACTAAACATTGTAATTCATGGTTAAAGAGATCCAGTCAAGTCATACCCAATATAAACCAATAGTAATACACGCAAATAACAGTGTGCTCTCCAGCGGGTGCTTTTTAATAAGAAGGTGATGACTTAACATAAAGGTAAATAGATAGGACCTTCGCAGAGGGAAGAGGGATTTGTAGAGGTGCCAGAGCTCGATTTTAAAATAGAGATTGAATAACATTTTGAGCGGCATACTTTTGCTGTCAATGCAACAACTATAGATGGTTGTATCTTCCATACTAAATGCACTATAGGTAGTTCCCACGCAAAATGGTAAAATTTTATACCCCCCCCCCAACCACCAACAAGCATCAATTCATGGCTTGCTCGAAAAAACGAGTGCCTCCAACAAACAACAGCTCTGGGGGGGTTTTGATTAATTATTTTGATTTGCTTTGATCTTTTTGGATCATGGGACTGGGCATCCCGGTTACCGGCCCTTTCTCGTGATTGAGGAGCGGATTCCACTCCTCTGAGAATAACCCACCTAGCATGGAAGATATAGGCAGCCTTAGTTGTAACATGAGCTGCTCGAGCATACAAAACAGAATTTCATTTGAAGGTTTAGAGTTTGGCACATAAAAATTTACTTGGAACGGCAGGTAAATACCGCATATACGAAGGTATAGTGGACTCATATGGGACAACTTTGGGGTTTAAGGAGTTTGGATGCACAAGCAGTATTCCCGCTTAGTACAGGTGAAGGCTAGCAAAAGACTGGGAAGCGACCAACTGAGAGAGCGACAACAGTCATAAACATGCATTAAAACTAATTCATACCGAGTACAAACATTCGTAGGATATAATCCACCATGAACATAAATATCGTGAAGGCTATGTTAATTTTGTTTCAACTACATGCGTGAACATGTGCCAAGTCGAGTCACTCAATTCATTCAAAGGAGGATACCATCCCATCATACCACATCATAATCATTCTAATAGCATGTTGGCACACAAGGTAAACCATTATAACTCAAAGCTAATCAAGCATGACACAAGCAACTATAATCTCTAAATGTCATTGCAAATATGTTTACTTCATAATAAGCTGACTCTGAAACGATGAACTCATCATATTTACAAAAACAAGAGAGGTCGAGTTCATACCAGCTTCTCTCATCCCAATAAGTCCATCATATGTCGTCATTATTGCCTTTCACTTGCACGACCGAACGATGTGTATAATAATAAGAGTGCACGTGCATTGGACTAAGCTGGAATCTGCAAGCATTCAACTCAAAAGAGAAGACAAGTAAAATGGGCTCTAAATTAAATAAACAATCATGCATATGAGAGCCACTAAGCATTTTCAATATGGTCTTCCCGACCCCCAAAGGAAAGAAAAGAAAAGAAAACTATTTACACGGGAAAGCTCCCAACAAGTAAAAGAAGAACGAGAAATATTTTTGGATTTTCATTTCAATTTCTACTACAAGCATGGAAATTAAACTAGCTAATTTGTTTGGTTTTTCTCAAGGTCTATCAAACACACAAAAATAAAACTAGAAAAAGGAATTTAAACTAGCATGGATAATACAATGAAAGGGTATGAGCACCGACGACTAGTGTGTGAACATGAATGTAAAGTCGGTGAGAAATACGTACTCCCCCAAGCTTAGGCTTTTGGCCTAAGTTGGTCTAATACCAGGGACCGCCACTACTCTCCCCGGTGTAATGAGAGGTGTAATCAGGATACCACTGGCTGGTCATCTCCGGATCCCACTGGATAGATGATGCACGATAAGGGTCCAGTTCAGGTTCCGGTTCAGGTTCAGGTTCTGGAGTAAAAGCTTGAGCTCGATGATTGTTCACTGCTTCCGGTGTGACGAGAAAATTTTGTGCGAGCAAATCAAACAACAAAGGCGCAGGAAAAATAATAATCTCAAAGTGTTTCTTATTGAATTTAAGTTTATACAAGAGCATCCTATCTTGGTTGTCAACGATAAACTTGTGTGCTACCATGCTCTTGTAATCTAAAATGTGAGGAGGCAATATTGTCTTCTTTTCCTCATGGTGCCTAATGGGTATCTGAAAATGTCTAGCAAGACGTGCATCATAGATACCTCCAAATATGGGGCCTTTTGTACGATTCAGGGCTAGCCATTTAGCAACAACGGCACCCATACTAAAAGTATTGTCTCCGAGCAAAGCATGTTGAAGAATGATAATATAAGGAACGCTAAAGTTTCCACTATTTCCACGATCAATCAAGCATCTACTAGCAAATATGGCAAAGTAGCGTAAAACAGGAAAGTGTATGCTAGAGACTTTTGCCTCGGAACCCTTCTTTGGCTCCTCTACGGCTATAGTATTAACAAAGCCCGCCACATCTTCATGATGGGGTTCCTCTAATTCTCCCACATAAGGTATCTTACATACCGCGCAAAAATGACGTAAAGACATTTCTTTGAACTCATCATATAAATGAAATGATACTGCAGGCGGTGACTTCTTAGGATAAAGATAAAAGTTCTGCACGAAAGTATTGGTGAGTAAGAGATACTGATCGATTCGGTCGTTGATGAACCCGGTGAGGCCTGCAGTCTCGATTAAAGCATGAAAGTCTTCATGAATTCCAGCCTCTTTCAAGAGATCCTCGCATGGCCATTCACACGACCGTACTTCCGCTAAGCGAGGAAGATTATACTTGGGTTTTTCCTTCTCTTTGGCTTGCTTTTCCTGGGAGCTTTGGCTAGAAGAGTCCCTCAAAAGTTTCCTCAACATTTTTCTGAAATTTTCTGAAATTTTAGTAACTTCAAAATAAAAGTGCATAAAACTAAACAAGATTGATAGCAACTACTCCTACAAGTGCCTAGAGCCTACATCATGCATTAGAAATGCTTGGGACCTCATAAATTTAACATGCAAGCTCAAGAACAGGGTCACCAAGGCAACAAGGATTTGCAATTAATAAAGCACTAGAACAAAAACTAATTGGACCAATGGAGGAGTCATATACCAAGCAACAATCTCCCAAAGCAGTTTTGTGAATGGAGCTTTGAGCAAGGGGATTGAAAATCACTGCAAAATGAGCTAGAACTCGGGCTTGAGCTGGATGGGGATTTTTTTGGGTAGAAGATGAAGTGTGTGGGTGCTGGCATAAGTGGAGGGGGGCCACCAGGGGCCCACGAGACAGGGGGGCGCACTCTATAGGGGGGGGCCCTCCTCTCTCGTGGCCTGGTGCATGCCCCTCCTGCAGTGTTTTCAGTGCCTAAAATCCTCAAATATTCCAGAAAAAATAATACTAAATTTGTAGGGCATTTGGAGAACTTTTATTTCGGACTATTTTTTAATACACGGATAATTCAGAAAACAGACGAATAGTAATATTTTTTATTTAATCTAAAAAACAAAAAGTAAAAAGAGGGTACAGAAGGTTGTGCCTTCTAGTTTCATCCATCTCGTGATCATCAAAATGAATCCACAAACAAGGTTGATCAAGTCTCGTTAACAAACTCATTCCGAATAACACGGAACCGGAGAAATTTCGAATAACACTAAGTTACCTCAACGGGGATATGAAAATCCCCAACAATAAGAATACATACTTTTTCTTGACAGTAGGGAGAGAAAATTCAAAATCTCCAAAAATAATAGTTGGAACCTTCTCAATAGTATTTATGTTATGAACTTGGATTTGCTTCCTCGGAAAGTGTAGCGTATGCTCATTACCATTAACATGAAAGGTGACATTGCCTTTGTTGCAATCAATAACAGCTCCTGCAGTATTTAAAAAGGGTCTACCAAGAATAATAGACATACTATCGTCCTGAGGGATATCAAGAATAATGAAGTCTGTTAAGATACTAACATTCGCAACAACAACAGGCATGTCCTCACAAATGCCGACAGGTATAGCAGTTGATTTGTCAGCCATTTGCAAATATATTTCAGTAGGTGTCAACTTATTTAATTCAATTCTACTGTACAAGGAAAGAGGCATAACACTAACACCGGCTCCTAGATCACATAAAGCAGTTTTAACATAATTTCTTTTAATAGAGCAAGGTATAGTGGGTACTCCAGGATCACCAAGTTTCTTAGGTATTCCACCCTTAAAGGTATAGTTGGCAAGCATGGTGGAAATCTTAGTTTCAGGTATTTTCCTCTTATTAGTGAGGATATCTTTCATATATTTGGCATAAGGGTTTGTTTTAAGCATATCAGTTAAGCGCGTGCGTAAGAAAATAGGTCTAATCATTTCAGCAAAGCGCTCAAAATCCTCATCATCCTTTGACTTGGATGGTTTAGGAGGAAAGGGCATGGGTTTTTGAACCCATGGTTCCCTTTCTCTACCGTGCTTCCTAGCAACAAAATCTCTCTTATCATAACGTTGGTTTCTTGATTGTGGGTTATCAAGACCAATAGCAGGTTCAATTTCTATATCATTGTTATTACTAGGTTGAGCATCTACATGAACATCATTATTAGCATTATCATCAGGTTCATGTTCATCTCCGGATTGTGTTTCAGCATCAGAGATAGAAGTATTATTAGGATTCTCAGGTATTTCTACATTTGGTTCACTAGAAGTTTGCAAAGTCCTATCATTCTTCTTTTTCTTCTTCTTAGAAGAACTAGGAGCATCTAGATTATTATTCTGAGAATCTTGTTCAATTATTTTAGGGTGGCCTTCAGGATACAAAGGTTCATGAGTCATTCTACCAATTCTAGTAGCCACTCTAACAGCAAAGTCATTTTAATTATTTAATTCAGCAAGCAATTCATTCTGAGCCTTAAGTACTTGTTCAGCTTGAGTAGCAATCATGGTAGCATGTTTACTAGTGAGTTTAAGTTCACCTTTAACTCTAGCTACATAATAATTGAAGCGTACTATCATATAAGCATTGTTCTTCAATTGTCTACCAACATAATCATTGAAATTTGCTTGTCTAAGCATGGGCTATGAAATTTAGTAGATGGGATTTCATCTTTATCATATCTATAGAGAGAATTTACCTTTACTACCTGTGTCGGTTTATCAAGACAATGGGGTTCTTCAACAGGAGGTATATTAAGACCATGTATTTCTTCAATAGGTGGTAAATTCGTAACATCTTCAGCTTTAATACCTTTCTCTTTCATTGATTTCTTTGCCTCTTGCATATCTTCAGGACTGAGAAATAAAACACCTCTCTTCTTCGGAGTGGGTTTAGGAATAGGCTCAGGAGTTGGCTCAATTGGTTCAGGAATTTCCTCAGGAATTGGCTCAGGAAGAGTCCAATTATTTTCATTAGTCAACATATTATTCAATAATATTTCAGCATCGACGACTGTTCTTTTCCAGAAAACACAACCAGCACAACTCCCCTCGTAGTTGAGGGCAAACTCTTAGTTTAACGTCTTTCAAGTTCTTCATAGTGATCAACAGATATAAATCCCAAGTGACTCAGAGAATAGAGTTATGCTCCCCGGCAACGGCGCCAGAAATTAGTCTTGATAACCCACAAGTGTAGGGAATCGCAACAGCTTTCGAGGGTAAAGTATTCAACCCAAATTTATTGATTCGACACAAGGGGAGCCAAAGAATATTCTTGAGTATTAGCAGTTGAGTTATCAATTCAACCACACCTGGATAACTTAGTATCTGCAGCAAGGTATTTAGTAGCAAAGTTGTATGATAGTAATGGCAACAGTTGTAAAAGGTAAAGATAGTAATATCAATATTTTTGGTGTTTTGTAGTGATTGTAACAGTAGCAACGGAAAAGTAAATAAGCGAAGAACAATATATGAAAAGCTCGTAGGCAATGGATCAGTGATGGATAATAATGTCGGATGTGATTCCTCATGTAATAGCTATAACATAGGGTGACACAGAACTAGCTCCGGTTCATCAATGTAATGTAGGCATGTATTCCGTAAATAGTCATATGTGCTTATGGAAAAGAACTTGCATGACATCTTTTGTCCTACCCTCCCGTGGCAGCGGGGTCCTAGTGGAAACTAAGGGATATTAAGGTCTCCTTTTAATAGAGAACCGGACCAAAGCATTAACACATAGTGAATACATGAACTCCTCAAATTACGGTCATCACCGAGAAGTATCCCGATTATTGAGACTTCGGGGTTGTCGGATCATAACACATAATAGGTGACTATAGACTTGCAAGATAGGATCAAGAACACACATATATTCATGAAAACATAATAGGTTCAGATCTGAAATCACGGTACTCGGGCCCTAGTGACAAGCATTAAGCATAGCAAAGTCATAGCAACATAAATCTCAGAACATAGTGGATACTAGGGATCAAACCCTGACAAAATTAACTTGATTACATGGTAAATCTCATCCAACCCATCACCGTCCAGCAAGCCTACGATGGAATTACTCACGCACGGCGGTGAGCATAATGAAATTGGTGATGGAGGATGGTTGATGATGACGACGGCGATTTAATCCCCTCTCGGAGCCCGAACGGACTCCAGATGAGCCCTCCCGAGGGAGATTAGGGCTTGGCGGCGGCTCTGTGTCGTAAAACACGATGAAACTTTCTCTCTGATTTTTTTCTCCACGAGTCGGAATATGTGGAGTTGGAGTTGAGGTCGATGGAGGTCCAGGGGGCCCACGAGATAGGGGGGCGTGCCCTACAGGGGGGGCACGCCCCCCTGTCTCGTGGACAGGCCTTGGGCCCCCCGGTGTATTTCTTTCGCCCAGAAATTCTTATTAATTCCAAAAAGTGCCTCCGTGGATTTTCAGGACATTCCGATAACTTTTCTTTTCTACACATAAAACAACATCATGGCAGTTCTGCTGAAAACAACATCTGTACGGGTTAGTTTCATTCAAATCATGCAGGTTAGAGTCCAAAACAATGGCAAAAGTGTTTGGGAAAGTAGATACGTTGGATACATATCACTATGCTAGATCATTGCACATTCCAGTACACCGCCAAAGGCATTCATATAGAGTCATATCTTTGTTCTAGTATCAAGTTGTAATATTGAGTTGTAAGTAAATAAAAGTGTGATGATTATCATTATTAGAGCATTGTCCCAGTGAGGAAAGGATGATGGAGACTATGATTCCCCCACAAGTCGGGATGAGAGTCCGGACTTTATGGAAAATAAAAGAGGCCAAAGAAGCCCAAATAAAAAAGTGGCCAAAAAAGCCCACCAAAAAAAAGAAAATAAAAAAAGAGAGAAAAGGAGAGAAGGGGCAATGTTACTATCCTTTTACCACACTTGTGCTTTAACATAGCACAATGTTCTTCATAGAGAGAGTCTCCTATGCTTTCACTTTCATGTACTAGTGGGAATTTTCATTATAGAACTTGGCTTGTATATTCCGATGATGGGCTTCCTCAAACGCCCGAGGATATCATGATCAAGCAACTTAGATGCACACCCACTTAGTTTCCAGTTTGAGCTTTCATACACTTATATCTCTTAGTGCATCCGTTGCATGGCAATCCCTACTCACTCACATTGATATCTATTAATGGGCATCTCCCTAGCCCGTTGATACACCTAGTTGATGTGAGACTACCTTCTCCTTTTTATCTTCTCCACAACCACCATTCTATTCCACCTATAGTGTTATGTCCATGGCTCACGCTCATGCATTGCGTGAAAGTTGAAAAAGTTTGAGATTACTAAAGTATGAAACAATTGCTTGGCTTGTCATCGGGGTTGTGCATGATTAAATACTTTGTGTGATGAAGATAGAGCAACAGCCAGACTATATGATTTTGTAGGGATAACTTTCTTTGGCAGTGTTATTTTGAAAAGACATGATTATCTTATTAGACGCTCGAAGTATTATTGTTTTTATGTCAAATGATAGACTATTGCTTTGAATCACTCGTGTCTTAATATTCATGCCATGATTAGACATATGATCAAAATTACGCTAGATAGCATTCCACATAAAAAAATATCTTTTTATCATTTACCTACTCGAGGACGAGCAAGAATTAAGCTTGGGGATGCTGATACGTCTCCGTCGTATCTATAATTTTTGATTGTTCCATGCCAATATTCTTCAACTTTCATATAGTTTTGGCAACTTTTTATACTATTTTTGTGCCTAACATATTGATCCAGTGGCCAGTGCCAGTTCTTGTCTGTTCCATGTTTTATGTTTCACAGAAACCCCATATAAAAAGGAGTACAAACGGGATAAAAACGGACGGAGAATTATTTTGGAATATTTGGGAATTTCCGAAGGAAGAATCAACGTGAAACGATGTCCGGGGTGGCCACGAGACAGGGGGGTGCACACCCTCCCCCCTGGGCGTGCCTGGCACCCTCGTGAGCCACCCGAAAGGCGGTTGACGCTCTTCTTCTGTCGCAAGAAAGCTAATTTTATGAGAAAAATCTGGGCAAAAGATTCACCCAAATCGGAGTTACGGATCTCCTGATATAAAAGAAACGGTTAAGGGGCAGAATCAGAAAACGCAGAAACAGAGAGTGAAAGAGAGACAGATCCAATCTCGGAGGGGCTCTCGCCCCTCCCACGCCATGGGAGCCAAGGACCAGAGGGGAAACCCTTCTCCCATCCAGGGAGGAGGTCAAGGAAGAAGAAGAAGAAGGGGGTCTCTCTCCCCCTTGCTTACGGTGGCGCCAGAACACCGCCGAGGGCATCATCATCACCGCGATCTACACTAACACCTCCATCATCTTCACCAACATCTCCATCACCTTCCCCCATCTATATTCAGCGGTCCACTCTCCCGCAACCCGCTGTACCCTCTACTTGAACATGGTGCTTTATGCTTCATATTATTATCCAATGATGTGTTGCCATCCTATGATGTCTGAGTAGATTTTCGTTGTCCTATCGGTGATTGATGAATTGCTATGATTGGTATAATTCTCTTGTGGTTATGTTGTTGTCCTTTGGTGCCCATCATATGAGCGCGTGTGTGGATCACACCATAGGGTTAGTTGTATGTTCATAGGACTATGTATTGGAGGGCAAGAGTGACAGAAGCTTCAACCTAGCATAGAAATTGATGCATATGGAATTGAAGGGGGACCAATATATCTTAATGCTATTTGGTTGGGTTTTACCTTAATGAACGTTAGTAGTTGTGGATGCTTGCTAATAGTTCCAATCATAAGTGCATATAATTCCAAGTCAGGGATGACATGCCAGCAGTGGCCTCTCCCACATAAAACTTGCTATCGATTTAGTAAAGTAGTCAATTGCTTAGGGACAATTTCACAACTCCTACCACCACTTTTCCACACTCGCTATATTTACTATTATTGCTTCTTTATCTAAACAGCCCCTACTTTTTATTTACGTGCTCTTTATTATCTTGCATACCTATCCAACAACACCTACAAAGTACTTCTAGTTCATACTTGTTCTAGGTGAAGCGAACACTAAGCGTGCGTAGAGTCGTATCAGTGGCAGATAGGACTTGAGAGAATTTTATTCTACCTTTAGCTCCTCGTTGGGTTCGACACTCTAACTTATCGAAAGAGGCTACAATTATCCCCTACACTTGTCGGTTATTAGAGGCTAATTAATTTGAGGTGTACTTATTTTGCGCAGCGGCGGGCGCGCCGTCCTCATCATCCTCTACCCCCAATACTCTCACGCTCTTTAATTGGACTCGTCCAAGAACATTACCAAAAAGGATTACACCCATATCAAGTCTGTTCTCGACAGTGCTATCTTTTACTACGGCAGAGGGGGTGGAGAGGTCAACGACAAGAAGACAAGTCACTGTAGGCCCGCATTCAGCCATAAGACCGACTTCTGCTGCATCCAGGAACCGAGTGATTCTCAAAATGATGGATTCTATGTCCTACACCACATGTTGGAGTACAGACGGGATAACCAGAAACTTCGCATGTCACCTAAATTCGGCGATGCCCATATTCTGCAATGGGCAAAGCACATAGGAGATATCGAGGATCATCGACTTCGAGCTGAGTTCTATTGCATCCAGCGCGAACTTGCCCAACTCATCATGAAGGAGGTCCTCGAAAAAACAGGGATGTTCTACGAAGAAGAAGAAATGTCACGGGAAGACGTCCGAACACGCGTAGCCTCTCAGCGTCTCGATATGAAGCCTTTCACTAAGCTCGGGGACTTTCTCCCTGACATGGATGGATGGCACGACATGTTGGAGTGAATGTCGATATATGACAATGTGTGCCTGTTTAGTCCATACTTTATGTATGACAAAACTTTGAGTTATGCACGGCGAAACTTTATTTGTGATGTAATTAAACCATCCTCCTCCTCGACTAGCGAAGATCACTCTAGTTAGGGCATTTTGGGTACGATGAACTTTGTTATTTATGCTTATGATATGTTGCTTCTATTTTTGCCAAGTCTGTCTCTTTCTGTTGCTCAACTATATATGTTGCATATCATCAACTCATGTGACGATGCAGGTGCATAGATCATCGATGGCGAAGAAGTGCTACGCCAGGAGTATACGACGAGTGGCTGAAGTGTCAGGCCCAGGTGTACCGGTTTTCGTTTTCCGAGCGACAGCCAGTAGTTAGTTTAGGTTCACGCTAATGTGAGAGAGGGATATGAACTCATGTACTTCATAGTTCCGCTCTCACTCATAGCGTAGCTCTTCTCGTGCATATCATTGTTTAGATGGATGACAATGTAGTTATAAGTAATCGAGACTTGTATCGCTATTTTCGACATGATGACGAGAGACCACTTTGTGTTGGATGATGATTATGATAATGACATGATTTGATGAGACTATTTGTATGTATATACTATGATTACATTTGTGTGTGTATGATATGCTAAAGATTATTGTATAAAGCCTATTCAAATACAAAACAAATATGCATAAAAAACAGAAGCTAATAAAACTAGCAGTAGCGCTCCCTTACCAGTAGCGCTTACATCTAACAAGCACTGCAGATATTAGCAGCAACGTTCTTAGCTAAAGCGCGTTACTGCTAGCCATGTATAGCAGTAGCATGGGACGATAGGCACTACTGCTACACGTCAGCTGTAGCGCCTTATCAGTAGCGCGACCTCCCGCGCTACTGATAGGCAAAATACCCGCGCTACTTATAGGGTTTTCCCTAGTAGTGATAGGAAATGTCGTCTGATGACGAAAACGATTTCATTATGTGCGAAAACTGCGAAGACGAACGCGGCATGTGCGACAAAAAATTCCTAGTTGATGATAGGCGCTTCAGCATCAAGCTGGATGAGACCTTCGAAGTGGATACAGTAAGTCACAATGACAAGTCTTTTTCGTAATTAAGCATGACTTATGCTTCATTTGCTTCAACTTATCCCATATACCTAAGAAGTTCACCCCCATTACTTGATTTATCTTGACATGCAGCCTATCCACCTCAGCAGTCTGCCACATCAGCAATAATTTTTTCTTTTGAACCAATTTGTATCCCGTGTTATGTCGTAGCTCCTTTTTCCTGGACAGCGACCGAAGCCCAGTGGTACAAACGGAAGAAAGAAGCCCAACCGTCTTCATTAAGAAAGAAGCCTAATCGACTTTGCTTTCTGTTTCCATCTGCTGAACGCATCTATTATCCCATCGTCCGCACCCACCTCTCGCCACCAGCCCGTCTCCTCCCATTCCCTCGACACATCTCTCTACTTATCCTCCGGCCCTCCCCATCCCCCTCTGCTTCTCCTGCTGTGCCATACCTCTACCTCCCCCGCGCTCCACTACAAGCACCGGCGAGCTAGGCAAATTGCTTCGCCTCCTCCAGATCTATGAGGTGATGCGCAAGGAAACCTCACATCGAGGATTCAAGGCGACTTCACACACGAGGGAGATTCAATTGTTTGCATCGAAGTTGTTTGGATTTACAAGGAGGAAGCGTTCAGTTTATTTCCGTTGACTCCTAATTGACACAATTACAGATTGGTTTTTGTTTTTGCAACAATTTGACACTGCAGGATGCATGTTCATCTCCCCGCAATCTACACGGTGAATAATAATAGGATTTATGATGATACATGAGCCAGTACTATGGCTCATCTTGATCTGCTATTTTGATAAATACACTTCTGTGGAATTTTACTTCTCTTAGTGTTGTTTACAGGCAGCCATTGTTACAGATTCAGCCGTGATGACTACACTTTCGTGGAACTCTATTTCTCTCCATGTTTGCAGGCAAGGGATTGTTACAGATCCAACGGAATTATAATTACCATATTTGTCACATCTTCGCTATGTAGGCTTATGGATGTACATGGCTTGGGGAAAATATTGATTTTCTGTTCAATCATACGTATGTTTATGGCACGTGTAATTGTTTCTAATTGTTTGTACATAAGCCTTGGCTCAAGATAAGGTTGATGGAACTATTTTGTAGGTATGTTCTCCCCATTAAAAAAAATGTAGTCAGTTCTATGGGGATAGCTGGAGCGATGTATTTTTTATTTACAACGTGTATATCTATCTATCATTACTTTTGGTTGCATGCCTATCAAGTATTTGATGCATTCACCTATGATTGGTAGTGATGTTGGGTCCTCCGAAATTAATCTCATATATACCATTGCAGGTTGTGCTTTATGATCCTAATGAGAAATTCGACAAGAAATTTTTTCCAATTGGGAGAGGCTTCTTCATCAGTTCTGTGAGAAGTACAATTTTTTAACACATGTTTTTTCTTGCTTATCTTTTCAACCAATGTATCATCTAGCAACCTCTATTCCACAAACTAGAACATTTTCCATTGAAAAAACAACAATTGAACTTGATGGACAACAATGGACCTAGGCTGGCATCTAATAGATGCGATCTCCTTTTGCTTCTTTTTTTAATATCTCCATAGAGGATATGTTGTGGGCATGTTAATCAGTCTTCTACTTATGAAGTAGCCATTCATTGGCCCATGTTTTGCTGATCGAGTCAAAGTATATTGTTTGCTTCAATTTATACTGTGATATGAAACCAAAATAAGTCTTAATGTATGGGAATCAAAAGTTCTTTATCGCAGTGTTGAAGATATGAAGAACCCACTCACCCGGACATCTTTTCAGTTAGTTCGCGGGTGTCATAGTTGGTGTATCTGATTTCTGCAGGTTTGGTGATCATGGACAAGACCTGTATGGACTAACACTTGGTGTGCTTTCTACCTATGGTGACTGGGTAGATTTGATGTTGTTTGTAATTAGTTTTTGTATTAGCAATGTGAAAATATAAACTAAACTATAGACAATTTATTATTATATGTTTGTAGAATATGTATTGAATATGAGTAGCATGCACGGTGCATGTTAATGTGAGTTTTGTTCATGCATAATGACATAGTGGGTTGCAATAGTTGCATGTTGTGACAACTAAATTTTCGTGGGGCATGCATGGTGGCATGGTATCTTTCTTAGTATGTTCCTGTGCTTGCAAACCTTATCTAGCTCATTTCTTAAAAGATTGACAATCATCAAGTTCGAAGCCTGGCCCTTTTCATTGTTGAACAAATGCAGAACAAAAAAAACCAAGTTTGTGTCTGGCAAATGGTCGTTTGGCTACGCCGTTTATTCAGGTTATGGGACAGCTGAAAGCTGATGTTAGCTACTAGTTAGGAAAGATTTAGTTCCTGGTTATTTTCTGGCCATGTCGGTCGTCGTAAGTGGTAGTTCAACTGTTTCTACTGTTTCCTTTTATTTTGGGGTGTTTTGTGAAACTGTTTTTGGTCGTTCGCTGGTCATTTCTTTGTTGTTGTACTCTTAGGCTCTGGCCTTCTCTTATCCTATATACATAAGAAGTTCAACCCCACTATTTTTACTCTGCCCATCCATCCACTACTACCAACGAAATGTCAATTCTCTTTACTATTACAATGTTGACATTGGAATTTTTAGTGTTGGTTTGATGTTTTATTTAGTTGCTATTCTACTTTTAGTGCCAACAAAGAAACCCCGCAGCAACGCACGAGGTATCATCTAGTTATTTTAAATTTTCACTAATCTACTAGCGTATCCCCTGCCATTCAAGAATTTTGTCTTGGATAAGATAGGTTTCAGTCCTAACAAAACTATGGAGGTAAAGAGAGTTTACTTGAAGACAGAGCATGGTTATACCTTCAACGTCAAATTATACAATCAAGACACCTACACCCATTTTGAATGCAAATCTTGGCAAGCAGTATGCAAGGATTAGCATTTGAGCCTGATATGGTTATCACCTTTGATATTCATCCGGAAGATGATATTGAAGGTAATAGAGACATTTGCGTCGATGTGCAGACGCCTCCAGTTCTACCATTATGTGAGTTTCTCAACCATATTTATGTCTTCGATATTGTTTTTTCAAAAATAGTTGAGAACTAATTTCTATTGACAGCTTATTTCCATTCAAGCAAACATGTCCAGCGCTGGGTAGACATGACCGTCCACTGTCCCGGGACTGAACTAAACTGCGAGGAGATAAGTCATTATGTTTCATGGCAATGAGGATCTTGATGCTGTCAAG
This sequence comes from Aegilops bicornis, assembly GCA_021605145.1. Taxonomy (NCBI): domain Eukaryota; kingdom Viridiplantae; phylum Streptophyta; class Magnoliopsida; order Poales; family Poaceae; genus Aegilops; species Aegilops bicornis. The sequence continues at coordinate 841,311,367 of CM038675.1, forward strand.
AGAAATTATTTTCCTGAATTTGAAAATCTTAGTACTCAAAACTTGCGACCAATAGTGATCTATTGAACTACGGTCACATCTAATTAGGAAAGATGGTAAGATTTTTACTATTTTTCCTCAGTGCATCTTTTGCATACATTGTTTTTTTTAGCTAAACTTCATTGCTAAGTATGTTACTATATAATGTTCTTCAACAGGGACTCCCGATGAATGTTGTGCCTCAGTGGATCGAGACTAAAGGTCGCATGCGAATGGTTGGCTTACGGCCGAGACATCCTCTAATGCACTTTAGTGCATTCAGGATTTCTAATAGCAAGGAATGCTTAATAGTGAAACACTGGAGCAAAATTGTCCACGATCACGGAGAAGTACGAGGGTGCAGCAATCAGAAGCGTAGCCCACGATTAGGAGACAGGTTCATCTGCATGCTCCAATATGATGAATCGGGAGAGCTATACATGTTCTATCCTATTTTACCTGAGAGAGAGCAGCAGGAGTGATTAGCATGCTCTTAGTACTTGTCCTCTCATTTATGTGTTCTTCGTTCTGAACTTAATCTCAAAGAGTGATTTGCTTTTGTGGGCTTTATATATGAGCGCTTATAATCATGACCATGTTGAACTCGACGATATCTTTCCTTCTGGTACAAGTGAATGCTTCTTCTTTAAGCTACTATTGGTGGTGATTAGATAGCGTTAATGACTATGATGATTAAATAGTGGTAATGATGAATATAATGATTTTTAGCTAGCTAGTATAACGTTAACTTGTTGGCAATGATATACGATACAATAGTTTTTATATTAATATGATGATGACGAGTTATTATTATTGATGAAAGAAACCGTAGATTAGTTTCAACTGGATGGATCCTAGCTAGCTAAGTGATCAAGTATATGCCATATCCATATTACTTGCTCACCTAATATAAGTGATCAAGTAATATGGATATGGCATATATACTTTGATCACTTAGCTAGGATCCATGCATGCATCCAGTTGAAACTAATCTGCGGTACTTTCACCTAATGATTTAATGACTCATTATAATGTAAAAACAATCTCTAAATTAAATTGAAAACACAAAAGTAAGAAAAAAATAAAAGATAAAACCAAAAAACCCCAAACATTTAGTACCGGTTGGTGTTACCAACCGGTACTAAAGGTCTCCCCGCACCCGGCCCCGACTCGTGCCACGTGGTGGCACTTTAGGGGCGGTTCATGCCAAACCGGTACTAAGGGGGGGGGGGGGGAGGGGGCTTTAGTCCCCACCCTTTAGTGCCGGTTACAGAACCGGCACTAAAGGCCCTTATGAACCGGTTCTAAATCCTGGTTATCCACTAGTGTTTGCCTCTCTCCTCATTAACTCACTGCCACATAGGCAAATTTGCTGAGTTGGATCTGATATTACTCTTGAGGTTATTCCCACTGTGGTCATTCTACATACACCCCATATTAGTCTTGTTTTGTTTAGCAATAATCCATCCGTAAGTCATAAATCACACTTTTTTAACTGGCATTTTGAACATATCGGGTACTAAATCAATTTGAACAAGCATGTAGTTTGCAAAGATAGTAGAGACGTCATCTTTTGGAATATGGCATAAGTCTGTTTTTTAGATCTCTTTCCTCCTCCACAAGAAAAGCTCTTCTCCTCTCGTCGGTGCGGCTATTGGTCCATCCTGTCTCTGATGGCATCTACGCCATTGAGGTGTGGAGGATCTCGGCCCACTGCCGGCGGGAGGGACCCCATTCTCGTTCTTGTTAGATTTAGTGTCTTGGTTAGTGTTGTGTGGTGGCGCTGATGTCTCTTAGTAAGAATAATGTCTTTCACGTTTTATTCACATCCCGATGGTGCATCTAGCATGGTCGGACGACATGTGGAGTTTTGTCTCCGCCGGATCTCGCCGGATTCAGTCGGCGCTAGTCTTCGGTGGATCTATTTGGATCCGGTCTTCATTTTTCTCCGTTTAGGTGTTTACATGTTTGTTCCTTCTGATCTACAATTTTCTTCATCGTCGATGGTTGCTACTCTGGTGTGCTGGTCCTATGGGACATTACCACGACGACTTTCCGACTGTCTACTACAACAAGATTTGTCCGGCTCCGGTAAGGGAGGGGCGATGACGGCGGCGCGCCTTCGCCTCGTTTCAGTGCTTCTAATCGTCGCTAGGTGGTCCACGGACATGGTTGTAATTTTTGTTGCCTCTGTTGTTCTTTGTACTGACATGATTGAAGATGATTACATTGGAAATTTCTCTAAAAGAAAAACTGTGACACTAGAATTTGTCGACGAAGTGGAAATTCGATCTGTGGTAGGTATCTGCTCATCTAGGGACGGGTCAGTAGAAGCATCTTTCTTGATTCAGTAATGATAACGTCATATGAAGTGGTGGAGGAAAAGATTGATTGTTATTCTGTCATAATTGTGTGACGTAAACGATGGAAACACAGGATTCAAAAGTTAGCAACTAGGTACTCTGCATAAGCATCAATTCACACATGCCCTCGTTTGTTTTGAACGACTTGTACTTCTGGACTCGACAGACTGGTGCCACATGAATATAATTTGATTGTAGTGATACATGTTCTCTACACGTTATTTAATCTCCTCATCATACTTCCCAACGTCCCAACAGTAGCTAAAGCGATATGCTGTGAGCTTAGGATGCCTTTTGCGTATTGCATCTCATGCGAGTGATTTCTCTTGGCCAAATTAATATCCGGCTGAATGGATGTGGAAAAAAAATTCTCTAGGGTAGCTGATCAACCACATCAGCAGACAAAGCCTACGTACGGGCGGCACGGCCCCTGGTGGCGATCATGGACAGGGCGGCGCGCCCTTGTGGCGATCATGGAGATTAACCGCCCAAGGTCTGGCACGGTGCAGAAGCGGCGTCAGCTAGGGTTGTGGATCGGGGTTAGACTAATACCATGTCTGAGAAATAGAGAGGTATTGGTGGAATTGATGATGTATAACTAGCTTGAGGCTCGTGGGAATATATAGAGGTGTACATGATCATATGAAATCCTAGTCTTTCCAATCATGATACTCAACAGATCGGACCTATTCACATATACATATACTTCCGCGTGATAGAAACATTTGCTTCATAGTTGTGAAGCATGACTTCATGTGACAGATGGCTGGAAACATTGCATCCAACCTAAGTTCTGCAACATTTACTTCATACATACTCCCTCCGTTCGGAAACAGGTGGCGGTTCAATTTTTTGTCCCTTCGCATCATCTATTTTTGAATGGATGGAGGAGTTGCCAAGCACGCAACATGCACTTACGGCATAGTTTAAAAAACCAAACCAGGATGCCAGTAAGATTCAAGATAACCGGAACGGGCGCCTTCGATGATTTCTTAAACTTTGTGGGCTTCCCTCCATTCAGACCGTAAAATAACCGGGCAAACCGTCCAGCTTCTGAGTGGACCTGGTGGATACAACCAGCAGTTCAACCCGTACCAAGTAGAGATAGGTAGAACAAATCGCATCCGAAAGGATTCAAACCTTGGTGTACAGACAAAATGCCCAGCTTTGCCCAACAAGCAAGTCCATTGGTGCATGAAACCAAATGTATTTGACCTCTTCCCACTACTAGATCGGAGTACGAAACAAACTTTTATGACCTAAAAAACCGGAGAGCAAATAGACGAACAGGCGGACCGACTGCTGAACCGACGGCATCAACGGTTTGATTGTCTGTTCGGTTTTTAAACTACACTAACGGAGACAGGTTTTGATCAAACATTAGACCGACCCTTTGAGTAAGAGAATCAAGGTCAAGTACTCCTTGTTCACGTTCAAACAAGGTGCATTGATGTGCTCCATCCATACCAACTCCCAAGAGATGCATATTTCACGGAGTCTAGTGGTGTAGTCGTAATGATGGAGGAACGGCGAGATGCTCATGAACAACAACTTTTATTACTGTAACAAGACTGCAGTAGGAAATCAATTTGTCAGAGAAACAGTCCACTCCAAACGGTTAAAGGCCTAAGCATATACAGTTTCAGGATCCGTCACCAAGGGCTATTCAGTGGTGGGGAGGTCTCTTGTGTATGACGGGAGGAAATTCCACAAAACCACCACATTTCTTGTGGCTAGGGTAATTTCTTGTGTTATGGACAAAGAGGTAATAGTTAGAATAGTAGTAAAGTCGCAGAGTACTAATTGTTAAGTTATGTGCTAATTGGTAATAGTGGGACACTCACAGAGTAAGTAAATTTTTGTGTTATGTATTAAGCGGTAAGAGTGTTTATGCCTCATGTAAGAAAACAATAGCAGTTATGGACAACAAGTGCATAAGACTCGGGCACCAACTTGATGGTTATGAGCATTTTAATTCTGAAAAATTCAATCGAAGCCCGAAAATCATGAAATTTGGCATGGTGTCATGATATGACACCTAGATGCTGCGGTAAAAATTTGAGTACGTCTCACAAATTTTTTCACACAGACTGCTACAACCCGGACCATCTCCGAGGAAGAAACTATGTTTCGAGAGGGAACGTGTCAAGTATGCATGTGACTCCAGCAATACTTTGTCGGTTCACCTTGAAATTTTTTCCACACTCAATACAGACAATTAAATGTATCATGTCAAAAAAATTGAATTTTTGGGATTAGTTTGTTATATTTAATGTCCTAAAAATATTTAATTAACATTAAAATGGGCCAAACTCTTACATGAAACTTTAAATGATGTACCTTTCATGTAAAAAATTGCCTGCAATACATAACTTAAATTTTAAAATCCTAACATAATGTTTGAAAAATTACCAATGGCGGTCAAAAACAGCACGCCACTGCTATTTTCCTTACGTAAATTGCGTGCCACTTGTATTTTTCTGCAGATTTGTGGTTGGGCCAACATACCACCGGCGAGGGTATACTATTGCCCGCCACTTCTAGTTTGGTTATTAGAGGTGTGCAGGTACTTCTGTCCGCCACTGGTATTTTTGGAAAGATTAGCCGCGATTTCAAAGAAATACCTATGGTAGGCAGGTACTGCCGGCTACCCCTAGTAGCTGATCTACTAGTGGCATGTCCCAGTTTGTGCCTGCCACTAGTAACATTTTTCCCATGGCAAATATGGACAGCTGTTACCCGTGGCGGGCGCAAACTGGCACCCACCACTAGTAAGTCAGTACTAGTGGCAGGCGATTAATTCACACGCCATTCTTAATTTATCAGATTACCAGTGGCGTTCCCTAGATTGCGACCGCCACTAATGTGAGTTCACCTATAATCATGTCCTCGCAATGAGCATCTACCGCATTATTTCAGTCTGTCAAAAGTCTGGGTTCGGAGGCCACGCAACACCTCCACATTAGCCCTCTGCTTGGCCATTGCTTCTAGGGTGAGCAATGGACGCATAGCAGATCCGGGTACCGAGTTGTTCACAATATGCTATGAAGGCGCCACTTGTAAACTGGATACAATTGTCGGTGATGATGCAGTTAGGTACACCAAAATAGCAGACCAGTCCCATAAAAAAACTTGATTGCAGACTGAGCAGTGACTTTCCTGACAGGCTCTACCTCAAGCCAATTCGTTAACTTGTCCAGGCCATGAACAAGTACTCAAATCCTCCGGTAGCACGGGAAAAAGGCCCGAGAATGTCCAATCCCCAAACGACGAACAACCAAGAGAGAGGAATTGTCTTGAGACCCTATGCTAGTTGATGGATCTCTTCGGAATAAAATTGACATGCATCAATGGTTCGGGCCAATAAAACCCTTGCTGAATGGCATTGCCGACGAGTGCACGTGACCCCATGTGGGTCCCTCACACGCCCTAGTGAATGTCTTGATGAAGAGCTCGTCCTTGTGCCTTAGGAAATTAGAACAATTTTACTCCATTGGACCGCCTTCGACAGAGGTTTCCCTCCATGAAGAGGTACATGCTTGCTTGAAAAGAAACTCTTTCGGCATCTTCACGCTTTATAGGTAACGAATCTTCTTGGAGATATTTTGCGAGCTTAGGTGCCCATTTCGGGATGTGTGTCGCTAATGCACACACACCATAGTCGACGGAAGGCGCTTCTTCAGAATTTTCTTCAGGTGCATAAGTCGGAGTATCGCCCAGGAAGGGCTCCTTCGCGAATGTGATTGTGGGGTTTCTTATCTTGCCGGGAGAGGGAAGCATTGATGGATGAGTGAGTCTCTGCATGAAAATACCCAGTCCCACTGGTCCTCTTTGAGCGACCAACTTTGATAGATTGTCCGCAGCAAAGTTTTGAGCACGGGGAATGTGCTCCATGCACAGACAATCAAAATGGCTTTCCAACTTTGTCACTTCATCCACATACCCTTCCATATGCGGGCATTGATAATCCTTAATAATTTGCCTCACAATCAACTGCGCCTCTAACAATTAGCTTCTTTATGCCCAATACAATTGCTGCTCTTAGATCAACAAGCAAACCTTCATACTCTGTGCTGTTGTTGGTTGCTTGAGGATCAGTGTAGAGCATTTGGATAACGTACTTGAGGTGTTCGTCGATGGGGGAGACTAGAATGACGCCAGCTCCCGCACCCTCGAGGGAGAATGGACCATCAGAGTACATTATCGAGTCATCCATATCTTCTTTCCTGGGTAGAGAAGGGGCCTACGGATCTTCGGGTGTTACTGTCCATTCAGCGATGAATTCTTGTAACACTCTTGCTCTTGATGACATGGGTGCTCTCGTACTTGATGTCGAATTCCGGTAGCTCGACCGACCATTCAGCGTTGCGGCCCGTCACCGTCCGGTTGTGGAGGATACACCCCAATGGAAAGGAAGTAACCACAATGATTGGGTGAGCTTGAAAGCAATGCCCGAGTTTTCAAGAAACAACCATGATTTCCAGAAGATTTTTTGAATGTCTGGGTATCTTGTAGCGGCTCCTTGTAGCAACGATCTAACAAAATACACCGGGCGCTGCACGGGGAACTAATTCGTGGAGGGGCTTCTCCTTTGACTAGCCGATGTTGATGAGTCTGGTTGATAGGTACTGACTTATTCCGACATAGCTTTATCCATCGCCGTAGTTCGATCTGTCATTGTAGCTTCACCCTCCTCTCGCTACGCTGCTAGGGCCGAACTCACCACCTGATTGGTGGCAGCCAAGTACAAGAGCAACCTCTCATTACGCTTCCGCGCCACCAGTATGAGGGGAGAGGAGAAATACTTGTTCAACTCATGGAGGTCTGCTTCTGCTTTAGGGTTCCATTCCAGGGTTCTGGCTTTTCTTTAATACCTTGAAGGATAGCAAGGCTATCTTGGTGTGATACGAGATGAATCTCCCTAGTGCAGCTAGGCATCCATTCTACCTCTCGATGTTTGTGACGCGCTTGATCAATTCAATCTTGTCTAGGTTGGCTTCGATCCTATGATGAACTATGTAGAATCCAAGTATTTTTCCATAGGGTACGCCAAGGACACACTCTCTGAGTTGAGCTTTATTTTCATCTTGCAGAGATTGGAAAAAGTTTCCTCCAGGTCTTCAATGAGGGCAGACTACTGCCGGGTCTTGACGACAATGTCATCGATGTAAGATTCTACATTGAGATACAGTTGTGATCCAAACCCAATTTGCACAGCCCTCTAAAAGGTGGACCTGCTGTTCTTTAGTCTGAAAGGCATCCGCACATACCAGTACGTGCCCGATGGAGTAATGAACATAGTCTTCTACGCCTTCTTGTGCCATTTGAATCTAATGGTATCCAGAATATGCATCGAGGAATGAAAGTACGTCGCACCCATTGGTGAAGTCCACAATTTGGTCGGTCCTCGGAGCGTTATATTAGTGAAATCAATGCATTGCCTCAAGTTCCTATTAGCCTTGAAAAACCTTGGGATTGTCTATACACGTAGGGTGCAACACCTCTCTAAGGAATCTGGCCTTCTTCAACTTCTCAACTTCATCAAGGACAAATTGCTGGCGATCTCAATGATGAATTGCTGGCGATCTAGGCTTTTTTCCTCACTTTTGTTTAACAGGTCCGGCGTTCGGGGATACAACTAGTAGGTGCTCTATTAACTTCCTGGGAACTTCCGGAATATCCCGCGGGATGGCAACAAGCGCACTTTCCTATTTGTTTGGGAGGGTGGTGCCCTTCTTATTGAGAGTGCCAGTGGTGAACTTCTACTTCTTCTTTGTTGACGAGTAGTTCTCCTCCCGGAAACATATGGGTTTATGTGTTTGCCATGAGCCTGATGTCTTTCAGGAGCGCTATGATCAGTGTTATTTCCTGAATCCTTTTCTTCTTCTTCGGGAACACTCTGATTACTTTCCTTCCCGGAAGTTTCAGATACGATGACTGTTGGTAAACCACAAGTGGTTGTGGCAATCAAATCCTTGTATATCATTTCCAAACACATCGCTTCATGCTTCCTATTAGTCATGATAGTGATTATCCCCTCGGCGCCTTACATTTTCAGCGTGATGTAGGCGTATTGGGATGCAGCCATGAACTTGGACAATGCCGAGTGGCCCAATATGACGTTGTAGAATAATGGGATGTCCACAACGTCAAAGGCAATCTTCATAGTTCTGAAGTTTACGACACTGAATGGGCAGCATGATCTGCCACTTTGGTTTGGTCTTCCCTAGGTTAACCCGCTGAAACATCCCCGTCTCTTGGAAATCCGCTTCTAAGTGATGGAGCTTCTTGAGGATTTTGGTGGAGATGATATTGAGACTTGATCCCCTATCAACAAGCATCTTCATGGCCTTATGATTCCCTATTGTTGGGGCTACCAGCATCGGGAGCACTCCAACGCCTGAAGTACTGTCTGGTTGATCACCAGCGTCGAACGTGATGGACGTCTGCAACCACTTGAGGGGACGCTGAGCCTGAATTGTAGGCTGAATGGTGTACACTTCGCGAGAGAACTTCATGAACTTTTGGTGACAGAAGTGAGAAGATGATCCCCCATGGATTCATGCCAAGACCTTAGCCTTTTGAAATGCAACGGCCTCTTCTTCATCAACATTGTCCTTGCTCCACTTGTCACAGCTTATGGGTGGACGATCATCTTGCTTGTTTTCTGACTTTTTGAAACCCCCGGCTTCATCCTTGGCATTCCTTTGCTTGTCCCGCCTCTCTTACTCCTTCTTCTACTTCTCGACCAAGTATTCCACTTGGTGACAGTATCGGATATCATGATCAGAGGAACAATGGATCCTGCAATAGTGGCCCTTGAAACCGCCACATGCGGCTCGGTCCCCTCGCTGGATGTTAGCCTTGGGTTTCTTGCTGGGGCACTCCACCGCAAGTACCATCGTGGACTCGCGCTTTTGGTGCTTGCGTCTGGGACGACCGGAGGAAGTATTGACTCTCGCTTCAGCGTCATCAATGGCGTCATTGGGTGTCCTCCTTCCTTCTTCTGCACGGGCGCACTTGTTGGCAAGTTCGAAGAGCTCAGTGACTTCGCGCACCTTGTGAGCGTTGAGCTTCTCCCTAATCTTGTGCTGTCGAACATTTGTGTGGAACGCGGTAATGATCGTAGGCAGGTAAATGTCAGGGATATTGTGCTACACTTGGCTGAAGCGTTGTATGTACTTGTGGATCGCTGGGCATCCCCGGCCGCTTGAACCCTCCTTGGAAGGCGTCAACGAACTGCTTGCATAGTTCATCCTATGACGAAATGGAGTTCTACGGAAGGTTCTTGAGCCACCAGCAGACGTTGGGCTCAAGTTCCATGGGAAACCAATTGGCAAGTGCTCACTTTCGTCACCGCAGCCACAATGGCGATGGTGTAGATGCTGAGGAACTCAGTGCGGTTGGTCTTTCTGTCGTACTGGACGGAATGATCCAGGCGGAACTGCCTCGCCACTTGACGCCATGCGTAACTAAGAGGGGTTGGTCTTTCCGTCTTCGTTGTGTGTTTTGTCTTGAAGTGTTGGTGGACTAGCAACTTCTTGCCCGGCTCTTCTCTTTGATCTTGGAGTCTGAGGACACAGTCACTTGGCCCCATACGTTATAGACTTTCGGTTAAATCTTTATACTCCAGGCTGGTTGTAAGCTGTACCACTAACAAATTCAACGATATTTGGCATTCAAAGATCCCTCTCCAGATAAACAAAATTATGTGGCAAGCAACCAATGCAATGTTGCCCGCAACTAATCACATTCGTAAGTGTAACTGCCCTGGATCTTAATTTTGTGGGATTTGTAGTGGTACTAGGGAAGATGCCAATGACATTCTCTTTAACTGTCATTTGGCAAAAACAAATGTGGAGCTGTATCCAGTCGTGGATAGATGTTTCCTAGTCCCCGTCCTCTTTTGAGGATCTTTGTAATCTTTCTTCTCATCTTTCGGGCCAGAAACGTCACTTGTTTTGGGTTGGATTTGCTGCTATGGGCTGTGTCTTGTAGACCACAAGAAACAATTTTACTATTGGTCATGTCAATTTCGGGCGACCAGCGGGCAGACGCGCGAACGACGGGCGAAGCCGTCGGGTCGGTGAAGTGGCCGGCCGGTTGCGCCGGTGTCGGAGTAGAGGCGCGCGGGGGTCGACGGCGGCGGCGGGCTACGCAAACCGATGAAGATTAAATCGGAAAACCAAAAAGAAAAACACCGATCAAAACAACCGGCGAGAGAGCAGAAAAACCAGGAGCAAGGGCTCGGGAAAAAGACTCTAGGTACGGGCGGCGCAGCCCCCGGCGGCGGTCATGGAGGCCGAACGCCCCAGGAGCGGCGCGCGGGTGCGGAAGCGGCGGCTGCTAAGTATTAGAACCTGAAAACTGATACCATATTGGAAGGGAGAGAGGGATTTGATGAAATAGTTGTTGTATTCCTTGAGCCTCGTGGGCATATATATAGGAGTACATGATCTACATGTAGTACAAGGCAAGCCAGAATATTTCCTAGTCTAACTTATGTTTTCCTAATACAATCACGTTACTCGACAATATGCATCAGCTGCACGATGTGTCCCAAGCTACAGCTAACAGCATGCAAGTGGATAGTCAGATCTGATCCCAAGCTACCACGTGGACTAGATTCGTCAGAAGAAGCTAGATCGCTTCACTGGCCTTTTGGGCTCTTTATATGTGTGTGTCCCCGTCTCCTCAATCCATCATCCACCGTTGTTAGTAACAACGTACTGCTAATTAGTGCAGCAGTAGCCAGATAGCCATGGGTGTGGGTTTGGGTATGGGTATGGGTTCCAGGAAGAAGCACAGCGGCGGCACCGTCGTTGTGCCGTGCGTAGTCCCAGGCTTAGCCCTGCTCGTGGTCGGGGCGGCGGCGCGCAACCACCCACCCGAGTGCCTCGTTGAGTGCCACGGGCAGCGGGACCATTCAGGCTGCATCATACGGTGCATTAACCGCGCCGTGCTTCTGGCGGCCCATGGAGAGACAGGAGGAGACGAAGCAAGAGCTGGAGGATCTGAGCAAGTTGTCGCTGCGGCGGTCAAGGAACAACGCAGCTTGGATCAATTCTGTACTCGCTACTACTGGGACTGTAGTCCGCCTGTCACGTCATGCAGATGGCGCTGTATTGTCGGTGTTGGGACAGCACCGGGGGCTGCGGCGGCACAGCACGAGGCTGCTGCTGGAGCCCCGTCGAAGGCCTGAATTTGTACTGAATCTGCTGTTTTAACGAGGTTTTAATTAGGTGGTCGACCTTGTGCTTTGCTGCTTTGTTGGTTATTTCCGTTTTCCTCCTATTTCATGTGTGAGCAAACAACCTTCTGTGTGTGCCGCGCTTTGAAGGCCACCATCCTTTTCCCTTTCTGAATAAAACACTAAAAGAAAATGACATGTTGATGTGTACTGTCTGTAAGCCGAGTGTACAAACACGGGTATTCGGCTCACACGAACCAAACCTGATTAACAAAAAAGAAACATGGTAAACAAGCGCAACTCAGTTTACAAAAATGTAAGCCCATTCGTCGTGAAAATAGCTCTCGGCTTATTGTCAATGCTCGACGTAGGTCTAAAAAGCACACGGCTTAAATAAAAGTGTAGGTAATATATAATTTTTTTACACATGTCCACAGTCGGCCGGCTTAACTGCAACATGACGGCCGTTGGTATAAGCCGAGTAGGCTCCCTAGGCCCGACTTACAATTACTATTTCATTCTCTCTTAAATGAGAAACCATTCACCTCCATGTAAGCCGAGTGTGGGTGTTTGTATACCCAGCTTACATTTGGGTTATATATATCGCGCTGCCGCCCTAGTGCAGGCCCCTTCGTCGTCAAATGTTGGCACCACACGTTGCAATGTCGCCGCCGACCTGCGCCACGAAAGCTCGCCGATGCCGCCCTCTTCTCAGCTCTCCCACTGCACCGATGCTCTTAATGTCCCACATGGCCGGCCATCCGCCGACAGTCTTCATCTCCGTCATCCTGTGGCCGTATACCAAGGTGAGCACACATCGATCTCGATCCCTACAGTTGTTCTTTTTTCCTATAACTTTGATATGCATGTGTGTAGACTAGTAAAAGTAGTAACATGATGTGTTTAGATGTCGTCCAGGAGAGTTCGCCGGGCGTATGGTCAGGGAAGGAACCTTCAGTTAATCTGAAAAAAATGGAAATATATTTTATTCAGTTGTGGGCCAGCAGGTGGATGTGGCTGGCCCTGCGTCAGAATGCGTACAACCCTCCCCGTAGGAGAGCCATACCCAGAATAATTCTTGGTCACGCAATAATATTCGGAAGGCATGCACCTCGTCTTGCCTCAACGGTGGTAACAGACGCTGCTCCAAGGCATACTCCAGCTTTGCCGACAATGTGGATGCTGACGTTGGAAAACATCTTCATGGGAAATTTCTAAGATCCCTGTGATTAAAAGGAAATATATCACACAATGTTAGACATCTTGCCATATAGTGTTACGAACAAAAAATAGATAGCATACAAAACATACCAATTTGTGTTTGACAATGTTTGGATTAGCTAAACGATGCACAAAGGGTATTCCCAAGTAGTTTTCGATTGCTGGTAGGATCTTTATAAATTTGACCTTCTTCATAAGTAAGATGCTCCATTCTTTGAGAGTAAATTGCATGAGTGAATGGACCATCGTTTTGGTTATCCTCAGTAATATGCAAGTCATGTTGGTGACTAATTATGCTTTAGTAAGAATATTGACGTTAAGGTTTGTGATTCCCTATGCAAACACGAAAGTCAACAGTTATGCAATGAAATTATATCCTATTTGTGATGCATTATTTGGTGTTAGTTATGCTTAATGCTCATTTATAAGATTTTTTGTTTCTTGGTTGGTTGTTTCTCAATCTTGCATGCCATATTATGGGTCACTTGGGGGCTTCCTACTCAATGAGTATAGCTATCTTACCCTATTGATCGGCTTCCATGCCATATTATGGCTCACTTCGGGGCTTTCTACTCAACGAGTATAGTTATCTTACCCTCTTGATCGGCTTCCATGCCATATTATGGGTTAAACCTGCCTGTTTGCAACTTGCTACTCCACGAGGTAACCCGCTGTACTCTTGACAGTCAATCTTCCATGACCCTGAACTTTTCAAGGTTAAAACGGTGGTTTTTGTCACGTGAGAGACGGCTTTCAGAGAGCTAGGATAAACTCACCTGTCTATTGTAGTCTCTCCGCTATGTGACCCGTTCGTACTCTTAGCAGTCAATCTTCTCGGAAGATGCTAAACTATTTAAGGTTAAAACGACGGATTTATGTCACGTGAGAGACGGTTTACGGGAAGAAAGGCGATCACGCCAAGCGTCTTCGAAGCAAAAAATTGAGTTTTTCAAAACCAGTCTTTCAGTTGAGCCTTTAAAGCCGACATTTTTATACTCTATTATCATACACATACATCATGATGCATTGCATCATACATTGCATCATCATACCATGCATCATATATGCATGGATATACTGGTTTATGTTGCATGCACCGATCTTCAAACTAGGTTATTCAAATCTTTAATAACCAGACATGGCTAGATTTTCATTATGGTTATCATAACCAGTATTGGATGATTGAGGTTTTCAAATCCCCTTCAGAGTAATGGCTATTATTCCCTTATCCAAAAATACCAACTCGCATCCGGGATCATCGTTCAACATTAATATGCAAAGTATTCAGCAATATCGTCCAGACAATGGATATGATTTATTCTGCAATGAAATGAATAGTCCCGAGTCGCTGCAGGGAGACGACCAGGCACTTGGGTGCTACATTATTCAAATCAGGATTACATCAAGTATGCAAGTCCCATGTCACTGCAAAGCATGCACCATGGCACTTGGGGGCTAATGCAAGTTGCTTTTCAGATCATCAAATTGCCAACAAACCTGGTTGTCTCAAGGAGATGAGCCAACCTTTCATCATTTTACAAGTCCCAGGTTGCTGCAGGCAAGATAACCCAGTACTTGGGGGCTACATATGTGAAACATTCAACTTCTGTCTGGTGACTCATTTAACATTCAGGGTATCTCCAGAGTTGCAACATTTATATTTGAAGCAAGTCTTAAGCTATCACTGCGTTCCCATCTTAAGACTTGGGGGCTACAGGTAATATGGATATAAGGAAGGAATGCCTTCAAATTCTTAGTTATAAGTGAACCAGGTCTCATATTTTTTGATGGAGAAGTTTGCAAAGATTATCTCCTCCGGGATATTCAGACAACTTAACATCATACGGATTTTTAGTATTGAAAGTTGGCACAACATCAGACGAATTTTCCTTTTATCAAACCAATGCGTTTTTTGAAGACAATTCAAGACATCATTAGGGTTATTTTTCTGCAAGGAACCAGAGTCAGCATATTGATATATGCCAGAGATTCAGAATTTTAAATTTTTAGGAGCTGATCAACTCATCTTTTTGAGTGAGCTAGGAAAACAAGCAGGTTTGATCTCAAAATCCAATATGTTTTCTATGCATGAGTAAATTGCTGAAAGTGGCCACATTTGTGGCTAGGGTACTACAAAACTATCGTTTTTGTCAAAAATCACGAAAGACAACCACTTTTGTGGAAAGTATATGCACTAATCAGACTTTATCCGTGACTAAGAACAAAAATGACAGGTTGGACCCGTCTATCCTGGCTGATGTGCGCAGACTAGTCCTACTCGGTGTTTGACTTGTTGAGGTGGACGGAGGCCCACCTATAAGAAACACTCTTATCTTCCTCCCCACATTTTTATCTCCGTCACCACAGGCCCACTTAGACGAGACGGATACGTCGCTGGCCATGGTCAAGTCTAAGGCCGCTGCTCGTCCTGCCTGGGCGGAGGCAGAGGACACCATCAATGTTCCCTGCCTCGGTCTTCGAACCTATGGCCGCGGCCCGTCCAGGCCGGGCCGAGGAAGAGGCCACTGTCGCGGTCGAGCCTGAGGCCACCGCCTGTCCCACTCCCGGACAAGGCTGAGGGCTCACTACAGCCAGCGCTCAACCACGCTCCCCCCCCCCAAATCCTGATCTAGGCGTACAAGGGGTCTTTGTGGGACGGCGACTTTGAATCCGGCGGTTGGGGAACAACCGGATCCACAACGCAGGGAGGCGGGGGAGGTCGAGGGCGGGGTAGGAGACCGCCGCCTGAGCCGCCCGCAGCACGTCCATATGCAGATGAATTGATCTGCACCGGCCAGGTCAACATCACCGCTTCTCCAGTCCGTCTCCCGTTGAATCGCACTGACGCCGCTGGCTAGCAGCAGCTGGTCAATGATGCGGCTCCCTTTTCGGTTGATCGGCCTAATCACATGTCCGTTTGCTGCCTCACTACTAGGGAAAACCCTAGTAGTAGCGCGGGTTTTGAGGCTAGCAGCAGCGCGGGTGGCCGCGCTACTAATAAGGCGCTACAGCTAACTTATAGTAGTAGCGCGGTCCGTACCCGCGCTACTACTGTTGACGATATCAGCAGCGCTTTTTCCGAACGCGCTACTATTACTTAGCTGTAGCGATTTCGCAGTCCCTCGCTACTGCTATATCTTTCATCATTTTCCCCCGTACCCCTTTCCCTTTCAGATAATAGATACTAGGTACTGCTAGTAGATATCAAATTCATAAACCATTACTTGGTAGTACTCCCTTCCTTCCAAATTACTAGTCGTGGTTCCAAACCACGTCGAGTAATTTGGAACGAAGGGAGTACTAGATAACAATTTCATGCATAGTCAACATGCATCCTCAAGCAGTAGAAGGTCATATCAACGGCGATCATCACATGTAGTTCTAGATGATATCAACGACGGTCATCATATGTAGTTCTAGATGATATAGCCACACATACACATATGTAGTTCTAGATGATATAGCCACACACACACACATGTAGTTCTAGATGATATCGAAGACAATCATCATCCTCAAGCCTGGGCGGTTGGTGTTCCTGATAGTAATTAGGATGGCCTGTCCAACACGAAGATTCTTGCCATCAAGGAATTTCTTCCACCCAACCGAGTTTAAGTGTGTGCGACCGCCCGTGTCCACGCGGTAAGTACAGGTTGTGACGGAGCCCCTTGCAGTAAGGCGTAGTCCAGTTGCGCCTTCTTCATCAGGCTCGATACCATAACTCACATATATGCTCTTTGCCAATTTTGGAATAAGAAAAACATATCAATTAATAAATAGCCTCGCAAATAAGTACATATGGATTATCTACACTATTAATAGTTTCCTTAGATTCTACACTAATAAGCATGTGATCGAACTCTACACTAAAACATATCATCGACTAGATTCCACACAACATACCATATCATTGGACTGTACACTAAGTTTTTCATCGGATAATTTGCATTTGTAAGTATAACATACCATATCATGTCCATCAACCATGGTATTTGTCAGACAGGTTACGAATGGCACCCCGACAAAGTCAGCACGTGGCGGAATTATGTCCCACAGGTTGGACACCTCCTCCTTGCTCAGCCTTGTTCTTTGAGCTACGATGGCTTCATGAAGTGGGTTCTCATCATCTTCATCAAGTGGGTCCTCATTATCTTCATCATCTTCATCATCTTCATCATCGTCATCATCTTCCACCAGGTTGAGATAAATGACAGCCAGCTTGGGTCTTTCTGCTCTGAAGGAGAAGCTGATCAACTCACCACCAGTAAGACGCATGCGAGCGATGAAACGGGCCCATCCATCTCCTCCAATCTGCGACATATTGCGTCCTCTCTCGACCTCCATAGTGTACGGCCCCCCAGGAGCCTCAAATGTCACAGTGTCTCGTGTCAGCTTGTTGAATTTCAACCTCACATTGCATGGGATGATCTGTGTAAAATAAGCAAAATGACACAATGCAGTAATGCCAACACTAAAAATAAAATAGTTATTACATTTCATCTAATTTCTTACCGCCGCATGACGAAAACTCGGCTGGAAGTAGATGCCGAACAACATGCCAGTTGCAAGGCTGCTGGCGCACCTTGACTTGCACAGTCGACATAGTGGTGGTGGTGATGGCGCCATTTTTCCTAAAGCAATATGAGCAAAGGATTAACGATCCACTTCACAGGAAAGAAAAACAGTAGCATGTGATATTTTTGGTTCTTCCGCGAGAAGCAATTTGATGGACAATTATAATCCTAAGATCTAGTAACATATTAGATGACAAGGTACCACCTACATTTTGCCAAAAAGTAACTTATTAAAAAAACAAAAGCAACTACGTACCTATCCATGTACAGAATACTAAATCAACTAAATGAACTAGCCTACTAAATCAACTAAATTAAAATGTTCTAAATCAACTAAATGAACTAGCCTACTAAATCAACTAAATCAAAATGTTCTAAATCAACTAAATGAACTAGCCTACTAAATCAACTAAATCAAAATGTTCTAAATCAACTAAATCAACTAGCCTACTAAATCAACTAAATCAAAATGTTCTAAATCAACTAAATCAACTAGCCTACTAAATCAACTAAATCAAAATGTTGCATATGAACTAGCCTACTAAATCAAAATGTAGCAGACAGGAGGGAGAAGGAGGGGCGACTCGAGGAGGGAGAAGAGAGTAGGACGGAGGAGGAAGGCGGAGCGAGGAGGGGCCGGCCGACGGCCAGTGGAGGGAGGACGGAGGAGGAAGGCGGAGCGAGGAGGGGCCGGCCAGCGGCGAGTGGAGAGGGAGGACTGAGGAGGAGGCCGGTACCGAGTCCAGCAAGGAGGAGGAGGTGACGGCGGCGCAGAGGGAGGAGGGGCGACGGGGGAGGACTGGCGCGGGGGATTGAGAGGGGATCCAGTGAGTGTGTGACTGTGAGTGGATCGGATAGAGGAGATGGGGGTGGGAGATGGAATGGCTTAGCAGTAGCGCGCTATAGAGAAAGACGCTACTGCTAAACTACCTAGCAGCAGCGCCTTTCACAAAGAAGCGCTACTGCTATGTGTCAGCATGTAAAAATAGACTTAGTTCAATGTATCAAAAATACATTGATCATCAACAATCTTTTTGTGTACAATCTGATTTGTCAATATGAGTCCTCACCGGTTTAGGAACAGGTGAAGACTCATATTGCAGCCACAAATTCTGCACATAGAGTTCAATGAAGACCAAGTGCTTGTCAAAGTTTGAGAAGTAACATATTTAAGGTGGTAGAAACTCTCTTCACGGAGCGAGGTGGGACTAAATTTTTGTAGTAAACTTAGCAGTAGCGCTTATTGGCGAAATGCGCTGCTACTATGCTACGTAGCAGTAGCGCCCGTCGTTATAACGCGTTGCTGCTATAACTAGCCTCGCGGCGGCCTCGTGGGAATTATAGCAGTAGCGCGTCTTTGAGCGGGCGCGCTACTGCTATATTTATTTCAGCAGCGAGTTATTCTTGAGCTCGCTACTGCTAATTAGCAGCAGCGCCTTATTTTAAAGCGCGCTGCTGATAAGATTCTGTGTATAGGCTTTTCCCTAGTAGTGCCTACTCATGCCGCTTGCTTCTACTTCTCATGAGGACAGAAAGGAGGCCCGCAGATCCGCTGGTGATGGGGACGGCGCAAGGCCACCAGCATACCAGAGCAAGCTCGTCTTGAGACGCTTGCCTACGGGTGGCCCTCCCCTTTCTACCGCGCCAACCTTCCCGTGGTCAGGGCCCTGGCAGATTTTGCTGGTTGTGATGTGCTCCTCGGAGCAGATTAGAGGGGAGGAAGAAGGAGAAAGGGAGAATAAAATGCGTGGCTGCCAGGTGGGACCCCGTCCACCTCAGCAGGTCAAAACATTAGTCTTCGCCACATCGCCTGACAGACATGTGCATACCCGGCCAATTTTGCTGTTAGACGCTGCTTAGTTTTGAATTAGTGCATATTGTTATACACTTGCCGCGGAGGTGGTGGTCTTTGGTGATTTTTGGTAAAAGCGGTAGATTTGCAATACCCTAACCACAAATGTGGTGGTTTTCATCAATTTACTCTCCAAGCATTCACATCAAAAATGTCAGACCACATACTTGAACCGATCGAGGTCCTAATGAAATAGCTAGTCCGCTGAGGAATCTGCGAGCCACGTTGGGTTAACGTGATGGTCTCATCAATCGTGTCACTACCAGAAAGCAGACTTTTCCCCACGGCTAAGAACCGACAGGAAAATAGCAAATCCCGTCAGGAAAATATTCCCTGACGGTTGCCCGACAGGAAAATTCCGCCAGGAATGAAGCGACAGGGAAATCCTTAATTGCCTGACGGTCGACCAACAGGGAATATTTCCCTGACGGTTATTCCTGTCAGCCACCCTAAGGAAAATCTCGATGCCATCAGATTTAGAGCTTAAAGTTGTTGTGACGGCCAACCTACAGGAAAAATGGCTAGCAAAGCACGTAATTTTCGTTTTTTGGAATCAATGTTGAGCACGCAACAGACAAATCAATATCCTTTTATTAGCACATACCAGTGGTCCACGTATGATCCATTTTAAACCCAAATCCACATCACATCTTTGTACGTGCATCCAAAATCAGTACACATACACTAGTAGAAAACGGATCTTTAAAACCGGTTTGTAAGGGCCTTTAGTGCCGGTTATGGAACCGGCACTAAAGTGTGGGCACTAAAGGCCCCCCCCCTTTAGTACCGGTTCGGCACGAACCGGCGCTAAAGTGCCACCACGTGGCGTGAGCTCACGCCCTGGTATGGGGGACCTTTAGTACCGGTTGGTGTTACCAACCGGTACTAAAGGTTTTTTTTGAAATTTTTGGAAAAAAAAATTGATTTTTTTTATTTTTAATTTTTCTGAATTATTTGATAATTTAGTCTCTAATCACCTCTCTTAACAGCTCAAGTGTGGATCACTCATTCTAAATCATCTAACTACCCGACCGGTCACCCATCCCTCTCACTACTCCAGCCCGAGCACGCTTAACTTTCGGGTTCTATTCTCCTTCGTTTCCAAGTCTGCACTTGTTGTTTTCCTAACAATAGTAAGATGTTAATCCAATTAACCCTCAGGAGTTTAGCTTGAGCATGAAGTCACACATTTCACCGTTTGAGTTTGAAACTATTATTCTAAAAAAGCAGTAATTATTTAGTAACGCTAATATTTCTTGAATAAGTTTGACCATAGTTTGACCACAGTTTGCCCATAATTTGACCATATTTGACCAAAATTCAAAAAATTGAAATAATTATTTAGTAAAACTAATATTCTTGAATAATTATGTAGTAACATTAATACTTCTTGAATAAGTAGTTTGACCAGATTTAACCATTTTTTTTGAAAAACTGAAATTTGACCATATCTTTTTTTCTTTTGGAATTTGAGGATTCTAAAAAATTCCAAACAGGCCGTAGGCAGTCTCCATCGGATGCGGATTTTCGTGCTGAATTTTTTGATATATTATACGTTTTTTCCTACATCGTATGCAAAAGTTATAGCCGTTTTACATTTTCCCTACACTTTTTGCAAAACATGTCCAAATTTAAGTTTTCAAATTTTCCTAACTAGTAGATGTAGTAATATAACTACCTCTCGAAAGATTTTATTTTCTGAAGTTTTTATCATTTTCTTTTGATTTTTTCAAAACTGAAATGGCGATAAGGGGGGGGGGGGGGTAGAGTTTGAAAATTGCCCTATAGTGCCGGTTTGTGTCTTCAACCGGGACTATAGGTTAAGACTCTGTAGTGCCGGTTGGTGACGCAAACCGGTACTAATGGTTAGACCTTTAGTACCGGTTTGTGTCACAAACCGTCACTAAAGGGGCTCGTGGGGCCCTGGCCTGACGCCAGCCTGTTACCACACCTTTAGTACCGGTTCGTGGCACGAACCGGTACTAAAGGTTCATTACGAACCGGCACTAATGCATAGCCATTCGAACCGGCACTATTGATCACATTAGTGTCGGTTTTTTTACAAACCGGCACTAATGTGCTTCACGTTTGACCCTTTTTCTACTAGTGATAGCCTATTTCCATCCATAAATCCATGCATGATTGAACATCTGCTAGTTGACATATGAAACGTTTACTTGCTTAACAGCATTAACATGACAGTTGTACGTGTACATGGCCCCACCAGTCAACATAATCATCCACCACACTGCACAATGCAATGCAATGATAACAAAATACTCAGTTTCTAAGTCACCTTGGTTCATGATCTAGAGCATCACCTACATCTTCATAAGTTTCTAAGTCACCTAGGCTACCACCATGTTGTCACCATCAGTGTTGCCTCCAAACTAACATCCTCCAAACTAACAGGGGATGAATCGGTGTTCCCCTGCAAAGTTATGTACACCATTAATGAG
Source organism: Aegilops bicornis (assembly GCA_021605145.1). Classification (NCBI taxonomy): domain Eukaryota; kingdom Viridiplantae; phylum Streptophyta; class Magnoliopsida; order Poales; family Poaceae; genus Aegilops; species Aegilops bicornis. The sequence goes on from CM038675.1 coordinate 841,333,044, forward strand.
AATAATAATGAATTGAGCAGGAGATGATGAGCAACATCCTTCACCATGAGAGTTGTTATCCTCTTAACTCTTTCAAGGTTTATATTTTTGGCATATCTATAAAATAGATCCTAAAGTACTGTGAAACATACATTATTTATGTTTCAAAGTGGCTCCAGAACATAATCTGTCCCACTTGATGATAACTTAAATACCATGACACTATTGAGCAAAAACACTTAGCTAATCAAGGACGAAAAAAAAGGATGTTCACCTAGTATTTTCTTTGCAAATCTTAGATATGGCATATGGCAGCAATGCAATTATTAGATGTCATACTACATTTTAGTGCTTTATAAAATAATGGACAGGAGTAAATGATACTCACCGGTAACTTCAAGTTCGACCTTGTGCCCATTAAGAGGCATTCTTAATGAGGTCATGGCCCTCTTTGCTTTGATGAAACGTGTACAATCTCAAGATTCCAATCATGGATAGATGATTTTTCAGAACAAGACTAAGGTTTTCTGAAAAAGTAAAGTCTACTTGTAGCCAGTGGAACAACAATTTATCTAAATAGATGACCAATTCAGCTTCATCTACCAACATGATAGGGTGAATATTGTAATTCAAGGAAGTAAAATAAAGTAATGGGACTATGTAGATATTGGGGCAAATAATGGCTGCAGATTTGATGCTAGGTGCCAAAGACTGGCTAAGAGGACCTGAACTAAATCATGCCCTCAAAGAAGATCCAGCATGCCATATACCCTTCCGAGTAACTGAGGAATATAACAGCTGGACTAGATACATAATGGAAGAGACAAAAATTAGATAGACAAGCATGTACATTAGTCACCTCACACTGCTGACCTGCAAGAACTTGATAAAGAAGATGTGTGTACTCCTCATAGTCTTCGGCATCCAGGGGTTTGCACATGTAGCTAAAAACACACACGAGAGCGCGGACACGCACTGCCTCACTCTTCCAGCAGGCTGTATGTGACACAGGGAGATAATTACCAAATCAAGAGAAGGGTATATTGTCAAAGCGTGAGAGGTACCTGAGACAGGTTTTTCTTTGCTCTTCACTGCATCTGTCATATATGGCTTCCTTCCTTCCGCTACAAAGATTTGTAAAGATGAGAAGCAGTACCTACAAGAGACTAGCACAATTATGCAAATAATTACTTACATTTCCAAGTAAAGATATGAGTAACTTGCTTCTAAAAGCCCCAAACATTTAGTACCGGTTGATGTTACCAACCGGTACTAAAGGTCTCCCCGCACCCGGCCCCGGCTCGTGCCACGTGGTGGCACTTTAGGGGCGGTTCATGCCAAACCGGTACTAGGGGGGGGGGGGGGGGGTTTAGTCCCCACCCTTTAGTGCCGGTTACAGAACCGGCACTAAAGGCCCTTATGAACCGGTTCTAAATCCTGGTTATCCACTAGTGTTTGCCTCTCTCCTCATTAACTCATTGCCACATAGGCAAATTTACTGAGTTGGATCCGATATTACTCTTGAGGTTATTCCCACTGTGATCATTCTACATACACCCCATATTAGTCTTGTGAGTACGTATACTTGCTAGTTTTGTTTAGCAATAATCCATCCGTAAGTCATAAATCACACTTTTTTAACTGGCATTTTGAACATATCGGGTACTAAATCAATTTGAACAAGCATGTAGTTTGGAAAGATAGTAGAGACGTCATCTTTTGGAATATGGCATAAGTCTGTTTTTTAGATCTCTTTCCTCCTCCACAAGAAAAGCTCTTCTCCTCTCGTCGGTGCGGCTATTGGTCCATCCTGTCTCTAATGGCATCTACGCCATTGAGGTGTGGAGGATCTCGGCCCACTGTCGGCGGGAGGGACCCCATTCTCGTTCTTGTTAGATTCAGTGTCTTGGTTAGTGTTGTGTGGTGGCGCTGATGTCCCTTAGTAGGAATAATGTCTTTCACGTTTTATTCACATCCCGATGGTGCATCTAGCATGGTCGGACGACATGTGGAGTTTTGTCTCCGCCGGATCTCGCCGGATTCAGTCGGCGCTAGTCTTCGGTGGATCTATTTGGATCCGGTCTTCATTTTTCTCCGTTTAGGTGTTTACATGTTTGTTCCTTCTGATCTACAATTTTCTTCATCGTCGATGGTTGCTACTCTGGTGTGTTGGTCCTATGGGACATTACCACGACGACTTTCCGACTGTCTACTACAACAAGATTTGTCCGGCTCCGGTAAGGGAGGGGCGATGACGGCGGCGCGCCTTCGCCTCGTTTCAGTGCTTCTAATCGTCGCTAGGTGGTCCACGGACATGGTTGTAATTTTTATTGCCTCTGTTGTTCTTTGTACTGACATGATTGAAGATGATTACATTGGAAATTTCTCTAAAAGAAAAACTGTGACACTAGAATTTGTCGACGAAGTGGAAATTCGATCTGTGGTAGGTATCTGCTCATCTAGGGGACGGGTCAGTAGAAGCATCTTTCTTGATTCAGTAATGATAACGTCATATGAAGTGGTGGAGGAAAAGATTGATTGTTATTCTGTCATAATTGTGTGACGTAAACGATGGAAACACAGGATTCAAAAGTTAGCAACTAGGTACTCTGCATAAGCATCAATTCACACATGCCCTCGTTTGTTTTGAACGACTTGTACTTCTGGACTCGACAGACTGGTGCCACATGAATATAATTTGATTGTAGTGATACATGTTCTCTACACGTTATTTAATCTCCTCATCATACTTCCCAACGTCCCAACAGTAGCTAAAGCGATATGCTGTGAGCTTAGGATGCCTTTTGCGTATTGCATCTCATGCGAGTGATTTCTCTTGGCCAAATTAATATCCGGCTGAATGGATGTGGAAAAAAAATTCTCTAGGGTAGCTGATCAACCACATCAGCAGACAAAGCCTACGTACGGGCGGCACGGCCCCTGGTGGCGATCATGGACAGGGCGGCGCGGCCCCTTGTGGCGATCATGGAGATTAACCGCCCAAGGTCTGGCACGGTGCAGAAGCGGCGTCGGCTAGGGTTGTGGATCGGGGTTAGACTAATACCATGTCTGAGAAATAGAGAGGTATTGGTGGAATTGATGATGTATAACTAGCTTGAGGCTCGTGGGAATATATAGAGGTGTACATGATCATATGAAATCCTAGTCTTTCCAATCATGATACTCAACAGATCGGACCTATTCACATATACATATACTTCCGCGTGATAGAAACATTTGCTTCATAGTTGTGAAGCATGACTTCATGTGACAGATGGCTGGAAACATTGCATCCAACCTAAGTTCTGCAACATTTACTTCATACATACTCCCTCCGTTCGGAAACAGGTGGCGGTTCAATTTTTTGTCCCTTCGCATCATCTATTTTTGAATGGATGGAGGAGTTGCCAAGCACGCAACATGCACTTACGGCATAGTTTAAAAACCAAACCAGGATGCCAGTAAGATTCAAGATAACCGAACGGGCGCCTTCGATGATTTCTTAAACTTTGTGGGCTTCCTCCATTCAGACCGTAAAATAACCGGGCAAACCGTCCAGCTTCTGAGTGGACCTGGTGGATACAACCAGCAGTTCAACCCGTACCAAGTAGAGATAGGTAGAACAAATCGCATCCGAAAGGATTCAAACCTTGGTGTACAGACAAAATGCCCAGCTTTGCCCAACAAGCAAGTCCATTGGTGCATGAAACCAAATGTATTTGACCTCTTCCCACTACTAGATCGGAGTACGAAACAAACTTTTATGACCTAAAAAACCGGAGAGCAAATAGACGAACAGGCGGACCGACTGCTGAACCGACGGCATCAACGGTTTGATTGTCTGTTCGGTTTTTAAACTACACTAACGGAGACAGGTTTTGATCAAACATTAGACCGACCCTTTGAGTAAGAGAATCAAGGTCAAGTACTCCTTGTTCACGTTCAAACAAGGTGCATTGATGTGCTCCATCCATACCAACTCCCAAGAGATGCATATTTCACGGAGTCTAGTGGTGTAGTCGTAATGATGGAGGAACGGCGAGATGCTCATGAACAACAACTTTTATTACTGTAACAAGACTGCAGTAGGAAATCAATTTGTCAGAGAAACAGGCCACTCCAAACGGTTAAAGGCCTAAGCATATACAGTTTCAGGATCCGTCACCAAGGGCTATTCAGTGGTGGGGAGGTCTCTTGTGTATGACGGGAGGAAATTCCACAAAACCACCACATTTCTTGTGGCTAGGGTAATTTCTTGTGTTATGGACAAAGAGGTAATAGTTAGAATAGTAGTAAAGTCGCAGAGTACTAATTGTTAAGTTATGTGCTAATTGGTAATAGTGGGACACTCACAGAGTAAGTAAATTTTTGTGTTATGTATTAAGCGGTAAGAGTGTTTATGCCTCATGTAAGAAAACAATAGCAGTTATGGACAGCAAGTGCATAAGACTCGGGCACCAACTTGATGGTTATGAGCATTTTAATTCTGAAAAATTCAATCGAAGCCCGAAAATCATGAAATTTGGCATGGTGTCATGATATGACACCTAGATGCTGCGGTAAAAATTTGAGTACGTCTCACAAATTTTTTCACACAGACTGCTACAACCCGGACCATCTCCGAGGAAGAAACTATGTTTCGAGAGGGAACGTGTCAAGTATGCATGTGACTCCAGCGATACTTTGTCGGTTCACCTTGAAATTTTTTCCACACTCAATACAGACAATTAAATGTATCATGTCAAAAAAATTGAATTTTTGGGATTAGTTTGTTATATTTAATGTCCTAAAAATATTTAATTAACATTAAAATGGGCCAAACTCTTACATGAAACTTTAAATGATGTACCTTTCATGTAAAAAATTGCCTGCAATACATAACTTAAATTTTAAAATCCTAACATAATGTTTGAAAAATTACCAATGGCGGTCAAAAACAGCACGCCACTGCTATTTTCCTTACGTAAATTGCGTGCCACTTGTATTTTTCTGCAGATTTGTGGTTGGGCCAACATACCACTGGCGAGGGTATACTATTGCCCGCCACTTCTAGTTTGGTTATTAGAGGTGTGCAGGTACTTCTGTCCGCCACTGGTATTTTTGGAAAGATTAGCCGCGATTTCAAAGAAATACCTATGGTAGGCAGGTACTGCCGGCTACCCCTAGTAGCTGATCTACTAGTGGCATGTCCCAGTTTGTGCCTGCCACTAGTAACATTTTTCCCATGGCAAATATGGACAGCTGTTACCCGTGGCGGGCGCAAACTGGCACCCACCACTAGTAAGTCAGTACTAGTGGCAGGCGATTAATTCACACGCCATTCTTAATTTATCAGATTACCAGTGGCGTGCCCTAGATTGCGACCGCCACTAATGTGAGTTCACCTATAATCATGTCCCTGCAATGAGCATCTACCGCATTATTTCAGTCTGTCAAAAGTCTGGGTTCGGAGGCCACGCAACACCTCCACATTAGCCCTCTGCTTGGCCATTGCTTCTAGGGTGAGCAATGGACGCATAGCAGATCCGGGTACCGAGTTGTTCACAATATGCTATGAAGGCGCCACTTGTAAACTGGATACAATTGTCGGTGATGATGCAGTTAGGTACACAAAAATAGCAGACCAGTCCCATAAAAAAACTTGATTGCAGACTGAGCAGTGACTTTCCTGACAGGCTCTACCTCAAGCCAATTCGTTAACTTGTCCAGGCCATGAACAAGTACTCAAATCCTCCGGTAGCACGGGAAAAAGGCCCAAGAATGTCCAATCCCCAAACGACGAACAACCAGGAGAGAGGAATTGTCTAGAGACCCTATGCTAGTTGATGGATCTCTTCGGAATAAAATTGACATGCATCAATGGTTCGGGCCAATAAAACCCTTGTTGAATGGCATTGCCGACGAGTGCATGTGACCCCATGTGGGTCCCTCACACGCCCTAGTGAATGTCTTGATGAAGAGCTCGTCCTTGTGCCTTAGGAAATTAGAACAATTTTACTCCATTGGACCGCCTTCGACAGAGGTTTCCCTCCATGAAGAGGTACATGCTTGCTTGACAAGAAACTCTTTCGGCATCTTCACGCTTTATAGGTAACGAATCTTCTTGGAGATATTTTGCGAGCTTAGGTGCCCATTTCGGGATGTGTGTCGCTAATGCACACACACCATAGTCGACAGAAGGCGCTTCTTCAGAATTTTCTTCAGGTGCATAAGTCGGAGTATCGCCCAGGAAGGGATCCTTCGCGAATGTGATTGTGGGGTTTCTAATCTTGCCGGGAGAGGGAAGCATTGATGGATGAGTGAGTCTCTGCATGAAAATACCCAGTCTCACTGGTCCTCTTTGAGCGACCAACTTTGATAGATTGTCCGCAGCAAAGTTTTGAGCACGGGGAATGTGCTCCATGCACAGACAATCGAAATGGCTTTCCAACTTTGTCACTTCATCCACATACCCTTCCATATGCGGGCATTGATAATCCTTAATAATTTGCCTCACAATCAACTGCGCCTCTAATAATTAGCTTCTTTATGCCCAATATAATTGCTGCTCTTAGATCAACAAGCAAACCTTCATACTCTGTGCTGTTGTTGGTTGCTTGAGGATAACGTACTTGAGGTGTTCGTCGATGGGGGAGACTAGAATGACGCCAGCTCCCGCACCCTCGAGGGAGAATGGACCATCAGAGTACATTATCGAGTCATCCATATCTTCTTTCCTGGGTAGAGAAGGGGCCTACGGATCTTCGGGTGTTACTGTCCATTCAGCGATGAATTCTGGTAACACTCTTGCTCTTGATGACATGGGTGCTCTCGTACTTGATGTCGAATTCCGGTAGCTCGACCGACCATTCAGCGTTGCGGCCCGTCACCGTCCGGTTGTGGAGGATACACCCCAATGGAAAGGAAGTAACCACAATGATTGGGTGAGCTTGAAAGCAATGCCCGAGTTTTCGAGAAACAACCATGATTTCCAGAAGATTTTTTGAATGTCTGGGTATCTTGTAGCGGCTCCTTGTAGCAACGATCTAACAAAATACACCGGGCGCTGCACGGGGAACTAATTCGTGGAGGGGCTTCTCCTTTGACTAGCCGATGTTGATGAGTCTGGTTGATAGGTACTGACTTATTCCGACATAGCTTTATCCATCGCCGTAGTTCGATCTGTCATTGTAGCTTCACCCTCCTCTCGCTACGCTGCTAGGGCCGAACTCACCACCTGATTGGTGGCAGCCAAGTACAAGAGCAACCTCTCATTACGCTTCGGCGCCACCAGTATGAGGGGAGAGGAGAAATACTTTTTCAACTCATGGAGGTCTGCTTCTGCTTTAGGGTTCCATTCCAGGGTTCTGGCTTTTCTTTAATACCTTGAAGGATAGCAAGGCTATCTTGGTGTGATACGAGATGAATCTCCCTAGTGCAGCTAGGCATCCATTCTACCTCTCGATGTTTGTGGCGCGCTTGATCAATTCAATCTTGTCTAGGTTGGCTTCGATCCTATGATGAACTATGTAGAATCCAAGTATTTTTCCATAGGGTACGCCAAGGACACACTTCTCTGAGTTGAGCTTTATTTTCATCTTGCAGAGATTGGAAAAAGTTTCCTCCAGGTCTTCAATGAGGGCAGACTACTGTCGGGTCTTGACGACAATGTCATCGATGTAAGATTCTACATTGAGATACAGTTGTGATCCAAACCCAATTTGCACAGCCCTCTAAAAGGTGGACCTGCTGTTCTTTAGTCTGAAAGGCATCCGCACATACCAGTACGTGCCCGATGGAGTAATGAACATAGTCTTCTCTACGTCTTCTTGTGCCATTTGAATCTAATGGTATCCAGAATATGCATCGAGGAATGAAAGTACGTCGCACCCATTGGTGAAGTCCACAATTTGGTCGGTCCTCGGGAGCGTTATATTAGTGAAATCAATGCATTGCCTCAAGTTCCTATTAGCCTTCGAAAAAACCTTGGGATTGTCTATACACGTAGGGTGCAACACCTCTCTAAGGAATCTGGCCTTCTTCAACTTCTCAACTTCATCAAGGACAAATTGCTGGCGATCTCAATGATGAATTGCTGGCGATCTAGGCTTTTTTCCTCACTTTTTGTTTAACAGGTCCGGCGTTCGGGGATACAACTAGTAGGTGCTCTATTAACTTCCTGGGAACTTCCGGAATATCCCGCGGGATGGCAACAAGCGCACTTTCCTATTTGTTTGGGAGGGTGGTGCCCTTCTTATTGAGAGTGCCAGTGGTGAACTTCTACTTCTTCTTTGTTGACGAGTAGTTCTCCTCCCCGGAAACATATGGGTTTATGTGTTTGCCATGAGCCTGATGTCTTTCAGGAGCGCTATGATCAGTGTTATTTCCTGAATCCTTTTCTTCTTCTTCGGGAACACTCTGATTACTTTCCTTCCCGGAAGTTTCAGATACGATGACTGTTGGTAAACCACAAGTGGTTGTGGCAACCAAATCCCTGTACATCATTTCCAAACACATCGCTTCATGCTTCCTATTAGTCATGATAGTGATTATCCCCTCGGCGCCTTACATTTTCAGCGTGATGTAGGCGTATTGGGATGCAGCCATGAACTTGGACAATGCCGAGTGGCCCAATATGACGTTGTAGAATAATGGGATGTCCACAACGTCAAAGACAATCTTCATAGTTCTGAAGTTTACGACACTGAATGGGCAGCATGATCTGCCACTTTGGTTTGGTCTTCCCTAGGTTAACCCGCTGAAACATCCCCGTCTCTTGGAAATCCGCTTCTGAGTGATGGAGCTTCTTGAGGATTTTGGTGGAGATGATATTGAGACTTGATCCCCTATCAACAAGCATCTTCATGGCCTTATGATTCCCTATTGTTGGGGCTACCAGCATCGGGAGCACTCCAACGCCTGAAGTACTGTCTGGTTGATCACCAGCGTCGAACGTGATGGACGTCTGCAACTACTTGAGGGGACGCTGAGCCTGAATTGTAGGCTGAATGGTGTACACTTCGCGAGAGAACTTCATGAACTTTTGGTGACAGAAGTGAGAAGATGACCCCCCATGGATTCATGCCAAGACCTCAGCCTTTTGAAATGCAACGGCCTCTTCTTCATCCACATTGTCCTTGCTCCACTTGTCACAGCTTATGGGTGGACGATCATCTTGCTTGTTTTCTGACTTTTTGAAACCCCCGGCTTCATCCTTGGCGTTCCTTTGCTTGTCCCGCCTCTCTTACTCCTTCTTCTACTTCTCGACCAAGTATTCCACTTGGTGACAGTATCGGATATCATAATCAGAGGAACAATGGATCCTGCAATAGTGGCCCTTGAAACCGCCACATGCGGCTCGGTCCCCTCGCTGGATGTTAGCCTTGGGTTTCTTGCTGGGGCACTCCACCGCAAGTACCATCGTGGACTCGCGCTTTTGGTGCTTGCGTCTGGGACGACCGGAGGAAGTATTGACTCTTGCTTCAGCGTCATCAACGGCGTCGTTGGGTGTCCTCCTTCCTTCTTCTGCACGGGCGCACTTGTTGGCAAGTTCGAAGAGCTCAGTGACTGCGCGCACCTTGTGAGCGTTGAGCTTCTCCCTAATCTTGTGTTGTCGAACATTTGTGTGGAACGCGGTAATGATCGTAGGCAGGTAAATGTCAGGGATATTGTGCTACACTTGGCTGAAGCGTTGTATGTACTTGTGGATCGCTGGGCATCCCCGGCCGCTTGAACCCTCCTTGGAAGGCGTCAACGAACTGCTTGCATAGTTCATCCTATGACGAAATGGAGTTCTACGGAAGGTTCTTGAGCCACCAGCAGACGTTGGGCTCAAGTTCCATGGGAAACCAATTGGCAAGTGCTCACTTTCTGCCGCCGGCAGCCACAATGGCGATGGTGTAGATGCTGAGGAACTCAGTGCGGTTGGTCTTTCTGTCGTACTGGACGGAATGATCCAGGCGGAACTGCCTCGGCCACTTGACGCTGCGTAACTAAGAGGGGTTGGTCTTTCCGTCTTCGTTGTGTGTTTTGTCTTGAAGTGTTGGTGGACTAGCAACATCTTGCCCGGCTCTTCTCTTTGATCTTGGAGTCTGAGGACACAGTCACTTGGCCCCATACGTTATAGATTTTCGGTTAAATCTTTATACTCCAGGCTGGTTGTAAGCTGTACCACTAACAAATTCAACGATATTTGGCATTCAAAGATCCCTCTCCAGATAAACAAAATTATGTGGCAAGCAACCAATGCAATGTTGCCCGCAACTAATCACATTCGTAAGTGTAACTGCCCTGGATCTTAATTTTGTGGGATTTGTAGTGGTACTAGGGAAGATGCCAATGACATTCTCTTTAACTGTCATTTGGCAAAAACAAATGTGGAGCTGTATCCAGTCGTGGATAGATGTTTCCTAGTCCCGTCCTCTTTTGAGGATCTTTGTAATCTTTCTTCTCATCTTTCGGGCCAGAAACGTCACTTGTTTTGGGTTGGATTTGCTGCTATGGGCTGTGTCTTGTAGACCACAAGAAACAATTTTACTATTGGTCATGTCAATTTCGGGCGACCAGCGGGCAGACGCTACGAACGACGCGCCGGGTTGCCGGGTCGGTGAAGTGGCGGCCAGTTGCGCCGGTGTCGGAGTAGAGGCGCTGGGGTCGACGGCGGCGGCGGGCGACGCAAAACCGATGAAGATTAAATCGGAAAACCAAAAGAAAAACACCGATCAAAACAACCGCGAGAGCAGAAAAACCAGGAGCAAGGGCTCGGGAAAAAGACTCTAGGTACGGGCGGCGCAGCCCCCGGCGGCGGTCATGGAGGCCGACCGCCCCAGGAGCGGCGCGCGGGTGCGGAAGCGGCGGCTGCTAAGTATTAGAACCTGAAAACTGATACCATATTGGAAGGGAGAGGGATTTGATGAAATAGTTGTTGTATTCCTTGAGCCTCGTGGGCATATATATAGGAGTACATGATCTACATGTAGTACAAGGCAAGCCAGAATATTTCCTAGTCTAACTTATGTTTTCCTAATACAATCACGTTACTCGATAATATGCATCAGCTGCACGATGTGTCCCAAGCTACAGCTAACAGCATGCAAGTGGATAGTCAGATCTGATCCCAAGCTACCACGTGGACTAGATTCGTCAGAAGAAGCTAGATCGCTTCACTGGCCTTTTGGGCTCTTTATATGTGTGTGTCCCCGTCTCCTCAATCCATCATCCACCGTTGTTAGTAACAACGTACTGCTAATTAGTGCAGCAGTAGCCAGATAGCCATGGGTGTGGGTTTGGGTATGGGTATGGGTTCCAGGAAGAAGCACAGCGGCGGCACCGTCGTTGTGCCGTGCGTAGTCCTAGGCTTAGCCCTGCTCGTGGTCGGGGCGGCGGCGCGCAACCACCCACCCGAGTGCCTCGTTGAGTGCCACGGGCAGCGGGACCATTCAGGCTGCATCATACGGTGCATTAACCGCGCCGTGCTTCTGGCGGCCCATGGAGAGACAGGAGGAGACGAAGCAAGAGCTGGAGGATCTGAGCAAGTTGTCGCTGCGGCGGTCAAGGAACAACGCAGCTTGGATCAATTCTGTACTCGCTACTACTGGGACTGTAGTCCGCCTGTCACGTCATGCAGATGGCGCTGTATTGTCGGTGTTGGGACAGCACTGGGGCTGCGGCGGCACAGCACGAGGCTGCTGCTGGAGCCCCGTCGAAGGCCTGAATTTGTACTGAATCTGCTGTTTTAACGAGGTTTTAATTAGGTGGTCGACCTTGTGCTTTGCTGCTTTGTTGGTTATTTCCGTTTTCCTCCTATTTCATGTGTGAGCAAACAACCTTCTGTGTGTGCCGCGCTTTGAAGGCCACCATCCTTTTCCCTTTCTGAATAAAACACTAAAAGAAAATGACATGTTGATGTGTACTGTCTGTAAGCCGAGTGTACAAACACGGGTATTCGGCTCACACGAACCAAACCTGATTAACAAAAAGAAACATTGTAAACAAGCGCAACTCAGTTTACAAAAATGTAAGCCCATTCGTCGTGAAAATAGCTCTCGGCTTATTGTCAATGCTCGACGTAGGTCTAAAAAGCACACGGCTTAGATAAAAGTGTAGGTAATATATAATTTTTTTACACATGTCCACAGTCGGCCGGCTTAACTGCAACATGACGGCCGTTGGTATAAGCCGAGTAGGCTCCCTAGGCCCGACTTACAATTACTATTTCATTCTCTCTTAAATGAGAAACCATTCACCTCCATGTAAGCCGAGTGTGGGTGTTTGTATACCCAGCTTACATTTGGGTTATATATATCGCGCTGCCGCCCTAGTGCAGGCCCCTTCGTCGTCAAATGTTGGCACCACACGTTGCAATGTCGCCGCCGACCTGCGCCACGAAAGCTCGCCGATGCCGCCTCTTCTCAGCTCTCCCACTGCACCGATGCTCTTAATGTCCCACATGGCCGGCCATCCGCCGACAGTCTTCATCTCCGTCATCCTGTGGCCGTATACCAAGGTGAGCACACATCGATCTCGATCCCTACAGTTGTTCTTTTTTCCTATAACTTTGATATGCATGTGTGTAGACTAGTAAAAGTAGTAACATGATGTGTTTAGATGTCGTCCAGGAGAGTTCGCCGGGCGTATGGTCAGGGAAGGAACCTTCAGTTAATCTGAAAAAAATGGAAATATATTTTATTCAGTTGTGGGCCAGCAGGTGGATGTGGCTGGCCCTGCGTCAGAATGCGTACAACCCTCCCCGTAGGAGAGCCAGACCCAGAATAATTCTTGGTCACGCAATAATATTCGGAAGGCATGCACCTCGTCTTGCCTCAACGGTGGTAACAGACGCTGCTCCAAGGCATACTCCAGCTTTGCCGACAATGTGGATGCTGACGTTGGAAAACATCTTCATGGGAAATTTCTAAGATCCCTGTGATTAAAAGGAAATATATCACACAATGTTAGACATCTTGCCATATAGTGTTACGAACAAAAAATAGATAGCATACAAAACATACCAATTTGTGTTTGACAATGTTCGGATTAGCTAAACGATGCACAAAGGGTATTCCCAAGTAGTTTTCGATTGCTGGTAGGATCTTTATAAATTTGACCTTCTTCATAAGTAAGATGCTCCATTCTTTGAGAGTAAATTGCATGAGTGAATGGACCATCGTTTTGGTTATCCTCGGTAATATGCGAGTCATGTTGGTGAGTAATTATGCTTTAGTAAGAATATTGACGTTAAGGTTTGTGATTCCTTATGCAAACACGAAAGTCAACAGTTATGCAATGAAATTATATCCTATTTGTGATGCATTATTTGGTGTTAGTTATGCTTAATGCTCATTTATAAGAATTTTTGTTTCTTGGTTGGTTGTTTCTCAATCTTGCATGCCATATTATGGGTCACTTGGGGGCTTCCTACTCAATGAGTATAGCTATCTTACCCTATTGATCGGCTTCCATGCCATATTATGGGTCACTTCGGGGCTTTCTACTCAATGAGTATAGTTATCTTACCCTCTTGATCGGCTTCCATGCCATATTACGGGTTAAACCTGCTTGTTTGCAACTTGCTACTCCACCAGGTGACCCGCTGTACTCTTGACAGTCAATCTTCCATGACCCTAAACTTTTCAAGGTTAAAACGGCGGTTTTTGTCACGTGAGACACGGCTTTCAGAGAGCTAGGATAAACTCACCTGTCTATTGTAGTCTCTCCGCTATGTGACCCGTTCGTACTCTTAGCAGTCAATCTTCTCGGAAGATGCTAAACTATTTAAGGTTAAAACGACGGATTTATGTCACGTGAGAGACGGTTTACGGGAAGAAAGGCGATCACGCCAAGCGTCTTCGAAGCAAAAAATTGAGTTTTTCAAAACCAGTCTTTCGGTTGAGCCTTTAAAGCCGACATTTTTATACTCTATCATCATACACATACATCATGATGCATTGCATCATACATTGCATCATCATACCATGCATCATATATGCATGGATATACTGGTTTATGTTGCATGCACTGATCTTCAAACTAGGTTATTCAAATCTTTAATAACCAGACATGGCTAGATTTTCATTATGGTTATCATAACCAGTATTGGATGATTGAGGTTTTCAAATCCCCTTCAGAGTAATGGCTATTATTCCCTTATCCAAAAATACCAACTCGCATCCGGGAGCATCGTTCAACATTAATATGTAAAGCATTCAGCAATATCGTCCAGACAATGGATATGATTTATTCTGCAATGAAACGAATAGTCCCGAGTCGCTGCAGGGAGACGACCAGGCACTTGGGTGCTACATTATTCAAATCAGGATTACATCAAGTATGCATGTACCATGTCACTGCAAAGCATGCACCATGGCACTTGGGGGCTAATGCAAGTTGCTTTTCAGATCATCAAATTGCCAACAAACCTGGTTGTCTCAAGGAGATGAGCCAACCTTTCATCATTTTACAAGTCCCAGGTTGCTACAGGCAAGATAACCCAGTACTTGGCGGCTACATATGTGAAACATTCAACTTCTGTCTGGTGACTCAGACGAACATTCAGGGTATCTCCAGAGTTGCAACATTTATATTTGAAGCAAGTCTTAAGGTATCACTGCGTTCCCGTCTTAAGACTTGGGGGCTACAGGTAATATGGATATAAGGAAGGAATGTCTTCAAATTCTCAGTTATAAGTGAACCAGGTCTCATATTTTTTGATGGAGAAGTTTGCAAAGATTATCTCCTCCGGGATATTCGGGATATTCAGACAACTTAACATCATACGGATTTTTAGTATTGAAAGTTGGCACAACATCAGACGAATTTTCTTTTTATCAAACCAATGCGTTTTTTGAAGACAATTCAAGACATCATTAGGGTTATTTTTCTGCAAGGAACCAGAGTCAGCATATTGATATGCCAGAGATTCAGAATTTTAAATTTTTAGGAGCTGATCAACTCATCTTTTTGAGTGAGCTAGGAAAACAAGCAGGTTTGATATCAAAATCCAATATGTTTTCTATGCATGAGTAAATTGCTGAAAGCGGCCACATTTGTGGCTAGGGTACTACAAAACTATCGTTTTTGTCAAAAATCACGAAAGACAACCACTTTTGGGGAAAGTATATGCACTAATCAGACTTTATCCGTGACTAAGAACAAAAATGACAGGTTGGACCCGTCTATCCTGGCTGATGTGCGCAGACTAGTCCTACCCGGTGTTTGACTTGTTGAGGTGGACGGAGGCCCACCTATAAGAAACACTCTTATCTTCCTCCCCACATTTTTCTCTCCGTCACCACAGGCCCACTTAGACGAGACGGATTCGTCGCTGGCCACGGTCAAGTCTAAGGCCGCTGCTCGTCCTGCCTGGGCGGAGGCAGAGGACACCATCACTGTTCCCTGCCTCGGTCTTCGAACCTATGGCCGCGGCCCGTCCAGGCCGGGCCGAGGAAGAGGCCACCGTCGCCATTGCCTGTCGCGGTCGAGCCTGAGGCCACCGCATGTCCCACTCCCGGACAAGGCTGAGGGCTCACTACAGCCAGCGCTCAACCACGCTCCCACCCCCCCCCCCTCCCCCCAAAAAAAAATCCTGATCTAGGCGTACAAGGGGTCTTTGTGGGACGGCGACTTTCACTCCGGCGGTTGGGGAACAACCGGATCCACAACGCAGGGAGGCGGGGGAGGTCGAGGGCGGGGTAGGAGACCGCCGCCTGAGCCGCCCGCAGCACGTCCATATGCAGAATTGATCTGCACCGGCCAGGTCAACATCACCGCTTCTCCAGTCTGTCTCCCGTCGAATCGCACTGACGCCGCTGGCTAGCAGCGGCTGGTCAATGTTGCGGCTCCCTTTTCGGTTGATCGGCCTAATCACATGTCCGTTTGCCGCCTCACTACTAGGGAAAACCCTAGTAGTAGCGCGGGTTTTAAGGCTAGCAGCAGCACGGGTGGCCGTGCTACTAATAAGGCGCTACAGCTAACTTATAGGAGTAGCGCGGTCCATACCCGCGCTACTACTGTTGACGATATCAGCAGCGCTTTTTATGAACGCGCTACTATTACTTAGCTGTAGCGATTTCGCAGTCCCTCGCTACTGCTATATCTTTCATCATTATCCCCCATACCCCTTTCCCTTTCAGATACTAGATACTAGGTACTGCTAGTAGATATCAAATTCATAAACCATTACTTGGTAGTACTCCCTTCGAGTAATTTGAAACGAAGGGAGTACTAGATAACAATTTCATGCATAGTCAACATGCATCCTCAAGCAGTAGAAGGTCATATCAACGGCGATCATCATATGTAGTTCTAGATGATATCAACGACGATCATCATATGTAGTTCTAGATGATATAGCCACACACACACATATGTAGTTCTAGATGATATAGCCACACACACACATATGTAGTTCTAGATGATATCGAAGACAATCATCATCCTCAAGCCTGGGCGGTTGGTGTTCCTGATAGTAATTAGGATGGCATGTCCAAGACGAAGATTCTTGCCATCAAGGAATTTCTTCCACCCAACCGAGTTTAAGTGTGTGCGACCGTTCGTGTCCACGCGGTAAGTACAGGTTGTGACGGAGCCCCTTGCAGTAAGGCGTAGTCCAGCTGCGCCTTCTTCATTAGGCTCGATACCATAACTCACATATATGCTCTTTTCCAATTTCGGAATAAGAAAAACATATCAATTAATAAATAGTCTCGCAAATAAGTACATATGGATTATCTACACTATTAATAGTTTCCTTAGATTCTACACTAATAAGCATGTGATCGAACTCTACACTAAAACATATCATCGACTAGATTCCACACAACATACCATATCATTGGACTATACACTAAGTTTTTCATCGGATAATTTGCATTTGTAAGTATAACATACCATATCATGTCCATCAACCATGGTATTTGTCAGGCGGGTTACGAATGGCACCCCGACAAAGTCAGCACGTGGCGGAATTATGTTCCACAGGTTGGACACCTCCTCCTTGCTCAGCCTTGTTCTTTGAGCTACGATGGCTTCATGAAGTGGGTTCTCATCATATTCATCGAGTGGGTCCTCATTATCTTCATCATCTTCATCATCTTCCACCAGGTTGAGATAAATGACAGCCAGCTTGGGTCTTTCTGCTCTGAAGGAGAAGCTGATCAACTCACCACCAGTAAGACGCATGCGAGCGACGAAACGGGCCCATCCATCTCCTCCAATCTGCGACATATTGCGTCCACTCTCGACCTCCATAGTGTACGGCTCCCCAGGAGCCTCAAATGTCATAGTGTCTCGTGTCAGCTTGTTGAATTTCAACCTCACATTGCATGGGACGATCTGTGTAAAATAAGCAAAATGACACAATGCAGTAATGCCAACACTAAAAATAAAATAGTTATTATATTTCATCTAATTTCTTACCGCCGCATGACGAAAACTCGGCTGGAAGTAGATGCCGAACAACATGCCAGTTGCAAGGCTGCTGGCGCACCTTGACTTGCACAGTCGTCATAGTGGTGGTGGTGGTGGCGCCGTTTTTCCTAAAGCAATATGAGCAAAGGATTAACGATCCACTTCACAGGAAAGAAAAACAGTAGCATGTGATATTTTTGGTTCTTCTGCGAGAAGCAATTTGATGGACAATTATAATCCTAAGATCTAGTAACATATTAGATGACAAGGTACCACCTACATTTTGCCAAAAAGTAACTTATTAAAAAAAAGCAACTACGTACCTATCCATGTACAGAATACTAAATCAACTAAATGAACTAGCCTACTAAATCAACTAAATCAAAATGTTCTAAATCAACTAAATGAACTAGCCTACTAAATCAACTAAATCAAAATGTTCTAAATCAACTAAATGAACTAGCCTACTAAATCAACTAAATCAAAATGTTCTAAATCAACTAAATGAACTAGCCTACTAAATCAAAATGTTCTAAATCAACTAAATCAACTAAATCAAAATGTTCTAAATCAACTAAATCAACTAGCCTACTAAATCAACTAAATCAAAATGTTGCATATGAACTAGCCTACTAAATCAAAATGTAGCAGGCAGGAGGGAGAAGGAGGGGCGACTCGAGGAGGGAGAAGAGAGTAGGACGGAGGAGGACGGCGGAGCGAGGAGGGGCGGGCCGGCCAGTGGAGGGAGGACGGAGGAGGAAGGCGGAGCGAGGAGGGGCCGGCCAGTGGCGAGTGGAGAGGGAGGACGGAGGAGGAGGCCAGTACCGAGTCCGGCAAGGAGGAGGAGGTGGCGGCGGCGCAGAGGGAGGAGGGGCGACGGGGGAGGACTGGCGCGGGGGATTGAGAGGGGATCCAGTGAGTGTGTGACTGTGAGTGGATCGGATAGAGGAGATGGAGGGTGGGAGATGGAATGGCTTAGCACTATCGCACTATAGAGAAAGACGCTACTGCTAAACTACCTAGCAGCAGCGCCTTTCACAAAGAAGCGCTACTGCTATGTGTCAGCATGTAAAAATAGACTTAGTTCAATGTATCAAAAATACATTGATCATCAACAATCTTTTTGTGTACAATCTGATTTGTCAATATGAGTCCTCACCGGTTTAGGAACAGGTGAAGACTCATATTGCAGCCACAAATTCTACACATAGAGTTCAATGAAGACCAAGTGCTTGTCAAAGTTTGAGAAGTAACATATTTAAGGTGGTAGAAACTCTCTTCACGGAGCGAGGTGGGACTAAATTTTTGTAGTAAACTTAGCAGTAGCGCTTATTGGCGAAATGTGCTGCTACTATGCTACGTAGCAGTAGCGCACGTCGTTATAACACGTTGCTGCTATAACTAGCCTCGCGGCGGCCTCGTGGTAATTATAGCAGTAGCGCGTCTTTGAGCGGGCGCGCTACTGCTATATTTATTTCAGCAGCGAGTTATTCTTGAGCTCTCTACTGCTAATTAGCAGCGGCGCCTTATTTTAAAGCGTGCTGCTGATAAGATTCTGTGTATAGGCTTTTCCCTAGTAGTGCCTACTCATGCCGCTTGCTTCTACTTCTCGCGTGAGGACAGAAAGGAGGCCCGCAGATCCGCTGGTGATGGGGACGACGGCGCAAGGCCACCCGCGCCCAGAGCAAGCTCGTCTTGAGACGCTTGCCTACGGGTGGCCCTCCCCTTTCTACCGCGCCAACCTTCCCGTGGTCAGGGCCTTGGCAGATTTCGCTGGTTGTGATGTGCTCCTCGGAGCAGATTAGAGGGGAGGAAGAAGGAGAAAGGGAGAATAAAATGCGTGGCTGCCAGGTGGGACCCTGTCCACCTCAGCAGGTCAAAACATTAGTCTTCGCCACATCGCCCCGACAGACAGGCATACCCATCAGTTTCGCTGTTAGACGCTGCTTAGTTTTGAATTAGTGCATATTGTTATACACTTGCCGTGTAGGTGGTGGTCTTTGGTAATTTTTGGTAAAAGCGGTAGATTTGCAATACCCTAACCATAAATGTGGTGGTTTTCATCAATTTACTCTTCAAGCATTCAGATCAAAAATGTCAGACCACATACTTGAACCGATCGAGGTCCTAATGAAATAGCTAGTCCGCTGAGGAATCTGCGAGCCACGTTGGGTTAACGTGATGGTCTCATCAATCGTGTCACTACCAGAAAGCAGACTTTTCCCCACGGCTAAGAACCGACAGTAAAATAGCAAATCCCGTCAGGAAAATATTTCCTGACGGTCGCCCGACAGGAAAATTCCGCCAGAAATGAAGCGACAGGGAAATCCTTAATTGCCTGACGGTCGACCAACAGGGAATATTCCCCTGACGGTTATTCCTGTCAGCCACCCTAAGGAAAATCTCGATGCCATCAGATTTAGAGGTTAGAGTTGTTGTGACGGCCAACCTACAGGAAAAATGGCTAGCAAAGCACGTAATTTTCGTTTTTTGGAACCAATGTTGAGCACGCAACAGACAAATCAATATCCTTTTATTAGCACATACCAGTGGTCCACGTATGATCCATTTAAAACCCAAATCCACATCACATCTTTGTACGTGCATCCAAAATCAGTACACATACACTAGTAGAAAACGGAGCTTTAAAACCGGTTTGTAAGGGCCTTTAGTGCCGGTTATGGAACCGGCACTAAAGTGTGGGCACTAAAGCCCCCCCCTTTAGTACCGGTTCGGCACGAACCGGCGCTAAAGTGCCACCACGTGGCATGAGCTCACGCCCTGGTATGGGGGACCTTTAGTACCGGTTGGTGTTACCAACAGGTACTAAAGGTTTTTTTTTTTGAAATTTTGTTTTTGAAAATTTTGGAAAAAAAATTGATTTTTTTTTATTTTTTATTTTTCTGAATTATTTGATAATTTAGTCTCTAATTACCTCTCTTAACTGCTCAAGTGTGGATCACTCATTCCAAATCATCTAACTTCCCGACCGGTCACCCATCCCTCTCAGTACTCCAGCCCGAGCACGCTTAACTTTCGGGTTCTATTCTCCTTCGTTTCCAAGTCTGCACTTGTTGTTTTCACGACAATAGTAAGATGTTAATCCTATTAACCCTCAGGAGTTTAGCTTGAGCATGAAGTCACACATTTCACCGCTTGAGTTTGAAACTATTATTCTAAAAAACAGTAATTATTTAGTAACGCTAATATTTCTTGAATAAGTTTGACCATAGTTTGACCACAGTTTGACCATAGTTTGACCATATTTGACCAAAATTCAAAAAATTGAAATAATTATTTAGTAAAACTAATATTCTTGAATAATTATGTAGTAACATTAATACTTCTTGAATAAGTAGTTTGACCAGATTTAACCATTTTTTTTAGAAAAACTGAAATTTGACCATATCTTTTTTTCCTTTTGGAATTTGAGGATTCTAAAAAATTCCAAACAGGCCGTAGGCAGTCTCCATCGGATGCGGATTTTCGTGCTGAAATTTTTGATATATTATACGTTTTTTTCTGACATCGTATGCAAAAGTTATAGCCGTTTTACATTTTTCCTACACTTTTGCAAAACATGTCCAAATTTAAGTTTTCAAATTTTCCTAACTAGTAGATGTAGTAATATAACTACCTCTCGAAAAATTTTATTTTCTGAAGTTGTTCTGATTTTCTTTTGATTTTTTCAAAACTGAAATGGCGATACAGGGGGTAGAGTTTGAAAATTGCCCTATAGTGCCGGTTTGTGTCTTCAACCGGGACTATAGGTTAAGACTCTGTAGTGCCGGTTGGTGACGCAAACCGGTACTAATGGTTAGACCTTTAGTACCGGTTTGTGTCACAAACCGTCACTAAAGGGGCTCGTGGGGCCCTGGCCTGAAGCCAGCCTGCCACCACCCCTTTAGTACCGGTTCGTGGCACGAACCGGTACTAAAGGTTCATTACGAACCGGCACTAATGCATAGCCATTCGAACCGGCACTATTGATCACATTAGTGTCGGTTTTGACCCTTTTTCTACTAGTGATAGCATATTTCCATCCATAAATCCATGCATGATTGAACATCTGCTACTTGACATATGAAACGTTTACTTGCTTAACAGCATTAACATGACAGTTGTACGTGTACATGGCACCACCAGTCAACATAATCATCCACCACACTGCACAATGCAATGCAATGATAACAAAATACTCAGTTTCTAAGTCACCTTGGTTCATGATCTAGAGCATCACCTACATCTTCATAAATTTCTAAGTCACCTAGGCTACCACCGTGTTGTCACCATCAGTGTTGCCTCCAAACTAACATCCTCCAAACTACCAGGGGATGAATCGGTGTTCCCCTGCAAAGTTATGTACACCATTAATGAGAATAATAATGAATTGAGCAGGAGATGATGAGCAACATCCTTCACCATGAGAGTTGTCATCCTCTTAACTCTTTCAAGGTTTATATTTTTGGCATATCTATAAAATAGATCCTAAAGTACTATGAAACATACATTATTTATGTTTCAAAGTGGCTCCAGAACATAATCTGTCCCACTTGATGATAACTTAAATACCATGACACTATTGAGCAAAAACACTTAGCTAGTCAAGGACGAAAAAAAGGATGTTCATCTAGTATTTTCTTTGCAAATCTTAGATATGGCATATGGCAGCAATGCAATTATTAGATGTCATACTACATTTTAGTGCTTTATAAAGTAATGGACAGGAGTAAATGATACTCACCGGTAACTTCAAGTTCGACCTTGTGCCCATTAAGAGGCATTCTTAATGAGGTCATGGCCCTCTTTGCTTTGATGAAATGTGTACAATCTCAAGATTCCAATCATGGATAGATGATTTTTTAGAACAAGACTAAGGATTTCTGAAAAAGTAAAGTCTACTTGTAGCCAGTGGAACAACAATTTATCTAAACAAATGACCAATTCAGCTTCATCTACCAACATGATAGGGTGAATATTGTAATTCAAGGAAGTAAAATAAAGTAATGGGACTATGTAGATATTGGGGCAAATAATGGCTGCAGATTTGATGCTAGGTGCCAAAGATCGGCTAAGAGGACCTGAACTAAATCATGCCCTCAAAGAAGATCCAGCATGCCATATACCCTTCCGAGTAACTGAGGAATATAACAGCTGGACTAGATACATAATGGAAGAGACACAAAAATTAGATAGACAAGCATGTACATTAGTCACCTCACACTGCTGACCTGCAAGAACTTGATAAAGAAGATGTGTGTACTCCTCATAGTCTTCGGCATCCAGGGGTTTGCACCTGTAGCTAAAAACACACACGAGAGCGCGGACACGCACTGCCTCACTCTTCCAGCAGGCTGTATGTGACACAGGGAGATAATTACCAAATCAAGAGAAGGGTATATTGTCAAAGCGTGAGAGGTACCTGAGACAGGTTTTTCTTTGCTCTTCACTGCATCTGTCATATATGGCTTCCTTCCTTCCGCCACAAAGATTTGTAAAGATGAGAAGCAGTACCTACAAGAGACTAGCACAATTATGCAAATAATTACTTACATTTCCAAGTAAAGATATGAGTAACTTGCTTCTAAAACTGAACGCTTACAGCCAAAATGATTTGTCAAAGGAGGCGATATCTAGAAATTCTAACAGTAGGCTGCAACTTCAATAATGGCTAGATGATATGGCAGATTCAAGCTACAAGAAATCAAGCATGGAAAAATAATGAATATTTGGCATATATATAATTTCAAGAGATTATAAGAAAAGATCTACGCCTCATCTTCACTTGCAGTGCATATTATTAGAAGCAAACATCTAGCAATGATAGAAGAACCTTTTCAGAATTTCGGTGACATCAACGAACGTGAGTGCTAACAACACAACCCAACAGTAGCTCTCAATTTATTTATTTTCTGAAAATTGAATAGATCAAAACACTGAAAACAGATGCAAAGGGCCCCTTATTTTTCCATTCATAAGGCTCCAATGAGCCAGCAAAAGAAAGAAAATCAATATCCTAAGGTCCCAAGATCTAGATTCTATACAACTTCTTTTTCTCGGTGACCAAGGTTGAGACTTACCACAACAAAACAGATCAGCTGGCTTGGACAAAATGGAGAGAAGGAGTCAGCTGCTGTCACGTCACAGAGGAGGCGGCGACTTGCTGGATGTGTGACGATAGACTTACCCAGATCTGGGGCAAGGAGCACGGGGTGCTGGCAACGCGTACACGGGGGCTGGGTTGGGGTTGGGTGGGCCAAGGGAGGTGGGATGCGGCAACGGATGGAGGTGCAGGCAAGCGACGGTGGAGGTCGGGGAGATGGAAGGCGGGCGGCGGTGGCCTACTCAGGTTCACCAGGGCGGCGGTGGCGAAGGTGAGAGACGACCAGTGGTGGAGGTCGGAGGAGTGGATGGCGAGCGGCGCTGGTTGGATTTACTCAGGAGGAGGGCGGCAGCGTCGGGCGGCTGCAGCCAGGAAGTTTGAGGGGGGCGGCGGCCATGGAGCAGATGAGATGGAGAGGCGAGAGGCGAAGTGGGGAATTGTTCTAGGGGCTTCTCGCTTCTGTACATCTCTCTGGCCCTTTTTCCCTGTAGGCCCATACCACACAGGAAAATTGAGTTGGCGCGCTGCTTTTCATCTTGCCATGAGAAAGTTTCGCTCAAAGGAAAAAAGACCCGCGAGGTAAGAGTTTTTCATGAAAGCCCGTTTTATGGTGGAGCAATGGCGGGCTGGGCCTCAAACAATTTTCTTGTGGGCTGGACACTCACAGGAATATATTCTCCTGTGGGGTATTTTTGTGCCGACAGGAAAATTACGTAGTTTTCCTTGGGGTGTAGTTTTGCCCGCCAGGAAAATTGTATTCCTGTGAGGGGAGTCGGGCCTCACAGGAAAAGTGCAGTTTCTGGTAGTGTGTGGCTAACACCTACCAGACAGTTGCTGGGGAGCATCTCCATGTCGCTAACTCCATAGATCCAAGTTGCCTTGACTTGGCCAATGGATGGAGCACATACAAGCACGTTGATTGAACATGGCTTGCTCAACGGGATTCCTGGTACCCTTCTATCTTATACGAGGAGGGATCTACTTGCATTGATTCTCAACTTTTCTTTGAGGCGACCTCGCCGGCCGGCCACATGTTTCCTCGGATCCATCAGTTGGTTCTTAACATTAGTGACTTACTCTAGGTTGATGCATAGTCTTTGCATCCATAGTGATCGGCCAAGGAAACAAGAAAGTTCAACCTCAAAATCTTGTTTAGTGTCCAGCTCCACCGTGTGTGTCGGTCGATCAAAGATTCGCATGGTTCCATCGTGGTATGTCTTAATAAAATAGCTATTGCACCGATTGATCTGAGGAATCTGTGTGAGATCGAGCACGTTCGGCTAACGTGATTTATCGGTCGGCTCCGCAGCCACAAGTTGCTCATGAGCATCTCTCGGGACCTCCATTGATAAATCCAAGTTGACGTACTTGGCTTGGCCTATGGAAAGATCCTCGTTGGGTTAACGTGCGTATGTATTTAGTTGTTACTAGATTCTTTCTGCTGGCGACGAAGCATGTGGTTTATTTGGCTTAACCTCACTAGATTCTCTCGGAGTTGCACGGGTAAGGGTAAGCCCCCTTCACCTAACCATAATCAGACTAGTTGTTACTCTAGTGGTACATGCGCATGCATTCCTACGATCCTTCAGTTGCTGATCGATTTATTATGTGGTATACCAGTAACCAACACTCGATCCAGCGTGTTTGCATGCACATGCACATATGAACGAATCTGCCAACTAGCAAAGCTATGGACTAGATGACGTACTACCCTCCGTTCCTAAATATTTGTCTTTTTAAAGATTTCAAATAGACTATCATATATGAATGTATATAAATATATTTTAGAGTGTAGATTCACTCATCTTGCTTTACATGTAGTCACTTGTTGAAATCTCTAAAAATATAAATATTTAATAATGAAGGAAGTACATCGTACATGCATGCATGCACTGGGCATGACTCATCACTGCTGGCGTCATCAAAATCTGACATGCATGACATCACATGGTGCACCCACGACTACGAAACAACCGGAATGGCATGTGGAGTTTGCGCCAGCCGCACGACCACCTGCTCCACCCACGCACACCCCAACCTCTACCCGCTGGGTGTTCCAACGGGTAGTTTCCAGGGCGCGGAGCAGGGTGCTCCACCCACGCACACCCCAACATCTCCTTTCGAGATTGTATTCACAGCATACTAGGCAGGACTTCACGCAGGAACCAGTGGTACTAGTACCAGCACCAAATATGCATGCCCAAGTTGACGGTGCACGTTAACCGGACATCAGTGGAGGCAGCGAGCCTGCACTTTAGGCAAGTTCACCAATCCAAGTCCATCATCGATAGAGCTAGAGTAAGTTTAGTACTAGGACAGTATATTGTTCTTTGCGGGTGATGAGTGGGTCACGCGGTGCGGTTAAGCCAAGACAGACAACTTGAATCGATGCGAGTTCTGGGAAAATCTAATCACTTCCAATCACGTTAACAGAACGTGGCCTGGAGCTCGAATCTGATTGCTTGGACCAATACACACACATCCAAGTCTTCTTCGACGAAAGTACTCCCTCCATTTTTATTTACTCCGCATATTAGAGTTGAGTGAAGTCAAACTTCTTAAAATTTGATCAAGTTTATAGAAAAGAATATAAATATTTACCATAAAAAATCTATATGATGTGAAAGTACATTCAATAATAAATCTAATGATATTGAAATGTTATTGTATGTTAATATTTTTGTTTAAAAACTTGGTCAAAATTTACAAAGATTAACTTTGACAAAAGCTAATACATAGACTAAATAAAAACGGAGGGAATACTAGTACACATTTTAACTTTTGAACAGCGTGCATGCATGTGCTCCATCCATTGGCCAATTATAAGTCAAGTCAAATACGTACGAGCTAGGATTGATGGAGATGCTCATCAACAGCTAACTGGCCATTGGCCGGCCGATCCATGTGGTGATCACGTTACCCTTTGGTGGCACACGCTGATTCGTCCGATCGATCTTGTACTTCATTAAGATTTAAGACCCCCATACCTCCGAGTCTTGCCACCGCCGACTTGGACATTACGACTGGTTACAGTGGAGAGTAACTTACATTAACAAACACGCTATTCTAGATTATGTTTCTACCATTATAGTAGGTAGTAATGCAAAGTTTTATTTATTAGATTATAGACTCCTTTACTAGTTTCATTTACTAGTTTGCGACCGTTTGAGTAGCTTCTCATCTTATTCTTTTACTCGTAAGCTAGCCATCATATAAATGATTGGCTGCTTGCTGCAACCTCACCACTTATTCATTCCATACCCATTAAGCTTTGCTAGTCTTGATACCCATGGTAATCGGATTGTTGAGTCCTCGTGGCTCACAAATTACTATAACAACCATTGCAGGTACAGGTAATGCGATGATCTGACATGAGAGCGGTGTTTGCTTGTTTGGGAGTTCTTCTTCTTCTTCGATCAAGTCATAGGTTCCGGGTGGCAGCCTGGGCTAGTAGGGTGGATGTCGTTTGAGTTTTCGTTTGTGTTTCATCCGTAGTCGGATGTTTCTCTTCTGTATGATGATTGATGTATTTATGTGGCATTTTTATGCCTTTGTATGTATCCCCAACTATTATGTAATGGTACGATGTAAAGGTATCCACCTTGCAAAGCTTCTTCAATATGCGGCTCTATCCTTGGTGGGACCTTTGATTTCCTCTCGGATAAGATCGCATATTGGGCGTGACAGGAAGTACGTAGGGGTTTTTTTTTTGCATGCTTTGTTATGAGAGACTCGGATGAAGAGTAGCTAATTTAAGGCGTGACCGGTCACTGTTCGCGGACGCGCCTGGTTGCATCCGCGGGCGGTTGAGAGATGAGATTTGTTAAGTCCTGCTGTAGATGCTATAACTAGAATGGCTGAGTATGTTTCTTTCTATATAGTTACGCTTACTACTGAGTCTATAGTGTATATCAAGAGTTGCTCGTTATCAGCCAGTCCCACCCACCCTCGATCAATTGGAGCATAAATAATTGACTGTTTAACACAACTTTGCTATGATAAACTTTGAGACGGATGAAGGTCCTACTTATTAGTCAAGGGAGGAGTTGAAAGCAAAAAAACCACCATATTTGGGCCTTCATTTACGGAAAACTACTTGGTCCTTGATTATTTGCAAAGGTCACCGTGCATTTAGTATACCTTTTGCAGAAAGTACTGATTGGGAGATATGGCTCATTTGATCATTTTCAGACAAATGGGACTGGACTGTTAGGAGTTAACTAAGAAAAAGAAATTATATAGGCACCCCTGAAACTAAAACAAAAAAGCAATCAAGGCTATCCCTCGTCGCGATATGACCGGAGGAAGCAATCGCCCCCCTGTGCGGGTCCTGCCGCAACCGTCACCACCACTAAGTCCCGTCGCTGGAGCTCTGCCACCCCGCGGGCTCCCGCCACCGCCACCGGCTCCTGTTGTCGCCGTAGGAAGCTCCACCCGGCCCTGCCGATATGGTGCCGAAGCTCTCCCCACCAACGAGAGGTCCCCCTCGCTGCCCACTGCTGCCTGCTCTCCTCATCCTTAGCAATTGCAGGAGCTGGCTGTGTACCCGGCTAGTCCCTAGCGACCAGCAACGTAAACGGCTAGGCACCAGCGGTGAGCAGAAGATGCGGTGGGTAGCTGCAGAGGCGAGCAGCAACAGCGAGGAGCAGTAGCAGCTGCGGCGGCGAGCAGCACTAGCCGCGACCAGCTGCACACTCAGCAGCTACGGGTCCAGCAGTCGTCCTCAGGAGGTCCTCGTCCATGTTCGTCGTCTGACGACAACCAAGTGGGAACAAGGGCTAGATTGCTTTTAAGTTTTAGATCTAGGGGTGTGTGTGAATTTTTTTTGCGAAGCCATCTCCTTACAATCCGGCCCTATTTGTTAGAAAGTGATTAATCAGGCCAAATCATCTGATTAGTGCTTTTTGTGAAAAGTTTACTAAATGCGCGGTGACTTTCACAAATAATTAGGGACAAGATAGTTTTCCGCAAATGAAGCCACAAATGTGGTGGGTTTTTTGCAATTAACTCGTCAAGGGAGCCTCCTCGTCTGAACCTGACACATACATTGTACTTGAATGTATTGTAATGTTAGTTGCATGAGAAGACTTTGGAGTTGATGAAGGTCCTAGTTAAGAAACTCATTAATCTGATGAGACAATTGATGGGTCCGTAATTTGTTAACGTTAACCAAAATTGCACATTGCGCGTCGACTCATGTGACTCATTAGTACTTGCTAGCGCGTTCTAGCTCCTACTAGCAGATTGATCGATATTAGTGACGAACCTATATCTTCATAATGCTTCTCCAGCCCGTTTCATGATTGCTAGAAAGTAACTCCTAAACATTTTGGCAGATCTATGGAGCCCCTTATGTTAGCCAACGTGGAGCCACTCAATGTATCTATGATTGTCCGAGGAATAAATATACACTAATGAACCCTGATGTAAGGGCCGGTTTGAGCAGTGCAAATAAAAATAAATCCCTCTAATTAACAAGCTATAGATACATGACCTATATATGCACGTGAAGGCTCCTGACGACAGCAAATTAGTCAAAAATCTAAGAGCATAGTAATCCTTGGTAGTTCTTCCGGTCCGTAGTAATTGTCACTGTTTCAATTTAAAATTTGAACTGAAGTAATTGTCGCATGCGCATAGCTTTGGTCTTATTTGACTTTGCCATTTATCTGCGTGTTTTTGTGTGTGCGTTGATATTAGTTGTGTGCATCTTAACTATGTAGAGGATCGGGTGTGTGCTCGTTATGTTTGTATGCTCTTGATGCCTATTTTAAACCAATAAAACCCACCCTTTGTCAAAAAAAAATGGATCAGAGAGAGTAGTAATTAAAAAGTGATGACTACTTGCTACTCATTTTGCTCCATATGTAGATTCACTCATTTTGCTTCATATGTAGTCCATAATGAAATCTTTAAAAAAACTTATATTTATGATCGAAGGGAGTACAATATATAGATCGCATATGGTATATTTTTAAGCAAACAAGACTGGCTGGCATTGTCCAGATCAACCAATGCGCGCAAGACTAGGATCCAGGTCCTAACGAATCAGTTAAGTGGCTAAACATGAATGGATCCAAGGAATATATCAGCACCGGCTCACGTGGGAGCTCCATCCAAGTGGATCAGTCTGGCTAGTACATTGTACTACTTGCCTTTATTTTCCAAAGTCAAGACATAACATGTGAATTAAAGGCCAGGCGGTTTTAACACCTCCATTTCGATGAAACATGGAGCAATCTGCAAGACCAACACACTCCTTAGTAACATGTTATTCTGTTACTTCCTCCCGGTCCATAAGTAGCCCACCTAGAGCTCAAATTGACAAGGCACACCAACACAAAGATCTGAATATCCAGAAGACCGTCGGCAATGCGGCTGGGGAATGCATTAGCATGGTTCGTCCGCATCGTCATCGTTGCCGGTCTCATCGTCGGCGTGGTGTTGATCGCCGCTTACAGCTACGCCATTCAGCCCTCCATCACCATCGAGGACGCCTCGCTGACCAGGTTTGCCCTGGCTACCACCCCGTCGACGGCGCTCGCGTACAACATCTCCCTGAGCCTCACCGTCCGCAACAAGAACTGGGCCACGACCATGAAAACACAGAGCCACTGGAGGCTGCGTACAAGTTCGACGGTCAGCAGTTCGACCGCGTGCAGGTCGCCGACGAGGGAGACAAGCACACCGCCAGGAAGACCAGGGTGTACCGCCTCGTCACCAGCTCAGAAGGCGGCTATGTGGCGCTGGGAAACGCTGGCGTCGCCGAGTACAAGAATCAGAACGCAACGGGGGTGTTCGAGCTGGAGGTGATGGTGACCGGCGAGGTACGCTACACGTGGCAGTTCTAGAAGAACAAGATAGAGGCCACCTGCAAGCTCAAGGTGCAGCTCGACTCGCCGGGGACGGCGGTGTTAAGGTTCGACAAGGTGAAATGCAAGCTCGCCAAGCAGGAGAAGAAGTAGTAGTTATATTACTAGCAGTTCGATCGATGATCCCTTATTTGTTTCCAAATATTTTCGTCTGTGTATTTTGGTTGCCATCTGAATTTTATATGTGCTACGTTTTTGCATTTTCGCTATAAGTTGTCAACAGCTAGCATTTGCTCAACCATTTATACTTTTCTGAAAATCTTTGAGTGCACGTATTGTGAAAATCTCAAATGTCTGTTCTTAGTGTTCTATGGCTGAAAACTTTGTCAAGTAAAAAATAATTCGTATTGTGAAGCCTTTGAGTGTGCTCCACTGTTTGATACAAAATATCTGTAACGTCAAAATCAGAAGGAACAAGTTCTAACTGAAGAAACGAAAAATCTCCCACGCATGGTGGCGCACGAACCCTACGACTCAATTCAAAGGTTGGTCATCCTGAGGCACTCCCATTTTTTTTAATTATTTTGAGAGTAGCACTCCCACCTAATCTCAAAAAGAAAAAACACAAAGCCCGGTGAGGTTTGCCCCTGCTAAATGAAGCTTTGGCAGGCTCATGTGTCCTTTTTTCTTGTTTTCATTTTCTTATTTACCATTTGAAACAAGTGAGAACATTTATCCTCTCCACCCTGATCTGCTCCTTCCATCGCCGGATCCGGGTCCTCCCAGGCGTCGGCAGCGGATCTCGTCGAGTGGGGTTGGTTCCGGGGGAAACCCCTGGCCGGCGCAGCCACATCGCAGGCGACGCCCTGGGCGCCGTACCCCTCCCTGGAGGCTGTGGTGAGGATCCTTCTCCCCCTCCTTCCGTTCCCTGCTAGGTGAAAGCCTAGGTCCCCTGATTCGGGCGGCGACGACACATCCGTGTCGTGTTCCTTCTTGGCGGCGCAGTCCGGGGATCGCAGGGGCGGCGAGAGAGTCAGGTTGTGGGTGTGATGGTGGCGGGTGGCAGCTTGGCTCGGCGCTTCACTGCCTTTTCTTCGGTGGCTCATCGTTGTTGCCCTTGCTGCTGCGACTGTGGCCGACAGCTCTCGCCCTTCGGTGTGGCTTAACCGCGGACGACGACGGTGCTCGGAATGGTGTGCTCTGAGCTAGCAGGTCTGCTCCTAGTTCTTCCTTCATGCGCAGCTTGGACGTCTTCCTCTGGGTTCTAGGGTGAACCGAGCTGCCGCCTGCCGGTGCGGCATCCTTCGAGCAAGGATGAGAGGCCAGGGGCCCTTTGCAGTGGCAGTTCCAGAGGAGTGTCAGTGCTGTCTTTGAGTTTGGCTACGATCACGAAGCTTGCGCGGTGGTGCATCCTCTCAAGTCTGTAGCTTGTCCGGTTGGTGTAGGTCGTCCTATAGGGTGTTGGCGGCAGCATGGCGTGCTTGCTATCGCTGTTGCCTTGGAGTCTATTTCGCTTTGCTCCTTGTACCAGCCGCTTGTTTCTCTTCTTGATTTCCTTGTAAGTTGGTGTTTTTGCAATCCTGGACGGTTGATGGCTTTGTTAATTCAAAGCCGGACTCTTTTTGAGCCTTCGTTTTAAAAATAATGTTTATGGACCGGATGGGTGCCCAAATAGGCCGGGTTTCCCTTCAGGATGTGGGCATGGGTTGTTCATTACATCCGTGGGTACGGTCGTTGGTGGAGGGTTGAACCGATTAGCAATTCTGGCATTGCTTTGAGATAGCTCAAGCAGGTAATACCCAACTGTCGGCCTAACGTAGCATACCTTCCATTTTTTCAGTGCACCAAAAAATCCAAAATGTTTAAAACTGCAAATAACATCATTTATTTTAATATTTCCTGTCCTATGACCACTTTTCGGAAATACTCTAAAAAATGAAATCGACGCTAAGTATTTTTTACATACACATTAAAAATTTTAATATACAACGAACATTTTTCCAATATATGGTGAACTTTTATATACATTGAAATTGTTTTTCACACTGAAATTTATTTCAAATACACAGTCAAAAAAATTAACATACGATGAATATTTCTTATATGCAGTGAACATTTTCCAATGTATGATAAATTTTATTATAATAGAGAGCGAACTAATACAGACCCACAACTTCTTTATATACCAAAAACATTTTTCATATATAATTATATAGTGTACTTTTTTTCAGTGCACGCTGAAACTTTTATAATATACATTGATGTTTTTTTAATATATTATGCTATGCACTTTTTTTATACAGAGTAAACTTATTTCAATGCATGTGGAACCTTTTTTAATATATGGTGAACTATTTTTTAACACACATTTAACATTTCTAAAATGCACTTTAATTTTTGTAGAAAAACATAGAAGAGAGAAAAATAGGACAACTGATAAGTAAACCTAAAATCAGGAAAAAGAACCGGCGAAAAGAACAAAAAAAATAGAAAGGAAAACTAGTGAAAAAACAAATGGAAGGTCCTAGAAACAGCTCGAAATGTTCGCAAAAAAATGGGTCAGCATATTAGATAACCGGGCAGAAGAAACGGATGAAAACAACAAAAGAAAAAATAACGGTGGACAAAACAAATGGAAGGCTCGCAGAAAACCAGCTAGAATGTTTGAAAACAAAACCGATGAGAAAACCAAAAAGCCGGACAGAGAAACCCGTGAAAAGAAAACCAGTGAAGAAAATTTGAGCTGAAGGTTCCTTCACAAAAATCGTTCCGGGCGTGACGCTTTGGAGGTGATGACACTGTGCCAGTATAGGGAGTACCAACTAACTTTTGTTGAAAAACAATCAATTTGGACAGTTGGATGTGTAGTACGATGTGATACACATGTTTCCGTACCTTCTTTCAACTCACACGGGATTCAGTTGACCACACTATGGATACTTTGTGCGATGCTTCCTTCTCCTATATTGTAGCTTTGCACTGTAAACTGGATCGGCCCAATTGTTGATTGCTGGCAAGATTCCTTGATTCCAAGGCAGTACACATGTGCATGCATGTGCTCCCTCCATCGATCATATCAAGTCTGCTTGGATAGTCATGAACAAACCCACTTGTTGGGCCATCACGTTAACCGAGCGTGGAGTTGATTAATCCGATCGATAGATGGAGTAGATTGTTTGTGTAGCAATACTTCTGTCTCAAGCCATATTTTGACATTCCACTTTGACCATGAGTAAAACGACACATATTTTTATTAGACATGAGGGAAATTATATTTGAAACTCATGTAGACTTCTTTGTTTGTATCTAGTAAACCATGAGACAAATGGTTTTTGACCTCCTCTAAGTTAGAGACAAATGGTTCTAGAGATAAGTAATGAAGGTTCCTAACATGATAGATCGACAACTTGGTTGTTTGGCTAGATTCCTGGATTCCAAGCCAGTACATACTAGTGGATTCAACCTTGGCATATGTAATTAAGTGTGCATTAATTAGTTCATTCGTTCAAGAAAACCCTCTGTTCAATGTTGGATCAGCTTGCTTGCATGTGCTTCATCTGTCGGCGAAGTCAAACCGTGCATATTCGTCGCAAATCACACATGCATGCATCTCTAGTTATGTGACAGGTATTATGTGGCAGACATTGTAGTAAATCAGTTAGCTTGTTATGTAAAGTAGGTCTGTCTAGCTCATCGTTTCGACGCATCCAGCTGCTCCACCATTGGGGTAACGTGAGGATCTTCATGGATCGTCCAGTTTATGATTGAGTTGCATAGCACCTTTGTCCAAGTCTTCTCAAGAGTATCGCCAGCCTAGTTAGCCATGCTTGAGCTATCTTTGATTCAAACGACTTCAAAAGGATATCAGAATTTTCCTTACTTTGATCCAACATATGCTTTTATGTACGAGGATGAAGGATTGTACTCACTATTCATACTGTATTTCAGGTTTGAACGACATACTGCATGCATGTGCTTGCCAAGAAAATCTCTTCTTCTTTAGATCGGCATCGGTCAGTTGGCCAAGTCAAGTTAATCTGAATGCTCGCGAACAAAACTAGTTTCTGGCCGACCAATCACGTTAATCGAACATGGCATGGCGTTGATTCCTCGGATCAATAGATGGAGTAGCTAGTTACTCCCTCCTTTCCAGTTTATAAGGCTTAAATCTGAAGTCTCATAAAGGCATATGGCGAGTGGAGAAATGTATCTCGTACTTTATAAACTAGCCAAACTAAATGTATGCATTAATTTGGATTAATTGCAGTGCATGCATGCTTGGCCACTAGATAAGTAGTAGCATTACATGCATGGGTGAGTTCCTTTTTAATCTTACATGCATGATAAGTACACTAGTGGAAAAACAGGCTTCCGTCCAGCCCCATAAGTCGCGAAGCTGCAGGAACCGCGACTAATGGGACCTTTAGTCGCGGTTCTGGAGGTGAACCGCGACCAAAGGCCTGGGCCCAGGGCGCTCGGTGGCCAGCTGGTGCACGTGAGGGGCTTTAGTCGCGGTTGGCCAGGACAACCATGACTAAAGGTTTCGGCACCTTTTTAGTCACGGTTTGCCAGTGCCAACCGCAACTAAAGCCCTCCCTATATATACCCATCCAGCAGCCAACACTTAGCCATTTGGAGCCATTCTCTTCACAAGTGGGTGTAGGTTTGCTTTTGGTTCCTCTTATGCACATAAGGTGTTTGATGAAATGCCCCAAGAGCATGAAACAAACATGACATGAAGTGTTGGAGCCACACTCCTCGATCGCGGTTAGCAACTTGATGAACCTTTGATGTGTCAATATGCATGTGTGTAGTTCATTGTTTAATTTATATTGTTTGTAGCTAGTTAGTTTAACAAAATGCATGATGGTTAATTATATATTTCATATTATAATAATGCAGATGAATCGGCAATGGATGTACGGTAACCGACTCTCCGGCGAGTTCACTACGGGTTTGAAAGATTTCCTCGTAGTGGCTAATGCGAACAAGCGGGGGGTTTTGTTATCTGTCCATGTGTTATCTGTAAGAATGAGAAGGGTTACTCTTCCTCAAGAGTTGTTCACATGCATCCGCTTGAAGGGTTTCATGCCAAGCTATAATTGTTGGACCAAGCATGGAGAAAGAGGGGTTATAATGGAAGAAGATGAAGAAGGGATGATTTCATCGATGAAAGCTATCTTGCTCATTTCGGTGATACTTTCATGGAGGATGCTGAAGGTGAAGGGAAGGTGAAGAAGAGGCACGTGATGATCCCGTTGATGATCTTGGTCGGACCATTGCTGATGCACGGAGACGCTGCGAAACTGAAAAGGAGAGGGAGAATTTGGATCGCATGTTATAGGATCACAGAAAGGCGCTGTACCACGTATGCGATGATGGTATGAAAAAGCTGGGCAGCACACTTTATTTGATTAAATGGAAGTCAGAGTAATGTGTAGCTGACTCGGCATTTGAAAACTTGCTGAAAATGTTGAAGAATATGTTTCCAAAGGATAACGAGTTGCCCGCCAGTACGCGTCTGAAGCAAAGAAGATTGTCTGCCCTCTAGGTTTAGAGGTTACGAAGATACATGCATGCATCAACGATCGCATCCTCTACCGCGTGAATACGAGAATTTGAATGAATGCCGGTATGCACTGCATTGCGTTATAAGATCGAGGCGATGACCCCGGTGACGATGTTGAGGGCCGAAACCAGGAAGAGGGTTCCCGCCAAGGTGATGCGGTATGCTCCTATAATACCACGGTTGAAACGTCTGTTCAGGAACAAAGAGCATGCCAAGTTGTTGTGATGGCATAAAGAGGACCGTAAGTCGGACGGGGAGTTGAGACACACCGCAGATGGAACGCAATGGAGAAAGATCGACAGATGGTTCAAAGATTTTGCAGCTGACGCAAGGAACATAAGATTTGCTCTAAGCACGGATGGCATGAATCCTTTTGGCAGCAGAGCTCCAGCCATAGCACCTGGCCCGTGACTCTATGCATCTACAACCTTCCTCCTTGGTTGTGCATGAAGCGGAAGTTCATTATGATGCCAGTGCTCATCCAAGGTCCGAAGCAACCCGGCAACGACATCGATGTGTACCTAAGGCCATTAGTTGATGAACTTTTACAGCTGTGGGGTGGTGTCCGTGTGGGATGAGCACAAACAAGAGGAATTTGACCCACGGCGTTGCTTTTCGTAACCATCAACGATTGGCCTGCTCTTAGTAACCTTTCGACTGTCAAATAAGGGATACAATGCATGCACGCACTGCTTACATGAGACTGAAAGTGTACATTTGCCAAATTGTAAGAAGAACGTGTACCTTGGGCATCGTCGATTTCTTCCAAAAATTCATCCAGTAAGAAAGAAAGGCAAGCATTACAACGGCAAGGCAGATCACCGGCCGAAGCCTGCGGAACGCACTGGTGCTGAGGTCTTTGATATTGTCAAGGATTAGAAAGTCATCTTTGGAAAGCGTCCTCGCGGACAATCAGTTCGAAGGGAGCTGACGGCACGCAGCCATGTGGAAGAAGAAATCTATATTCGGGAGCTAGAATATTGGAAAGTCCTAGATGTCCGCTCTGCAATCAACGTGATGCACGTTATTTAAGAATATTTGCGTGAACCTCCTAAGCTTCTTGGGCGTGTATGGGAAGAAAATGATACAAAGGAAGCACGGCAGGACCAGCAACGTTTGAAAGACCACGATGACCGCATCCGGAATGGTTTCAAGGTCGTGCCAGCTACGCCCGACCAAAGAAGAGAAGGTCATCTTTTTGAATGCCTGAGCAGTATGAAGGTTCCGTCTGGATTCTCGCCCAATATAAAGGGAATAATAAACATGGCGGAGAAAAAGTTCCAAAACCTGAAGTCTAACGACTGCCACGTGTTTATGACGCTATTGCTTTCGATTGCTTTGAGGTGGCTCCTGCCGGAAAATTTTCGAGTAGCCATTGTGAATCTATGTGCATTCCTCAATGCTTTCTCTCAGAAGGTAATCAATCCAGAAGTTCTACCACGGTTACGTAACGATGTGATCCAATGTCTTGTCAGTTTCGAGTTGGTGTTCCCGCCATCCTTCTTCAATATTATGACGCACCTCCTGGTTCACCTAGTCGAAGAGATTTTCGTTCTCGGTCCTGTATTTCTACACAATATGTTCCCCTTCGAGAGGTTCATGGGAGTATTAAAGAAATATGTTCAGAATCGTGCTAGGCTAGAAGGAAGCATCGCCAAGGGCTATGGAAATGAGGAGGTAATTGAGTTTTGTGTTGACTTTGTTCCTGACCTTAAGCCGATTGGTCTTCCTCGATCGCGGCACGAGGGGAGACTAAGTGGAAAAGGCACGATCGGAATGAAATCAACGATATGTATGGACGGCCATTCTCTGACTGAAGCACACCACACTGTACTGACCAATTCCAGCTTGGTGGCTCCGTACTTTGAGAAACACAAGAATATTTTACGTTCTGACAACCCGGGGAAGCCTGAATCCTGGATTAGGAAGGCCCACATGGAGACTTTCGGCAGTTGGTTGAGAAAACATTTAATGAATGACAATGATGTTGTAGATCAGCTGTACATGTTGGCCAAGACACCATCTTCGACTATAACGACTTTCCAAGGGTACGAGATAAATGGGAATACATTTTACACGA
Source organism: Aegilops bicornis (assembly GCA_021605145.1). Taxonomy (NCBI): domain Eukaryota; kingdom Viridiplantae; phylum Streptophyta; class Magnoliopsida; order Poales; family Poaceae; genus Aegilops; species Aegilops bicornis. The sequence goes on from CM038675.1 coordinate 841,370,972, forward strand.
TCGCCCAAGATAAAAAGAGCACCAACCAAAACAGTGGTGTCCGCTTTGATGCAGCAACCGAGAATGGGCAAGAGGTCACATATTATGGTTACATAGAGGAGATATGGGAACTTGACTATGGACCCTCCTTTAAGGTCTCTTTGTTCCGGTGCAAATGGTTCAAGCTAACAGGAGGTGGGGTAAAGGTGGACCAGCAATACGGAATGACAATGGTGGATTTCAACAATCTTGGTTACCTTGACGAACCATTCGTCCTAGCGAAAGATGTCGCTCAGGTTTTCTATGTGAAGGACATGAGTAGCAAACCGAGGAAACGGAAAGATAAGAAAAACCCTAAACCTGCGGCGGCCTTTAGTCGCGGGTGGGCAGGCGACCCGCGACTAAAATAGCAACAATAAGTATTTTGTTGTAAGTAGAAACAAAATAAAATAAATAAAGCAACAAAGAAAACAAAAAAAGTGTTTTCACAGTTGAAAACTCATGGCACTAACAGAAAGTTTATAATGTGTCTAACACTAAAAGCAAAAAGAATTAAAAAATAAAGCAAAATAGAACAAAGAATAAATAATAAGGCAGAAACCAAAACAACAAAACGGGAAAAAATAGTGCCGCCTACTGGGCCCCCACGGCCTGAATACGACTAGAAACCCTACCATGGGCTAGGATTCAGGCCCGAAGGAGGCCAAGTAGGCCCACAGGCGCATAGTGACAGATTAGGCCCAAAAGCCTGCAGTTGAGAGGAGCTCGAGAGGGTGGGCGCAGCAGCGCTTATAAACCACTCTCGAGCTCTCTCAACTAGCGAGGTGGGACTAAACTTTGGGCGAGGGCAGCACAAGGCCTTTAGTCATGGTCGCTGACCAGCCGCGACTAAAGGTGGGGCGCTGAACGCAAAAACCCGCTTAAAAACCTTTAGTCGCGGTTGGGCAGGCGACCATGACTAAAGGGTACCTTTAGTCGCGGGCCTCGTAGCCCACCACGACTAAAGGGGGGCTATAAATACCACGCTCCGATCTATTCTCGTCTTCTCCGATCGGTTCGTCTCTGCGCGCCCTCGACGCCGCCCGCCGTCGCCCTCGCTTCATCGCGCCGGACTGCCCGTCCCGCCTCTCCTTCGCCGGTCCTCCCAGACGCCGCCCTCTCCTTGGTGAGCTCCCCATCGGGCCCGTCCGTCTGCCGTCTCCCGGCCCTCCGAACGTTGCGCCCGCCCGTCCGTCGCCGCGCCCGCCTCTGCATGGCGGGCGCTGCGTCATGCTCCCTGACGTCCCGGTTGCGCGCTCGCCGGACCGGCCACTTCCCCTCCGCCCTGCCGCCCTGTTCCGGCCGGCGCCATCGCGGCCCTTGGCCGCCGGAGCTCGTGCCCGGCTCCCCCCCTCGCCCGGGCAGGCTACGGCCTCGGGCATGGGCACCACACCCGCTGCCCGCTAGCGCCTGGCGCCCGTTAAGGCCCCTGGCCCAATGACAATTGGGGCCCACGCCCATGAAACGATTTAAAAAAGGAGAGAAGAGAATTTAGAAAATAAATAAATAAATATATTAATTAATTAATCAGTTAATTAAATTAATAAACTTAATTAATTGTGTTTAGTAAACCTAATTAAATAACTAATATAACTAATCTGTTAATTAATCTAATTAACTTGGTTAATTAGTTAACAGACAATTTAATTAATTCTGTTAATTCTAAAAATGATATAAAATTTTAAAAATTAATATAAAATAATCCGTAACTCGGATGAAAATACTTTGTACATGAAAGTTGCTCAGAACGATGAGGCGGATCCGGGTTTGCCCTGGCTACCACCCCGTCGACGGCGCTCGCGTACAACATCTCCCTGAGCCTCACCGTCCGCAACAAGAACTGGGCCACGACCATGAAAAACACAGAGCCACTGGAGGCTGCGTACAAGTTCGACGGTCAGCAGTTCGACCGCGTGCAGGTCGCCGACGAGGGAGACAAGCACACCGCCAGGAAGACCAGGGTGTACCGCCTCGTCACCAGCTCAGAAGGCGGCTATGTGGCGCTGGGAAACGCTGGCGTCGCCGAGTACAAGAATCAGAACGCAACGGGGTGTTCGAGCTGGAGGTGATGGTGACCGGCGAGGTACGCTACACGTGGCAGTTCAAGAAGAACAAGATAGAGGCCACCTGCAAGCTCAAGGTGCAGCTCGACTCGCCGGGGACGGCGGTGTTAAGGTTCGACAAGGTGAAATGCAAGCTCGCCAAGCAGGAGAAGAAGTAGTAGTTATATTACTAGCAGTTCGATCGATGATCCCTTATTTGTTTCCAAATATTTTCGTCTGTGTATTTTGGTTGCCATCTGAATTTTATATGTGCTACGTTTTTTGCATTTTTCGCTATAAGTTGTCAACAGCTAGCATTTGCTCAACCATTTATACTTTTCTGAAAATCTTTGAGTGCACGTATTGTGAAAATCTCAAATGTCTGTTCTTAGTGTTCTATGGCTGAAAACTTTGTCAAGTAAAAAATAATTCGTATTGTGAAGCCTTTGAGTGTGCTCCACTGTTTGATACAAAATATCTGTAACGTCAAAATCAGAAGGAACAAGTTCTAACTGAAGAAACGAAAAATCTCCCACGCATGGTGGCGCACGAACCCTACGACTCAATTCAAAGGTTGGTCATCCTGAGGCACTCCCATTTTTTTTAATTATTTTGAGAGTAGCACTCCCACCTAATCTCAAAAAGAAAAAACACAAAGCCCGGGTGAGGTTTGCCCCTGCTAAATGAAGCTTTGGCAGGCTCATGTGTCCTTTTTTCTTGTTTTCATTTTCTTATTTACCATTTGAAACAAGTGAGAACATTTATCCTCTCCACCCTGATCTGCTCCTTCCATCGCCGGATCCGGGTCCTCCCAGGCGTCGGCAGCGGATCTCGTCGAGTGGGGTTGGTTCCGGGGGAAACCCTGGCCGGGCGCAGCCACATCGCAGGTGACGCCTGGGCGCCTGCATTCTCCCCGGAGGCTGTGGTGAGGATCCTTCTCCCCTCCTTCCGTTCCCTGCTAGGTGAAAGCCTAGGTCCCCTGATTCGGGCGGCGACGACACATCCGTGTCGTGTTCCTTCTGGCGGCGCAGTCCGGGGATCGCAGGGGCGGCGAGAGAGTCGGGTTGTGGGTGTGATGGTGGCGGGTGGCAGCTTGGCTCGGCGCTTCACTGCCTTTTCTTCGGTGGCTCATCGTTGTTGCCCTTGCTGCTGCGACTGTGGCCGACAGCTCTCGCCCTTCGGTGTGGCTTAACCGCGGACGATGACGGTGCTCGAAATGGTGTGCTCTGAGCTAGCAGGTCTGCTCCTAGTTCTTCCTTCATGCGCAGCTTGGACGTCTTCCTCTGGGTTCTAGGGTGAACCGAGCTGCCGCCTGCTGGTGCGGCATCCTTCGAGCAAGGATGAGAGGCCAGGGGCCCTTTGCAGTGGCAGTTCCAGAGGAGTGTCAGTGCTGTCTTTGAGTTTGGCTACGATCACGAAGCTTGCGGTGGTGCATCCTCTCAAGTCTGTAGCTTGTCCGGTTGGTGTAGGTCGCCCTATAGGGTGTTGGCGGCAGCATGGCGTGCTTGCTATCGCTGTTGCCTTGGAGTCTATTTCGCTTTGCTCCTTGTACCAGCCGCTTGTTTCTCTTCTTGATTTTCTTGTAAGTTGGTGTTTTGCAATCCTGGACGGTTGATGGCTTTGTTAATTCAAAGCCGGACTCTTTTTGAGCCTTCGTTTTAAAAATAATGTTTATGGACCGGATGGGTGCCCAAATAGGCCGGGTTTCCCTTCAGGATGTGGGCATGGGTTGTTCATTACATCCGTGGGTACGGTCGTTGGTGGAGGGTTGAACCGATTAGCAATTCTGGCATTGCTTTGAGATAGCTCAAGCAGGTAATACCCAACTGTCGGCCTAACGTAGCATACCTTCCATTTTTCAGTGCACCAAAAATCCAAAATGTTTAAAACTGCAAATAACATCATTTATTTTAATATTTCCTGTCCTATGACCACTTTTCGGAAATACTCTAAAAATGAAATCTACGCTAAGTATTTTTACATACACATTAAAAATTTTAATATACAACGAACATTTTTCCAATATATGGTGAACTTTTATATACATTGAAATTGTTTTTCACACTGAAATTTATTTCAAATACACAGTCAAAAAATTAACATACGATGAATATTTCTTATATGCAGTGAACATTTTCCAATGTATGATAAATTTTATTATAATAGAGAGCGAACTAATACAGACCCACAACTTCTTTATATACCAAAACATTTTTCATATATAATTATATAGTGTACTTTTTTTCAGTGCACGCTGAAACTTTTATAATATACATTGATGTTTTTTTAATATATTATGCTATGCACTTTTTTTATACAGAGTAAACTTATTTCAATGCATGTGGAACCTTTTTTAATATATGGTGAACTATTTTTTAACACACATTTAACATTTCTAAAATGCACTTTAATTTTTGTAGAAAAACATAGAAGAGAGAAAATAGGACAACTGATAAGTAAACCTAAAATCAGGAAAAAGAACCGTGAAAAGAACAAAAAAATAGAAAGGAAAACTAGTGAAAAACAAATGGAAGGTCCTAGAAACAGCTCAAAATGTTCGCAAAAAAATGGGTCAGCATATTAGATAACCGGGCAGAAGAAACGGATGAAAACAACAAAAGAAAAAATAACGGTGGACAAAACAAATGGAAGGCTCGCAGAAAACCAGCTAGAATGTTTGAAAAGAAAACCGATGAGAAAACCAAAAAGCCGGACAGAGAAACCCGTGAAAAGAAAACCAGTGAAGAAAATTTGAGCTGAAGGTTCCTTCACAAAAATCGTTCCGGGCGTGACGCTTTGGAGGTGATGACACTGTGCCAGTATAGGGAGTACCAACTAACTTTTGTTGAAAAACAATCAATTTGGACAGTTGGATGTGTAGTACGATGTGATACACATGTTTCCGTACCTTCTTTCAACTCACACGGGATTCAGTTGACCACACTATGGATACTTTGTGCGATGCTTCCCTTCTCCTATATTGTAGCTTTGCACTGTAAACTGGATCGGCCCAATTGTTGATTGCTGGCAAGATTCCTTGATTCCAAGGCAGTACACATGTGCATGCATGTGCTCCCTCCATCGATCATATCAAGTCTGCTTGGATAGTCATGAACAAACCCACTTGTTGGGCCATCACGTTAACCGAGCGTGGAGTTGATTAATCCGATCGATAGATGGAGTAGATTGTTTGTGTAGCAATACTTCTGTCTCAAGCCATATTTTGACATTCCACTTTGACCATGAGTAAAACGACACATATTTTTATTAGACATGAGGGAAATTATATTTGAAACTCATGTAGACTTCTTTGTTTGTATCTAGTAAACCATGAGACAAATGGTTTTTGACCTCCTCTAAGTTAGAGACAAATGGTTCTAGAGATAAGTAATGAAGGTTCCTAACATGATAGATCGACAACTTGGTTGTTTGGCTAGATTCCTGGATTCCAAGCCAGTACATACTAGTGGATTCAACCTTGGCATATGTAATTAAGTGTGCATTAATTAGTTCATTCGTTCAAGAAAACCCTCTGTTCAATGTTGGATCAGCTTGCTTGCATGTGCTTCATCTGTCGGCGAAGTCAAACCGTGCATATTCGTCGCAAATCACACATGCATGCATCTCTAGTTATGTGACAGGTATTATGTGGCAGACATTGTAGTAAATCAGTTAGCTTGTTATGTAAAGTAGGTCTGTCTAGCTCATCGTTTCGACGCATCCAGCTGCTCCACCATTGGGGTAACGTGAGGATCTTCATGGATCGTCCAGTTTATGATTGAGTTGCATAGCACCTTTGTCCAAGTCTTCTCAAGAGTATCGCCAGCCTAGTTAGCCATGCTTGAGCTATCTTTGATTCAAACGACTTCAAAAGGATATCAGAATTTTCCTTACTTTGATCCAACATATGCTTTTATGTACGAGGATGAAGGATTGTACTCACTATTCATACTGTATTTCAGGTTTGAACGACATACTGCATGCATGTGCTTGCCAAGAAAATCTCTTCTTCTTTAGATCGGCATCGGTCAGTTGGCCAAGTCAAGTTAATCTGAATGCTCGCGAACAAAACTAGTTTCTGGCCGACCAATCACGTTAATCGAACATGGCATGGCGTTGATTCCTCGGATCAATAGATGGAGTAGCTAGTTACTCCCTCCTTTCCAGTTTATAAGGCTTAAATCTGAAGTCTCATAAAGGCATATGGCGAGTGGAGAAATGTATCTCGTACTTTATAAACTAGCCAAACTAAATGTATGCATTAATTTGGATTAATTGCAGTGCATGCATGCTTGGCCACTAGATAAGTAGTAGCATTACATGCATGGGTGAGTTCCTTTTTAATCTTACATGCATGATAAGTACACTAGTGAAAAAACAGGCTTCCGTCCAGCCCCATAAGTCGCGAAGCTGCAGGAACCGCGACTAATGGGACCTTTAGTCGCGGTTCTGGAGGTGAACCGCGACCAAAGGCCTGGGCCCAGGGCGCTCGGTGGCCAGCTGGTGCGTGAGGGCTTTAGTCGCGGTTGGCCAGGACAACCGCGACTAAAGGTTTTCGGGCACTTTTAGTCACGGTTTGCCAGGTGCCAACCGCAACTAAAGCCCTCCCTATATATACCCATCCAGCAGCCAACACTTAGCCATTTGGAGCCATTCTCTTCACAAGTGGGTGTAGGTTTGCTTTTGGTTCCTCTTATGCACATAAGGTGTTTGATGAAATGCCCCAAGAGCATGAAACAAACATGACATGAAGTGTTGGAGCCACACTCCTCGATCGCGGTTAGCAACTTGATGAACCTTTGATGTGTCAATATGCATGTGTGTAGTTCATTGTTTAATTTATATTGTTTGTAGCTAGTTAGTTTAACAAAATGCATGATGGTTAATTATATATTTCATATTATAATAATGCAGATGAATCGGCAATGGATGTACGGTAACCGACTCTCCGGCGAGTTCACTACGGGTTTGAAAGATTTCCTCGTAGTGGCTAATGCGAACAAGCCGGGGGTTTTGTTATCTGTCCATGTGTTATCTGTAAGAATGAGAAGGGTTACTCTTCCTCAAGAGTTGTTCACATGCATCTGCTTGAAGGGTTTCATGCCAAGCTATAATTGTTGGACCAAGCATGGAGAAAGAGGGGTTATAATGGAAGAAGATGAAGAAGGGGATGATTTCATCGATGAAAGCTATCTTGCTCATTTCGGTGATACTTTCATGGAGGATGCTGAAGGTGAAGGGAAGGTGAAGAAGAGGCACGTGATGATCCCGTTGATGATCTTGGTGGGACCATTGCTGATGCACGGAGACGCTGCGAAACTGAAAAGGAGAGGGAGAATTTGGATCGCATGTTATAGGATCACAGAAAGGCGCTGTACCCGGATGCGATGATGGTCTGAAAAAGCTGGGCTGCACAATCGGATTTGCTGAAATGGAAGGCAGAGGCAGGTGTAGCTGACTCGGCATTTGAAAACTTGCTGAAAATGTTGAAGAATATGTTTCCAAAGGATAACGAGTTGCCCGCCAAGACGCACGAAGCAAAGAAGATTGTACGCCCTCTAGGTTTAGAGGTTCTGAAGATACATGCATGCATCAACGATCGCATCCTCTACCGCATGTGAATACGAGAATTTGAATGAATGCCCGGTATGCACCGCATTGCGTTATAAGATCGAGAGGCGATGACCCCGGTGACGATGTTGAGGGCCGAAACCGTGAAGAGGGTTCCCGCCAAGGTGATGCGGTATGCTCCTATAATACCACGGTTGAAACGTCTGCTCAGGAACAAAGAGCATGCCAAGTTGTTGCGATGGCACAAAGAGGACCGTAAGTCGGACGGGGAGTTGAGACACACCGCAGATGGAACGCAATGGAGAAAGATCGACAGATGGTTCAAAGATTTCGCATCGACGCAAGGAACATAAGATTTTCTCTAAGCACGGATGGCATGAATCCTTTTGGCGAGCAGAGCTCCAGCCATAGCACCTGGCCCGTGACTCTATGCATCTACAACCTTCCTCCTTGGTTGTGCATGAAGCGGAAGTTCATTATGATGCAGTGCTCATCCAAGGTCCGAAGCAACCCGCAACGACATCGATGTGTACCTAAGGCCATTAGTTGATGAACTTTTACAGCTGTGGGGTGGTGTCCGTGTGTGGGATGAGCACAAACAAGAGGAATTTGACCTACGAGCGTTGCTTTTCGTAACCATCAACGATTGGCCTGCTCTTAGTAACCTTTCGGGACTGTCAAATAAGGGATACAATGCATGCACGCACTGCTTACATGAGACTGAAAGTGTACATTTGCCAAATTGTAAGAAGAACGTGTACCTTGGGCATCGTCGATTTCTTCCGAAAATTCATACAGTAAGAAAGAAAGGCAAGCATTACAACGGCAAGGCAGATCACCGGCCGAAGCCAGCGGAACGCACTGGTGCTGAGGTATTTGATATGGTCAAGGATTTGAAAGTCATATTTGGAAAGGGTCTGGCGGACAATCAGTTCGAAGGGAGCTGACGGGCACGCAGCCATGTGGAAGAAGAAATCTATATTCGGGAGCTAGAATATTGGAAAGTCCTAGATGTCCGCTCTGCAATCGACGCGTGATGCACGTTACGAAGAATATTTGCGTGAACCTCCTAAGCTTCTTGGGCGTGTATGGGAAGAAAAATGATACAAAGGAAGCACGGCAGGACCAGCAACGTTTGAAAGACCACGATGACCGGCATCCGGAATGGTTTCAAGGTCGTGCCAGCTACGCTCGACCAAAGAAGAGAAGGTCATCTTTTTGAATGCCCGAGCAGTATGAAGGTTCCGTCTGGATTCTCGCCCAATATAAAGGGAATAATAAACATGGCGGAGAAAAAGTTCCAAAACCTGAAGTCTCACGACTGCCACGTGATTATGACGCAATTGCTTCCGATTGCTTTGAGGGGCTCCTGCCGAAAATGTTCGAGTAGCCATTGTGAAGCTATGTGCATTCCTCAATGCAATCTCTCGTAAGGTAATCAATCCAGAAGTTCTACCACGGTTACGTAACGATGTGATCCAATGTCTTGTCGGTTTCGAGTTGGTGTTCCCGCCATCCTTCTTCAATATTATGACGCACCTCCTGGTTCACCTAGTCGAAGAGATTTTCGTTCTCGGTCCTGTATTTCTACACAATATGTTCCCCTTCGAGAGGTTCATGGGAGTATTAAAGAAATATGTTCGTAACCGTGCTAGGCTAGAAGGAAGCATCGCCAAGGGCTATGGAAATGAGGAGGTAATTGAGTTTTGTGTTGACTTTGTTCCTGACCTTAAGCCGATTGGTCTTCCTCGATCGCGGCACGAGGGGAGACTAAGTGGAAAAGGCACGATCAGAATGAAATCAACGATATGTATGGACGGCCATTCTCATTGAAGCACACCACACTGCATCGACCAATTCCAGCTTGGTGGCTCCGTACTTTGAGAAACACAAGAATATTTTACGCTCGACAACCCGGGAAGCCTGAATCCTGGATTAGGAAGGCCCACATGGAGACTTTCGGCAGTTGGTTGAGAAAACATTTAATGAATGACAATGATGTTGTAGATCAGCTGTACATGTTGGCCAAGACACCATCTTCGACTATAACGACTTTCCAAGGGTACGAGATAAATGGGAATACATTTTACACGATCGCCTAAGATAAAAAGAGCACCAACCAAAACAGTGGTGTCCGCTTTGATGCAGCAACCGAGAATGGGCAAGAGGTCACATATTATGGTTACATAGAGGAGATATGGGAACTTGACTATGGACCCTCCTTTAAGGTCCCTTTGTTCCGGTGCAAATGGTTCAAGCTAACAGGAGGTGGGGTAAAGGTGGACCAGCAATACGGAATGACAATGGTGGATTTCAACAATCTTGGTTACCTTGACGAACCATTCGTCCTAGCGAAAGATGTCGCTCAGGTTTTCTATGTGAAGGACATGAGTAGCAAACCGAGGAAACGGAAAGATAAGAAAACCCTAAACCTGCGGCGGCCTTTAGTCGCGGTTGGGCAGGCGACCCGCGACTAAAATAGCAACAATAAGTATTTTGTTGTAAGTAGAAACAAAATAAAATAAATAAAGCAACACAGAAAACAAACCAAGTGTTTTCAAATTTGAAAACTAATGGCACTAACAGAAAGTTTATAATTTTTCTAAAACTAAAAGCAAAAAGAATTAAAAATAAAGCAAAAAACAACAAAAATAAATATTAATGCAGAAAACAAAATAAAAAAACTGGAAAAAATAGTGCCGCCTACTGGACCCCCACGGCCTGAATACGACTAGAAACCCTACATGGGCCAGGATTCAGGCCCGCAGGAGGCCAAGTAGGCCCACAGGCACATAGCTAGTGACAGATTAGGCCCGAAAGCAGCGCTTATAAACCACTCTCGAGCTCTCTCAACTAGCGAGGTGGGACTAAACTTTGGGCGTGAGGCAGCACAAGGCCTTTAGTCGCTGGTCGCCCGAGACCAGCCGCGACTAAAGGTGGGAACCTTTAGTCATGGTCGCCAGACCAGCCGCGACTAAAGGTGGAAGCTGAGCATAAAAAACCGCTTAAAAACCTTTAGTCGCGGTTGGGCAGGCGACCCAGCGACTAAAGGTACCTTTAGTCGCGGGCCTCGTAGCCCACCGCGACTAAAAGGGGGGGGCTATAAATACCACGATCGGTTCGTCTCTGCCGCGCCCTCGACGCCGCCCGCCGTCGCCCTCGCCCCCGTCGCGCCGGACTGCCCGTCCCCGCCTCTCCTTCGTCGGTCCTCCGCGCGCCGCCGCCCTCTCCTTGGTGAGCTCCCCGCCGGGCCCCGTCCGGCCGTCTCCCGGCCCCCTCCGAGCGCTGCGCCCGTCCCGTCGTCGCCGCGCCCGCCTCTGCATGGCGGCGCCAGCGTCGCTGACTCCCAGACGTCCGGTTGCGCTCGCCCGGACCGGCCACATCCCCTCCGCCCTCCCGCCCTGTTCCGGCCAGCGCCACCGCGGCCCCTGGCCGCCGGAGCTCATGCCCGGCTTCCCCCGTCGCCCGGGCAGGCTACGGCCTCGGGCACGGGCACCACACCCGCTGCCCGCTAGCGCCGGCGCCCGCTAAGGCCCCCCTGGCCCAATGACAGTTGGGGCCCACGCCTAAAACGATTTAAAAAAGGAGAGAAGAGAATTTAGAAAATAAATAAATAAATATATTAATTAATTAATCAGTTAATTAAATTAATTAACTTAATTAATTGTGTTTAGTAAATCTAATTAAATAACTAATATAACTAATCTGTTAATTAATCTAATTAACTTGGTTAATTAGTTAATGAGACAATTTAATTAATTCTGTTAATTCTAAAATGATATAAAACTTTAAAAATTAATATAAAATAATCCGTAACTCGGATGAAAATACTTTGTACATGAAAGTTGCTCAGTAACGATGAGGCGGATCCGGATCACGCAGCCCGCTCGTCCGCCACACATCCCTAGCATAGCAAACACGTAACTTTCCTCCGGTTCATCTGTCCAAAACTGAATCACCGGGATACTTTCCGGATGTTTCCCCTTTCGCCGGTACGACCCATCGCCGCTGCGTTAGGGCACACCTAGCACCGCGTATTGCCAGGTTACGCTTTGTGATGCTTTGATTGCTCTGTTATTTATTGTGTTCCCCCTCCGTTACTTCTTTCCTAGAGACCCCGAGACTGCCGGGCGACCCCAAGTTCGACTACGGAGCACCTGTCTCGCTCTACCGCGACACCCTCTCCCACCCCTTCCTCGCCTCCTTTTGCCACCGCCTTTCGCCACCGCCACCGCCACCGCCCCTTCTTCACTTAATTAATTTGTTTTTACTACATGTTTTCGGGGTGACATAATGGCGGACGATAGAGCTGACCCGATTATGGACAACTATGATCCGGACGGTGAAGCACATATGTTCGGCATCATAAACGGCGATATTCAATATGTGCCGACCGGAGAAGAAGAAGATGATATCTCTTCTTATCTGAGGGATGGGACCCAAGGGCCAAAAGCTGGTGGTACGGGCATGGGGGAACGCTGAACCCGGAGACAGGGGAGTGTGTTTACCGGGGCAAATTAATTAAACCCACCCAAGCCCTTATTGACGCAATGAAGGATGCTCAAGAGTGGAAGATCAAGTTCAACAGAGAGAACGACGCTACCGACAAAAGCCCGGGAATCCTGAACACGGAGGACGATGACGAGGCATGGGGCACATTCCGTGGAAAATATGGTTCCCCGAGCGATGACCCGTGACGGTTCTGAAGCCGTAAGAGAAAGATGGATCGGGAATCAGATGTTGTGGCGCGGTTGGCATCGGAAATGGATGTGATGAAGAAAACCATGAGTGTACTAGTAGCGAAAGAGATGCAGCTCGGGTGCGGCATGAAGATCATCCAGCGGATCTCGGAAGCCAGCAGCGGAGAAGCAGCGTGGCTTCCACGGAGGCCCCACCGGCTGGTGCAGATGCACCGACGATCGAAATTACTGCACCGGAGCCTCCGGTGGTCGAAATTACTGCACCGGAGCCTCCGGTGGTCGAAATTACTGCACCGGAGCCTCCTCGCTACCCGTGGGCGATATAAAGGAGATGAAAGAATGTCATCTGTATTATCCTATCGGGAACATGTCCATGAAGGTAGCCATCGGCAGTGCTTTACCATGTTTACAGGAGCACTCCACCACAACAACCCCATTCAAGATGGCTATGCTCGTGTCACGGTGGAGGACATAGTCCAAGGGTTTGAGGACACGGAGATTGACATTGCTACACCTGAAGGGAGAAAAAGACTTGGAGATGTCAAGCGCCATTTCATTCTATGGCAAAAGAAGTTTATCAAGTTTCGAGGCGAGGCGCCAAGGACAACAAGTCCACCCCTCACGGTGGTGGTGGTGGCGGTGGCGGTGGTGGTGGTGGTGGTGGTGGTGGCGGTTCACCTACACCTCCGTCACGCCACCGACGCCGCCCCGATCCCACAACGTCCGGCGGGTGATCAGCCGCCCCGATCCTCGTCCGGCGGGTGATCAGACGCCGCCCCCCAATCCACCTCCGACAAAGAAGCAGAAGCAGTCCTGGATTATTAACCCGGACCCTTATGTACCTAAGACCACAAAGGTACCGGAGCCATCACTGAAGCCTCTTCCCACAAGGCCTTGGGAACGTAGTGCCGAGGAAGTCGGCCTTGACGCGGCTGCTCATTATGAGAAATGGAAGGCGGACTGCAAGAAGAAAAGAGAGCCCGAGCCCAAGCCCGGTATATTCTGATGAGCAAAAGAAGTGGGCTAAGTCATTTTTGAGCACACCGTCCCAAGCCGCGAAGAATCTGCCTAACGACTATGCACGTGAACTTCGCAGGCAGGCACTCATGTTCAACGAGAACAAAGAGCGGGAGAAGGCCGAAAGTAAAATAAGCGGAAACAAGTTGCCCAGCTCGGGAACAAAGTAAACAATCGATTGCCCGCTTATAGTGGAAGCCTTACTGCACGGATGACCCGAGATCATACAAGCTGCGACAGCACAGGGATTGACTGTAACGAGTGCAATGGCCAAGCGGCCAACTTAGGTATTACTCTTCGTGAACTGTTAGGCCTTGATGAGGCGCCAGTGAAGGAGGTAGTAATTACATATGTCAAGAATGGGCCTCTCGTCGAGCCTGCGAAGGAAAATGATCTACCTCCACAAATGAAAGGTCTGCTGAATTGGTACAAGGGTTACATAAAAAATAAAAACGCCAAAGAATATATTTATGCGGAAGTTAGACATGAGCATCACTTCAAACATTACTATGTACAAATTGAACTGAGTGAATTGTTCCAGCTTTTCAATCTGGCGCGAGCTCGACAAATCTATCATCAGTTTATACGTTATGTAAGTGATTTATTAATTTCTACCCCATCTCGTTCATATTGCCTGCACTATATATATGTCCTAACTATATTGTTGTGTCCGCTATTATACATGCAGAATGAAGATTAAGGAATGCAGAGTAAGGAACATCCATGATGTTGGGTTCATTGACCCACACATCGTTAATGGACATGTGTTGGAGCGTCACCCCGCCGACGTGGAGGCAGACCTGTGGCGGTTTCTTACAAAGCAGGAACTCAAAAGTGATATTCTATTTCCTTACCATTTTGGGTGAGTGTTTCTGTCTTGAGCACATTCTCTTTTGTTTACTCCATGTGCATGGTATGTGGGGCTAATCGATGAGTTATGCATGACGTCTTGTGCATGTATCGTGTCCGCAGGTTCCACTGGATTCTGCTAGTAATTAAAGTTAACACCTCAGAATGTCTCGTCCCACGACTCTCTGAATATGGATCCAAAGCTTTGGGCCGACATGAGAAGAATGCTGCAGAAGTAATTATTTTCATTCATTTGCGCTCTATATCGATCGGCCTATTTCGTTCATTTCCTAATATCAAGTAACTAATAACTCTCTTGTTCATTTAATTTTCTTTGCCTCGTAGGGTTTGGAGACGGTTACGTAGATACAAAGGTCGGTGAATTCAAAAAGAGCTAGAATTCAAAATGTTAAAGCCTAAGAATGCTGGGGATATTCAGCCACCGGAGACCAATCTATGTGGATACTATGTTCAGTGAGAGGATCCGGAGATACACCTCTGAGCGGGTTCCGAGTGATACCAATGCTCGGAGGAATAGCCTCCGGATGATGCTTAGTCCGTAAGCTCGCTTCCGACCACTTCAAGAGGAACTAGCTGGATGGTTCAACAGGGAAGTCCTCCATCCTAAAGGAGAACACTATTACGAGGGCGTAGAACTTTATATGCATTAAATCATGTATGGAAACTTGTTCAAAATTGTATATGGTCATCCGATGATATTGAATATATATTGTATATTCCTCTTGAATTCTTTTGGTTCTAATTTCAAATTTATTTGAAATTGTACATTCATATGCATGTATGTAGTATCGTAGAATATATGAAACTTCTTCAAAATTAAAATAAAGCACAAAAGAAATAAAACAATACAAATTAAACAGAAAACAGGTTTAGGGGGCTAAAACCCTAAACCTGTGGCGGCCTTTAGTCGCGGTTGGCGGAAAGAACCGCGACTAAAGGTCCTCCGCCCCGACGGCCGCCTGGCGCCCCCGTGGACGGGCCGTTAGTCGCGGTTCTTAAGCAGCCGCGACTAACGGTGGGGGGCTTTAGTCGCGCTTATTTGGTCGCGGTTGCGCAACCGCGACTAATGGCAGTTGCGAACCGCGACCAAAGGCCTTTTTCCCACCAGTGGTAGTAGTTTTAGTCACCCACTAGTCAGAGATGTTTGGAGGTTTACTGACTAAAGGTGACTACTACTAGTCTCTAGTTTCTAGTCTCTAGTGATCCAAACACCCTCTTAACTTGTTGTTGCTAAGCACACTTTATTTAATGAGTTAGCAGCTAAAGTCTTTCATGCATTGGCCAAATTGTTTCATTTAAGTGGTTTGCCTAGGTTCTCGTGCTTGGCATTGGTTTTTTCTGGGGTCACCAAAGTATTCTCTCCCCTCCTTAAATGTTGTGCCATGTCACTTTTTTTGCTTATGTGGCATGCTTATGTGGCATGTGACGGTTATCGTCGAATTAACTGCCTCGTTAATCCATCTCGGGTCAACGACTTTTAGACGCTGCCAAAACAATGGCTTTTACATCTAGACTAGCTAGTAGCTCGATAGTTGATGGATTCAAAGTGTGGCCAGATTAGCAGCTCATAATATACTCCCTCCGTAAAAAAATATAAGTGTTTAGATCGCTACAGAGGGAGCACATATTCCCTCTGTTCGAAAAAGCCCGTATCTCAAATATTTAAATGAATGTATCTAACATTAACTTGATATTAAATACATCCATTTGAGAGCAAGCTTTTCCGGATGGGGTGAGTACGAGGAATGTCAGGCCAGCGCACATGCATGCATTGGTAGTGAGCTAGATGTTGCATCATCGAGGATTCAATGATATTTTGTTCAGGACTCCAATAGACCAGAACTCATGGTTTTGCATGTTTAAAAATATATCTTTCGCATTGCTGCGGACTTATGGACTACAATATGAACTATAGAACTATCGACTAAGTCTCAAAAAAAAAATTACCATTATGGTAGAAGATATATAACATAGTTTTTTTAACTAATGTTTCATGTACTCCCTCCGTCCGAAAAAGCTTGTCCCTCAAAATCCGGAGAGTAGCTTTTTCATTAAGACCTCGATCCATGCAAGTCTTTGATCAGCACAGCTGGGCTGGACACCGTATCCGATTTCAGATTAAACTTGCCTCTTTGTCTAGCAATATTCCATCCTTTTTGAATCGCATTGTGAGGTTAATCGAACTCTGATATTCATTATGTAAATCATACATGTCATTTTTGTGGGGCTGGATGGACACAAGTACGTAAATGCTTTTGAGCAAGCACGCATGTATTTTTATGGAGCTGAAAACCGCCATGAGACGAAAATATTCCGACACTCGAAGAAAGCTGAGAGAAACTTCATTTGTGGTGGACAAGTGCATAATCTATTCAAGATCTAGGGTGCGTAGTGGAGGAGGCATCTTGTTACACGTCAGAACAAACTACTTAATCTCAAGTGGTAGAAGAAGAGTTTGTTTGTTATTTTGTCAGAACAGTTTTATGTAAACGAGGGGCACTAAAGTACTACTGCATTCGATCCGATTGGACAATTAATCAAATTAATGATGGATCCCAACTCTTCTCACAGAGCTAGATCTGGCAAACCGTGTAGCAAAGTCCTAGGTTAGCAATGTGTGTCAGGCTGTCTGACATTATGACTTACTCTCTCCGTCAGAAAATACTTGTCATCAAAATGAATAAAAAAAGACATATCTAGAACTAAAATATGTCTAGATACATCTACTTTTATCCATTTTGATGACAAATATTTCCGGATGGAGGGAGTATCAGATTACTATGGGTGCACACAACACTGGTTGGAGACTTGGGGGGGCACATTGATAACTATGTCGCGCTAAACCAAAGGATTGACTTCAGCTCTGCATGTGAGAGTTCTCGTCGAGTAAACTGCCTCGTTAATTAGCCTCCGATCCGTCAATGGCTTTTTGACATGGTCAAGACAACGGCTTTTACAGCTAGCTAAGGGTATGTCCAATACAGAACCTTAAACGGTCCACAATCGTCCGGACAGCTCCCAACACGTCCTGCATCGGTCGGCGTATTGGTTCGGCATAATGTTTTCTCGCAAATCGGAAGCAAATTGGGGAAGGGGGGCTTTGTGGGAGTCCAAACGACAGCCATGTAGGACTCCGGCATCCCGGCCCACAGAAAACCACACCTAAACCATGTGTTTTCCCGTTCCCCTTTCTTGGTGTGTGCTTCTTCCCTCGCCGACATCCCGACAAGCCCTTCCCAAACATCCGCGAGCTCCGCCGCTTACCGAAAAGGGGTTCCAGCCCGCGTTATAATTAAAGCAACACAATCAAACTTAAGGAGATCCTCTTGCAATGCAAATAAAGAAAAATACATGAATACAAGAGCGTCCTCACCCTACCATAGAGCAACCTAGATTATCGACAAGGAAGACGACTCGCCGCCAAGAGAAACTTCTGGACATCATATTGCTGCTTGCAGCATGTTGCTACAGGAGAGGACCCCTGCCCTCCCGCTTTGGATCTTGGAGCATGACCCTGCCTATGGATAACGAGGACCGCGAGTGGAACCAACGAAGAGCCATGTAAAAGAATAGGAGGCGAGTGGATCAGCCCATGCCAACGCTTAGGGAGCTTCAAGGCAGGATCTGAAAATGTCTGGCGATCATGACACGACACGTCGGAGACAACCTGGGCTCCATGATGGCGCTCCTAGGAGAGAAACGACACAACGTGTTGCCGCCGCCAAGACCAAACAAACAGTCAAGGGTTTTCACCCGAAACCCTAGTGTAGAGAGATGGGTCACATCAATGCCCCCAAGAGTGAAGCGACACCCGCATGTATCGTCGCCGCCATTGCCGTATCACATCGCTTTCACCAGCAACCACTTAACCGTGCCACACCAATGGATCCCAAGCACCCGCCCACGTTGACATGCCATCATCGAACCGGACCACCAGGGCACGATCCGGGAATCACCGTTGCCAAGGCACCACTGAAACTAGGATCGTCCCAAGATACATCCTTCGCCTCCCACACCACCAAAAAATGCATCCATCACCGCCGCCGGTATGCCTGCTGAAGCCAAAATGACGGTCCTCCACCAGGGGCCGCCACACCGGCGTCCAAGGGATCCCTAGCACCGTTACCGCCGCCGGTAACATGGATGTCACCATTGGAGATGACCCACCATGGCTCTCGCTGGCATCCCCCACCAGCCACCAACGGGAACAGGCACCAGCCGCCAACCAGCAAAGGAAGTACCATCCCACGGGCGGAATATGGTAGCCACGAACCCCCGGCCAGGAAGCTCATCTGGCTCCCCGGAACCCACCCTACCGGGTAGGAGCGGCACCTCGGGAAGAAAGCCCCTTGCATGAGGTCGGGCAAGACACCTCGATAGGCTGTGGTCACCACCAATCCGGCAAAGCCCTGTTAGCCCCAGATCCGGGCATGGATGGGCAGTAGGCCGGTGCTCCGCAAGGCCACAAGGAAGGGACGGCTCAGGGCTCAGGCGCACGTCCATGTCCTCCAAAGAACTTGACGACTCCCCTCCATGGCGCGACTTAAGAAGCCTCCATCACAAGAGTCGCCAAGGTATTGGGGAAGATGACAAGGGGAGGGAGGTAGACGATGGAACGGGGGCTGCACCGCCGCTGCCTCCCAGTGTAGGGATTTGCCTGTCAGGGACGACCAGCAGCGGCGAGTGGAAGAGGTGCAGGAAAAGGTCCAGACGGCCGCGGGATCTGGAGTGCGCCCATGCCGCCCCTAGGGGACGACGCTGGTGCGAGAGGAAGCCGGTGTCTGATTGTTCCATCTCCATATCACCTATGCCGCTTCAACTGGTCTCCACGCCGCTATTCCTACACCGCCATGTGGCACCTTTTGTTCGTCCATCGTGCAGGAACCATCGACCCTTGCGGATGCTGTCTGTTGGGGTGACCACACAAGGCAACTGTCTGTTGAAATGCCTGTAATAAAAATTGAAAATTTTGTTTTACTTTCTTTGATGCAATTGATTCGTACTTGCACTACATATGTAAGCACTACATTGAGTCGACCGATGAGGCGAGGGCAGCACTGAATGGGTCGTTGTCCTCATTAGCGGCAGCACTGAATATGTAAGCACTACTTGCACTACATTGAGTCGACCGACGCCGGCATGCGGCACATTTTGTCGGTCCATCGTGCAGGAACCATGCACCCTTGTGGATGCTGGTTGTGGGGGTGTCGACACCCGGCAACTGTTTGTTGAAAAGCCCGTGATGAAATTTTGACAATTCTTTTACTTTCTTTCATGCAATGGATTCAGACTTGTAGTACATATACAAGCACTACATTGAGTCGACTGATGAGGTGAGGGCAGCACAGAGCGGATCATTGGCCTGGTTAGCGGCAGGCTTGTAGTTCAGGCTCTGGTCGTTGTAGATAGCCCACCATTTCTTCACAAGCATCTTGATGTCCTCCCTATCCATGTTGGCCTCCTCGCCAGTGTACCTCCACGGCTTCGATCCCTGCATAGAACCATCGATCATGATTAGAGGGAGCTCAAATAAACTGTTTCCTTTCTTTTCCTTTTAGAAACGAAACAGCGGTTTCCATGCGCCGATGCACGTGAGGACGATAAAAAAAATCTCAAGGACGTACCGCTGCGCAGTAGTGGACGACCTTGACCTTCTGGAGCTGGATGTTCTCGGGGTGCCTCCACAGCATGGCGAGCACCAGGTTGTACACGGGCAGGATGGGCCTATACACATCCCCGAAGAACATGTTGAGAAAGTCCTGCTCGGCGAAGGGGGTGGGATCGGTAACGACGAGCTTGTCGAGTAGGGCCTTGGCGGTGGCCTTGCTGGGCTCGTGTACGAACATGCCGGCGTTCAAGTAGAGCGGCAGCGGGGGCACGCCGAGGTCGCGCTTCGGCCAGGCCACCCGGTCTGGGCACTGCTGGCAGTAGCCGATCTCGTACTGCCGCGTATGGCTCCACGTCTTCTCACAGAAGCAGTCCTTGACGGCGTAGAAGCGGCCCTTCTCGAGGTCGAACAGGTGGTAGATGTCGTACACCTGGATGTCCGCATCCAGGTACACCATCCTCTCGTACTCCACGAACTACATACCTCATCGGCGTCAGCATCATACCAAAGATGATTAAAAACAAAAGATAAGATGGTCTATCTAGTACTCCCTCCGTTTCGATTTACTGGTCGTGGTTTTAGTTCAAATTTGAACTAAAACCACGACGAGTAATTCAGAAAGGAGGGAGTACTAGTAAGTAGGTAGGTACCTCCCATATGCGGAGCTTGGAGTAGTTGATGACGTAGTAGGCCATGGCGAACTGGGTGTGGCTCTCCGGCGGGTGCACTGGCACGATCTCCTGGACGAGTCAGCCCTGGTCAAGCAGCTTCTTGCGGTGATCCCCTGGAATGTCGGGGAGCACGGCCACCACGAGCGGGTAAGCCGACTTGACGGTGCGAAGGCCCTTGGCCAGACGCACCACGCCCTTCCAGTAGTCGCCGGAGCCGGCGAGGAAGGTCACGTACGCTGACTTTTTCGGCTCCTCCACAATACGCTTGAGCATGGGAGCCATTGCTCGATCGATTTATCTTGTCTTGCATCAAGAGACGGTTTTGTTGTGCGTACTTGTGCTTGTGTTTGATGCTTGATGATGGTACTGCCTGCTCGTGTTTATGTAGGAAAACGGATGCGTGGTCGGCGACGAAATGGAATGGGAAGTGTTATCACACACACAAAAAGGTGTGGACTGGAATGACTTGGAAGTGCTTTCCTATTTTATATACCCAGCCGTTCATTCGGTTGATTAGGGCATGTAAAATGGTTCTATCTTAGGAATGTCACTTAAGGTAAATGATGAACTAGAGTAGATAAAAATCATAAGAAAAAATTTGCCTTCTCTTATTTAAGAGAAAATAAAAGATGATCTCTTAACATAATATGTCTCATCATATTTTTAGAAATAGCTAGTTATTGAATGCAAGACTTAAGATAAGACTACCTTATTAATCATTATACATGCCCTTATAAAATAGAAGATTAGTCTCTGAATACAATTCATCATATTAGTCTCCGAATTTAAAATACCGAACAAAGTTAGAACATTACAAGTCTCGAGACCGCGAGTAGCGAGTTTGTCTTCACATTACAAGTCGATATCGGTCATCTAAATTACCATCACATAGAAGAGAGCTGCGGTCATCACGATGAGCATAATCGCGATGAAACTGGTCTTCATCCGGTTCCTCCAACGCTCCCTCCTCTCTCCCGCTAGATAGCGCGCGTATCTAATTTCCGCCTCCGCCCTAGTGTTGTACCCTTTGTAACTGTTACCGCTGAAAAGGTGAACCTATCTCCGACACTCCTCCCAGTCGTCGTAGACTCCGGGATCCTTACCCTTGTACACGACATACGACGGCATCTCTATGCACTGCCAAACAAAATGTTAGGAACAATTCACAGACAATACATAAGCAATATATAAGTATGCAACAACAGAATCGGAAGAGAAAAGCAACACATTAATAGCACAATTCATGGTCCTACTAATAAATAGCATCGATTACATATAAGTTGAACGACTGTCCAAATCAAAGAGACATACAAGTTCATTAAAGTTTAATATTACAACATGAGCCAATCGACATTTCAGAACTACATAGCATCACTACTTTCGACTCGACTCAGGGACCGGAGCGTGGATGAAGCCGCCGTCTTTCGTGATGGTCATGAAATCGCGGGCGTTGTCAGCCTGCATTTGTAGCGTTGTTTCTATCTCACTGTTGGACGGTTGAGATCTGAGGTAGAACTGCCCCGAGGTACGAAGGACATCTTGATGGATGATTTCCGCAAACTCCGACTGGATGCGAAAGAATTCTTGTCTGATGTCCGCGTCCTGGATTGCCGACAAGCGTGTGGCCCAATCTTTGAGATTATTTGGTAGAAGAAGCTGATTATTGTCCCGTACAATCACCCGCATGTGATGGAGGGCGCAGTAGGCATCCTTCTGACCGCCAGGCGGCTGCTTGACGCAGGGGAACGTCGTATTGTGGGTGAACACATGCTTGCCGTACCTACGAACTGGCCTCTTGAAGGTGCCTCCAGATGTGGCGTAGCCGGAGAGAGCATCATCAAGAACTTTCTTGATATTTGTGTAGTCTATCTTCGACTCATGGTCCGGGTCGAAATACGTGGCCATGGAATATTTCGGGCTGAAGAGGATGAGTGTGCAATGTGTGTCACTGCACAAAACACGGAATGTTAGAAAAAAAATAACAATCGAAATCTAAGAAATCATATGTTACGGGCGGTGAGGGGATGACTTACTCGGGAAAGTAAGGCACGAGGAAGTTATCCTTATCTGGGTTTGCTAGAATGACGCCTTCGACGTGTGAACTCGCGACTTGCCGGTCCCTAGCGTTACCCAAGATCTTGGCACGCATGTAGAAGGGGTCGACTATCACGATGTCCGGGGTCTTGTCTCTAATGATCCGCATCTCCATACTCAGCGAAAATAGCCGAACGAAGGTGTAGTGCAGCGGATGAAGGTTAAACATAGCGAAGATGTCATCAAACCGCAGGACGATCGTACCCCCGATGGCGCTATCCACAAAGCCCTTGCCCTCTGGCACCTTGGCCACGAAAACCGGGTATGCCACATCATTCTGGGAGAGACGTCGCTTCTCCAAAGAAAGAACACTGTCATGCAAACTCCACATAGCACCGGTTGCAGCATTGAGCAGATTAGTCGGTAGCATCGCCCTACCCGCCACATGCACCCTCCTCGAGATATCCTTAGGTGAAGGTGGACCGTCTTGAGCACGGATCGTACTCGGTGCCGTCTGGCTCGCACCGCCCTTGTTATTCTTTCGTTTCCATCCCTTCTTTTTCATCTGATGTAATGGGATCGAGTTCTGCGCAGAGACCCCCTTCTTGAGTGTGTTGGGGCTGATAATATTTCGCACCTCGGCTATCTGAGGCTCGGTGAAGGCGACAGCTGGAGGCGTCTCCTGAGAACTGAACGCCAGACGACGCCTATTGCAATTGTGTTTCTCCGCGGTACCAGCTAGATCGCGGTCACCGTACCCATGTTCGGCAAAGTACTTATCAACGCTGGTAAATGTACCATCGTCGTTGTCGTCGTCGTCCGGATCCTGTGCCATATGCATGTCCGGATCCTGCGCCATAGGGATGTCCGGCATGTCCGGTAGCATTGCGGCGGTCTTGCCATGGCTTGGCGCCGGCACGACTGGCGGTGTTGTCTGTGGGGTGGTGTCCACTGCCCCAAACGAATCTGGCTCTTCGGCCAAAGCAGGGGCCAGCTTACGCAGGCGCTGAGGGTCATCACATCATCTTCATCGGCCCAAGCGGGTCGAATCGGAGGTAACAACTCATCGCAGCTCGGCGGCGGTGGAGCGGGGGAGGGTGCGGGGGGTCGTCATCGGCGGTGGAGCGAGGGAGGGTGCGGGGGGTGCTCGACGGCGAGGGGGATCTGGCGAGGGGGTATAGCGATCGAGATGGAGCGGGGTCGAGATCGAGTGTCCTCTTGAATATTCAATATTTTTTCATATTGAATATGAAAAAATATCATCAAATTAGAAAAAATATTCATGAATTCAAAAACTTCCCATGAAATTTAAAAATATTCATGATTTCAAAAAATATTAACAAATTCAATACTTTATGTGAGTTAGAAATTCAATACCATAATAAACATAAATAAATATTCATGAGGACACTAGAACAGAAGAAATATCATTTCAATATGTCGAAATACAATCGATAAATGAAGGCTACAATTTAAATACAATCGATCTTAGCTAGCTATCTGTTCACAATCTTCTTGCCCTTATTTTTCGTAAATGGAGTTCTTCTCTTGAACGGACATCCTTTAGGTAGGGTGGTCCTGCTTCTTCTTGTGGTGTATGCTGGTACTTCATCATCGTCGTCATGTTCCATCTTCGGGTCGCCGTACTTGTCGAAGTCTTGCTCATTGGCGACTCCATCTATTTCGATGATCTTCCTTTTGCTTCTCCTCACGACAACACGACTAGGCTTTGACGGGTCGGTAATGAAGAAGCATTGGTCCACTTGGGAAGCCAGTACCCATGGCTCATTTTTCACAGTGACGTTTGCGCCCGCGTTCTTGTATTTGGCTTCGGGTATAACCATGCTGGTGAAATACCGGTCTTTTTTTATGACGCTCTTGGCCCATCTGACACGGAACATCGGGACCTTCTCTCCAGCGTAGCTCAGCTCCCATATCTCCTCGATCCTTTCGTAGTATCTGTCCTTGTCGTTATCGGTGTAGGATTCCATCATTACCCCAGAGTTTTGATAACCATCTCTCTTCATGTCCTTTCCCTTAGTGTAGAATGTGTAGCCGTTGATATCGTACGCCTCATACGTCATCAGGTTCTGCTCGGCGCCCTGTGACAAGGCTAATATGAGTTGTTCTTCCGCGGAAGAATCCTCATGTAAAGGGTACGACAGAAGCTTCTGCTTGAACCAATGCGTGAAACATGAGTTGTGCTCTTTGATTATATCTCCGTCCGTCCTCTGTTGGCCTCGGTCATTGTACATCTTCTCAATAAAGGTTTTGTGCTCTACGACCCAAGGATGGACCACTTCTATGTGTTGTAGCGCGACTATGTTTGCTCTTTCAAAGTTGGCGAGTCGACCCTCGAAGTCGACATGCATTTCGCGGCGACCCTCACGGTGACCCCATCCAGCGAGCCTGCCGAGGTGTCTGTTGACGGGCAGACCAACGGGATTCTCGATGCCTAGATAATTCGTGCAGTATGAGATGCACACTTCGGTCAGAAATCCCCTGGCTATGCTTCTCTCTGGACATGACATGTTGCGAATGTATCCTTTGATGACACCATTATTCCTTTTGAACGGCATCATGCTGTGCAGGAACGTCGGCACGAGTTGGATGATGTCCTCCATGATATGGACCAGCAGATGCACCATAATGTTGAAGAATGCGGGCGGGAAGTACATCTCAAGCTCGCATAGTATCACCACGATCTCTTCATGTAGCCTTCTGAGTTGCCTCACGCCAACCGACTTCTGAGAGATGACGTCGAAAAAGTTGCATAGGCCAAATAGCGTTTCACGGACGTGCGCGTCCATGATCCCACGGATTGCAACTGGAAGTATCTGCGTCATCAGCACGTGACAGTCGTGAGACTTCATCCCGCTGAACTTCTGCTTCGCTGAGTCTAGGTATCTGCTTATCTTCCCCGCGTAACCGTAAGGAAGTTTTACTCCTACGAGGCAGGTGAAAAACTGATCGATCCCCTCCAGACTTAGTGTGAAGCATGCAGGAGGGAAGCCATTTTCGGTCTTCTTGGCCTTTTTGCCTTTGCGACGACTTTCCGTTTCCTGCTTCGCCTCATCATCATCATCATTAGCGTGAAGCTCCTCCTCGATGCCCATTGATTTCAAGACTGCCCTTGCTTTCGGCCCATGTTTGGTCCTCTCTGGCATGTTGAGCAGGGTATCAAGCAGACTCTCGCACATGTTCTTCGTGATATGCATGACATCAAGGCTGTGAGGCACACGGTGGATCTTCCTGTACGGCAAGTCCTAGAAAACAGACCTCGTTTTACATACATTCAGCAGCGGCTCTGGCGCCTTTTGCTTCTTTCCCGGCAGTGGGCAATCTTTCAAATTTTTTAACAGCTCGTCTATTTCCTCGCCGCTCCTCGTACGCAGGCGTCTTCAGGGTTTGGTTTCACCATCGAACAGATCCTTGCGTTTCCTTCATGAGTCATCGTCGCGAAGCCACCTTCGATGTCTCATGAACACGGTTTTTGAAGACCCGGGATCTCTATCTAGCTGGCGATACGTTGTGTCGTCCATGCGCCTGACGCATCCAGAAAATCCGTGGACCACCTGCCCCTCGACATATCTGTAACCGAGATAGTCCTGCACCGTCGTGAGCAGTGCGGCTCTCATATGGATATATTCTTTCTCTGCGGCGTCCCACGTATTGGCTTGCGTTTTTCACAGCGTGTCTAGCTCCTCTTTCAGCAGCCCCAGATACAGATTGATGTTGTTCCCTGGTTGTTTCGGCCCTTCAATTATCATACTCATGTGAATGTACTTCCTCTTCATGCACAACTAGGGGGGAAGGTTGTACATCCACACAAACACAGGCCAGGTGCTATGTGTGCTTCTCTGGCTGCCAAACGGATTGACTCCATCGGTGCTCGCGCCCAGCATGACGTTCCTTGGATCGTTCCCAAATTCTGGGTGTTCGAAGTTCAACGCTTGCCACTAGCTGCCATCCTGAGAGTGACTCAGCATCTTGTCTTTTTTATTTATCTTCGGGTCATTTACGTCATCTTCTCGCTTCTTCTCCTCCCTATCCGCGTGCCAACGCAGGAGCTTTGCTACCTTAGGGTCCGCGAAATACCGCTGCAGACGAGGAGTGATCGGAAAGTACCACACCACTTTTCGAGGAACTTTCTTCCTCTTCTTGTATCGAGTGACGCCGCACCGGACATATGGTAGACTCCGCGTGCTCGTCCCGATAAATGTTGCAATTGTTCATGCACACATGGTATTTCACGTGCGGTAAATCCAGAGAACACACAATTTTCTTCGCCTCCTCGAAACTGGTCGGGCACTTGTTCCCTTTGGGAAGATGTTCGTGCCAGAATGACATGTTCTCGTCGAAGCGTGCGCGTCGGTCATTTTGTGTTTTACCTTCATCTCCAGAGCCATGAGCGTTACTTTCAGGTGGGTATCCTCGGGCCTGCATCCTTCATACAATGGAGTAACCGCGTCTATCTCTAGTTGATCCAGCTTGGCTTTCTCTCGGGCGGCAGCTCTTGCGTTATCCGTCTGCTTGAGAAGCTGCTCTTGAATATGAGGGTCCTGCACCCAGCCCATCGATGGTCCATCGTCGTTGCTCCGGCATCTTCATCTTCATGATCATGCCCTTCGTCTGCTCCGGCATCCTCCTCATCATCATGTCCGGCATCTTCTACATGGTAACTGTGTACTGCATCTACTTCATGATCATGTCATGGAGATTCACGCCAGCCCATCAGGCGGTTTAGAGAGGTAGGTGCAATGACCTGTCATGGGGTTGTATATGCACGTGTGAGATTTGGGTTGCGTATGGTCGATGCTGCGGAGGACAACGAGGCCGCCACGTGACATCTCCGGTCTATACTTGCGAAGGAGCTTTGCCATCCGACATAACATGAAGGGTGAGAGGTGGTCCTTGCAGAAGGTCGCGGCAGCGGGCGTTGCTGGGTGCACCAAGGTAAGGGGTTTCCTGCCGTAGTCGCACACATCAACAACCATGCAGGGAGCCGTTCGCTGTGTGATGCGCTGCATGAATGGCGGGGTGAGGATGTCTTGCCGAAGAAGCTTGCAGGCAGCGGCACAGCGAACGATCGTGGAGAAGTCGGAGCGAATCACGATCTCAAGCAGGAGATCGGTTTGGAGCGTGACCACCGTCATGGTCGCCGGTGCTGGTGCTTGTAAGTTGTTACGTCGGCGTGTCCGTGGCGCCATGGCAGCTACCGGCCGGCCTTATATTATATATATATATATATATATGGAAGCAAACAGGAAAGGAAGGAAAGGTCACGAGCGTGTTTATTTGAGTTGGACTAGCTAGGAAAAGAAACTATCGATGGAAAGCAAAGACGTGTATACGTACGTACCCGATGCATATTCATCTTCTTTTTTCGTCCGTGGCTTTTGCGTTTTAAGTGTCGTGCTGTCACAGATAAAAATAAATAAAAATAAATAGCGTCATGAGGAGTCGAACCGCGCCCACAGGGTTTGAGACCACGCGCCCACAGGGTTCGAGACCACGCGCCCACAGTACCTTTTATATTAGTTATACTAATGTTGCGCCTCACAGAAAATCAAAATAAGACCATCACCCTATCATCCAAGGGACAAAACCAACTGAGCTACATTATTGGTGTGGAAGATATTGGGTTCCTTATCTAATTAAATAACCCATGTCGCTTCTATATATCTAATGATACCGGTTAATCCCACCTCGCTGCTTTAGATCAAATCTTACCGATTTAAATAAATCCACGAGTAGCCCGAAAAAAAAAACAAGAAAAAGACCCAATAATGAAGAAAATGCATGCACGCTGGAGGATAGAGAGGGAGATGCGTACATCATTGGCTGGAAGGAATATAACTCGGCTTGCCCTTAGAAGGTAAATAATTAATCAGGAAAGAAAAGGATTGAAATTTGCTATGCCCTTAAGAAGGAAAGGAATTTACAGAGCGAAAAAACTGGAAGAGAGCGGACCAGTTTAAATGTCATAATCATGCACGCAGACCTGGACATGCTGGTGCCCATGGATGGAAGTGTATACGAGTGCCCTCCTCCATGTTACAAGGTCCATGCAAGCAAGCACATTCAAGTGCAGGTATGCATCACGCTCCTATTGTATACTTATACGTCTTTTTTTTCTCAGTATATTCAAAAGAAATTATACTATTAACAAGGTATTCCTTACTTTTTTTGCGGGGTTAGGCATTCCCTACACTTTAGAGAAGAATTATTTATACGCAAACACACACTCTCATTTGTTTTATATATGCATCATGCAATGCAAGCACCCATCATAGATAAGTGCATCTTTTAACCAGTGTTCAAGTCTCATGAGAAGATTTTTTTTCTTATGTATAAGTATATCATGCATGCACATGCGATAACTCCTAATGCAACATAACAGTTAATTATGCAATTTGATAGAGCTTTCCGAGAAGATTTCCCATGACAAAATTGCCGCAAACATGCAAACCGTAAACGTACATGCTCTGGTTGAGTAAATTAACTAACCTTTGAATATGTTTTCCTTTTTCAAAAGTAAAATTAGGTGGAAACATTCAAAACATGTATACTCTACATGAAAAAATATGCACTTAAGTGTTTTTTTTTTGCCACCAACATAGTCATATTTTGTGTACAATGACCAAGGAAGATCATGTAAAAAAACCAGACTGTTTTAGAAAATTAAATAAACTCACAATGACAAAAATATGAATAAGGGATCTCCTAAAATAATTCTTAGCCCCAGATTTCATCAATTTAAAATTGTAGCAGTTGGATAGGGTTTCAAGCTACATAAATTTTGGTACAAATGTCGTTAAATGAAATTTTAATTATAAAACTGACTCTTTTTTTGTACAACTATATGCTAGAAAACAGTTCAAAAAAAAGTAGATGACAGAAAATCTACATTACCGGTGGAATTTTGGAATTAATTTTCAAGGAGGATTAACACATAATATACATATTCTATAATCTATCAATCAGTGTACAAAACACTGTGTGCCTTTCTAACTAATACTGCTACTATTAATTATTAGTAATTTAGATTGTAGGCTCCATAGCATGCAAGTTAAGTTGAGAAATTAAGCTTTGGTAATATTGTATCTATTTATAATATTAATACTTCTTATGCTATCAAGTTAGTGAATGTGTACCTGTTGCAACGCATGGGCATGTTTGCTAGTTTAATTCGAAAGAAAGATGAGCAGCAGGTCTTGGGCCAACGTACCGCACCACAAGATCCCTACGCTGCTTCGATATGTTTTTTTTTTCTACTGTAGATCTCTAGGCTGTAAACGATCTACACAGCCATGTGCCAAGGCCTCCAACTCAAACGCACACCAACTTATGCCGCGTCCGAGATGCCGACGGATATATGATCCCATGACCGGCCACCGCACATTCCTCTCAAGACCGACAGATATCCAGAGTATCCGGGACGACTATCAGGCATACGTCCTGCTCACTGCTGCGGATGGCATCGACTGCTCCTTCATGCTGCTCTTCTTTGATGTCTGTGGATGGATCATTGAAGTACTGTCTGCCATATCTTCCTCGGGTACATGGCAGACTATTACTTCCTAAACGAGACACCCCGACTTTCCATGGATGCAGATAAGTGAATACAGCAACCCCGCTATCCTCTGTGGAGGAATCATCCAATGGCTAGTGTATTACAATGACCATATCCTCACATATGATGTGGCCACGGGGGTGCCGGGACCGGTGAAGCTCCCGCCCACCAATCACAATCTTAACAAGCTCCACCTGGCAGCGTCACCGAAGAGGAACCTATTGAAACTGCTTGCCATAGAGGGATTCAAGATATCAGTGTGGCTACAATTCGCTAAGGTCTTAGCCGGTGGTTCTTGGTCACTGGAACATGTGATCGACATTGAGGAAAAACTACGGTTAGTGTGCCCTGACATCCCCCACAATGGTGACGATGTAGACATTAATTTTGAGGGCACCGGGAAAAGGAGCGGTGACGTGGTGGTGCTGCAGGTGGACGTGAAGAATCGCTCTAGTGTTCTAGTAGTTTTTGATCTGTGGACAAAGGAGATGCATCTACATCATAGGGGCTACTCATTTTTGGAGATCAACCTGGCATCTTGCCTGGAAACTATGAAAATATTTTCCTAGCTAGCTAGGCAAGTACAGAGGGCATTATGCAAATAAACAGATGTCTCCACGCGACTAAAGCATTTTTGTGCATAAGAATAGAGAATGGTTTTTGTTAATGTTGGTAACCAAATTTACGGGCGCCCCACCTCATATTAAAGGAAGTGTTGTGGCTGATAGCAAATTGCTTCGTATTCAAATTTTTATTTTTATTTTTTATGGCTCGCCAATAGCGAGAGAAACATGTGAAGGATTGTTGCTATATCTGCTTTACCAAATCGTCTTTGGCTAAGACAAGACCACAATTCTATCGAAATACTACATGTTTTTTTTATGTTTTTAATGGAACTTTCAGTTTCTAAACGAATTTTCTCAATGGAATTTAGTGCAGCACTGATATTCGGCCTGCTAAGTATATTTGACAAAGAAGACACAAGTAACTAATATGTGTGTGTGGTTATGTGCACCTTCATAGGAAGGCTCACCGATCCCCATTTATGTTTCAGCTCTACGTGATGTCCACACGGATTGAGAAGACAATTGGTCGGATTGCTTTTGGAAGAGGCGGCAGAAAGAATAGAAACCATGATGCCTATGTTGATTCGAAGTATAGTTATTAATTAAACCATTACTGTTTTTAGTGCTCAGTTCCTCCTATATATTTCCTTAAATTTGTGGAATATATATTGTGTAACCAATAGTGGACTGGGTTGGTGCTGCCATCGTGCTTTTCTATTTCATGTAACAGCCTGCATCGAATATGAATCATGTTCTACCAAGTTGGATAGCATTGTAAATGAGTTATTGTGTGCTGTGATTCTTCTTTGCTTTTGGTATAATGTTCTAAACCTGTGCACTTTTTCTTCATCATGTCAACCTATCGAATTTGAAGCGTGACCTGCCGTGTTCGATGGTCACCAGGTTGGATATGACCGCACTCGGCAGGGGTGCGGGGTGTGGCAAGCCGCACTTTCCATCTAGTGTCATCATATTCCAGCCCAACATGGGGATTCATGGCATGAACTCTCATAATATTTTTGTAAGGGGAATAACAAGATATCCAATAAACAAGCATATGGCCTAAAGAATTTACTATAAGCGAGACGGTATTACACAGCTCAGCTGATAGATATGTAATGTCTGCAATAGGCCAAGGTCTAATCTAGAGCAAGTAGCCAAGTTCCGCAGATGGTGACATCAAGTAGCAGCGGATTTTCCGCTTGAGCAGCTGCAGTTCCTGTGTCACCTCGATGGCCATGAGAGAGAGAGCAAGTTTTGAAGGCTTTGTTTCATTGCCTCTTTCTACAACGATATGCCTAGAAATGCAAAATTTGCCTCCTCCAAAGTAGGCCAGCTCCACTGGTTTATAGAGCATCATGTATCCGGTGCGCTTGCACCACTCGCTGGGATTGGCCTCCTCCCACACCTGCAGGATCACCCGAGGTCTGGCCTCTATGTCGCAAGCGCAGAATTGGCGGGCCGTGGAGCAAAAGCCGAAGAGCAGCTGCCGGCCACCAAAGTCTGGGACCAAAATCGCCCGGCCACATACGGGCAGCTGCCAGGCGCCTTCCTTGCGCCACCGGCGGTGCACCGTGTCGAAGGAGAAGGTGCACTGGTTTTGCAAGGAAACCCATACACGCGTACCATCAACAAAGTACGCAGTCGATCACCGCGCAGGAGGTAGCACGTTGGGGACCTGTGCGGACAGGTGGCTCCCGGAGGGCGCGCCAGGCCCAGCGGGTGGCTGCCGGAGGACCAGTATGGATTAGAGCCTCGTAGTGGGTGCCCGGGTGGTTGTGCCACCACGTGTGTCCGGACATGGCGAAGAACATGTCGTCTCCGACAGGGAGCAGGACGGGGCGACACTTGACACCGTGCATGTCCGGGCCGGATGAGGCTGTCTTGGAGTCGATGTTGTGGAACATCGTCCCGCGCTCACTTGAGGCGGAGACGATGAAGTTGGTGCCAAGGGCGGCGAAGGCAAGGCTCTGGTAGGTCTCGGTGCGCCGGAAGCGGGCGACGGGGCCCGGAAAGCAGCGCACTTGTTCGTCGCCGTTGCCGTTGAATAGATGTTTGAGATTCAGCCTGTATATAAAGTAGCCCTCCTTGGAGTCGTAGACCATGACCAAGGCCCGGATGCGTTGGCGCTGCCCGGCGGCAGCCATCGCTTCCCCACCCGCCGGAGAAGATCGATCTTTTTTGGGGATTTTGGGGTGGGCTGATCCGGTCTCTCTTCTTCTTTTCTGGATATATAGGTCCTGCGCAACAGGGCGGTAATTATATACTCCGATCCTATTGCCGTTTCCTGGACGTGAAAGATACAACTCCTACTTTTTCTCGAATACAGATACGACTCCTAGTAGAACCTTCGTCCCAAAGTTAGGCTATCCATTAAAAAAAGGAAACACCAGACGTCTGATATTTCTCTCCCATCAGACTGATCCTGAGCCGTACGTCTCTATCAATCCCACGGCCGGAAGACCAGTTTGAACCGGACTGATCCTGAGCCGGACTGCCGTTCCAACCGCCCGTAATTCACGCAAGGGAAACCCCAGTTTCCGCTAAATCTGCCATACGCCCCGATTCAGCTCTCCATCCTCCTGCTCGCAGCACGGCGTCATGGCCTGGACCCTGGAGTACCGACCCTTCTCGGTAGCGACGGCAACAGGCACAGCCGGCTGCACGGAATGTCACGGTGCTCCTCGTCAACTGAAGGAAGCATGGCTACCAATGGAAGGAAGCACGACCCTTGTCCGAAGATGCGTTCATGTTGCAACGTCGCTCCGTCCATGGCGTCCTCGTTGACGTCTATTTTATCCCTCGGAAAACAGCACAAACATCACCGGGCGGAAGCACGCCGACCATTTGAGGAAGCACAACCCTCGGCTTCGGCTAGCAGTGCACATTTTTGACGTTCCCTAGCTGACCACCATCTAAATGAAGCACACCCATCGTCGGAAGGAAGCACGACCACCATAGGAATGACAATCCATCCATCCAAGGAAGAGGGTGACATGACTGA
This sequence comes from Aegilops bicornis, assembly GCA_021605145.1. Lineage (NCBI taxonomy): Eukaryota > Viridiplantae > Streptophyta > Magnoliopsida > Poales > Poaceae > Aegilops > Aegilops bicornis. The sequence goes on from CM038675.1 coordinate 841,404,649, forward strand.
CATTGGCCATGACTAAGTCTACGTTTAGACTTTAGATATACTAGTGGACACGTTGCGCCAAATGGCGCAGATGCATGCTAAATCCATGTGCATGATGAGAAAAATATCCATGGTTTAATCCTGTTTAATAGGAAACATGGTGGATTGTTGTCTATATTGAGATGTATTTACACATTTTAATTTGATAGCACAAAATACTTGCTACCATGTTCGCAAAGACCCATTTGAAATCATGTTCGTGTTGAAAACATTTGTATTTTTCAATGACTCTGTGTTTGAGCAAAAAAATACTTCTTATGAAATGTGTATTGTATTGTCCTCACCATAAAGCAACAAAATCAATATGCATTCAGAAACCAATCTTCTCACCATAAAGCACTAAACCTAATGGTGCAGGATTGGCACATAAGATTATTATAATCAACATATTCTTCTCACCATAAAGCAATAAAATCAATCTACATTCAGAAACACATGCACAAGCACAATGGTGTCATTGGTCAGTAATCAAATGGGTATTGTATTCTCGTGTGTACCTAAAAGTAAAGTATTCCCTCTGTAAACTAACTAGTTGAGTGCCCTTGCGGTTGCCACGGACTAATGATTATATACATATACATTATTTACTGCGAACATACATGTGTTACACAATAATGTCAATACAGTTCCTCACTATGCCACAAACCCTTGCATGTTTCTTTTCATTTTTTCGTCTTCAAAGGCAACGTGCCCCTTGTTAACACACCCCTCTTCATCTGACCATCATCTCTACCTCGTGTTCATGTTGCCTCCTTGTTGCGGTTCTCAATCATGCTATAGAGGGGGTTTCCATCATCTCTTTGATGGATGGATGGACATTAAACGTCTTGATTTAGTATTGCTAACTAATGAAGTGAAAATATACATGGTACATAGACACACTCATTACATTGTATTCAATAACCAGGTTATAAGAACTTTGAAGAAAGACAATTGTCTGATGTGTTTTATGAAGTCGTGTGGCCTCTATTATCCAGTAAACATTCATGTCTTTTACTCATCTCCCCATAATCTCTTAAGTGAAGGTCGTGATGTGGCCTTTTTCTTCCACCACAACCTTTCTTCTTCTCCACCGCACATCATCGTTCCCCCATAATCTCTTTGGCAGAGGTTGCGATATGGCTGTTTCCTTCCCACCACAATGCCTTCTATAACTTCCGTCACTACCGCGTGTTCATATCGTCATGAATTATCACGCCTTCGACACATTAATATTAAAAAGAATAATGAATATGTGACTGGAAATCCAGTTCAACTCCCAAAAGCACATGCTCACGCCCACAAAGTATGTGTTTTTTAAGTGTAAAAAAATAAAAATAAAAGATGTGCTTATGGTTACATCTGAAATTTTAGGAGGAAAGCTTAAGCATTTTGACGTATGTCAAAGAAAAACAAGTCAAATACCTAATGTATTATAATTTTTTCATTGATAAGCAACGCGAGCCCGTTCCGCATGAAAATTGTCAAGAATGCTTATTACACTAACATGAACATGTAAAAAAAGAATTTTGTTTAATTAACTGTTCAGAAGCATATGCTCCCCAAAGCCAAAACGGCCATCCCATATGTGACATAGAACCTTAATGGTATATATGATGCACATTCAACATCACAATAACAACTAGCATTTTTGTGCCACTCTTGTCGATCTGCCCCGCCCATGATCGAGTCATTTTCGCGCGCTTTTTTCCATCTCCTTGTAGTAGTTGTCTATGCACATCCTCTTGTCAGCTTTGTGTCCACCCTCTATCAAAGTCGCATTCTTATCTCCTTGTTGCAATGGTTTCCAAGAGCGTACGTTCCACATATATACATGGTCCTATGATACTTTGGGCCGTCACCACAGGCCACCGCCAGACCACAAAATGCAGTGCTGGTTTTCTTGTTGGTGTGTCATAAATGTGAGTTGTTTATTCATAGGAGAAAATTGATCTTAGTTTCAGGATTTTGCACTCGATTATTATTATGCATGCCTGATCATTCACGAGTCCTTGTAATGAGGATGGCTATTCAAACAGTGTTGAACCTCCATGCTGGTATGTACAGTCTGGACCATGGCCCTCTAACTACCAACGTGCTGGTATATTCAGTCTAGAACATGTAAATGGACTTGTAATGAGGATGCAAAAAGGAGTAAAATGAGTCCTTGTACCTCAGGGGCTACGCACATCTAATTAGAATCGGGATTCCTAAGTCTCAGTTGATTGAGACTTAACCAAGTCCCAGTCGATACTATATTCATAGGATCTTACATTGAGATCCATGCAAAATTTTATTTTCATTTTTCTTTCTTAAATGTTAAATCACTTGACTTATACTTGGTTAAGTCTCAGTCGACTGAGACCTAGACACACTCATATCCAGTAAGTGCGTAAGGCTGAACCAAAATGCAGCCTATCAGAACACTACACTGCTAGGTGGATTATGTAGGAGCATTGACACCTTAGTAATGAACAGCCATGGTTAACCTATTTGGAGAGATTGAAAAAATACTAAAATCACATGACTATGAACAAAGTTTACAGTTGACAAATCACTGAACCAAACAGAAAATATAATATGCCCTACCTCGTCTTTGACTAACCATATCACTCACTGAATCAAGTTGCAACTGGAAAGGTGGGACATGCACCATTAAATTTGATCCAGCACACTATACTACCAATACTATTGTAAACATGCTTGACAAAATATGAGAGGCAACAAATACTATTGTAAACATGCTTGACACGCACCAGTGAACTGAATCATGTATATTTCATCTATTAGAGAAGTACTTCCTTGCAGGTCCAGTGTTAATGTAAATTAAGTAATTGAACAGGGGCAACATAATCAAGTAAACGAAGTTTTATATTAGAATAATCAAAGACATATAAACTTGTATAGATGGTCTTCATTCAAATTGCCATTAAAAAAATCACAAAACAGTAAAAGCTCCATCCTCTGTGTTAGGTTAACACAACCTAGTAAACACTACCATCCTTGGTGGTAAGATAACTTACTTGGCAATAAAAGAATACCTTCCTTCGCCATGTGCAGCTGGACTATGTAGGACACATGCTTCATCCACAGGCTCCAACTCTCTATGCAGTTCATGTCAGAAAAAATACGCCCGCTGGAGCTTTCTGTAGCTCCAATTATGTGCCCTCTTGGTCTCTGCATCTAGCCTACTGAGTGACAAATCAGCAGGTGACAATGGAGGTCAACCAGGTAAAAAGGTAATGATGGAATAGATAAAAATAGAGATTGGCCAGTAGGTTGCAGGGTTTGATAGTTTTGATAGTTCCTTATTCGATTTGGTTAATTTATCTAATCATCAAAGCTCTTCCTTTCAATTTTTCATAGGTAGCAACCTAATACTACCTTCGTTCCTGAATATAAGACCTTTTAGAGCTACCAATATGGACTACACATGAAGCAAAATAAGTGAATCTACACTTTAAAACATGTTCATATACATCCGTATGTAGCCCGTATTGAAATCTCTAAAACGACTTATATTTGCCAGTCACTAACGGAGAGGTTATGACAGCAGGGCCACGATCTGAGACGTCGGACCGTGGGCTGTCACGGACTCGGACGTGGGTTAAGCCCACGTCTCTCCACGCGGCTGCGTCTATATAAGTGTGTTGTGTCCGCTAACCCTAGCCGCCACGATCAGATCACATCTGCTCCACGCGCACCGCCCACCGTCGTTCCTTTGCTGCTGCTGCCGCCGGTGACTCCATCCCGTCCGCCGCGTACACGGTCGACGGGAGAGCAGGTCTCCGAAACTCCGTCTCTCTGGTTCCTGTACGGGAGAGAGACGAATAGGTTTTTAGGAAGCGACTACGCGACAGCTCGCCTCCGATCCACTACTTCCTCTACGTCCGCGCCGTCATTCATACATATATACTAGTGAAAAAATAATAATCTAAAAATCTAAACTGATTAAACATACAAAATACGTATATACTAATATATACATGCATTCATACATATATACGTGTGTGTGTGTGTTCATCATGCTTGTGTGTGTGTGTGTGTATGGGCTCGGGGAGGGGCGGCCCCCATGGTGGCCGCTGGGGCGAGGGAGAGGGGTTAGAGGGGAGAGCTCAGCGGGCGACGGCGACGGGCGGCGACGGGGGGCAGCGACGGGCGGGCGTGACGCTGGGACGGCGACATCGGGACGTTATGACGGGACGGGCCCGGGCGGCGAAGGAGACGAGGGCGGCGACGGGACGGGGCGGCGATGGGGACGGGCCGGGGTGGCGAAGGAGACGAGGGCGGCAGGGGACGGGGCGGCGATGGGGACGGGGCAGCGACAGGGAGGGGCGGCGGCAGCGTCGATCGATCGGGCGGGCGGTGCTTCAATGGGAAACAGAGGAACAAACAGCGGGATAATGAAATTTTTCGAAGTGTTGTATATATAGAAGGCACCTTTAGTACCGGTTGGAGCCACCAACGGGTACTAAAGGTCTGTTTTGGCCATCCCAAGCGGCGGGAAGCGACTCCCTTTAGTACCGGGTGGTGGCACAAACCGGTACTAAAGGCCCCTCCTTTAGTACCGGTTTGTGCCACGACCTGGTACTAAAGGTGGTGCGCTGACGCGGGTGCGGTGCGGCAAGTTTAGTCCCACCTCGCTAGCCGAGGGGCGACCGCACTGGTTTATAAACCCCCGTGCGGTCGCTCTCTCGAGCTCCTCTCCAAAGCAGGCCTACTGGGCCTACGTGTTCTTTGCTGCCCTGTGGGCCTGCATCCTGGCCCAACAACAGGTTGGGTTTCTAGTCGTATGCAGGCCGCTCTGGCCTAGTAGGCGGGGTTTTTTTTATTTATTTTTGTGTTGTTTTTTTGTGTTTTTCGAGTTTCTTTGTGAATATTTTTGCTTTTGTCATATGAAAGAATTTGTTTGCACTTAAAATTTCTTCGTTTCAAATGCCAAAACACATAACTACCCTAACTATTACAGAGATTCCCCTCCGGTGTGAAACCACGTAAGAAAGTGATGATAGTGAAGCCGATCACATCCCAGATCTTTGGGTGTGAAACTTTTTCTTCGCGTGTGTCCCTTTGCGCCGTAACCATGGAAAATCTTCATCATTTAACGGGATGCTCGGGTCAATATTCAGTGTGACTGGAGCAATTTCATTAAACTTTTCATAATCTTCTGACTTGTCTGTCTTGTCATCCACTCCCACGATGTTTCTCTTCCCAGAAAGAACTATGTGCCGCTTTGGCTCATCGTACGATGCATTTGCTTCCTTATCTTTTCTTTTTCTTGGCTTGGTAGACATGTACTTCACATAGAAAACCTGTGCCACATCATTGGCTAGGACGAATGGTTAAATGCACGCATAAGATTGTTGAGATCCACTGTTGTCATTCCGCATCGCGGGTCTTCCGTTACCCGCCTCGTGTCATATTGACCCATTTGCACGAAACAAAGGGACCTTTAAACCACGCCGATAGTCAAGTTCCCATATGTCCTGTATATAACCATAATATGTTTCCTTTCCGTCTTGGTTTCTGCATCAAAGCGGACAGCACTGTTTTGGTTGGTGCTCTTCTTATCTTGGGCGATCGTGTAAAATGTATTACCATTTATCTCGTACCCTTTGAAAGTCATTATATTCGAAGATGGTAACTGGGACAGCAAGTACAGGTCATCTTCAATAGAGGTGGCATGCATGGCACGTGTCTGCAACCAGCTGGCGAAACTCCTGGTTTGTTCACGTGTAATCCAGTCATTAGACCGCTCCGGGTGTTTGGAGCGTAGCAAATTCTTGTGTTCATCCATATACGGAGCCACCAAGGCGGAATTCTGTAGAACTGTGTAGTGTGCTTCAGTGAGAGAATGTCCGTCCATACATATTAGTTGATTCCCTTCTAGCGTGCCTTTTCCATCCAGTCTGCCCTTATGCCGCGATCCAGGAACACCAATCGGCTTAAGGTCAGGAATAAAGTCAATACAAAACTCAATGACCTCCTCATTTTGATGGCCCTTGGAGATGCTTCATTCTGTCCTAGCACGGTTATGAACATATTTATTTAAGACTCCCATGAACCTCTCAAAGGGGAACATATTGTGTAGAAATACAGGACCCAAAACGTTAATCTCTTCGCATAGGTGAACTAGGACGTGTGTCATGATGTTGAAGAAGGATGGTGGGAACACCAACTCGAAACTGACAAGACATTGCACCAAATCATTCTGTAACGTTGGTATGATTTCTGGATCGATTACCTTACGAGAGATTGCATTGAGAAATGCACATAGCTTCACAATGGCTAATCGAGCGTTTTTCGATGAAAGCCCCTCAATGCAACCGGAAGCAGTTGCATCATAATCACGTGACAGTCATGAGACTTTAGGTTACTGGAACTTTTCTCTGCCATGTTTATTATTCCCTTTATATTCGACGAGAAGCCAGACGGTACCTTAATACTGAGCAGGCATTCAAAGAAGATTTCCTTCTCTTCTTTGGTAAGAGCGTAGCTTGCATGACCCTGATGTATGCCGTCTTCTCTGTGCATACGTTGCTGGTCCTCCCGTGCCTCAGGTGTATCTTTTGTCTCCCATACACGCCCAAGAAGCCAAGCAGGGTCACGCAAAGATTCTTCGTCACGTACATCACGTCGATTGCGGAGCGGACCTCTAGGTCTTTCCAATATGGCAGGTCCCAAAATATAGATTTCTTCTTCCACATGGGTGCGCGTCCGTCAGCGTCCTTCGGAACAGGTTGTCCGCCAGCACCCTTTCGAAATATCACCTTCAAATCCTTGACCATATCATGTACATCAGCACCAGTACGGTGGCGAGGCTTTGTCTGGTGATCCGCCTCACCTTTGAAATGCTTGCCTTTCTTTCTTACGGGATGCCTGCTCGGAAGAAATCGACGATGTCCTGTGTACACATTCTTCTTACAACTATTCAAATATATACTATCGGTATCATCCAAACAGTGCGTGCATCCGCGGTATCCCTTGTTTGTCTGTCCTGAAAGGTTACTGAGAGCAGGCCAATCATTGATGGTCACGAAGAGCAACGCCTTTAGGTCAAATTCTTCCCCCATGTGCTCATCCCACACACGTACACCTGTTCCATTCCACAGTTGTAAGAGTTCTTCAACTAATGGCCTTAGGTACACATCAATGTCGTTGCCGGGTTGCTTAGGGCCTTGGATGAGCACTGGCATCATAATGAACTTCCGCTTCATGCACAACCAAGGAGGAAGGTTATACAAACATAGAGTCACAGGCCAGGTGCTATGGTTGCTGCTCTGCTCCCCAAAAGGATTAATGCCATCTGCGCTTAGACCAAACCATACGCTCCTTGCGTCATCTGCAAACTCCTTCCCGTACTTTCTTTTGATTTTTCTCCACTGCGACCCGTCAGCTGGTACTCTCAACTTTCTGTCTTTCTTACGGTCTTCTACGTGCCATCGCATCGCCTTGGCATGCTCTTTGTTTTGGAACAAGCGTTTCAACCGTGGTATTATAGGAGAATACCACATCACCTTGGCAGGAATCTTCTTCTGGGGCGCCGCCCTCGACATCACCAGGTCACCGCGGCTGATCTTCTAGCGCAATGCACCACATACCGCAAGCGTTCAAATCCCGTACTCACCGCGGTAGAGGATGCAATCATTAGGGCATGCATGTATCTTACGCACCTCTAACCCTAGAGGGCAGACAGCCTTCTTTAACCCGTACGTACTCTCGGGCAATTCGTTGTCCTTTGGAAGCATATCCTTTATCATTACCAGCAACTTTACAAATCTCTTGTCAGATACACCATTCTCTGCCTTCCATTGCAGCAATTCCAGTGTGGTGCCCAGCTTTTTCTTGTCACCTACGCAATTCGGGTACAACAATTTATTGTCATCCTCTAACATGCGCTGCAACTTCTTCTTCTCCAAATCACTTGCGCAGTTTCTCTTTGTATCGGCAATGGCCCGACCTAGATCATCAGCGGGCTCATCTGATGCCTCTTCTTCAGCTTCTTCCCGCATTGCCGGTTCAGCTTCTTCCCGCATTATCGGCTCAGCTTCTTCCCCATTGTTGTATCATCGTATTCAGGGAACCCATGGCCAGGATAGCTGTCGTCGTCCTCTTCTTCTTCATTGTCTTCCATCATAACCCCTCTTTCTCCGTGCTTGGTCCAAACATTATAGTGGGGCATGAAACCGGACTCAAACAGGTGGCCGTGAATGGTTATTGACGTAGAGTAATTGCGACCATTCTTACAGCCAGCACATGGACAAGGTATAAAACCATCCGCTCGCTTGTTTGCCTCAGCCGCAAGCAGAAAAGTATGCACGCCCTCAACGAACCGGTGGGAGCATCGGTCATCGTACATCCATTGCCGGCTCATCTTCATTACACAACACCGAATAGACCAAATTAATACAAGTTCATACAACACTTAAATGCAACAAACAAATAACTCTCTAGCTAAAGCATTCAAATGCAACAACAAATGCGATCAAGATCGCAACTAAGGTAACAATTGATCAAACAACATAATGATACCAAGCCTCACTATCGATGGCATATTTTCTAATCTTTCTAATCTTCAAGCGCATTTTCTCCATCTTGATCTTGTGATCATCGCATTTACATCGGCAACATGCAACTCCAATTCCATCTTCTCCCCCTCAATTCTTTTCAATTTTTCTTTCAAGTACTCGTTTTATCTTTCAACTAAATTTAATCTCTCGACAATAGGGTCGGTTGGAATTTCCGGTTCACATACCTCCTAGATAAAAATATCTATGTCAACTTGATGGGCATAATTTGTCATAAACACGAAATGCAACAAATAGTTTAAAAGAGAATATACCACATCCGAATCATAACAAGGACGAGGGCCGATGGGGATGGATATCAAAACCATGGCACTATGTATAACAAACAACGTCTGGGTAAGATAATTATCTGAGTAACTATATATCCAAATCACACAAACATCATTTTTATATAAAATTTCATGAACAAGAGGCTCACCACAAGGTGGTGCCATGACAGAGACAGTGCGGGCGATCGACGGTGGTTACGACGGAGATTTAGAAGGCACTAAGTAAAAAACGCACCTACATATGCAAACTAAGTGTTATTTTTGACCTCAGATTGCATATAAATCAAATACTAGCACATATATATATTTCCTCCCAAATTACTAAACTCACAAATTAATCACTATATAAAGCATTGCAAGAGCTAATCTAGCAATGAGATATGAAAGGACAAAGTTGCTAACCTTTGTGATCATTTGAATGGATGGGGGCCTTCAAATCTTGACAAATTTTGGGCAAAATGTGTGATGATCTCGAGAGGAAGAGGGGAAGAACAGAGAGGAGAGGAGAGGGGAAAGGGGAAGAACAGAGCGAGCTCGGGTGGACGAAGGGTTTATGTAGGACGACCTTTAGTACCGGTTCGTGCCAAGAACCGGTACTAAAGGGCCTGGAGGGGCCCCAGTCTGACAACATCCTGCCACCACTCTCATTAGTACCGGTTCGTGGCACGAACCGGTGCTAAAGGTTCGCCACGAACCGGTACTAATGAAAGCGGCCCGGCTAACTGTTGGAACCAGAACTAATGTATACATTAGTGCTGGCTCAAATTCAAACCGGCACTAATATGCTTCACGTTTGACCCTTTTTCTACTAGTGTGTGTACGCTTGGTCACGGCTGCGTGCATATCTATATATACCAAAATGATAAGTGCTACGCGTGTGGCATGAAGTAACACCGTCCTCATATTTTTACAACTAAAGTTGCCATCCCCAAGTAACTAAAGTTGCCATCAAAAACCGTCGGGGCAGAATTTCTTCGTGCCACACATGTGACACTTATCAGGGTCCTATATATATGCATCAGGTCGTGGAGATTGTAATGCATGTTATAACCATGTTGAAAACCAGAGAATAAATAAAGAGGAAAACAAAGGGCACGACAACTGCCCTAGGTTAAAAGTTTTTTTTGTGTATGTTCATTGTGCGATTTGATGTGATCGATTCTGAGGGCGAAATCCCAATAATTGGTACCATCGGTTGGACATAGGTGAGGAGGGTCGACCAATTGCAGCTGCTCATGCTCTCCTGCACTGTCGCCATGCGATCACACAAAAGCACAGTGCGTGTCCTCCACGTTCCTCCTCTCATGCGGCCTGCCTGGCTGGGGAACTAACACAGATTGCATCACCGATGATGCTGACATGTATGCTTGCCTCCCCCAGGTCTAGATGGTTTAGTTGTATTATTTGATAAAAATCTAGATGGTTTAATAAGAGAGATACGGTGAAGGAAAATTACTCAACCGTTGCATGTAGCGGGTTCGGCCTCGCCCCCTCCCTCCTCCTCTCATAGCGGGTTCCATCCTTGCGCTCTCAGAAGGAGGAGGAAGACGCTGTCGAGCAAAGGCTTGCACTGCTGTCACTGGGGCACCACCGCGCCCTCGCCCTCTCGACATGACGAGGAAAGATGAATTCGAAGAAAGGAAGATGGAAGGTGTGTGAACAAGACCACCACTCCTATCTCCTTTTATAGCGGAGCGGGGCTGGGGGGTTGGCCTTCCATTCACAAGGCAACCACCCCGCTCCTCCAATACGGCTTCCCTGCGCCTGCAACGGCCCAGGGAATCGGAGCCGACCTTCTGCGGCAATAAGTGGCGCCCGGTCTTCTGACATGGCACCCATTTCCGCGCCCTCCGCATCCACCACCTACCCAACGCAATGCAAGCGGGTCACTTGGCAACCATCCCAAAGGGCGAAAGGAAGGTGACAGTTTTTCGCCCCGTGATCGTGGGGCGTGGACAGTCCGCGGGTCACTATCTGGTTTTCTCCATAACGTTTAGCACGACGTGCGGAAAAACCGGAAAATGGCCCAGGCTCAAGATAATGAAGAAGCAAAGAAAATCTCAAAGGACTAAGCCGCCTCTGCACTCTTGCATGTGCACTAATTAGGTCCTACCTCGACGACGCCAGGCGGCACGTTCGTGCCAGGCCCGGGGGCTTTTGTCGGTGCAACAAACCCTGAGTCTGTTGCCCAGACTGTGCACAGGCACTAGGACAAGTTCACAACGCCATGATCAACTCAAGCAAGATGGACCGATTTCCTTGAAGGATCCAAGCACAAACCAAGATGACCAAGATTAGCCAGAAGGGCGAGATACTACGAAGGAAAAAAAAATCCCTTGCCAGGCAGGCGAGCCTGGCAAAGACATGGTTATCCCCGGAAGAAAGCCCCCACCGGATCGTCCCGGCAGGCCTGCCGGGACTACTGAAGGCAAGCCACTTCGCTGCATCACCTCACCACGACGTAGGTCGTCGATCAGTGTTGTGTCAAGCTCCAAGGTGACTAAGTGGCCGCTATATGCCACATGGCGGCCACCTCCTACAAAAAATACCTACAAGCGACACCCGTCCTACGACGTGTCGAGCAAGCTCGCGTGAAGCTAGCAAAACGGTCCGGTAGAGCCTCCCGAACAAACAAGGCCATGGATGAGCTGCCACATGGCATCCACATGACAATGCAAAACAGCAAGCAACAATCTAGAATAATATCAAGCCACAGGCCATGTCAGAGTCATTGATAGGGATGCACAATCAAAATAGAGCATACAAAATCTAGAATAAAGAACCACCTCCCCACAAAACCCTAACTCATGAATCCAACCCCATACAAAATCAGATTACTCATCATAATCAAACCCCCATGAACATGCACTCAAACCCACATGAACCCTAAGCCCATGAAACCCATGAACCGTAAGCCCATGAACCAGAGGGAGATCATCCCCATGAATCCCCATCGATCCTACCCCATGAACCAGAGAGCAACGTATACCCTAACCCTAACCCCATGAATCCTAACCCTAACCTGCGTCGATCCATCCCCGTGAACCCTAGGAGAACCAATGAGGGGGATCTACCGAACCCTAGAAGATCTAAACATTGAGGGGAGAGGGGAACGTACCTGCCGTCGTTGATCGTCGATGATGTAGATGATGTAGTCGCTGTCGTCGACGTAGTCGTAGCCGGGGCGGTCGATGTAGTCGTAGATGTCGCCGATGAAGCCGCCATCATGGAGGGGAGAGGGTAGGCGGGATTCATCATCGTCGATGATGCGGGCGATGTAGCCGTCGAGGGAAGGGGATTCGTCATCGGGGACGGCGGCACGACGCGGCGCGGCGGGCGGTGCAGCGGCGTGGCGGCATGGAGCAAGGAAGGGAGTGGGGGTGGGGCGGCGCGGAGCAAGGGAGGGAGTGGGGCGGCGGGGCGACGCGGAGCAGGGGAGGGAGTGGGGCGGCGGGGCGGCGCAGAGCAGGGGATGGAGTGGGGCGGCATGGCGGCGTGGAGCTAGGGTTCATCGGGAAGAGGGGATGGGAATGGAATGGGGAAAGTTTGGGGAGGGGAGGGGAGTGGGAATGGATCCCGCCTGTTTAGTGGGAGAGGGGTGGTGGGTCCCGCATGGTAGTGGGAGAGAAGTGGTGGGAAAATTTGGTGCGGTGGGAGGGAAATTTTCACCAGTTTTTAGAGGTTTTTAGGCAGAAAACATTAGGGTTTTTTTGTAAACTTTGTAGAAATAATGGTTAGAATCATATCGAATAGCTCAAGAAAACATCCGTATTGCAAGATTAGTATTTTCTCTAGTTGGTAGGCCACATTTGATGATGTGACGTAGAGGTATCCCATTTTTTTGAATTTTTTTGAATTTTCACGGTGTTTTCAAAAACCGGCCGATTTCGTCGCGCAGGCCATCCGTGGCTAGGGTTTGAGTCGTGCCAATCTGTTGTCGATTCTTTGATGAAATGCCTACCTGTGAAGCTAAAAATGATTTTTGGCAAAAATAACGGGCAAGCTAGGGAGGACCCGCAGTTCAAATTCCAGCTGGTTCCAGCTGAATCGGCCGAAGGTGGCCTGAATGGCCGGGAGTAGCTACAAGTGGCGGGAATGCATGCTTTTTGGCGACCGTCCGTAAAATATGGTCTACTTTGAGATAGACATGGAATTGCGCCGTTTGGGGTGACCCTCCTTGTAGCCGCTTCACGAAAAACACATGCCTTGAGCATTCAAAAATGAAAACCGGTTTTTTTGTTAAATAAGTTGGAACCTCGCTTTGGCAACATTGTTTGCCATCACAAGACAGAGGCATGCGCCAAAATTAGGCATATTATCAAAAACTATTCAACGGATGCGGCCATATCATTGCTAGTTTGGCTTGAAAGCCATGAATCTTCGTTCATGGTTGGTCGTTTTTTAGAACACTTTTTCAGGAAAACATCCGTATTGCAAGTTTAGTATTTTTTCTAGTTGGTAGGCCACATTTGGTGATGTGACGCAAAGGTCTCCCGTTTTTTTTGATTTTCTTTGAATTTTTTACGGTATTTTCAAAAACCAGCCGATTTCGTCACGGCGGCCGTCCGTGGCTAGGGTTTGAGTCGTGCCAATCTGTTGTCGATTCTTTGATGAAATGCCTACCTGTGAAGCTAAAAATGATTTTTGGCAAAAATAACGGGAAAGCTATGGAGGACCCGTAGTTCAAATTTCAGCCGGTTCCAGCTGAATCGGCCGAAGGTGGTCTGAATGGCCGGGAGTAGCTACGAGTGTCGGAAATGCATACTTTTTGGCGACCGTCCGTAAAATAGGGTCTACTTTGAGATAGACATGGAATGGCGCCATTTGGGGTGACCCTCCTTGTAGCAGCTTCACGAAAAACGCACGTCTTTAGCATTAAAAAAACGGTTTTTGACTTTTTACGGTGTTTTCAAAAACCGGCCTATTTCGTGGTGGCGGTCGTCCGTGGCTAGGGTTTGAGTCATGTTTTTAGCATTCAAAAAATGAAACTTATATTGTTTCATACATGAGCATGCACAAAAATCCATAATTTTATCTTTCATCCATGAGCATCCATAAAAAATTTCAATTCCCATCACCATAGCAAGGTCGTTCGCCACCACCATAGCAAGGTCGTCATCCGCCACCACCATAGCAGGGTCGTCGTCAGCCACCATCATAGCATGGTCGTCGTCAGCCAGAATAGGCTGCTCCTCGTCATCCCCGCTCTGCTCCTCGTCATCCCCGCTCTGCTCCTCGTCATCCCCGCTGCTGCTCCCATTGCCTTGCCAAACATGTGGCTAAAGATCTCACATGATTCTTAAACCAATTAGCAAACCCCTTGGTAACCGTTTTATCAACATTGATCTTGCTTTCTTCCTGATTTAACTCTTCCTTGCATTTCCTGCAATGCAAACAGAACATGTGAATGAAAACATTAGGCTGGTGCCAACCCAAGCATATATATATATATATATATATATATATATATATATATATATATATATATATATATATATATAATGGGTGCACAAGATATAACGTACTCGATATATGGTAGAACCTCGGCGCAATTGTTGAGCACGTACCAAACCATCTTGTCATACTCATCACCAGCCTCCAAGTATTGTGAGGCTCCAAGAAAGTTCACACCATGGTTGAAAACAGAGACATCACCAATTTGCGAATCAGACCACTCTCTATTTCTGCCCGGCCGGTTCCATCTTGTTTCCACATCGCCAAAGTATCTTGAGAAAAAAGTCAGGCACTCGTCAACAACATATGCTTCAGCAATAAAACCTTCAGGTCTTGCCGTGTTTCGCACATAACGCTTACTAGTAAGCAGCCTTCTTTCAATTGGGTACACCCAACCGTATTGCACAGGGCCTCTAAGCATTGCTTCTTTTGGTAAGTGCACCGCCAAATGGACCATCACGGTGAAGAAAGCTGGAGGGAAAATCTTCTCGAGCTTGCAAAGAATAATTGGGATTTCTTTTTCAAGTCTTTCCAGGACAGTTAACTTGAGTGTTTTGCAGCACAGTTCTCTAAAGAAATTTCCCAGCTCAGCAACCGCTTCATATATATCCTTGTCCATGATTCCTCGGAGGCCCGCCGGTAAAATCCTTTGGAGGAGGATGTGACAATCATGGGTTTTCAGTACTGAAAGCTTGAATCCATCAGAAGTAACACACTTTGCTAGGTTAGCAGCATAACCATCTGGAAATTTCACCGCTCTTAGGAATTCACAGAATGCAAGCTTTTGTTCTTTACTCATTGTATACCATGCTCGTGGCATTTCAAATGAATCTTCATCTTCATTGTGCTGTAGATGCAAATCTTCTCTTATGCCCATGTCCTCGAAATCAAGCCTAGAACTAATCGTGTCCTTTGTCTTCCCTTCAATGTTCACAAACGTCCCTAGCAGATTCTCGCATATTTTTTCTCAATGTGCATTACATCGAGATTATGCCTTAATTTCAGATCAGCCCAGTATGGCAGGTCCCACAAACAAGACCTCCGGTCCCAACATTTACCTTCCTCACACTTTCTTTTCTTCGCAAGCTTTCCTGGTCTCACATCTTTCACCTTTTCAAGTTGCTGCTCCCGCTCTTCTTTAGTGAATTCAGCTGGCCTATCACGGGTTTCATTCTCACCATTAAAATCTTTGCTTCTTCGCCAGCGATGGTTTCGGGGAAGAAAGCGGCGGTGCCTAATATAGCAGATCTTGCTCCTTATTCTCTTTGAGCAAGGGTCTTTGTCACAATGGACACATGCCTTATAACCCGTTGTGATCCTCCCAGACAGAATGTGCAGAGCCGGGAAATCATGGATGGACCATATGATTGCAGCACGTAGATTGAACTTTTCTTCCGGACTCAAGGCATCGTATGTAGGTACACCAGTCCAGAGCTGGAGCAGTTCTTCTACGAGGGGCTCCATAAAGTCATCAAAATCCTTTCCTGGAGACTATGGACCCGGGATAAGCAATGGCATCATGAAGTTGTACTGATCCATGCATGCCCATGGTGGCAGGTTGTACGGCACCACAAAAACTGGCCACATGCTATAAGAGGTGCTCATGTTCCCAAACGGATTAAACCCATCTGTGGCAATGCCAAGTTTTATGTTCCTTGGATCTATAGCAAAATCTACATGTATACGGTCAAACTCTTTCCATGCCTCTCCGTCCGCTGGATGGCTCAGCTCATTGTCCACAGGTTGCCGCTTCAACTTGTGCCACTGTACCTCACGCGATGATTTCTTTGAGATGAACATCCGCTACAGCCTTGGTATCAACGGAAAGTGCATCAGTACCCTCTCCGGTATTGACTTCTTCCCATCAGCATCTTTCCACCTAGAGGCATTGCATTTTGAACAGTTGTCATGCTTTGCTAAATCCTTTTAAAACAAGACACAGTTATTTGGGCACACATGTATTGACACATAACCTAACCCCAGCCTGCGGATTATGCTCAATGCTTCATCATAAGATCTGGGAACACAACTATCAGGGAATTGCAAGCTCAAAAGGCGGAGTATTGCGTTGAATGCAGCACTGCTAATCTGGTAGAAAGACTTGATGTGGAGTAACTTCACGGTGAAGGTAAATCTTGAAAATATACCCCCTTCATGAGTTGCGCGCTTCGCCTACTGTAACACCTCAGCAAACAACGACTTCTCTCCATCAGCACGATCTTCAGCGTTGTACAAATCCTTCAATAGGTCAGGAATCCTGTCATCCTCATGCCCATCCTCTTCCTCCAAACCAACATTATCTCGCAAAACCTTTTCAATGAAATCAATGCCAGCATCACCACCACCCATCATATGAGGGGCCTCTGTATCAGCTTCAAAATGTTGAGGTTGTCTGTCTAAAGGTTCTCCATGATATATCCATCTATCATATGTGTTGGACATCCCATTAAGAAGCAGATGGTCTTCCACTCTTCCTTGAGCCATTCTTGAACGCTTGAGGCATTCGCAGCATGGGCCATGAAATCATCAACTCCTTTAATATGTTCTTTCAAAAACTTTCTAACTCCTTTTCTAATCCAGCTTCTGTCCATCTGCCAAAGACAACAAATTGTTGCAAATTAGCAAATCAATCTAAGTGTATCAACATTAATTAATGAAAATGGATGGAAGTAATGGCACCCAACTTTATATGCTAACTCCCTAACCACAACATTCAGCTATTTCCAATTTCTCACTACTTTAGTCCAGTTCACATGGTTTAGTGACTTCACATGGGAGCAATAAAAAGTAGTTCATAGGAATTAAAGATTTCACATGGGAAAAAAGAAAACCTAACAAAAACATGCTGGTTCACAAAAAAACAGAGGTGGTTTACAAAGAACTACTGTGGTTAAACCACCAACAATAACAACATATGCTGCCACAAAGAACTATTGTGGTTAAACCACCAACAATAACAGCACTTCAAATTTACATGAATGACATTTTCAAGACTGCATCAAATCTACATCAATGAGATGTTTCCTAGTTTCCAGCAAGTCTACATCAATATTTATGTTCTTTAATAGATTTGAGGCTGAAATTTCAGAGGTGTAACATCAAATCTACATCAACTCCCTTCATATTTTCCAAGTTTACATCAAATCTACATAAACCTTAGGCTGGAACTTCAGAGGTGCAGATTGATTTTTCATACAACCAAACACACACATTATGACATCCACAAAACTAGTTACATTGCCCAATGCTCACAAATTCAGATCAGACAAATTCAGTTTAGGAGCAAAGTTCAAAGTTCTGGGCAGTCCAAAGTTCTCTACATACCTATGATCAGATCAGATAAATTAAGTCCTATCAGTTCTCCACACAAACATTTCCTAGGATTCAAACAAAGTTCTCCCCTGCCCCTCAGCTAGTCCTATCAGATCAGATCAGCATGAGAGGAGAGGGGTGCATACTGGGAGGTGTGTTCATCCCCTGCCCCTCATCTAATAAGATAATAAAACACAAATTATCTCTCTCTTTCTCCCCTGCCCCTCAGTAATAGGCGCAACACAGGCAAATCTGAGGCGTGGGGGAGAGGAGAGGGGGGAAGGAGAGGGGTGCATACGTGGGAGAGGTCTGCTTGCGGCGGCGGCGAGTCCCCCATGCGTGGGCGAGGCAAGCGGCGAGGTCGCCGTTCATGTCATGGGTGAGGCGAGCGGCGAAGTTGCCGTTCCTGTTATGGTCGAGGCGAGCGGACCCGGCAAGACCACCGCCGGTCGCCGCCCCCGCCCCTGCCGGTTGTTTCCGCTGCCAGCCCACGCCCCCGCCCCCGCGCTCGCCGTCGCCTCCGCCGTCGCCCGCCGCCACCTGGTCGGAAGACCTAGAAAAACGCAAGTGTTGCTCTGTTCGATGCCACGTTGTCGAAAGGTCCCAGTTGTCAATGATATGAGAGAGCCGTAGTTTTATATAATGTATAGACAAATTCCCATACATGAGAAACTATCCCTCTATAGCGCAGCGGTAGCGAGCGAGCGAATCAAGCACGAGGTCGTGGGTTCGAGTCCCGCCTCGTGCATCTTTTTTGGGTGCATTAAGTTCTCGGGCACGCCTGTCAAATGGGTCCCACCTGTCAGTGTATGCCCTGCCTGTGTGTTGAATATTAACATTTAAGCAAAAATGACACCTAGACATTGACACATAAGTGAGGTTGCTGAGGTGGCTGCCTAATCATCCTAATGCATTCCAAATAAAGGGTAGTGACCATTTTATATTGGTCGTTGTCAGCTAGACGTGAGGCAGTGGACAGTGCTGCCAGCTTTATGACCATTTCCTCTAATGAAATTACGACCTTTCTGACCAAAATGGTCGTTATGGTTTATGTTTTGCAGCCCAGACAGCTTTTGACCAATTGGTCTAAAATGGTAATAAATTAATGACCAATTCTTTCAGGGTCACTGACAAAAGGTCACTAGTTGATATATTTCTTGTAGTGTCTCTGCCATGGAGTATACTCCGAAAAGTGAATGAGCCCCCTGAGGGACATGTTGCAGATATGATTGAGTTCTCAGGGAAATATCTTGCCTTGAGCACAAGTGCACACAGAGATTGTGGAAACTGCGGTATTCTCCATGCTTGTTTTGCTAGGAGGGCTTGATTAAAGGCCTCCAGATCGCGAAAGCCAAGACCACCATCTCGTTTAGCAGCACACATCTTCTCCCTTGAGATCCAATGCACCTTTTTATCACCATTGGTTGCACCCCGCCAGAATTTCGACGAGATCGAAGACAGGTTCCGCCACGTTATCTTTGAGAGATGAAAACAACTCATGGTGTAAGTTGGCATCACTTGGAGTACAAATTTGACAAGTATCTCTCACGCAGCCTTTGATAAACCCTGGCCCTTCCAGCCACAAACCTTTCCTTTCGAGCTCTCCGTGACATATTTAAAAGTGCCATCTTTCCAACCAGTGTTGGAAGGCCCAAGTATCATTCACTCAGAGCTTCATTATGCACACCCAATATGCCTTTAAGTTGCACCTTTGCATCCTCTTGACTCCCCATGTCAAAAAATATGGACGACTTGTGCAAATTGATACGTTGCACAGACGCCTCCTCATATTTACCAAGGATTTCTTTCAGCGCCATCATATATTCATTAGTCCCCTCTAGGAAGATGATACTATCATCAGCAAAGAGGAGGTGTGTGACATGGGGGCATGTGCTCCCAAACTACACTCCTTTAATGTGTTGTTCTTCTTGCGCCCTTCTCAGTAAAGCTGAGAACCCCTCCACGTAGAACAGAAAAAGATACGGTGATAGAGGGTCACCCTGCCGGAGGCCTCGGGAGGGGATAAACCCCTAGATAGTCCACCATTAAGCTTCACCAAAAAACTTTGCTATTGTCACACATCGCATGATCATGGAGATCCATTCCGGGGCAAAGCCAGTACGCTCTAACATTTGCTCTAGAAAAATCCACTCGACCCTATCATAAGCCTTCATCATGTCCAATTTAACCGCGCACAAACGTTTCTTCCTCTTCCTGTTGCGAATAGCATGCACACACTTATATGCCACGAGAACATTGTCAGTAATCAACCTCCCCGGAACAAACACACTTTGTTCCTCAGAAACTAGAAAGGGAAGAAAACTCTTTAACTTGTTCGCCAAAACCTTCGTTGCAATTTCACATAGCACATTACAAAGACTTATCGGTCTGAATTGTGTTAGCAACTCCGGTGAGTTGATTTTTGGGATCATCACAATAACGGTATCATTAAAAGCATCTGGCCTCACCACCCCATGCAAGAAATCCCTCACACCCCGACAAACATCGCCTCCTACCAACGACTAGTTTTGTATGTAGAATAGTGCCGGTAGACCATCCGGCCTTGGCGCCTTGGTTGGCCCCATCTGGAACAATGCCTTTTCTATGTCCTCGTCCGTGATCTCGACAGTTAGCTTCGCATTCATCTCAGCTGTCACCGAGGGCACAATGTGTTGACACACGAACACGTTACGTGTACCCTCGACGCCGGGGGTGATGCACTGCAGCTCACGTCGAAGGAGACCCGACCGACAGCGCGATACGCAAGACAGTCGGCGAGTGCTTTTGCAGACCCGAAAACCCGCGCACCCGGGAGGGACCCCGTCAGGGATTGCGGCGGCTATGGGCTGCCCTAGGTCGATTCGCTCGCCCCTAGAGCCTCAGGATTCGCAGCTCTCAAACACGAAGAACAGCGAAGAAAGAGAGAGAAAAACGGTGTAGAGATAAAAAGTAGACAGGAAAAAGTAGTATATTGATTTGTTCGATTGTGTGTTGTCTCAATCGGCCGTCACCCCCAACATATATAAGAGGCGGCTGGACTTCCCGTACAAGCAATGGATTTATATAGGCTTTCCTTGCAAGAAAATTACATCAATTCACGTCAAAAACCCTAGTCAAATTCGGACTGGTTTTATCCGAACTTCCCAATACTGTTCGGTTTAAACTGGCTGCACCTTGCAGGTCCTTTTTGCGATGTTAAACGATCTCGGATGAAAAAAAGCCCAAAAGCAATCTTGACTGTTTCGACGAGACGAACAACTTTCATGTTGAACGTTTTTTCATCCGAGATCATCTGAATAACCCTTTGAGCCCATCTTCAACTTCTCGTCCGTTTGACTATCACAACCTCCAACCCGGCAAGTTTTCCATCCTAGTAAGCTTTCCACACCGACAATGTTTCTATCCGGCAAGCACACTGGCAAGGTTTCACTCCGGCAAGGTTTGTACTCCAGCAAAGGTTTCACTCCGGCAAGGTTTGTACTCCGGCAAGGGTTTTACTCCGGCAAGGGTTTCACTACGACAAGGGTTTCACTCCGGCAAGGTTTGTACTCCGGCAAGGGTTTTACTCCGGCAAGGGTTTCACTCCGGCAAGGGTTTCACTCCGGCAAGGTTTTACTCCGGCAAGGGTTTCACTCCGGCAAGGGTTTTACTCCGGCAAGGTTTTACTCCGGCAAGGTTTGTACTCCGGCCAGGGTTCCTTTCTGACAAGGTTTCCACCCCTTCAAGAGTTTTCTTTCCCACTCAGGGCCGGCCCGCGAAGTGTGGCCTCTAACTTTGCATCTGAACCGGATTCTTAACCATGCCAAAATCTGGTGTCAACACATGCCCCCCTGTTTTTCGGCAAAGCTTGTGTGCCGAAAAATAACCTGTACGGTGTTTGTTCTAAGGACGATGTCAACACCCCATCGGCCATCTATTTTCCTCAGGGCGATAATTATGTATCGGCCATGTTCGTGCTAAGGGCGATAGTCGTATATCGGCCATTGCCTACTTAGGCTTCCTGCCACACACTCGGGTGGTACTTCTTCAAATATTTTCCGTTGAGAGCTCGGGGTAACAATGCCCCTTGTATTGATTCCACCAAATATGAATTTCCGGGAACAACCCTTGTAATTCTAAAAGGACCTTCCCAACTCGGAGACCACTTCCCGAATTTCCTATCTTTTGAACCAATCGGCAGAATCACCTTCCAGACGAGATCACCAACTTGAAAATTCTTCAACTTAACTTTCTTATTGTAAGCTCTTGCAACCCTCAACTTGTCTCTCTCTATGTACTTCAAAGCAACGAAACGTTTATCGGCAACTTCATCAATATTGTCCATCATCAAGTTGTAAAAGTCTACTGCCGATAAATCATTTTGTTTGGCTATTCTCAAAGCATTCAAATTTACTTCCACTGGTAAAACAGCCTCTTGGCCATATACAAGCTCATATGGAGTCACCTTGGTAGCACCATGCCTTGAAATTCTATGTGCCCACAAAGCTTGAGACAACAACTCATGCCATCTCCTCGGATTATCCTCAATCCTCTTCTTGATGAGCTTGATTAAAATTTTATTGCTAGACTCAGCTTGTCCATTAGCTTGGGCATAATACGGAGAGGAATTGAGCAACTTTATGTTATAAGATTCGGCAAACTCTCTGACTTGGTGTGACATGAAAGATGAACCTTGATCCGTAGTTAACATTTGAGGAATACCGAATCTATGAATAATGTGCTAGGCTATGAATTGAATTACCTCCGTATGTGTCATGTTCTTGAGAGGTACTGCTTCAGACCATTTAGTGAAATAATCACTTGCCACCAATACGAACCGATGCCCTTTTGAAGAAGACGGGTGGATTTGTCCAATGAAATCTAAACCCCAACCTCTGAAAGGCCATGGTTTGATAATAGGATGTAACATAGCAGCAGGAGCTAATTGAATAT
Organism: Aegilops bicornis; assembly: GCA_021605145.1. NCBI lineage: Eukaryota > Viridiplantae > Streptophyta > Magnoliopsida > Poales > Poaceae > Aegilops > Aegilops bicornis. The sequence continues at coordinate 841,427,222 of CM038675.1, forward strand.
CACCAAAATTTTGACAAGCTTCACATCCTTTATAATATCTGAAGCAATCATTAATCATAGTCGGCCAATAAAACCCAGCACGTCGCAATAACCATTTCATCTTGGGAGCCGACTGGTGAGTGCCACAAATACCTTCATGTACTTCTCCCATAGCAACTCTTGCCTGGTCCTCGTCCAAACATTTTAGAAGAACATCATCGACTGTTCGGCGATAAAAATTATCATCTCTCATTGTATACTTAAAAGCCATAGGCCGAACAGCCCTGTCCACCCTTTCACTCGGATTGCACAAGTAATCAACAATGGGTTTTCTCCAGTCGGAATTATCACCTGCACTAGATTTTTTGTTAATGGCCGAATCAGTGAGTTCAGGTTCAGCCTCTCCCATATTGGCAAGACAAGACATCGGTCTTTGAGAGATATGAAACATGCCATGACCAACATGATATCCAGATGCTTGTTGTGCCAGATCATTTGCTTTCCAATTGTCATGCCTAGATATATGAGCAATGCTAAAACAATCCAAAGTAGAAATTATATCTAGACATTTATCAAGGTAAACATTAAGTGATTCATCCAAACACTGAAAGACTTTGGATACTTGCTGCACCACCAGTAACGAATCACCATAAGCCTCAATATGTGTAACACCTATAGCAAGTAGCATCTCTAAACCGAATAACAATGCTTCATATTCGGCTTGATTGTTTGTGCAAAAATATTCTAAGCGGCATGAGGCTTCAAAAAGAGCACCATGAGGAGATATAAAAACAATACCAACACCTTGGCCATTTCTACAAACTGAACCATCAAAGTACAATCTCCATGGCACTAATGAAACAAGGTTTATATCAACATCATGCTTGTCATTAATCCGATGTTCAACAATGAAATTAGCAACAATTTGGCCTTTCATGGATTTTATAGATTCATAAGCCAAATCATATTCAATCAAAGCATAAGCCCACTTGCCAATTCTACCACTAAGAATTGGCCTATGCAACATGTACTTAATGACATCGGTTTGACAAGCTACTACACGAGCACTCGGCACTAGGTAATGTCTCAATTTTGTGCAAGCATAATATAAGCATAGACATAGTTTTTCAATAAATGTATACCTTGTGTCGGCGTCCAAAGCGTCTGCTCAAATACGTAATGGCATGCTCTTTTCCTTCGGTATCTTGAGTCAAAACTGCACCAATTACACCTTCCTCTGCTGCGATATAAAGCTTAAAAGGCTCTCCATGCTTGGGTGCTTTCATTACCGGAGGAGTGCACAAATAATTCTTGATCATATTAAAGGCTTCTTGCTGTTTTGCCCCCCAAGTGAAATTAACATCATTCTTTAACTGAAGGATAGGAGTAAATGCATCAACTTTCCCTGATAGATTGGCTATGAACCTTCTCAAATAATTGACCTTGCCAAGGAACTTTTTCATATCTCTCTTGCATGCTGGAGCCTCCACTTTCTGTATGGCCTCTATCTTTTTGGGATCAATTTCGATGCCATCTTCATGAATAATGAAACCCAAAAATTTGCCAGCTGACACGCCGAATGCACATTTCAAAGGATTCATCTTTAGTCCATACCTTTTCATTCTCTCAAAAGCTAAACGTAAATCGGCCAAGTGAGATTCAAAAGCATCCGATTTGACAACAATATCATCAATTTGATTTTTTAATCCGAATTTGATTTTTCATGATAAACTTCAAGTATGATACCGAGTAAATCATGAAAAATCAAATTCATAGCCCTTTGATATGTGGCTCCAGCATTTTTTAATCCGAATGTCATCACTGTCCACTTAAATAAACCAAGGAAACCAGGACATCGGAAAGCTGTTTTGTACATGTCCTCTTCAGCCATAAAAATTTGATTATATCCGGCATTACCATCTAGAAAGCTAATAACCTTATGTCCAGAAGCATCATTAATAAGCATAACGGCTATTGGCATGGGATACTCATCTTTGGGTGTAGCCCTATTCAAATCTCTGAAGTCAAAGCACACCCTCAACTTGCCGGATCCCTTCTTCTCCACTGGGACAATGTTAGAAATCCACTCGGCATACCTGCAAGGTCGAATGAAATTAGCTTCAAGCAGTCGACCGATCTCTTCCTTGATCCGGTCATATGTTTTCGGATTAAACTTTCTGGTCGACTGTTTATAAGGTCTAAAACCGGCCTTTATAGGCAACCGATGCTCCACTAGCTCTCGGCTCAACTCTGGCATCTCATGATATTCCCATGCAAAGCAACAAACATATTCTTTCAATAGCTCGATTAATTTAGCTTTACAATCGGCTTTCAAATTCTTGTTTATAAATGTCGGTCGACTGACTGATCCGTCTCCGATATCTACCTCTTCTAACGGATCGGCCGATGTAAAACCTTGTCCAAGTTTATCCATGTCATCCAACTCCTCAATAGACTCATACATATCGTTCTCGCAGACCGATATTTTACAAGACGCTTTTGTAACCACTCGGAACTAGAATCCATTTAAACATATCATACCTTGGAGCCGATTGCATTCAGTCGGCTTTAAAGACACGGGCACAAAACCATTCTTGGTCGCGCTGAGAAAATCAAACTCTGATAAGTCACGTCCCGTCAAGCAAGTAGCATTGGGATGTTGCCAATCCACCGATGCATCGGTCAAAGCAACACAGGCCGAGTTATCTGCATGAATGACTTCCACTTCATCATCAACCCACTGAATCAAAAACTGGTGCATAGTGGATGGCACGCACTGGTTTGCATGAACCCAATCACGGCCTAGTATAACATTGTAGTTACCTTGCACCTCAGCGATAAAGAATGCAGTAGCCAAAGTTTTGCTTCCGACTGTAAGCTCCACATACATCACACCTTTGGCTTCCGTTCTCTCTTTGCCTTCAAACCCGTTGAGCACCATATTGGTCTTGATCAATTCTTCATCAGGCAAACCCAATTTCCTGAAGACCGAATAGGGCATAAGATTTACCACAGCCCCACCATCAACAAGCATTCGACTGAGTGGCGATCCATTGATATGACCTCTGAGATACAACGGTTTCAAATGTGTTACTGGTTCTTTTGGCTTCTCGAATATTGCGTTTTTAGGGCCAAAATCCAGTTGAGCCACTTCCCCTTCCTCATCTACAGCACGAAACTCAGCAGGTAAGTAATATACCATATTGATATCCATACCTTCATGGACCAATGTAGACTCATATTCTAACATATCAGCCTCTTCTTCAAGTGGATCGACCGATTCTGAAATCTGGTTGAGTGAAGAAGAAGTGAGAAGTGTTGCAGACGATGTAATAGCTGTCGCATCGTCCTCCTTGGGTGGTGTAGGCACTTCTGTGATAGATGTAGAAACTGATGTATCTTGTATTTGTTTAGGTCTCCATACTTGTTTTGCTGGAACCATGGGCCGAGTGTCATTGAACAACTTATCCCTTTGCTTCTCGGCCTCCTGCTCCGCCATCTCTTGACTCCTTAACCTCTGTAGTTTCCTCTTCTGTGTCTTTGTTAGCCCTGGAGGACACCACTTTGGTCGAGTGTATTTAGCATCTCTCACCTTTACTTGGCTGGTGCTTGCTTCATGGTCATTAGCCGAGTGCTTTGGCGCTATAGCAAGTACCGGCTCAGTCGAGTGATTATGCAAAGTCGGCTGCTGTATGGGGAATGTTTCGGTGCCCAAGATAAGTGAGTCGACATCCATTTTCTCCTTGCCTTTTCCCGACTCAACTGCTGCAACACTTGGTGACTTAATACGCCATTCTTTTCGACTTTCCAGATGCATGAAATTTCCATTCGGGCGCACCTTTTTACTCAGATGGAATCCACTCGGATGGGCGTCACTCTGATGGAATCCACTCAGATGGAACTCACTTGTATGGATTTTCACTCGGATGAAATCTACCCATCCATATTTTTTCATTTGGATGGGCTTCCTCTTGGGTGCATTCTTACACTAGGATAGTTTCTACTCGGTCGCATATGTTGACCAGCCGACTGATAGTCACCAATGTTCAGTCGGCCATTATATGAGTAATCAAGTCGATTCCACACAGATTGCCTCTGTTCTTCTGAAAACTGTGCCCTTGGTCCACTCGGTTTCACATATTGACTGAATATATCATCTGATGGTGACCTTGGTCGTTTCAAGTATGATGGCCGGTTAGAGCTGGAACCAGCCGACTGATTAGCATATTTGGACAGCAACATATCAAAAGTTGGCTTGATCCGCTTGCGTTGCACCTTAGCTTCATTCCTCTTCCATTTGCCAACTTCTAGCCTCTTGGGCTTGACAAATTTAACTCGAGTGTCCTGCTGCACCTGTGTTTGCCCCCCGAGTGTAGGATTCTTGATTGTGATCTTGATCACTTCCTTGCCATCAGGTTGCTTATCAAGCACAACATGTCTCCCCAAAACCTTGTTGCCCTCTTTGTCTTTCCTGGGCTCACCAACAATGGCATTAGCTTTATTAGCAGATTCGGCTACCTCTGGCCGAATGAGCAGCTTCTTCCCTTCTAAATCCATGGTGTTCATTGGAAAGGGCTGTTTCTCAACTTGCATCTCAGAAAAGTTCAATCGTCCGTCATTAATGGCCGATTGTATCTGTCGCCGAAAAACATTGCAATCGTTAGTAGCATGAGAAAAAGAATTATGATACTTGCAATAAGCACGCCGTTTCAGCTCTTCAAACGGCGGTAAAGTATGAGATATTCTAATAATCTTAGCCTGCAGCAAAGCATCAAATATTCTATCACACTTAGCAATGTTAAAGTAAACTTCATATCTTCATCACGATTCTTATGAATCGGTTTCAGATCATTGTAAGTAAAGGGTTTGGCCTTAGATGGCCAAACAAATTCAGTAACAAAAACATCACCCTCATCGTCCGAAAGTGATCACTATCATATTCCACCATATTCATCTTTGGACGATCGGCTTTGTATCCATGCACTTCTTTGAGATCTTTGCTTCGCTTTCCTGAGCCAAAGCCCTTTGTAAGACTTGGTTAATATTTAAGAACTCATAGCCCTCTAACTTTTCTCTAATGGGAGTTCTCAAACCACTCAGCACTAGGTCTGCCAAGTCTCTCTCGGTTATCACCAAACTAAAACATCGGTTTTTTGTTTCTCTGAATCTCTTGACGTAATCGGAGACCGATTCATCGTGCTTCTGTTTAACCGATGTTAGATGTGACAACTTGAGTTCATTGTCGCCGCTGTAAAAGTGATCATGAAATTTCTGCTCTAGCTGCGACCAAACTTGAATGGAACCATGTGGTAAAGAAGAAAACCATGAAAATGCGGTACCAGTTAATGATAAAGGAAATAAACGCACTTTCAACTCATTTAATGAACCTGCTTCACCTAATTGTGCCAAGTATTGACTAACATGCTCCCATGTGGTTTTTGTGCCCTCTCCATTGAACTTAACAAAATCTGGAATTTTATATCCTGGTGGGCACTGGATGGCATCAAAGTACTTAGGGTATGGCTTTTGGTAAATCCGATTCCGAGGTAACTCAACCCCAAAATTTTCTCGAAGCATCTTAGCCATCTCCTCTCTAAGATTAGCTAGACCATCATCCATAGTGGACGATGAAGCTTGTGGCAGTGGCATAGGAGGAGTATGATTACTAGCTGTAGGTAGGAATTGTGGCAGGTATGTCGACCCATAATTTGCTAGTGGTCGAGTGGTTGTAGCTGTAGGTAAGGTTGGGTTCGGCGTTGCCACCGAACCTGGCATGCTCATAATAGGATTAATGGGTGCAGCCACAATCTGATTTGTTTGGGTAGGATAATAAGCCATCGGCACAGGAGGCGCCGATGCAATAGGTAAAGCCTGATTAGGGTTTTGCACACTAGCAGCTACACCATCATTACCACTAGTCGATTGAGATGTATTCTTCTGAGCATTAGTATTTTCTATGAAAGTTTGATAGACTAGATTGTTACCATCAGCAATACGACTTTCAATCTCAGCCCACTGCTCAGGAGAAAAGGTAGTACTCACAGAAGGTTTAACCTGCTCGGTTTGAAGAGGAGGGAACTTGATTTCTTCAATCGGAGTGATGTTGCCTTGGCGATCCTTCTTGAACTTTGCAAGGAACTCCTGCAAATCCTTCTCTTCGCGCGCCTTCTTGTACTCCTCATAGACTTGGCGATGATCAGCCGATATCTCATCAAGACTGGGCTTAATGATGTTATCGGCGTCTACCTCGGATGGCTTGGGAAGATCGGACATGGTGGATGATGATGATTGATCTTCGGTCCCCAGCGGAGTCGCCAAAAAGTGTGTTGACACAAGAACACGTTACGTGTACCCTCGACGCCGGGGGTGATGCACCGCAGTTCACGTCGAAGGAGACCCGACCGACAGCATGATACGCAAGACAGTCGGCGGGTGCTTTTGCAGACCCGAAACCCCGCGCACCCGGGAGGGACCCCGTCAGGGATTGCGGCGGCTATGGGCTGCCCTAGGTCGATTCGCTCGCCCCTAGAGCCTCGGGATTCGCAGCTCTCAAACACGAAGAACAGTGAAGAAAGAGAGAAAAACGGTGTAGAGATAAAAAGTAGACAGGAAAAAGTAGTATATTGATTTGTCCGATTGTGTGTTGTCTCAATCGGCCGTCACCCCCAACATATATAAGAGGCGGCTGGACTTCCCGTACAAGCAAAGGATTTATCTAGGCTTTCCTTACAAGAAAATTACATCAATTCACGTCAAAAACCCTAGTCAAATTCGGACTGGTTTTATCCGAACTTCCCAATACTGTTCGGTTTAAACTGGCTGCACCATGCGGGTCCTTTTTGCGATGGTAAATGATCTCGGATGAAAACAAGCCTAAAAGCAATCTTGACTATTTCGACGAGACGAACAACTTTCATGTTGAACGTTTTTTCATCCGAGATCATCTGAATAACCCTTTGAGCCCATCTTCAACTTCTCGTCCGTTTGACTATCACAGCCTCCAACCCGGCAAGTTTTCCATCCTAGTAAGCTTTCCACACCGACAATGTTTCTATCCGGCAAGCACACCGGCAAGGTTTCAATCCGGCAAGGTTTGTACTCCGGCAAAGGTTTCACTCCGGCAAGGTTTGTACTCCGGCAAGGGTTTTACTCCGGCAAGGGTTTCACTACGGCAAGGGTTTCACTCCGGCAAGGTTTGTACTCCGGCAAGGGTTTTACTCCGGCAAGGGTTTCACTCCGGCAAGGGTTTCACTCCGGCAAGGTTTTACTCCGGCAAGGGTTTCACTCCGGCAAGGGTTTTACTCCGGCAAGGTTTTACTCCAGCAAGGTTTGTACTCCGGCCAGGGTTCCTTTCTGACAAGGTTTCCACCCCGTCAAGAGTTTTCTTTCCCACTCAGGGCCGGCCCGCGAAGTGTGACCTCTAACTTTTGCATACGAACCCGGATTCTTAACCATGCCAAAATCTGGTGTCAACACAATGTTTTTCAATAGCGCATCTGCACCAGTCGACCCCTCTGAAGCAAAAAGGTGCTCGTTGTATGTATCCACCGTACACTTTGTTCCATCTTGTCGTCGGAGAGCTCGTACTGTATTCTTCCTCTTTCTATGCGTCACCCTATTTTCAAAAAGTTTAGTATTTTGATCCCCGGATTTGAGCCACTCAACATGCGACCTTTGCCTGTACAGGAGCTCTTCCCTTGCAAATATTTCAGTAAGCTGCTCCTCAATCTCCTGAGTCTCAAGTGAGGACCCCGTCTCCATCGCTCTTCTCATGGTGTCCGTTAGCTGGTTCTTGAGCTTTGTAATCTGGCGCCTAATGGACCCAAAGACTTCTCGAGCCCACCTCCGCATGCTCCCTGAAACAAGTCCAAGCTTTTGAATGCATGCATGAATCCCTTGGCCTCCTCCATCCGTGGAAGCCCAGGCCTCGGCCACCATCTGATCGTACTATGCATGCCTAGTCCATGCTTCCTCGAAAAGGAATGGCCTGTCGCCCGGCTGTCACTAGCGCAGAGCAGTCTCCAGCGCCCGGATCACAATCGCTTGGTGGTCGGACTCTTCCGTCATCACGTGTTCAACAATTGTTTCCCGGAAAAGGTCAATGAACCCCTCATTACATGTGGCTCTGTCCAAGAGAACCTGAACATTCTCCGCTGCCTCCCGCTTATTATCCCAAGTGCAGGAGTAGCCGGAGAACCCAAGATCCACAAGACCGCAGTCGGCCAAGCAATCCCTAAACTCCTCCATCTGAAGAAAACTCCTTCTATTACCACCTAGCTGATCGGATTGGAACAATGCTTCATTGTAGTCACCTGCACAAAGCCATGGTAAGTTGTCCTGTGATCTCAAAAACCGAATCGCGTCCCATGACTTCTTGCGCAGTTCTGTATTTGATCTACAAGTTTTCCCCTCCCATACAATCTCTGCATCAATGAAATATTGGCACCAAGGCCTAATTGTGACTTGCACATTATCCCTCCACCAGAGAGCTAGTCTACCACTCCTTCCTACACAATCAACCGCCATCCCGCTTCTGAAGCCCATACTCCACTTCAGTTTCTCCATAGCCCGTCCTTTCTTTTTTGTTTTACACAAGAATACCACCCTTGGGTTGTAGGACCGTATCAGCTCTCGAAGTTCGCCCACTGTCGAGTCCAACCCCAGTCCTTGACAAGTCCAGACCAAGAAATTCATTGTGACCGGCGGCCCTGCCTCGCAGGGTCCGCCGATGTGTTGTTATCCTCAGAGATACGGTCAAACATTGTAGATGTCTTCCGCCTCATGTCGCGATTGAACATATCATTACCAGCCTGCCTGTCAGGGTCTCCTTTTGCTACCCAGTGCTGCTTCAGCCGTCGCTTCCTCTCCCGTAACGTGTCATGTCTTGGACTCCTTGGAGAGTGCTGCTCATCATACCCTAGCCCTGGCATTCTCACATAATGGCTCTTCTTGCGTCCCCTCTCTCTAAATTGGCTTGAGCTACTGCCACCACCGCCACCATAATCTCTCAGCCCAAATTGCCTGTAGTTAGACTGTATCTCAGCTTGCTTATTCAGTTGTCGCTGTCGCAACTCATACCTCATCTCCCTTTCCCTTTTCTGTTGCAACTCATCCCACAGGTCCTTGCCCCTCGCTTCAGCCGGCCCGTGCCGCTGTTTGTTTGGGCTAGAAACTTCACCATGCTCCCCCTTGCTACCCCCGCTAGTGCGAGGATCAACAGAGGTGTCGAACTCCCTGTGAAGATTACGTTTTGTTGGTATATCACGGACAGTCCCCGTCCTTCTTCTGTTCATATCACTATCGCTATACCTGACACTGCCAAAACTGTTAGCACTACTTGATGTTAGACATAAGTCACGCGGGCGTGTGCACGTCGAGCCAGGCGCCAGTGCATGCCCGCATCAATGGCTGTGGCGAGTGTGCTGGCCAAGTTAGCTAGCTGCATGTGATGATCAAGTCAAGAGTTTGTTAGCGTGGCCCAACCCGTACGTGCATGTAGGAGAGCCAGTGCACACGGTTAGTGGCCGTGGTTGTTAGCGGGCCATGCGTGCGTGGGTTAGTTGAGTTAGTGGCCAGTGATGGCCGGGTCATGTGTGCGTGCGTGGTGACCTTAGGCGTGGTAGCTAGCTAGGTGTGTGTGCACGTTGGGTATAAAAAGCCCTTCCAGGTACTGATTAAGAAGCACCGGTGTGTTGCCGAGCCACGGTAACGGTATGAGCCGAGCCGGGGGTATGTGCCCAGTAAAGTAAGGCCGTTCATGCGGTGGGGCGTTTGTGCGCCGAAAAAATCCAGTGTGCTCTTTCTTTCACCTTCGTCCGAGCAAGTGAGAGCAGATGAGCGGCGAGCTGGTCCGCGATTTGTCCCAACACTCGATGCCGCCTTGTGGAACCCTTCCTTTGTCGACCAAGAACGGCTCGGCGAAGCCCGAAGCCATTCTCCCTATTGCTGGTCAGATTCTACTAGAGGGGTACAACCATATACGCCATGCACAAGACGACCGCATTCAAAGCAGAAGTGTGGGATTTTCTCATAAGAGAAATCAAACCAAGTTTGTTCCATGTCATCCTCAAACTTCTTGAGATAGAAACCTCTCGCCAAAGGCTCAAAAACTGAAAGTTTAACTCTGAAATGAAGATTAGTGCCCTTGGCTAATCCATCTTCCTCAAAATCCACACGTACTGACTCACCCAACCAATTCCCTAGTGCTTCACCAAATGCCTTTGAACGTTTATCCAGTGGTAAATCAGCAACCCTTACCCAAGCTTCAACCGTGTCAAAAGTCATCAATGATGGACGAGTAACCCCATCATAATCCTTTAGGACCAGCACGCTGAAGTAGAATTGCCACGGGCTGTTGTTTAGCGCATGCCTCCAGTCCCCCTCACTACCAAAGTTCGCAACAAACATGTTTCTCCCAATATTCTTGAACTGAACTTCACGGTGGAGGCCACAAGCCCTTGGCATCGCTTTCTCTAGCGCACGAGAATTCAGAGTCCTTGGAGTGAAAGCTTTCCTGATCGCTGACCACTTCGCTGCTTCCTTCTCTGTCATCACCAGACCTCCCATCCGCGAGGTCAGACCCGCCGCCTCCGCCGACACCTTGCCGTCCGCGGGAGATTGCGAGTCAGTCTTAGTCTGCCTTCCCGGAGGCGTCTTCACTGCTGAAGCTTCCACAGTCGCCCTGTGTGCCGAAGCTTTCTGCGTCCCCGCCGTCGCCGACGTGTGAGCTGGCGGTCTCGGCGTGGCCGCATTCTCAGGATCCGTCGCAGCACTCTTCAGCGTCGTCCCGTTCCTCATTCCCTCCGCCTTGGCTCTAGAGAGAGATGCTCGCCGATCTACGCACTAGGGAACGCCGTCGCCCCTTCGCACGTCACCGGAAACTCAGGACCACCGTATGGAAAACCCTAACCTTAACTCTCGGGCTGATCGCCTAGCAATCGCCTCAATCACTCCTCCGTGTTTTCCTCAGGAGGTGGACCCACGAAAAGTCTTTACTGTATTTTTTCGGTCCTCTTTCCTTTTCTTCAAGGATTTTTTTTTTAAAATCAACCGGATGATTTCCGGAGGAAATAAGCTGTCTCGCCGGCATGACACGCGTCCTCGTGGGGCTATTTACACGCATCCTCGTGCTGCCTTATCCAGTTATCCTTATCCCTAGCGTCAAGGCGAGCCGCTCATTCCCTTTCCTCTTCCCAGCGAAATCTCCATTCCTCTTTCTTCTAGCTCTGTCACACAACGAACCATCTCCTGCTTCGCTATCGGCCCTCGTCGAAGCAGCCGTGGGTCGGCTTGCAGCAGGGGTCAAAAATTTGTAGCACACCCGCATCGACCTGCAGCGCCGGCGAACTGTAGCATCCGTATTGACTAGCAATTCCCGTGCGCTGGCTCGCTGCAACCGGTGTTTGTGAGCCTGGCGGTGCTGCGAGGGAGCGCCCGCTTTTGGTAGAGCGTGCTGATGCAGCGTCTCCGGTAGCGCGGGGGCAGAGCGCCGATGCAGTGTCTCCAGTGGCGCGGGAACGTCTCCGTCTCCTTGCTGCTGCCGGCGACGCTGCAATGAAGCAGGAGGAGCTGCTGCCCGGCAGCGCGACAAGTCAAGGATGGCGACGCTGCCATGAAGTAGGCGTTTCTGCAATGGAGCTCGGCCGGAGTTTCAATGGAGCTTAACTGGAGTCGTCGGAGCTCCGCCGGGGCTGCAATGGAGCTCAGCCGGAGTTTCAATGGAGATTCGCCGGAGTCGTCGGAACTCCGTCGGGGCTGCAATGGAGCTCAGCCGGAGTTGCAAGGAGCTATGCCGGAGCGCCAGTGCTGCATCGGAGCTCCATTGGTGCTGCTATGGAGCTCGGCCGGAGTTGCAATGGACCTTCGCCGGAGTGTTGGTGCTGCGTTGGAGCTCCGCGCCAGGCTGCGCTGGAGCTGCGTTGAAAGCTCGCTGCTGCCTGCTGTGATCCAACAACCCCCATCACGCTGATTGGACGGCTAAACAGGCGGATGATTTCTTACGGCTGATTTTTTTCAATGAGAAACAAACTGGGCGAAAACTACGCCATGATCCAGCATGCACGCGCCATCCCACGGATCGTGAACTCACCCATACGTTAGAAAAACGTAAACACGACCTGGCCGAGCGTGTATGTACACCCACGTCAGACAATGTTTAATGCATGCAACACGTTACATGTGTTGTAGCAACTATATGCAGACTCAACACAAAACCAAAAAATATAGGGTCCGAATAACTGCCACACGAGTGGCATGGATGGAAACCCGTCCGCACGCCTCGTGTGGCATGGACAGGGACCGGCCCGCATGACCACGTCCGCGCGCACAAAAGCACGGCCCGCACGTCCGGTGGGTGGCAACCCCGCCCGCACTGCCCCGTCCGGGCCAGAAGACCGGCTACCCGCACGACCCAGCCGTTCCAGGCCTCCGATTCATCCCCTCTCTCGTCTGCCGCCATCGTCCCCCACCTCTCGAACCCCGATCTCCGTTGCCTACAATCTCTGGTTGCCATGGCAACCAGCGCAGATCCGTAGGGCGCTCCCACCCTAAACCACACCCTAACCCTCCCCACCCCCAGCCCCCCACTCCAACCCAGCCCTCCAGACACGATCAACTAAAACCTGGTGAAATTCCCCGATCTCATCCTTCTCTCTCATCCTTAAGGCTGAAAATCTCCCGATCTTGTACTGGGTACATGCTATAGGGGTAGAACACTGCATGGTTCGGTGTATATTCGCAATTGCCAGGCAGAATACACCAGATCTGCCATGTACTACGTTTGAGATTAACTTAAGTTCCTAGTTTAATTGCCGCAAGTAGTTGGGTACGAAATGGATGAGTAGGAATCCCTAAAAAAGGGCAGGAATGACAATTTTTTAATGAAGGGGGTGGGAAAAAATAATTGCCACTTGTGTATAACGACAGTTGCCACCTTTTGTTGTCAGTATCTGCCACCTATTTTGACCTGTTGCTTGCCATCCCTATCTTCTATGTGCAAGCAGCAGAAGAATACAATTCTTGTGGATTATTGATGCCTTCTTAATCATCCAGTGATTGAGAACACATCGGAAAGAATCGAGACACGGAAAGGATGAATCACGAAGATGGCGCTGATGCTTGGGGTTCTCAAAGGCCAGAAACGCCCCCTTGGGATGCATCAGAGTATAGTCAACTCATCTCTGCAGGGCCGTTGCTGCCACTACTAGAACAGTATGCAGGCGTAGGTATGATGCGTGATAACAAAAGAAGAGAGCAGTTGCCATCTTCGCAACGATGAAGATGACATTCTACTTATGTCATACACTGCCATTTTTTCGCAGTTTCTTATGACCAAAACACTCTTAGGGGGCCCCCATGGCAAGTTCAGTCACAAGGCGCTAACACTGACAAATGTACAGTCAACCAACTTCAACTAGCTAGTATGGCTAATCAAGGTAATGCAAAACAAAAAAAGAGCACATACTGTTGTGGACATGAAAAATGAACATGCAAAAAAACTGGCAAAAGGACTCACGAGTTATCACGGGTGAAAATGCAGAGCCTTCATGCAGCACGTGGCATCAGGCAGCACCCATGTACCTGCCATCGACGTCATACACAGGTGAGTCCATAAAAAAAGTGAAGTTGCGGATGCTCAATTAGCAGAAGCAGCATAGTTGACAGCTCCAATTGCCATGACTGGACATATACAATTGCCATGAATTTAAAACTACACTTGTCATCCCTGGACAACTGTTGTTGCCATCCCTGGACACCTGCAGTTGCCATGGAGAAACAACTGCAGTTGCCATGCCAGTGCAACTACATTTGCCATGCCATGGCAACTGCAGTTGCCATGAAGGAACAACTGCGGTTGCCATACCGATGCAACTACAGTTGCCATGCCAGTAAAACTGCGGTTGCCACATCAGGGGCAACTGCAGTTGCCGTGCTAGCACAAACTGCATTTGCCATGAATTGACCAACCACTACTATGCTTACAGGTTATTACGCTGGTGGTAACACGTCAAACGTCCCGTGGCAAGCTTCAAAAATTGCAGGTGGAGCACGACATTTTGGTGTCATAGACCACACAAGATGGTCAAATGCAGCACAACAAGGTAAGGAAAAAAAATTGAACCACAAAAACATCAATACATTTGTTGTTTGTAGTTATTTGTAGGCAAAACAATAGTTGCCATGTTTGTTGAACAGTAGCTGCCATGACTGGACAGCTACAGCTGCCACACATGTCCACACGCAGACTCACGGCTTGCTGCTTGAAAATATGTCGTGCCAAATCACTCGAAGATGGTGTGATCCGTTGCGATACACATGTTATTCAGACAAAAATCTTACTCTTGTGCCTGTTTTTTCTATTACAGAGCCTACAACTACATTGAACAGCGGCGCTGGGACATCTACTGCGGGGAGCTCTGAGCGCACGGAGGACGCGTTCCACCAGCCAGCAGACAATCATGCCGCAAACAATTTCGAGTCAGAGTCGGGAATGGCAATCATTCCAGCAATGCCGACAAGCACCCCTTTGAACACAAGCACTGGCAACACTCAAGTAGATGGAACTGCCGCCGATACTGAAGTGAATGATGAAACTGACGACGATGCACAAGGGGATGAAGATGGTGGGCAATCAGAGATCGTGGTACCTCAGCCACCATACATTGGGCAGAGATTTGGATCGTTCGAAGAAGCAAAGGAATACTACCAGACATACGCAAAGTTCCATGGATTTGCGGTCAACACCGAGTACCATAGGAAAATTAAGAAAACTAACGAGTACAACAGAGGTGAGATGAGGTGCCACAAGGCATGGAGGAACAAGAAGGGGAAAGGTGTTGCGCCTGTCGTTCCGGAACGAAAGAGAGGTATCATTCTCAAGACTGAGTGCCCTGTCCGGTGTAAGCTAAACGTAGATGGAGCACAATGGGTGGTCAATGAATATTTTGACGAGCACAACCACCAAATCATAAAGAAGTTCGACCTGGTAAAATTTCTGACCGCCCACAGATGGTTCACCCCAGTCGAAAGGCAATTCGTAAAGCTGCTATATGATTGTAACGTCGGTCCATCAAGAATGGTACAGATACTATCTCTCATCCACAACAAAAAGGGGACTCTGAGTAGCATGCCATACATACCAGCTGACGTCACAAACCTACAGGCCAAGTACCGTAGAGAGAGCAAGTTGGCGGAACATAGAGGCCACAATAGCCTACTTGATGAGAAAGCAAAGGAAGATCCAGATTTCTTCTACAGGATAAGGTTGGACGATCAGGACCGTGTCAGGAACATGTATTGGGTGGATGGTGCTGCAAGGAGAGCCTACAAACATTTCCGAGATTGCATTTCATTCGACGCGACGTGCCTCACCAATATGTACAAGATGCCATGCGCTCCGTTCATAGGAATAAATAACCACAATCAGTCGTTGCGGTTAATTTGCGGCCTCGTCCGAACGAAGACACGGATGGGTATGCGTTTGGCTGTTCAAGACCTTCTTGGACTGCATGGATGGACTTGCTCCGATGAACATAATAATGAGACCAAGATTTCAGCATGCGTGCAGCCATAGAGGAGGTTCTTTACATTGGCGATGTACGAACCGCAGTGGCACATTATTAAGAAGGCTGAGGAGACGCTAGGATCGTTCTTTGCCGACCGTCCAGAGCTGCACAAGACGTTCGAGCTGTGCGTGGACCACAGCTTGACGGTGGAGGAGTTTGAAAGGAGCTGGATGGCCATGACTGAAACACATCAAGTCCAAGACAACGAGACTCTTGTTAGCCTGTGGGAGAAGCGAATGTCTTGGGTGCGGCCTACTTCATGCGGTGCTTCTTCCCTTTCTGCAGACTTCATGGCGCAGCGAGGGGTTCAATGATGTTTTAAAGCGGTACGTCAGCTGGCAACTCATTGTTACAGCTTTGCCAAGCAGTACACAGCTTTGCAACAAAAATTCAGGATCTGAGCTACAGCAAGAAGCGACTACAGCACTAAAGCAGCCAAAATTGCTAACGTATTTACCGATGGAGAGGCAAATGAGCAAGATATACACCAACAACATCTTTAACAAGTAAGTCAGTTGCATTACAGTCTTATTTGCAGAAAAAGCACCAAGTCAGTAGGTGCCTTATAGAGTGCAATGCAGTTGCCATGATATGCAGTTGCCATGTTTAATGAAATTCTGTTTACCATGCTTACTGAGATGCAGTTGCCATGTTAAATGAAAATTCTGTTTTGGCATGCTTGCTCGGGTGTATTTTCCTTGTTGAATGAAGTGCAGTTGCCATGTTTAATGCACTGTGCTTCCGTTGGAGCATGTTGGCATGCAAATGCCAATGTCAAATGGAAAAAATATGTTATATTGGCGACACATATGCTGAAATGCAGTTGCCATGTTTAATAAAATGCATCTGCTGTGTTTGTTGAAATGCAATTGCCATGTTTACTCAAACTGTAGATGCCCTGTTTAATAAAAATGCAGTTGCCATGTTTTTTGCAATGTGCTTCCATTGGGGAATGTTGGTGTGGAAATGACGATATCTAGTTGAAAATGTACTGCAATTGCCATGTATGGTGTACTGCATTTGCCATGTCTAGTGTACTGCATTTGGCATGTGTAGTGTACTGCATTTGCCATGTTCAACGTACTATATTTTCCATGTTCAATGAACTATGTTTGCCATGTTCAAACAAAATTGCATTTCTATTTCCATGAAAACATAAGGGGATACAAGAAAAAGAGCGCACGATAGTTTAACAGAAAACACACAAAACTTGCAGATTCCAAGAAGAAATAAAGCATGCCAGCATGTTCACGGCTTTAAAGGTGGACGAACATACGTTCAAGGTGTGTTCTATTTTGGGCATGTCAGATTCAGAACCTGAAGACCCGGACAAAGGAAGGAACTACTTCGTCAAAGCCTCGATAGGCGAAGGCGAGTACTACTGCCAATGCTGCAAATTCGAACGGGACGACATTGTGTGCTGTCACATACTAAAAGTAATGGACATGAACGCTGTGACACGGATGCCCCGCCATTTCTTAAGGCGGGGATGGACTTGGGACGCTGACGACGCGTTGGCGCCGTAGACAACACATGCAGTTCTGGCTGTGCATGACGAGAGACCTGAGTCAACCATGGAAGCCGTGAGGCACGTTGTGCTGACAAAGAACTATGCTGAGCTAATTGATGAAGCGTGCAAGAGTGATGAGACAGCGAGAGTCGCAGAAAACATAGGAAGGCACTGAAAAAAGAGAGCTTGATGGGATCAAAAAGAGGAAAGCTGAGGAAGCCTTACACCGGTTCCCCCGCACATCAAGTGTGCCTTCATCCACGGGGCCATCATCTGAAACCTCGGAGGTAGGATCTGGAACAGCAAGCACATAGCCCCAGGTCAGGAACCCACCCCGTTCCATCACAAAGGGTCGTCCAAGAGAGATAAGGTTCAAGTCGGGATTGGAGATTCAAGCAAAACACAAGAAAACGAAGAAAGGGGCGGGCAATCCATGAGCAAAAATTGGGGCGCTATGACATGGTCCTTGTGGACATTTTGTTTTGTACCCTGGATGGTGAGAATTTTTTTTAATTGGGAGAATGACTCTTGAGGGGCATCAGAAGTGGAAGGAAAATTCATTGAATGGATAAATGCATTTGCCATGTTATGGGTACTTAATCTGCCATGTTATGTGTAGTTAGTCTGCCATGTTATGTGTAGTTAGTCTGCCATGCTATTTTATATACTGAATACGACATGCTATTTTATACTAAATATGCCATGCTATTTTATACTAAATATGACATGCTAGTTGTACTGGATCTGCCATGTTAGTTGTACTGGATCTACCATGTTAGTTGTACTGGATCTGCCATGTTAGTTGTACTGGATCTGCCATGTTAATTATGCTGGATCTGCCATGTTAGCTGTACTGAAAATATGGCATGGTTTTTGTAATGACTCTGCATGGCATATATTTCCATGACAATATGACGTGGTTTAGAGACACATAGTGTGTTGTGTGCAATGTATGGGAAAACAAGTTGGAAAAAAAGCGTAACATGCATAAACCGCAGCAAAGGTTGTGGCTACATGATCAACCTACCCATGCTAGCCGGTGCAGTTAGCGATGAAAAAGAAGAAGCAAAACAACAAAAAATGAAAAACGACGATGACTTTCACTAACCATGTCGGATGAACTACATTTGCCATCTTTTTTTAAAACATCGCAGACGCATTCGAAACAGCAAACCGGTGCTAGAAACGATGAAACCATTGTAATAATGATAAACATAAAAACATATCTGATGTAACGCCTAAAATAGGTTCACGTCCACACATATATTACAGAAGCTATTCAAATTTTCGCTCACACACCACCACTACATAGTAGGCTACACGGGGTTGCAGTCATAACATAGCACACAAACATAGTTTTCGACGAGAACAAAGAGATAGTACCTTACATTCCTCAGCAACAGAATGTAAGGTATGCGTCCGGTGTGTAACGCCACGTGATCATTTGTACTTCTTGATGACTTTCTTGACAACTTCCTCCACGAACTCGCGTGCTCCGGACCGCTTGTTGAAATCTTCATTCACAACCAGTTCCATGTGTAGATTTTTCGGAGCTCAACGACCGTTGCAGCTGTGATAGCGGGGAAAATTCTGCCTTCCCACTTTGCAAGGTATTCCAGCGCGTGAAAGCCACAGTCCGTCCTGTACGAGGAAAAGAGTCAGGTGAAAACGCAAAAAGGACAGCCGTAGCAAAGATAGACTTCAATTCAGATGTGACAACAAAAGAGGGGTTGGATTGATGTAAATGGCAAATGAAGGAGGGGGTTAAGAAATTACATGTTCCCTTGCTTCGCAGTCGCCACATACTCGGTCGGAAATGCCTGATCTGGACCTTTGAATGTTCAGTATGACGGTTCCATGTCTCTTTGAGGTTGTTGATGAAGAATTCGGCATGCGTAGTAAGGTCTGCATCATCTTCCGAACGGATTGAATCAAGCACCTCAAAACGTTGGTTCTTCAGGTCAAGACAGATCGCACAGTGGTGACCACACTTGTCGTGTGGGTCATGTGGTGCAAGCTCCTGGAACATGGGGAACATGACCTGCATTTAAAAGTGAAGAAATGAGATGCAGAGTTCACATAAAGAACAACAGAGGGACAAAAAAATTAGAATCACGTAGAATGTTTGGTTATGGGTGGGGGTAGTTGAAAGAAAGTTGCCGTCCATGTATGAACAAAATGAGCCATGTATTTTACTATCAAGTTGCCACATAGTTTGCACGGGATGCAAAAATCAAGAAGTCAGTGTGCACGGCACCTGTTGCCACATGAAAACATCTGCCACATAAACACAAGTACAGATGATGGCAAAAAACCACACCATGTGAAAAAACGGTGCAGACAGGGAAGGAGTACTCACATATTTCTTCAGTGTGAGCTTGAATTCACCGTGTTGAGCAAAACTCTTCCTCAGGATTTTGTGGTGGAAGTCACCATCCCATATTTTGCAGGTCATACTGTAATGCATGATTATCTTGTCGGCACACATATCGGTGTGATTGTTGATGTAGTCGATCCCGCATGCAACTACATTCGTCGACATTTTACCGTTTGGCCTCACGGACTCGACAAGATCACCCAGGTCGACGTACGTCGCTCCACATTGAATGACTTTGGTTCTGTCCAAACATGAGCTGTATGAAAACGATATAACATGGAAGAATCATGCCTACTAAGTAAAAAAAAAATGAAAGAACTAAAACGTAAGCGGACCGTTTATAGAAAGTACGAAGTAGATGAATGGTAAAAAAGGAGCAAAGCAAAATGAGAGATTATGGGGTGTGGTCATTTACGCTTTCAGCTCCTTCATGTGCTTGCTGCTGGCCCTCGCATTTCCAAAACGCTTGACGATATCGTACAGCTGGGTCTGTTCCTTAGTGGCCCTGAATTCGGGCTCGTAGTCTTCCGCGGGAGGTGGGTGAACTACCCTCTGCGGCCTCACAGAACCAGGAGTGGCACTCCTAATGGTATCCTCAGATACCGTATCTGCAGGCATGTTGGAACTTGATTGCCCTTGCCCTCGCGAGGACCTCCTCTGCAATGCTGCCTCCTCGATCATGCGGTAAGCTTCGTCAAGTGATGGTGAAATCTCCTCAGGGGTGGCTGCAATGATAAAAAAAAGTGGGTTAGGCTACCTATAAAATCAAAAATAGATGGACTGTGAGAAGATAAGGTGCATGATGTGAGATGTAGGTAGAAGAAGTGGGGCAGTTGCCATGGATGGTCCAACTACAGTGGCCATGTCATGGAAACTACAATTGCCATGTAGTTGCGCTGTAGTTGCCACCTAGTTGGACTGTAGGTGCCATGTCACAGCAACTATAGTTGTCATGTTGTGTCAACTCCACTTGCCATGTGATTGTCGTATGAAAAAAATGCAGCATGGAAACAAAAAATGCAGGTGGCATGGTGTGGCAAATCTAGTTGCCATGTGTAATGCACTGTATTTGCCATGTGACAGCAACTACAGTTGCCATGTTGAATCAACTTCAGTTGCCTCGTGGTTGCCCAAATGTCAAATGCAGCATGGCAGCAAGAAAAAAATATAGGTGGCATGGTGCATCAAATCCAGTTGCCATGTCATCACATGTCAGTTGCGGTCACAAAGTGAGAACCCCCAAAAAATATGATTGGGACAAAAGTCAAACTACAAAGATGTATACAAGAAAATCATAAGGACATGATGAGTGTACCTTGCACAATCGGCTCTGCGAACTTGACCTCTGTAACGCCCCGGATCCGATGCGCCAGGTGTCTGCCAGTTATTCGTCGGTGTTGCCATGTCATTTGCTTGCGTGTTGCACTTTGCCATGTCATCATCTGCATTTTATATCATGTCATCATGTGCATCTCTTTTTGCATACGCGTTAAATCTCATGCATCCGAGAATTTTTCCGTTGTCCGCTTTTGCAATCCGGCACTCCTATGTCTCCGGCGCCCCCTTTTGCCTCTTTTCGTGTGCGGGTGTTAAACATTCTCGGAATGGACCGAGGTTTGTCAAGCAGCCTTGGTATACCACCGGTAGACCGCCTGTCAAGTTTCGTGCCATTTGGAGGTCGTTTGATACTCCAACGGTTAACCGGGTAACCGTAAAGCCTCTTTTGTTGCAGCCCAACACCCCTTCATAACATCCCACTAACCCAGCAAACTCCCCTCCATGCTCTCGGTCGATCGACACGATCGTGGTGGTAAAACCGCTCCCCATTTGGACTCTCCTAGCTCCCTCTAGCTATAAATAGGTGTCTCCCCCGGAATTCGCGCAGATGAACCCTAGCCTCTTCCCCTGCGCGCCGCCAGACATGTCCACCCGGCGGCCGGACACGTCCACCGCCCCGCAGCCACGTCGCCCCGGCCAATCGCGCCTCGCCACCTCAGTTCCGCCGCCTCCTCGCCCAATCCCACCGCGCCACCTCACCCTCTCTCTCTCCACCCGCCGCCCACGCGGCCGGATCGAGAGGCCCATCTCGCCGCCGCCGCGCGCCCGTCCGCCCGCCGCCGCCCGCCTCACGGCAAGCCGCCGCCGCCTGCCGCCGGACTTCGCCCGCCTCCGCCGGCGGCCGCCGCCGTCGGCGCACCTCGCCCAGCCCGCGTCCTTCCGGCCAGCGCGCTCCGCCCGACCCGCGCCCGGCCTACCGCCCCTCGCCAGGCGTGCGCCCGCAACCCAGCGGTAGCGCCTCCCGCTATCTCGCCGTCACCGGAGCTCCCGCCGCCGCGCCGGATCCGGCGAGATCCGGCGGAATCAAGTCGCGCCGCCTCGTCGTCCCGCGCCGCGCCCTTCCGGCGTCCCCACGGCCCGGATCCGGCCGGCCCCCACTCCGGCTTCCTCTCCCTCTCCTCTCCGGCGAGCTCGCGCCGCCGCCTCGATATCCGTGCAAACTGAAGGTTGACCCCGAACTTGCTAAGTCCCAGATTTTTGTAATTTTCATGCCATGTTCGTCATACCGTATCTCTGCATCCGTAGCTCCGTTTTGCGCGTGTAATATGTCAAATTGTTCATCATATTCATTTGAGGTCATCTTGATGCCTGGATCCTCATATTCATATGATGTTAATCTGCTGAAACTGTTATAACTTGATGATTTGTCATTTTTGCCATGTTTGATGTGTGCATCCTATGAGCATGAGCTCTACATGTGTTTTGTGCTACATCATGCTATCTTTACAGGGGTGCTTGCCATGTATTTTTGTGAGTTGTGTAGTGAGTGCATCAAGCTTGTTAAGTAGGGTACTTGCTGTTGCTGTTTTGCATGTCTGAATCTGCTATATTATGATGCTATGTAAACCTGCTGCTACAAGTCCTTCTATGCATAATCTGGAGATGTTCATTAAGGGTGTTTTGTTATACATGTCATGCTCTATCCATCCATGCCCCTGGTTGCATTTATAGCCTGCTGAAGCTTGTTGTAATCTTACTCTCAAGTGGCTAAATAATGTTGCTGTCAGCCTGTTAACATTAAGTTCAATGTTGCCATGATTGTTGTTGGTGATCCATGCACTCTATGAACTTGATCTTTCCATGCTTACCTTTATAAACATTTCTTCTTACTGTGAGTTACCTTTCCATGCCATGTATTGCTCTGTGGTGAGTGGTTCAAGCTCACCAACATGCCTACTTATTGTTGTTCCTGCCATGTATGAATCTGTCATATAACTTGCCATGTTTACATGGGTGCCATCATATTTTCTGATCCTTTGTGGCTCATGATCAGTAAGGGTCTCTTGTTCTATGAATTTAGTAGATTCATTCCATGCCTTTGTTTGCCATGATAAGTTCCTGTAACATGTGGTTTGATAGCTCTAAACATTGCAACCTGATGTTATTTCCTGATAAGTCTGAAACTGTTATTATTTGCAATCTTGCCATGTCCTTTTGAGCATGTTCTAGTGATTTCTGGAGATAGCTCAATGTTCATGTTTTGTTATGCTTTACCTGTACATCATGTCCATGCCTTTTGTTCTCATATTGTGGTACTGTAGCATGTTTTTTTGATGATTGCAATATGCCTAGTTGCTGTTTTGGACAGAATGTTGTCATGACTTGCATAGGGTGTATGTGTTGAACCGTTGCTCCGTTTTGAGTGTGCTCTATATGAAACTTGCTTGATTTTGCATGTAGTTTCATATTATCATGTTGCATCCTTCATTTGAGGTGTTTGCTTGATGTTTGTATGCATTTAGCATCAATGTCATGTTCAACTTGTTTTTCTCATATCTTCTAGGTCGTAGCTCCGAATCTAATGAACTTTATATGTAACTTGACTAGAATTTCGTGTAGATCATCTTGGTGCATATTAACTTGCTGTTTAACAACTTGAACATAAGGTTTATTCAGATCTGGACCAATTTCGAAATTTGCATATGAGGACTTACCGGAATTGTTATATGTTGTTTCCGGCCTCATTTAAACTTGCCTTGATGTGTTGCTCTTGTTTGCATCATCTCTTGCCATGAGTAGCTTCATGTAGTCTTGTCATGCATCATGCTTGGTCGAGCATCATGTCTTGTATATGTGTGGTGTGTTTACCTTGTTGTGTGCTTCTTCTTCTTAGTTCCCGTTTCATTGCGATCGTGAGGATTCGTTCGTCTACGCTTGGTTCGTCTTCGTGGCTTCATCTTCTTCATGGACTTGTTCTTCCTCCTTGCGAGATTTCAGGCAAGATGACCGCTACCCTGGATCTCACTACTATCATTGCTATGCTAGTTGCTACGTTCTATCGCTATGCTGCGTTATCTACCACTTGCTGCTCAGGCCTCCCTAATTGCCATGAAACTCTAACCTTTGTCACCCTTCCTAGCAAACCGTTGTTTGGCTATGTTACCGCTTTGCTCAGCCCCTCTTATAGCGTTGCTTGTTGCAGGTGAAGATGAAGATTGCTCCATGTTGGATTATGTTTATGTTGGGATATCACAATATCTCTTATATTATTAATGCATCTATATACTTGGTAAAGGGTGGAAGGCTCGGCCTTATGCCTGGTGTTTTGTTCCACTCTTGCCGCCCTAGTTTCCGTCATATCGGTATTATGTTCCCGGATTTTGCGTCCCTAACGCGGTTGGGTGATTTATGGGACCCCCTTGACAGTTCGCTTTGAATAAGACTCCTCCAGCAAGGCCCAACATTGGTTTACCATTTGCCTCACCTATGACCTTTTATTTCCCTTGGGTTTCCGGAGCCCGAGGGTCATCTTCATTTTAGCCCCCCCGGGCCAGTTCTCCTTCGAGTGCTGGTCCAAACCAAGCGATGTTCGGCGCCCCCTCGGCAATCAGGGTCTATGCCTACCTGACGTCTGGCTCATCCGGTGTGCCCTGAGAACGAGATATGTGCAGCTCCTATCGGGATTTGTCGGCACATCCGAGCGGCTTCTTTGGTCTTGTTTTATTCTTGTCGAAATGTCTTGTAGCCGGGATTCCGAGACTGATTGGGTCTTCCGGGAGAAGGAATATCCTTCGTTGATCGTGAGAGCTTATCATGTGCTAAGTTGGGACACCTGTAGGGTTTGAACTTTCAAAGCCGTGCTGCGGTTATGTGGCGACGGGAATATGTTAATATCCGGTCATAGTAAACTTGAAGCAAACTCTTCTAAAATACACCTACCGTAGCGTGAATCGTGAGTGTCTCTTTTCGGGGTTGATCGAGAGGAGAACACGGTTTCTGGGTTATGTCTGACGTAAGTAGGAGTTCAGGATCACTTCTTGATCATTACTAGTTGACGACCGCTTGCTTTGCTTCTCTTCTTGCTCTTGTTTCGTAAGTTATCCACCATATATGCTTAGCCGCTGCTGCAACCTCACCACTTTACCCCTTCCTTTCCCATTAAGCTTTGCTAGTCTTGATACCCATGGTAATGGGATTGCTGAGTCCTCATGGCTCATAGATTACTACACCAACAGTTGCAGGTACAGGTTATGCGATGATCGTGACGCGAGAGCGATGCTTGCTTGTTTTGGAGTTCTTCTTCTACTTCTTCTTTGATCAGGGGATAGGTTCCAGGTCGGCAGCCTGGGCTAGCAGGGTGGATATTCTTTGAGTTTCTGTTTATGTTTCATCCGTAGTCGGATGTTGATCTTATGTATGTTGTATTGTTGTATTCGTGTGGCATTGTATGCCTCTTGTATGTATCCCCATCTATTATGTAATGTTGATGTAATGATATCCACCTTGCAAAAGCGTTTCAATATGCGGGTCTATCCTTGGTGGGACCTTCGAGTTCCTTTTGGATAGGTTCGCATATTGGGCGTGACAAGTTGGTATCAGAGCCTCGACCGACCCTAGGAGCCCCCTTGATTGATCGTGTAGTTTGGCCGTTGTTGAGTCTAGAAGAAAACTGTTTTCGGTGTCTAGTTATATCGGAGAGTAGGAATTCTATTTACTCCTCAGCCCCTTCGTCGCTCTGGTAAGGAATCCTGACGTAGGTGTTTTGAACTACTCCTCTTCCCCTTCAAATTTTTCTTTAGGATCACGTGGTTAGTTTTTCGTTCGTTGGGTCTCAGCTCTTTTTGTCCGGTGCATTTCTCGTCAAGTTGACTCGAGCCTCTTCATCGTTGTCAAGTTCAATCCTCAGTTGTTTTCTTTTTCCACCCACCCACCCTTTTTTCTTGTCGGAACCGGAGTTCGTAATCGAGTATCCATTCTACTCGTGCGAAGTCTTTGCTTTCTTTCCTCAATGATTTCAACTAGTGTTTCCTCTTGAAGTCATTCGTCGGTTCCCCTTCCAAGTTGCCTTTGTTTTTCCCGCCCTCCCACCCTCTTATTCCCGGAGACTGAGTCTCTTTCGACCATCAATTTCATTCATATGGAGCCTCTTCAATCTTCCCTCAATTATTTCTACCGGTGAATTCTCGTTTTGTTCGACATTCTTCATCTCTTTTTCTTTTCCGGTGGATTCAATTCCAATTTACGGTGTTGATGATATTCTTTCCTCGGCTCAAGTGTTTTCCCTGCTCGTTCGCCTCTCGCCAGTTTATCATTCCGGAGTTTGGAAGACATCTCAGGAGATTCGCCTGTGTTCGAATTAATTCGAGGTTGTCACTTCATTCAAATATTTAATTGTTCCGGTGCATCATCTATCTGTTCAACAATCCTTTCCAACGGTGTTTTCTTTTAGTGGGCCCTAACCCACAGGTCTTTTCGCAGGATCTTACCTGACTCTTCTAATTATTCCGCAGTTATTCTCAAGTTTTTTTTTGAAGTTTGACGTAAGAATGAATTTCATCAGTCACATGCCTTCTCCAAGATCTCTTTCAAATTCTTTTCATTGTTGGCTCAACCCCTTCGCTTTTCATTCTCCCGGAGTACCTCAGTAATTTTGGTGGTGTTTCTCATCATCATTTGAAGACCGAAGTGGAATTTTTCCTCTAAATCCGGTCCGTTCTTCCGAAGTTTCGCGGTTCTAGCTTCATGTTATCCTCTCATATTATTCTGTTTGTCAGACATTCTTTCTTACCCATTCGGAGTATGTCAGGAGTTGTTTTTTCCATTTCATTTCACCGGAGGCCATCATTCCAGTTATCATTCTCTATTTATCCCGGTGCCTCGTTCAAGTGTTCTTTAATCAGCTCATGATCTCTTTGTTCTTTTGCATCTAAATCCCCTCTAGCTTATTGGTTCTTCTAATTCTTCCCGGTGATTCATCCTCTTTTGTCAGCCATTTCCGAATTCTAATGGCGATTCGTTCAAGATTCTTTTTCCTTGATTATCATTTTAATTCATTCGTTCTTTCCAATCCTACCGGTGGTTCATGAAAACTTCCTCAAGTTTTGTGCTATCCCTTATCAATCCTTTTTCAAGAAGAATAAGTTGCATGCCAAATCCATTGCTTGTCATCAATTTAATTTGATGAAGGGTAAGCATACAATAAATCTTATTCTTATTTCATCCAAGCAAGTAATCCCTTCCTTCGGAGTTTGTTCGTGAGGAATAAATTCTAGTTCCAAGTGTTTTCATCTTTTCTTTTTCGGAGTTCAAATTTTCTCGGCCATTTCGTCGGAACCTCCATCTAAATCACCGCAAGGCTCATCTTATTCTTTCTTCCTTCATTCTATCACATCATCCTTTTTCTCGCCGGAGTTCTTCATGGTGGTTCTTCATGATTTAATTCATTCTTCAAGTTTTCATCAAGATTCTTGTTGGAGGAGTTTCAGTATCTTTTCTTCTCGTATCTCGAAGTGTAATTAATTCTCCGTATTCTTTTGAAGTGGAGTTTTACATTTTCTTCATTCTTCTAAGCTATCCAATCATTCTCCGTTTGTGGTAGGCGATCACCTAATTATTTTGAGATGTTATCCATAAGCCCACGACAAGCTTATTCTTTTCGTTGTTGATTTTCTCAACAACTCTGTTCAATCCTTCCTTCTAAGGATGCTTTTCAAATTCACTCGTCGAAGAAGTTGTCATCTTCTTCCCCGTTCTTCTCATTCTTATTTGTCAAGTCTTCTGGAGGTTTTTTGTTGTTCCTCTCGTCAAGTATCATTCCATCTTCTCAAGTTCATGTTCTACTCTTTCCATGTTTAACCGGAGTGCTTTCAGAGTCCATCTTGTTTCTTGAGCTTTTGGGTCTCGCCATATTCTTTGTTCCTCTCTTCTTCCCGAGTGTCCTCGACTTTGTTCATCCCCTCTCTCTTGTTCTTATTTCACCTCATCCGTTTTCCCTTCCGTCTCGGTCCTAAGATCTTGGGACGAGATCTCTTGTTAGAGGAGGAGTGTTGTAACGCCCCGGATCCGATGCGCCAGGTGTCTGCCAGTTATTCGTCGGTGTTGCCATGTCATTTGCTTGCGTGTTGCACTTTGCCATGTCATCATCTGCATTTTATATCATGTCATCATGTGCATCTCTTTTTGCATACGCCTTCGTCTCATGCATCCGAGCATTTTTCCCGTTGTCCGTTTTGCAATCCGGCACTCCTATGTCTCCCGGCGCCCCCTTTTGCCTCTTTTCGTGTGCGGGTGTTAAACGTTCTCGGAATGGACCGAGGTTTGTCAAGCGGCCTTGGTATACCACCGGTAGACCGCCTGTCAAGTTTCGTGCCATTTGGAGGTCGTTTGATACTCCAACGGTTAACCGGGTAACCGTAAAGCCTCTTTTGTTGCAGCCCAACACCTCTTCATAACATCCCACTAACCCAGCAAACTCCCCTCCATGCTCTCGGTCGTTCGATCACGATCGTGTGGACGAAAACCGCTCCTCATTTGGACTCTCCTAGCTCCCTCTAGCTATAAATAGGTGTCTCCCGAATTTTCGCAGATGAACCCTAGCCTCTTCCCTGCGCGGCCGGACATGTCCGCCCGGCGGCCGGACACGTCCACCGCCCCGCAGCCACGTCGCCCCGGCCAATCGCGGCTCGCCACCTCAGCTCCGCCGCCGCCTCGCCCAATCCCACCGCGGCACCTCACCCTCTCTCTCTCCACCGCCGCCCGGCTTGCGGCCGGATCGAGCCTGGGCCCATCTCGCCGCCGCCGCCCGGCCGCACCTGCGTCCAGCCGCCCGCCTCCCGGCCGGCGAAGCTGCCACTGCCGCCCTGCGCCCAGCCGCGTCCTTCCAGCCAGTCGCTCACTTCCCGACCAGCGCCCGGCCCTGCCGCCCCTCGCCGGCGTCGCCGCAGCCCAGCCAGCGCGCCTTCGCTGTCTCGCCGTCACCGGAGCTCCCGCTGCCGCGTGGATCCGGCGAGATCCGGCGGAATCAAGCGCCGCCTCGTCGTCCAGCGCGCTTCCGGCGTCCCCACGGCCCGGATCCGGCCGGCCCCCACTCCAGCTGCCTCTCCCTCTCCTCTCCGGCGAGCTCGCGCCGCCGCCTCGATATCCGTGCAAACTGAAGGTTGACCCCGAACCTGCTAAGTACCAGATTTTTGTAATTTTCATGCCATGTTTGATGTGTGCATCCTATGAGCATGAGCTCTACATGTGTTTTGTGCTACATCATGCCATCTTTACAGGGGTACTTGCCATGTATTTTTTTGAGTTGTGTAGTGAGTGCATCAAGCTTGTTAAGTAGGGTACTTGCTGTTGCTGTTTTGCATGTCTGAATCTGCTATATTATGATTGTATGTAAACCGGCTGCTACAAGTCATTCTATGCATAATCTGGAGATGTTCATTAAGGGTGTTTTGTTATACATGTCATGCTCTATCCATCCACGCCCCTGGTTGCATTTATAGCCTGCTGTAGCTTGTTGTAATCTTACTCTCAAGTTGCTAAATAATGTTGCTGTCAGCCTGTTAACATTAAGTTCAAAGTTGCCATGATTGTTGTTAGTGATCCATGCACTCTATGAACTTGCTCTTGCCATGCTTAGCTTCATAAACATGTCTTATTACTGTGATTTGCCTTTCCATGCCATGTATTGCTCTGTGGTGAGTGGTTCAAGCTCACCAACATGCCTACTTATTGTTGTTCCTGCCATGTATGAATCTGTCATATAACTTGCCATGTTCACATGGGTGCCATCATATTTTATGATCCTTTGTGGCTCATGGTCAGTAATGGACTCTTGTTCTATGAATTCAGTAGATTCATTCCATGCCTTTGTTTGCCATGATAAGTTCCTGTAACATGTTGTTTGATAGCTCTAAACATTGCAACCTGATGTTATTTCCTGATAAGTCTGAAACTGTTATTATTTGCAATCTTGCCATGTCCTTTTGAGCATGTTCTAGTGATTTCTGGAGATAGCTCAGTCTTCATGTTTTGTTATGCTTTACCTGTACATCATGTCCATGCCTTTTGTTCTCATATTGTGGTAATGTAGCATGTTGTTTTGATGATTGCAATATGCCTAGTTGCTGTTTTGGACAGAATGTTGTCATGACTTGCATAGGGTATATGTGTTGAACCGTTGCTCCGTTTTGAGTGTGCTCTATATGAAACTTGCTTGATTTTGCATGTAGTTTCATATTATCATGTTGCATCCTTGATTTGAGGTGTTTGCTTGATGTTTGTATGCATTTAGCATCAATGCCATGTTCAACTTGTTTTTCTCATATCTTCTAGGCCGTAGCTCCGAATCTAATGAACTTTATATGTAACTTGACTAGAATTTCGTGTAGATCATCTTGGTGCATCTTAACTTGCTGTTTACCAACTTGAACATAAGGTTTATTCAGATCTGGACCAATTTCGAAATTTGCATATGAGGACTTATTTGAATTGTTATATGTTGTTTCCGGCCTCATTTAAACTTGCCTTGATGCGTTGCTCTTGTTTGCATCATCTCTTGCCATGAGTAGCTTCATGTAGTCTTGTCATGCATCATGCTTGGTCGAGCATCATGTCTTGTATATGTGTGGTGTGTTTACCTTGTTGTGTGGTTCTTCTTGTTAGTTCCCGTTTCATTGCGATCGTGAGGATTCGTTCGTCTATGCTTGGTTCGTCTTCGTGGCTTCATCTTCTTCATGGACTTGTTCTTCTTCCTTGCGGGATTTCAGGCAAGATGACCGCTATCCTGGATCTCACTACTATCATTGCTATGCTAGTTGCTTCGTTCTATCGCTATGCTGCGATACCTACCACTTGCTGCTCAAGCCTCCCTAATTGCCATGAAACTCTAACCTTTGTCACCCTTCCTAGCAAACCGTTGTTTGGCTATGTTACCGCTTTGCTCAGCCCCTCTTATAGTGTTGCTAGTTGCAGGTGAAGATGAAGATTGCTCCATGTTGGATTATGTTTATGTTGGGATATCACAATATCTCTTATATTATTAATGCATCTATATACTTGGTAAAGGGTGGAAGGCCCGGCCTTATGCCTGGTGTTTTGTTCCACTCTTGCCGCCCTAGTTTCCGTCATATCGGTATTATGTTCCCGGATTTTGCGTCCCTAACGCGGTTGGGTGATTTATGGGACCCCTTGACAGTTCGCTTTGAATAAGACTCCTCCAGCAAGGCCCAACATTGGTTTTACCATTTGCCTCACCTATGCCCTTTTATTTCCCTTGGGTTTCCGGAGCCCGAGGGTCATCTTCATTTTAGCCCCCCCGGGCCAGTTCTCCTCTGAGTGCTGGTCCGCATCGAAGCGATGTCCGGCGCCCCCTGGGCAATCAGGGTCTATGCCAACCCGACGTCTGGCTCATCCGGTGTGCCCTGAGAACGAGATATGTGCAGATCCTATCGGGATTTGTCGGCACATCCGGGCGGCTTTGATGGTCTTGTTTTATTACTGTCGAAATGT
The DNA here is from genome assembly GCA_021605145.1 of Aegilops bicornis. Lineage (NCBI taxonomy): Eukaryota > Viridiplantae > Streptophyta > Magnoliopsida > Poales > Poaceae > Aegilops > Aegilops bicornis. The sequence goes on from CM038675.1 coordinate 841,458,432, forward strand.
CTTGTAGCCGGGATTCCGAGACTGATCGGGTCTTCCCGGGGAGAAGGAATATCCTTCGTTGATCGCGAGAGCTTATCATGGGTAAGTTGGGACACCCCTGGAGGGTTTGAACTTTCGAAAGCCGTGCCCGCGGTTATGTGGCAGACGGGAATTTGTTAATATCCGGTTGTAGTAAACTTGAAGCAAACTCTTCTAAAATACACCAACCGTGTGCGTATCGTGAGTGTCTCTTTTCGGGGTTGATCGAGAGGAGAACACGGTTTCTGGGTTATGTCTGACGTAAGTAGGAGTTCAGGATCACTTCTTGATCATTACTAGTTGACGACCGCTTGCTTTGCTTCTCTTCTCGCTCTTGTTTCGTAAGTTAGCCACCATATATGCTTAGCCGCTGCTGCAACCTCACCACTTTACCCCTTCCTTTCCCATTAAGCTTTGCTAGTCTTGATACCCATGGTAATGGGATTGCTGAGTCCTCATGGCTCACAGAGTACTACACCAACAGTTGCAGGTACAGGTTATGCGATGATCATGACGCGAGAGCGATGTTTGCTTGCTTTGCAGTTCTTCTTCTGCTTCTTCTTTGATCAGGGGATAGGTTCCAGGTCGGTAGCCTGGGCTAGCAGGGTGGATATTGTTTGAGTTTCTGTTTATGTTTCATCCATAGTCGGATGTTGATCTTATGTATGTTGTATTGTTGTATTCGTGTGGCATTGTATGCCTCTTGTATGTATCCCCATCTATTATGTAATGTTGATGTAATGATATCCACCTTGCAAAAGCGTTTCAATATGCGGGTCTATCCTTGGTTGGACCTTCGAGTTCCTTTTGGATAGGGTCGCATATTGGGCGTGACAGCCTTCCTGCCCTCGGCCATTGGCTGCGCCATCATTGCGGGCATGCCTCCTGGGAAAGCAAAGGCAACTGGCATAGGATCTTGCACCACCGGTTGATCTTGACTGATGCCAAGGCTGAAGCTCGGTGGGGTCAAGGCCATTGGGTGCCTCTCATTCCTCTTGGCGGACCACGAACAACTTGCGGGGCAGAATCCAATGGTGAAAGATCAACAAACATATCTGAATCGGCCGCTACAGAATGTTCGGGCTTATTTGCGGGGCGGGGCGTGTTGTCAGCGGTATCAGCAGCAGCTTTCATGGCAATCTTCTTGTTTGGGCTGTAGGGGACACCGACATTGATTGGGAGCCTGTAAGTGCGCAGATTTATGCTGGGGATTTCCACTGCGGGTAAAGGCGCAGTCTGCTCCGGCCGTTCACCTGCGTCACTCGTGCCCGGCTTGACACCTGCATCAATTGTGCTCCGGTCTTGCGGTTTCTCCATCACATTGCTTTTGGCGGGTGGCGGGAACAGTGTGGACGCAGGAACATACCCAGACTCATCTCTCCTGCTCCTAGATACAGCCGGTGCGTTGGGTATAACTGTTGGTTGCTTGCGGGGGCTGCGACGCCTTGGTGGAAGACCAGCATGCGCCACGGTCACCTTAGCAGTATCTGCACCGACAGGGGCTGGAGCTGTTGTGCCAGGACTCTCACCTGTAGATGGCATATCCTTATGAACTGCCGCCTCAGCGGCTTCTGTCGTGGACACAGGTGTGCCACCACGCACGCGCTTGGAATCAGTGTCAGAAGAGCGGGAATCTTCCTTGCCTAGGTTCGTCTCGGGAGCGTCCACTTCAACACTTGCTGATGGGGTGGCATGGCTCACAGCAGCATCCTTCATTGCCAGAAGAGTTGGCAATATTTCAGCTGTCCTGGCAGATACCGACTCGTCACTCCCAGATGTACGAATGCCTGTTGTTCTGGCCTGCACATCTGCAGCCGGCGGAGATGGTCGGCCACTTGCATCAGAGTTAGTGGGAGCAGTTGATGGTGCAGCAGCAGTATTGTCGCCTGGCGCCTCGTGAACATCTGAGTTGCCCCCTGTTGACAACTTTGAATGCAGGCGTTCGAGTGGGTCCTTACTGCTATGCTTGGCCCCGCGCGTAGTAGTCTTCTTCACCCTGCAAAAAGAAAAAAATCACATGAGAAAGGTATGAAAAAATGAACAAAAATATGTTTGCAATGGTAGAAATCTTAAAAGAATGAAAAAAACAAGTGGAAAAGCTGGTAGTTGCCATGTAATGGGAACATGAGTTGCCATGTGTCATAGTTAGCAGTTGCCATCTAGCAGCAGTTGCCATGTTAGCAAACTTGAAGAATGATACAAATGTATGTTCTGTCAGGAATGCAATTTGAAACCTGTGAGTGGGATGAGCTCACAAAGCCAAAGCTAAAAGATGGCAGCTGCCATTAGGTAGAGTGGTAGTTGCGAGTTGGCCTAGATGCCAGTTGCCATGTAAAGACCAATAGGAGTTGCCGTAATCTAAAAAAATGAAGGAAGAGATCATTTGGCAAAACAGCGGTTGCCGCGTGAAGCGATGATGAAGAACATGTGACAAGCTGAAACAGTAGCATTGGAAATTCAAGAAAAAATACCACTATTTACATGAAAGCACATGGATAAACATACTTCTTGACTGACTTCCTCAGGTCTGGCAACACGACAGGATCCCTGGTGTTGGTCGTCGTCGTACGAGGAGAAGACCTGGTGGAAGGGGTGTCACCGGCAATGGGGGCACCTTTGTTCAAGCGAGCAGAAACACGGGTTGGCGTTGGCGCCTGTTTCTTCGTAACTGCTCGTCCACCAGCGGTCGGCTCCCTGCACGTAACAGATGGAGGGAAAAAAGAAGGTGGCAACTGTCAGACAACAAACCCATTGCCGGGCTTGACAAAAAACAAGTGAAAAGAAATGGATGAGATTGTTCCAAGAAAATAGATACAGCAGAAAACTAAAATTGGAAGTTAAACCTCCTCCTGGCAGATACGGGATCGGTCCTAGACCTCTTGCCATGAGAACCCTGCCCAACATCATCTGGAGCTCTCCCCCTCCTTGATGGCAACACCCCCTCGCCTCTCGCAGTCGTATGTTCTATCACTTGCCCTTGGTGCCGCCTGTGCGAACTTCAGCATGTTCATCGTCATCCGTGTCCTGATGCACATTATCCATGTCATCGTCGTCATCCTTGCTGAGGCCAGCGTCTCCATCTACATCATCTTGTGTGTCACCGGGCTCTTGGGAACTGTTGTAGTCATACCGGCCACGGCAACCGGTTGGTCGATGTGTACGTTCTGGGACAAATGAAGTGAACTGCCTCAAGAATCGCGTCATTGCCGAGGCACTGAGGGACGTCCACCCCTCAACCAACTTCCCGAGCAAGCCGGTCATTCCGGATGCAAACTGCCCAATTAGATGCTCAACTGGTGCCCTCGCCTGTGCACGAAAACAAGAAGCATCAACAACAACCCGTATTGCAGTCGCTTGCGCGACATCAACAAGTAATCCACGGCAAACAATGGATGTCGATATTTTGATTACCTCAGAAGGGTAAGACGGAGCTGAGTGCACGTCCATCCACATTCCAAATTTTTGAGGCCCCCCAAACACGCTGTAGTCTATTGCATGCTTGGCCATCAGCTATGAAAAACAAAAAGAAATTGTAAGCATGCCTTATAAACCACGGACGGTTGCCTCATGTCAAATTTGTAAGCATGCTGTGTGAAGAGATAAACAAAAACTAACCTGTAGTTTTCCATATGTGGTATCAGTTGCCCTGTCTGCGGCAAGCACAGCCTTGACAGCGTTGATGGTCCACGCAGAAACAGCAAACTTGTGCGTAGGCGGCGGGCCTCCTACCCCAGAGAAATCCACGGTGGACAGATCAAGACAGTCGACATACATGAGCTGATTTAAAACAATTTTACAAAGAAAGAAATGTCAGTTGCCATCATGGGTACTTTGTAGTTGGGAAAAAGAGCAGGATAATGTATGATCCAACGATAGTATGTATGTGCTAGTTGCCATCATAGTGTGCTGGCAGTTGCCATCATACCGTGATAGCAGTTGCCATGCTAATATGATGGCAGTTGCCACATTGTCAGTATGACATTTGCCATATTGTCATTATGGCAGTTGCCACATTGTCATTATGGCAGTTGCCATCTTGTTATGATCGGGTTGCCATGCATGAATAAAACTGTGTTATAAACAAGAGTTCACACAGAGATCTGGTAAAATAAATACCATTAAATGCAGTCGACAACCCTTCTGGTACATCTTTTTTTTGAAAGCATCATGGAGAAAGTCGGCAATAAACTTACACCAGTTCATTTTCTTCACATTTTTCAGATTCGCCTGCACCACACAAAATTTCAGGGCAAAAAGTTTGCCGCATCAGAAATCAAGAGGAAAAAAAACAACGAAAACACTGGCAGTCATTAGCTTAACACGTGACATCGGAGCCAGAAGATTGTAGGAAAATAAAGTAGTAAGGATGGATCATTCACTAGGATGGGGAAACATTTGTTGCTTGGGCGAAGGGAAGTGGTCGGCGCGAAAACAGCTGAGATGTGGTACATGAGTAGCTTCATCTTGAAAACATCTCCGTGCGTCGTCATGGCCTGCAGCGAATCTGCCAGTACAGACGTGTTCGGCATGGACTATAATCCAGGAAACAAACGGGCGAACAACGCTTCCTCGATCTCATTATTGACCTCGTACGGGACTTTGATATGTCCACGAGGCACACCCAAAGTGCAGAACACGGATTCCTCGTTCAACGGAAGTCTTCCGCGTCCTGGAATCACGAATTCCCTGGAGTCAGGCTCGTAGATCTCACCAAGCCAGTCGCATACAGGGTTGACAAGGTTCGTGCACCGGACATCCATCAGAGCCTGCATACCCATCTCAGCAGCAGCCCCCTTTTGATCGTCGGTGAATTTTTCAATCAACACAGTCAGACGTTCCTGGGAGGCTCTGTTGCGAATACGTTTCTTCTTCTGCAAAAAACAGACACAAAAGTGATCAGCTGTTGCCATGTTTTGCAATTTCATGAAAATTTAGTTCATGAAAAACGACTACAAAAGATATAGGTGCCAACCAATAACAAAAATCGGGAGGAGATGGGGCCGGTATGTGGACAGTTACCTCGTCGCCCTCTTTTCTCCGTCCAGTTGTCCGGTTACGTTGTGGTGGATCCATGAAATCGTCGTCATCATTTTGATGATCGCCACGAGCCATTCTGCTGATGTAGGAACAGACCAAATTGTTAAGGGGGAAAATGTAAATGCAAGAGGTAAGCATTTGCCACCTAACAGAAAATGTCAACTAGTGAATGCAAAATATAGCATGAACACGCACGCCCCCCCCCCCCCCCATGATTGTCGAGAACATAAACGTGGCAAGTAAGCACGTTGGTAAATGCACTTGAAAACAAAATTTTGAAGTTGCCATGATAGCCCAATATAGTACAAAAATGCAACGAAACCATATCTGAATCGATAACCTGAAAACAGGCACAGTGTGTTCAGATATCACAAAAGTCATTGTGGCAAAACGAAAAAATTGCGTATGTAGTACAATGAAAATGCCACATTGTACTGACTGTAACATGGCAACAGACATGATGTGGCAACAGACATGATATGGCATCTGGCACAAATTGGTACGGAAATGTGGTTGTCATATTATGCAGCCAATTTGCCACACTGTCATATCTGCATTGTGGCAACAGACATTGTGTTCACATTCTATTTGCCACATGATTATACAATCCAAGTGGCAAACACGCACACTCGATGTGCACATTAGTTGCCGTCCAGTGCAGCTGGATGCCGAAACTGCATTGACTACCGATTGTGGCAACTATCAAAGTGTGGAAACTATAACAAATAATTCATAAAAAATTAGGTCTCACAATAAAAAAGCATGTTTGTGGTTACTATCATATAAATTCAGCAAAATTCAGTTTGCCACATGGAAGAGCGTGTGTGTGGCAACTATCATAGTCATTCAATAAAATTAGTTGCCCTATGTGAAAGCTTGAATGTGGCAACTATGACAGACATTTTCAGTAATTTGTTGCCACAAAGGAAAACACGTTTGTGGCAACTATCACATTTGTTCAGGGAGTTTAGTTGTCACTCATTTGTTCACGTTCGGTCATTCTGCCAAGTTCGCCTCGTTCTACAGTTTCAAAACTAAACTAACTAGATCTAGGTTTCAATGGCAACTACTTCGACTTCAAAATCACCCTCAAAATTCTCGAACGAACTGATTGCAAACACAAATTCGAAGCAATGCGCATCAAAACAAACCGGAGGACACCTCCCAAATCCATGCGCAAGACTAGTGCGTGCCTCCGAACAGGCATAATCAAGAACGACGGTTACGCCGCCGCGGCGACAAAACTGCCCAGTGCCACCAAAAAACGGCTAGCAGACAACTTCGGCGCCGGCGGGAACGCCAACGCACCGCCGAATCGCCAGAATCTCTAGGAATCGATCTAGGAATTGAACAGGGAGGGAAATGGGAAAAATGCAGGAAGGGGTTGCGAGAGATGAAGCGAGCATTACCTTCAACCCGCACGGGTTCCGGTGAAGCCGCTCCGCTCCGGTGAGCACCACCGACGGCCGCCAACACCGTCGATTGTTCCGCCTCCGCCGTCGCCTTCTCCTCTCGAATTCTCCTCAAGTGGTTTCAAGTGCGAGTGGGTTGTGCCAGTAAATGCGTCGCGGGTGAGTAAATGGAACCGTGAGGGAGAGGGTGGAGGGGTGTGCGACGTGTTTGACGTCAACCGCGGTCGGAGCGTGGCGTGCGGGCGCATGGCAGTTCCCACTACTAGAAAAACCGCTCCTAATGGCGCACCTAATTTGGCCATTAATGGCGCATCACTGGTGCGCCATTACTAGCACGCCATTAGTAACTTTTACTAATGGCGCACCATTGGTGCGCCATTAGTATCTGGTATACTAATGGCGCACCACTGGTGCGCCATTAGTATAGGCTACGGTGCGCCATTAGTATGCCTCCCAGGGGCCATGTATAGCCAGGTGCTTTGGCATACTAATGGCGCATGACCAGGAGATGCGCCATTAGTAACCATGGCATACTAATGGCGCACTGACATGTGATGCGCCATTAGTATGCTTTGTCATACTAATGGCGCACTGTCATGTGATGCGCCATTAGTATGAATATTAGTTTTTTTTATTTTTTATTTTCTGTTTTTTGCACAGGTTACAAAATGTATAATTTGACAAAATATAGACAACACACATCAACAACAGATTCATCGAATACAATAGAAGATTAGTCTTTGAATACAATTCATCATATTAGTCTCGAATACAATTCATCATATTAGTCTCCGAATTGAAAAGACCGAACAAAGATAGAACATTATATTACAAGTCTCGAGACCGCGAGTAGCGAGTTTGTCTTCACATTACAAGTCAATATCGATCATATCACATAGAAGAGAGCTGCGGTCATCACGATGAGCATCATCACGATGAAACTCGTCTTCATCCGGTTCCTCCAACGCTCCCTCCCCTCTCCCGCTAGATAGCGGGCGTATCTAGATTCGGCCTCGCCCTAGTGGTGTACCCTTTGTAACTGTTACCGCTGAATCGGTGAACCTGTCTCCGACACTCCTCCCAGTCATCGTAGACTCCGGGAACCTTACCCTTGTACACGGCATACGTCGGCATCGCTATGCACTAGCCAAACGAAACGTTAGTACCAATTCACAAACAATACATAAGCAATATATAAGTATGCAACAGAACGATCGGAAGAGAAAAGCAAGACATTAATAGCATCGATTACATCTAAGTTGAACGACTCTCGAAACCAAAGAGACATACTACAAGTTCATTAAAGTTTAATTACAACATGAGCCAATCGATGTTTCAGAACTAGACACAGCATCACTGCTTTCGACTCGACTCAAGGGACCGGAGCGTGGATGAAGCCGCCGTCTATCATGGGAGTCATGAAAGAACGGGCGTTGTTAGCCTGCATTTGTAGCATTGTGTCGATGTCACTGTTGGACGGTTGATTTCTGAGGTAGAACTGCCCCGAGGTACGAAGGACATCTTGATGGATGAGTTCCGCAAACTCCGACTGGATGCGAAAGAATTCTTGTCTGATGTCCACGTCCTGGATTGCCAACACGCTCGCGGCCCAATCTTTGAGTTTACTCGGTAGCAGAAGTTGATGATGGTCCCGTACGATCGCCCGCATGTGATGGATGGCATAGTAGGCACCCTTCGACCGCCCGGCTGCTTGACGCAGCGTAACATCGTATTGTGGGAGAACACGTGCTTGCCGTACTTACGAATAGGCCTGGTGAAGGTGCCTCCAGATTGGGCGTAGCCGGGGAGAACATCATCAAGAACCTTCTTGACATTTGTGTAGTCTACCTTCGACTGACGGTCGGGGTCGAAATATTTGGGGCTTAGGAGGATGAGCGTGCAATGTGTGTCACTGCAGAAAACACGGAATGTTAAAAGAAAAACAATCGAAATCTAAGAATTCATATGTTACGGGCCGGTTGAGGGGAGGACTTACTCGGGAAAGTAAGGCACGAGGAAGTTATCCTTATCTTGGTTTGCCAGAATGACGCCTTCGAGGTAAGAACTCGCGACTTGCCGGTCCCCAGCGCTGCCCAAGATCTTGGCACGCATGTAGAAGGGGTCGACTATCACGATGTCCGGAGTCTTGTCGCGAATGATCCGCATCTCCATACTCCGCGAAAATAGCCGAACGAAGGTGTAGTGCAGCGGATGAAGGTTCAACATAGCGTGGATGTCATCAAACCGCAGGACGATCGTACACCCGATGGAGTTATCCACAAAGCCCTTGCCCTCTGGCACCTTGGCCACGAAAACCGGGTATGCCACATCCTTCTCTCTGAGACGCCGCTTCTCCAAAGAAAGAACACTGTCATGCAGACTCCGATAGCACCGGTTGCAGCATTGAGCATATTTGTCGGTAGCATCGCCCTACCCGCCACATGCACCCTCACGGAGATATCCTCGGTGAAGGTGGCCCGCCCCGAGCACGGATCGCATTTCGGTGCGGCTGGCCCGCACCCTTGTTAGTCTTTCTTTTGCGTGCCTTCTTCTTCTCCTGTAATGGGACCGAGTTCTGCTCACGGACCGCCTTCTTGAGTGTGTTGGGGCTGATAATATTTCGCACCTCGCCTATCTGAGGCTCGGTGAAGTCGGCAATGGAGGCGTCTCGAGAGCTGAACGCAGACGACGCCTGTTGCAACTTGGCTTCTCCGCGGTACCAGCTATATCGCGCACGTCTTTTGTTGGGTTGGGTTCTTGAGAAGGAGGCCCCATGAAGTCGCCACCGTACCCATGATCGGCAAAGTACTGATCGACGTTGGCAAATGTATCATCGTCGTCGTCGTTACGATCTGTGCCATATGCATGTTTGGATCGATGGCATAGGGATGTCCGCACCGTTGCGGGCGGTCTTGCCATGGGGCCGACTTGGCGACGGCACGACCGGCGATGTTGTCTTTGGGGTGGTGTCCCCGCCCCCAAACGAATCTGGCTCTTCGCCAAAGCAGGGCCAGCTCAGGCAGGCGCTGAGGGTCATCACGTCATCATCGTCGGCCCCGACGGGTCGAATCGGAGGTAACACCTCGTCGCAGCCTGGCAGCACCCGAACCAGTTCAACCCTAAACAAGTTGGGTGGCATCTGGGTACCATGGAACAAGGGGTTGCCCGGTTGAACGATTTTGCCCTTGGCGACATCGACCAACTCATTGTTCACGGCGCGTGAGAGTGCACGGAACGTCGGGCGGCGCCGCGAAAACATGTAGGGCGTCAGGGATGCCCGATCAAAGGTAAGGAGATGAAGTCCTCGACCGAGAGAGGCTTAATTAGTTACCGTGATGATGGCGTCGAGCTCGGCTAATGTCGAGGCACCGCCAACGGCGGGCGTGCAGTTGACGGAGGGGCCGCTTGCTGCAGAGGTGCCGGCCGGCGTACACCCGGGTGCATTAAGCTCCCGTGCCGGCGTCGGAGACACCAATGGCCCCGCCATCGCATTCTGCGAGTTGCTGGCCGTGAAGCTAGGAATCGGGGGCGGCCCCTGTTGGCCACCCGCAATCCACGCACTCAACCCCTGGATCAAGGTAGGCACAATGGCGGTGATCGTCGCTCCGAGTTGTTGTTGCACTTGCTCTTGGACAATCTTCGGAATCCGTGCCACCTGTGCCTTGAGTTCTTGAACCTCGCGCTACCGGCTTTCCGAGCTGGTCTTTTTCTCCTTCCGCACACCAGCGGTATAGTATGACCCCATTTTGTGGACAAGCCTTTTGCCGCCACACGACCAGCCGACGTCGGCTTATCGAGCTTATCCTTGTTCTTCATTACATTCAACGCCCTATTTAGAGTGGTGTCCCAAGGGTTGCTCTTAGTCGACCCAGCCATCTGCTTTCAATGTCATGGAAGGAATGTGAACCATTTAGAAATTTGGCTTCATTAATTAGAATGCAACCATATGGAGCTAATTACCCGGGGTGGTATTCCTTACAGAACAACCTCAAGCGCCTGGTCTTCGGATCCGTGGTAAGCTCCTTTGTTTTCGGTCCTTCTTGTACCGGCCCCGACAAAGTTCCTGGTCTGCTTGTCACCGTATGTATCGAAGAGGGCGGTAGGCCTTGCTCGGCACGCTCCGCGTCCTCCTTGTCCCATATAGGCTCCGCCACTCAGAACCGCCGGGACCGAGTGTGTGTTCCCTAAGTTCAGCTCCGCATTTCTTTCCCCCACTGACTTGATTGGGAGTTTGCGGTGCTCGAGCAATTGATCTTGAAGTCGTTGTAGTCATCTTCGGTGATCGAAGGATTTTTCTCCTTGATCTTCTCATAACTCTCACCTTTCTCGTTCATTCTCTTCACATTTCTTTTCCAAGTAGACAGGGCCTTGCTCATCTTCGTGAGGGCAGCATTGTTCACTTTATTCCCTTTGAGGCTTGTGTTTTCAAAAGCAGCGGGGAACTTGTATCGTTCGTGCAACTTCGTGAAGAGGAGGTTATGCAAATTCCCTCGGTCAGGATGCCTCGTGTTCTCGGTGTTGATCGAGACGGTGCTCCGGAGAATGCACCCGAGCTGAAGCGAGTACCCTTGACTATTCGCTCGGGTGCCGTTGGATTCCCGCCGAGTCCACTTCAAGTAACTTCCTCCTTGAGGGTGCGGAGCACGGTAGGGCGCCGGTCCTTCCGCTGCCTCTTCTGTTGGCTGCCATCTGCGGCGCCGCCATCATCAGTGGTGGCATCCTCGGCGGCACCATCAGTGGTGGCATCAGTGGGGTCATCCTCGGCGGTACCATCAGTGGTCTCAGGATTGGTGGGGAAGGCGGCGTCCTCATACAAGTGAGGTTGTTCCTCCATCTCCCGGGACAGCTCCCAGAATGCCTTGCCGCCCGAACCCCCGGCCTCATCGTTAGGGCCATGTTTCTCTCTAAATAGAAACAAAGTTTGGTCAAAAAGTCGGTTATTGTCAAGGAACAAGATCATGGTCTCATCATTTAGGGTTTGTCGACACCGAGGCATCCTAAAATCTAAGCTTTTATCATTGAGGGTTTTTCAACGCCGAGGCACCCTAAAAGCCTAACCTTTCATCATTTTGGTTTTTATCGACACCGAGGCACCCTAAAAGCCATGCATTAGTCACAAGTACGCCGGGCACTTGATCCTACTTAATTAACTACTAAGATACCCGGCCCATGCATTAGTCACAAGTACCCCATATGTCCTATTTTTAGCAAAGTCATGCTAAAATTCACGGAAAATTTCAGCATGACCTTTGCTGAAAATAGGACATATGGAGTACCCGAATTTGCCGGAACGGAAGTTAATCAACATTCCGGCAAACTCAAGGGCCTCTCGGGGTACCTGCAATATCATTATCCCCGCGTAATGAAGTCCCCAATGGGTCATTTCAGAAGATCACAAGTAGCATCATCACAAGTACAACATCATCACAAGTACAACAGCAGCAGCAGTGAATACAGCCATAACAGCAGCAGCAACTTTATTCTTCTTCTTCATAAAGACTAATTGTCTAATTGAGCAATACAGTGACAGTGTGAACAAATAAAAACACAAACTACACCTACATATTTGGGTACCTCTATGGTAGTAACATGCCATTCTCTGCCTAGAGCTATCAGAGCACGATCTATTCTGCTTACAACTAAAGTCATAGCAGTATCATGCTTTCATAACCAACTAGTTACCTTTAAGTTCAAATACTGTCCACAAAACCACAACAGAAGTAGCACAAAATCATTCAAGTACCAGTGTTTAACTAAAACTTGGTGTGAATAAGATCCTCTGTCAATACTTCATACCAATAATCAAAACCCCAAAACCTGACCCCAACTAGTTACCATAAGGTCAAATACTGTCCACAAAACCAAAACAGAAGTAGCACAAAATTATTCAAGTATCATTGTTTAACTAAAACTTGGTGTAAATAAGGTAATAAAAGCAAATTATCCTAGCCAACATGGGTTTTCAGGAAATATTGAGACGCCGCACTTCTGATCGACTCCTGAGGTACATTCTCAACTAGCATAGTTTGTTTACCTTCTATTCCTATGTGGTTCATTACTTGATTTCCTTTCAGCCTCAAAGTTTATGTTTGTCTTGGTCATATTATGCTTTTTGCAATCACTACAAATGTAAAAGATTTGTTGTGAACTTGGGAAGAAAAGAACCAACTTTCATCAAACAAATAAAAATAAGATCATGAGCAGAATAGTTGTTAGGGTACTGTCATTTATAGGACCATTTAACATTGGCTATGCATTTTTTGCTACAACAATCACTGAGTATGAAATAGGTAGAATAGAATGTATTTTTCTCACTTGGGAAAGTAATCAGTTACAACAACTTCAATATTTTGTGTCTCTGAATATTTGCATAAATTCCTACGATCATCCATGAGCAGCACCACATAGCAGTTCACAGAGCAGAACATGAGGCAGTTAGCTACCAACAGAGCTTTTTGGCCAACACTCATAACACTGATCAACATTTCTCTAACTCAGACTACTTTACACTGATCAACTGTTCTAATGGAGGAGAGGAGGAACAGCTGAGGTGGCTACTCACATCTACTTGGTGGGTGTTGAGGTAGGACTTCACAAAGACTGGAGGCGGAGTAGAGCTGCTGCCGCAGGTTCTTGAGCTCCTGCATCAAGCATGGCCACAACACTCAGTTTATCTACCATAGACAGTTTAGCGTAAACAAAAGCAACACACATATGTCTATGAAGTATCTGAATTTTGCAACTTTATTGTGTCTGAAATAGCTTTACTCGATGGTGTTATCGAGCTGAGCAAAGCCGTACTGAATATTTGCATGTACAGAGATGTGAAATATTTATCAAGTGAATGTAAACATTTGGTGTTTGAATTTATTGACTTGGAGGAGACTTGGAGTCAAACTACCGCTAGCTTGCTCAACTCCCTATGTTCCGACCTCCACGTACAACAGGTGGTTGCGTGCAAATTCTACCTACTCTTGGAAACATATAGAGTCACAGGGCGTTCCTTTCTTGTTTCTGTTCAAGAACCTTGAGAGGAAAAGACAACAAGTTGATGATTATTATCAGCAAAGACTAGCCAAGATAAACAACGCTATAACTGACTGTCACAGAGCACTCTGCTTTCTTGAACACATGGAGCAGTTTGATACTTTCGTATCACAAAGCACTCTGCTTTGTCAAACACAGAGCACTCTGCTTTCCCTAGTGTGTATCTGTAGGTAGCGAAAAACTATATCTGGAAGAAGTAAACAACAATTGTTGACAATGGATTCTTAAAAAAATAAAAAATCTATAGCACCACAGAACTAAAAAGAGACGAGTTGTACCAAAAAATGCAATCGTATGATTCTTCCATTCAATCACTGGAACAAATTCCTTCCAAAAAAGCAGTAGCTACCAGGAAAAATGACTATTAACTCTAGGTAGTTGATTATATATTTTCCACTACAGGCAAATACGCTGTATACTGTATATTTGCCAAAACGGGTCCAGGAGGAGGTAATCGATTCCCATCAAAGAAATGTACACAACAAAAGTGTTTTGACAGTCTTGAAAAAGACTATTAAGTCTAGGTAGGAATAGAATAGTGCATCTCTTGCAGACTAAAAACTATACATAGTGGCCACGTGATGAAAAACTAACTACCTCAAATTGTACATGGAACTAACTGCCTCAAACGCACTCACTAATCAAATGATGATTATAAATACAACAAGTGGCCCAAGCTGCCGGCCTAAGCTATAGTTAATATGAAGCAAGACTCTACTGTAACAAAATGTTGAAAAATTCCAGAGAAAACAATCAGAGCTTACGCAAGTCACAATAACATAAGACAATCATCACTGAATGTAGTAGTAGTAGTATGAATACACTCAACACATCAACAGAAGTCCATTGAACAATCAGTGCTTCAAACTCATGTAAAATTACAGTAAAACTACCATTCCTAGGCTCTACAGTAAAACTAACAAAATTAACAGTAAAACTACCATTCCTAGGCTCTAAAATTATAGTAAAACTAAAAAAATTAACATCAGGAGGACCGGGTCGGGGGTAGTGGGTGGAGGAGAAGATCGAAGGAAGGAGAGGGGTCCGGGGGTCCGAGTAGGTGGGGCGAGGCTGCTGGCGAGGGAGGATGGGGTGGGGGGCAGTCGACACGGGAGGGAGGAAGAGCGGGTGGGGGTGGGGTGGGAGAGGGATGTGGAGGGCGCGAAAGGGGAGGGCGGGAGGGAGCTTGGACTTGGGGCGGGGCTGACGGGGAGGAGGGCGGAGGGGATGTGGAGGGCGCGGAAGGGGAGGGAGGGAGGGAGGGAGGGAGGAATGGGGAGGAAGGGTGGAGAGGGAGGAAGGAGGAAGGAGGAGAGGCACTGGCGGAGGCGGCCGGTCACGGGAGGGCTGGCGACGGTGGTGTGGACGGGAGAGCGGCGCCGACGCCGGGGCCTCAGCGGCGGTGGTTGGAGACGGATTGTGGACGACGGGTGCCGGGCGATGGGCGTAGGGGCAAGGCGGGCGGGCGGCGCCGAGGCGGTGGGGCGGCCGAGGCGGCGGGCAGCAAGGCCGGGAGAGGAGAGGGGAAAGGGATCGAGGGCGAGGGGCGAAGGAGAGGGATAGTTGTGGTCTGCGTCACAATACTAATGGCGCACCACACCTCGGTGCGCCATAAGTACATCCATACTAATGGCGCACCTCACCCGGGTGCGCCATTAGTACTTTTTTTTATTTCTGCTCGAGCCAACAGGTTATCTCCCACCTGACCTCATCCACACCAAGTCCCCTCTACTAGCTCGACTGGTCAGCAGCCAGTTCTCACACCAGGAGGTCCTGGGTTCGATTCCTGTGCTCCACAAATTTTTTTATGCATTAAAATGCTGTTTGATACTTACTTGTGTTTAAATATGTTCAAACTTGTTTAAATCATTACAGTAATATTTTTTAATAAGAGAGTAATATTTTTTTAAAATAAATATCATCAATAAGTAAGGCCGGTGGAGAGGGGGAGGGCGCGGGGTGCGGGGGTCGGCGGCGGTTGAGTAGGGAGGGTGCGGGGTCGGCTGTGGTTGAGTAGGGAGGGGTGCGGGGTCGGGCAAGGCGGTTGAGTAGGGGAATCGAGGGTGCGGGCGGTCGGCGGCGGTGGCCAGTGGACCGGATCTGGCGAGGTGGGATAGCGATAGAGATGGAGGGGGATCGAGATGGAGGGGGATCGAGTGTCCATGAAATTAAAAAATATTCATGATAGTTTAAAAAGTGCCCATGAAATACAATCGAGAAATGAAGTCTACGATTTAAATACAATCGATCTTAGCTAGCTATCTCTTCACAATCTTCTTGCCCTTCTTTTTTCGCAAATGGAGTTCTTCTATGGAATGTACGTCCTTTAGGTAGGGTGGTCCCGCTTCTTCTTGTGGTGTATGCTGCTACTTCATCATCGTCGTCATGTTCGATCCTCGGGTCGCCAGACTTTGTCGAAGTCTTGCTCATTGGCTACTCCATCCATTCCAATGATCTTCCTTTTGCCTCTCCTCACGACAACACGACCGGGCTTTGGCGGTCGGTAATGAAGAAGCATTGGTCCACTTGGGAAGCCAGTACCCATGGCTCATTTTTCATGGTGACGTTTATGCCGGGTCTTGGATTTGGCTTCGGGTATAACCATGGTGGTGAAATAACGGTCTACTTTTATGACGTTCTTGGCCCATCTGACACGGAACATCGGGACCTTCTCTCCAGCGTAGCTCAGCTCCCAGATCTCCTCGATCCTTCCGTAGTATCTGTCCTTGTCGTTACCGGTGTAGGATTCCATCGTTACCCGGAGTTCGATAACCATCGCTCTTCATGTCCTTGGCCTCGGTGTAGAAGGTGTAGCCGTTGATATCGTGACGCCTCATAGGTCATCAGGTTGTGCTCGGCGCCTGTGACAAGGCGAATATGAGTTGTTCTTCCGGAAGAATCCTCATGTAAAGGGTACGGCGTAAGCTTCGCTTGAACCAACGCGTGAAACATGAGTTGTGCTCTTTGAGTATATCTCCGCCCATCCTCTGTTGGCCTCGGTCATTGTACGCCTTTTTAATAAAGGTTCTGTGCTGTACAACCCAAGGATCGACCACGTCTATGTGTTGTAGCGCCGACTAGGTTTGCTCTTTCAAAGTCGGCGAAGTCGACCCTCGAAGTCGACATGCATTTGCGGCGACCCTCACGGTAACCCCATCCAAAGTGAGCCTGCCGAGGTGCCTGTTGACGGGCAGACCAACGGGGTTCTCGATGCCTAGATAATTCGTGCAGTAGGGAGATGCACTCTCGGTCGAAAAGCCTCGGCTATGCTTCCTTCCGGACGTGACATGTTGCGAACGTATCCTTTGATGACACCATTCATCCTTTCGAACGGCATCATGCTGTGCAGGGAAGGTCGGCCCGAGTTGGATGATATCCTCCACTATATGGACCAGCAGATGCACCATAACGTCGAAGAATGCGGGCGGAAGTACATCTCAAGCTCGCATAGTATCACTACGATCTCTTCTTGTAGCCTTCGAGTTGCCTCACGCCAATCGACTTCCGAGAGATGACGTCGAAGAAGTTGCATAGGCCAAATAGCGCTTTCACGGACGTGCGTGTCCATGATCCCACGGATTGCAACCGGAAGTATCTGCGTCATCGACGTGGCGGTCCGTGAGACTTCATCCCGCTGAACTTCGCTTCACTGGGTCTAGGTATCTCGCTTATCTTCCCAGCGTAATCAGACGGAAGTTTTACTCCTAGGAGGCAGGTGAAAACTGCTCGATCTCCTCCCGACTTAGAGTGAAGCACGCGGGAGGGTAGTCATTTCCGGTCTTCTTGGCCTTTTGCCTTTGCGACGACTTTCTGTGTCATGCTTCGCCTCATCATCATCATCATCATCATCATTAGCGTGAAGCTCCTGCCTGATGCCCATTGATTTCAAGTATGCCCTTGCTTTCGGCCCATCTTTGGTCCTCTCTGGCATGTTGAGCAGGATACCAAGAAGACTCTCGCACACGTTCTTCGTGATATGCATGACATCAAGGCTGTGAGGCACACGGTGGATCTTCCAGTATGGCAAGTCCCAGAAAACATACCTCGTTTTCCATACCTTCAGCAGCGGCTCTGGCGCCTTTCGCTTCTTTCTCGGCTCTGGCGCCTTTTGCTTCTTTCCCGGCAGTGGGCAGTCTTTCCAATTTTTCAACAGCTTGTCTATTTCCTCGCCGCTCCTCATACACGGGCGCTGGGTTCAGTTTCACCATCGAACAGATCCTTGCGTTTCCTCCACGGGTCATCGTCGCGAAGCCACCTTCGATGTCCCATGAACACGGTTTTTAAAGACCCGGGATCTCTATCTAGCTGGCGATACGTTGTGTTATCCATGCACCTTACGCATCCAGAAAATCCGTGGACTACCTGCCCCGCGAGATATCCGTAACCGAGATAGTCGTGCACCGTCGTGAGCAGTGCGGCTCTCATAGGGAAATATTCTTTCTCTGCGGCGTCCCACGTATTGGCTGGCGTTTTTCACAGCGTGTCTAGCTCCTCTTTCAGCAGCCCCAGATACAGATTGATGTCGTTCCCTGGTTGTTTCGGCCCTTCAATTAGCATACTCATGTGAATGTACTTTCTCTTCATGCACAACCAGGGGGGAATGTTGTACATCCACACAAACACAGGCCAGGTGCTATGTGTGCTTCTCTGGCTGCCAAACGGATTGACTCCATCGGTGCTCGCGCCCAGCACGATGCTCCTTGGATCGTTCCCAAATTCTGAGTCTTCGGTTCAACGCTACACCGGCTCGCATCCTCGTGGTGACTCAACATCTTGTCTTTTATCTATCTCCGGATCATTTGCGTCATCTTCTCGCTTCTTCTCCTCCCTATCCGCGTGCTAACGCAGGAGCTTTGCTACCTTAGGGTCCGCGAAATACCGCTGCAGACGAGGAGTGATCGGAAAGTACCACACCACTTTTCGAGGAGCTTTCTTCCTCTTCTTGTATCAAGTGACGCCGACACCGGACATATGGTAGACTCCGCGTGCTCGTCCCGATAAATGATGCAATTGTTCATGCACACATGGTATTTCACGGCGGTAAATCGAGAGGACACACGATTTTCTTCGCCTCCTCCAAACTGGTCGGGCACTTGTTCCCCTTGGGAAGACGTTCGTGCGAATGACATGTTCTCGCCGAAGCTACGCGTCGGTCATTTTGTGTTTTACCTTCATCTCCAGAGCCATGAGCGTTACTTTCAGCGGGTATCCTCGGCCTGCATCCTTCATACAATGGAGTAACCGCGTCTAACTCAAGTTGATCCATCTTGGCTTTCTCTCGAGCGGCAGCTCTTGCGTTATCCGTGAGAAGCAGCTCTTGAATATGAGGGTCCTGCACCCAGCCCATCGATGGTCCAGCGTCGTCTGCTCCGCCGACATCATCATCTTCATGATCATGCCCGTCGTCTGCTTCGGCATCTTCCTCATCATCATGTCCTGCATCTTCTACATGATGACTGTGTACAGCATCACCGTCGTGATCATCTCCTAGGGATTCTTCGTCTTCTCGCCCGCCCGAGCCGCGGTGGTTGTATTGCTGCCCTTCCTCATTTCTTGCCCGGCCCCCATGGACGACTTCGTAGTCATCTTCATCACCTTGCCACCGATAGCCATCCATGAAACCACGCAAGAGCATCTTCAGCTTGCATCTTCGACACGGACATCTTATCTCCGTCTCGTTCTTTTGAAGCATCTCGGCCTTCGCGGACCTCAAAACCTATTCACGATGCCTTCGGGTCATCGTGCGGACTATGGTCGCCTGCGGGTAGAGCAAAACGATATTTTAGAACCAAACAAAAATTTGGCATGACTTTCCCTAAAATAGGACCAAAAGAATGCTTAATGCCAAAATTCTCACTAAACGGAAATGAATCAACATTCCGCAAAATATTGGCAACTATCGCATTTCAAATGCGGTACACCTCCAAACACAAACACATATGCAACACCACAAAAATATGCAACACCACAAACATACATAGATCTAGCTAGGCCATAAAAAGTGCATGTGCACATTGTTGTATGGAGAACAACATAAATATATATTCTCCACTTACTTACCTATTAAAACAAGGTAATTTAACCACTTAATTTGAATGAATCTATGGTGGAAATGAGGTGAAAAGAGGAGGCACCCGAGACAAGGAGGAGGTGGAGAGAATGAAGTGGGGAGAAAGTGAGTGTGGGTAGGAGAGGCTGTCCAAAATATCTAGTTGCTGCCCACTTACTAATGGCGCACTAGCAACAAATGCGCCATTAGTAATTCAGGTTACTAATGGCGCACCCTCTGGCGGTGCGCCATTAGTAGTTTTGCAAAAAAAAAATACTAATGGCGCACCAACGTGGCGGTGCGCCATTAGTAGTTACAACTACTAATGGCGCACTTCGTATGGATGCACCATTAGTTTGTTTGGACAGGCGCACTAGTTCAAAAAATAATAATTTTCTATACTAATGACGCACCCACTGCCTGGTGCGCCATTAGTAGTTACAACTACTAATGGCGCACTTCAGACGGATGCGCCATTAGTATGTTTGGACAGGCGCACTAGTTCAAAAAAAAATTGATACTAATGGAGCACCCTTTGCATGGTGCGCCATTAGTAGTTTCAACACTAATGGCGCATGAGGAGGTGGTGCGCCATTAGTATATACTAATGGCGCACCAACTTTCTGGTGCGTCATTAGTGTCAATCCCATCTATAGCCCTTTTTCTAGTAGTGTCCACCGCACGCCTCTGAGTGGCAACCGCTGACCCCGGGATGGCAACCATTGTGCGAGCGAACTGACTCGCACACCGCACACGAGACTCGTCCTACGTGGCGTCGAAAACCGGCCTGTTTGCTACAAGGTTCGTGCGTACCGAAGCCAACGGAGATGCTTGCGTGTGGTCGGGGTGGTGAACGCCCACACGTGTGGGCGTTAACATTTCCGAAAATGTAAACCTCAACGTGAACGGGCATGTTTCAGGCTACATATTTCAAACAAATGCAGGTACAAACTAGCTTACTCACTTAATGCAGACTAATGCAATATCTGAACCACACCTTGTAACAAGATTAGCACCAACAGCTCCATGGTGCACTTCATGGTCGGTGACCACCATCTGGTGTGCCCGCACGTGTGGTGCCGCTGCCCTGAGCCTGGCTATGGCTTCCTCGGCCTGCCGCCCAACTTGCCGAGCACCACCTGTGGCCTGTGATCGACGAGATCCATATGCAGCTGGCAGAGCAAGCACAATAGCTGCTCTGCGCGGAGGACCAGTAGCGGCTGTTCCTGCTGGTGCGCGTGAGCGCCGCCACGGAGGAGGAAGGCCCGGTGTCGGCATGGTACAGGTGCAAGATACTAGATGAATGTCCTGATGGACGCCAAGGCGAGGAGCTGCGCCGTCCCCATCATGGAGGCGGCTATGGACGTCGTGGAGGCGGCCATGGACGTTGGGGGCAGGTACCTGCCAGTGATGGCCGACGTGCCGCCGCAGGAAGGAGGTATCGTCCTTCTTGTCAGCAGCCTCCGTCTCCCATCGACAAGCAGGTCAAGGCGTGGATGAACCCGTGTTCTCGGGGTTGACGATTAGCTGGTCAGCTCCGGTTCTTTATCTAATCTAATGTACATACATACATATACCATGGCTAGACATTGGTTATTTGGTAGTGATCAAAGGTTGGACCTTGGTTGGGGTTTATTTTATTCTGTCAATAGCAATGGTTGTCAAGCTTTGATTCATTCTGTCCATGGCAATGGTTGCCAATGTATCGCGTACTAATGTGGCTGATCTCTATTTGGTCTGTTCATTTTACTTGGTTGACTGCTGCGGTTCTTGCGAGGATTAGCAAGTGGCACCTAGTACGGTGTTGTTTGTTTGTGTGAAAACTGCATTTGTAGCACCTAGCTAGCAACGAGTCACACCAAACAAGCCAGCTCAATGCGCGTCATCAAAACTAGCACCGCACAATACCGACTCAGACGGCACGCCATGGGCGCGCCCCAACCACTGGTATACATGGTGAAGGAGGACAATTGGACCACCAGAAGACGTCCTTTTCGGGACGGAGGCCGCCCCTGGTCTTCTTGGCCTCCTTTTCGGCCTTCTTCCTCGCTACCTTGTAAGGGGCCGGGACCAGCATCTTCGTCAGAAGTGGGCCGGCCGGTTCTTTTGGCAGTGGGGCCGGACAATAGATCCGCCCAGCCCTAGGATATTTGTGGGAAACACATTAAGCATTTTCCTAAGGATGTGTAAATAAAACATATGAATTGTCAACGTACAATTACTTACCGAACTTGCAGGGCGGGACAGTTGGTACCGGCCGCGGTCCTCGACGGAGTCCGGCCATGATTTGCCGGACTAGAAAAGCACCTTCCAGATGTCCTTGTGCGAGGAGCCAAAAAGCTCTAGCAGGGTCTGGTGCTTGGCCGGGTCGAACTCCCATAAATTGCAAGCCCGGTGTTGACAAGGTAGAACCCGGCGAACTAACTTCACCTGGACTACATCGACGAGCTTGATATTCTTGTCTTCCGTATCTTGAACGCGCGTCTGGAGCGCCGATAGTTCGTCAGACGAAGCCCAGTTCTGGCCCTTCTTGGGCCAGGACGTGAGTCGCAGAGGGGCTCTGGATCTGAATTCCGGAGCAGCGGCCCATTCTTTGCCGCGTGGCTCAGTGATGTAAAACCACTGCTGCTGCCACTCCTTGACGGAATCATTAGAGTCCCTGTTGGCCATGTAACATTGGGCATCTTGCTCACCATAGCGCCTCCGCACTCGGCATGCTCGCCGCTCACAACCTTTGGCTTCACGTTAAAAACGTTCAGCCATAAGCCAAAGTGTGGCCGGATGCGGAGAAAGGCCTCACACACGACGATGAATGTCGAGATGTTCAGGAATGAATTTGGGGATAGATCATGAAAATCAATCCCGTAATAATACATGATGTCGCGAACGAATGGGTGAAGGGGAAACCCTAGCCCGCGGGAAAAATGAGGGAGGAATACCACCCTCTCGTGGGGTTCCGGAGTGGGGATGATCTGTCCCGCCGTCGGAAGACGGTGGCCAATTCTCTTGTCCAAATACCCGGCCCCCCGAAGCTTTTTGATATCCTTCTCCTGGACGGTAGAGGCCATCCACTTGCCTCCTGCTCCGGATCCGGGCATTTTCGGGAATCCTTTTTGGGCGGAGAAGACGAATGCTTGGGCACTATGGCTCGAGCGAAAAGGAATGGATGAGCAGAAGAAGAAGAAGGCGTGGGTGAAAAAGGAAGTTCTTACCCCCTTATAAAGGGAGCGGAGATCCTGCGCCTCCCCACTTGCCCGGTAAATTCGCTTATTCCCCAAGCTCCATGTTTGATGGCACGGTTGGGTTACCCACACCCGTATTGATGAGAATCCCGTGATAAGGGGACACGATCTCTGCTTCGACAAGACGTGCCGATAAAACTGCCTCGCGATATGTGTGGTGGAAGGTTGTGAAAAGCGGTTTGAATAATGATCGGGCCGTGGTGTGAAGTCACGCTATGGAAAATTGCCAGCTGATTAGATTTGTGGAATATTGTGCTCTCAACGGTGGTATGTGGAATTGGTTTTGCAGAGCCGGACACGACTCTTGTGTTCAAAATCTTCTATGAAGTATTCGGAGAAGGAACCCGCCTTGCAATGCCGAAGACGATCTGCGCGCCGGACTCATCGTCATTGAAGCCTGGTTCAGGGGCTACTGAGGGAGTTCGGGATAAAGGGGTCCTCGGACAGCCGGACTATATACTTTGGCCGGACTGTTGGACTATGAAGATACAAGATTGAAGACTTCGTCCCGTGTCCGGATAGGCCTCTCCTTTACGTGGAAGGCAATCTTGGCAATTCGGATATGTAGATCTTCTTCTCTGTAACCCTAGCCCTCTCCGGTGTCTATATAAACCGGAGGGTTTAGTCCGTAGGACAAGAACAACAATCATAATCATAGGCTAGCTTATAGGGTTTAGCCTCTACGATCTCGTGGTAGAT
This sequence comes from Aegilops bicornis, assembly GCA_021605145.1. Taxonomy (NCBI): domain Eukaryota; kingdom Viridiplantae; phylum Streptophyta; class Magnoliopsida; order Poales; family Poaceae; genus Aegilops; species Aegilops bicornis. The sequence continues at coordinate 841,481,936 of CM038675.1, forward strand.
CAACTCTTGTAATACTCATATCATCAAGATCAATCAAGCAGGAAGTAGGGTATTACCTCCATCGAGAGGGCCCGAACCTGGGTAAACATCGTGTCCCCCGCCTCCTGTTACCATTAGCCTTAGACGCACAGTTCGGGACCCCCTACCCGAGATCCGTCGGTTTTGACACCGACAATGGGCGTGCCCCAACCACTGGTATACATGGTGAAGGAGGACAATGGGACCACTACAAGGCGTCCTGGAGTCGTAGCAGCTAAGGAGGTCGGCGCCGCCTCTGCGCAACACGAATAACACTGCATTAAACTGCATCCCTGCCATCATTGCATCCTTGTACGCTATATATTCATAAAGAAATCTAATTATTTATAATAAATTACATAATTTATGGAATACGGAAATAATATACAGTTGCAAATACAATTGTAGCATGTCCTGCGATACTTGGCTAGGTACTTAGGAATAAACTTTCATGGTTTGTAGGCGATATGATCGGTCGATCTCCAACAATCTTGAGCCCCCCTTATGTATTTGCATCTCCTTCGTGTTCAAATCAAGAACAAGGAGTGCACTACAGTGATTTTTCTTTTGTATACGCAGCAGCATCATGTCGCCGCTCCTGTTCCCAAATCCCTGAAATTCAATGAATATATCTGTGCCAGCGCTGAGAGGGATGTTTCGGCACACTGGCCATATTTTCTTTTCAATGTCAATTACATTTTTCAGCGACCAATAACTACCACCACCATCTGTTAGGACACTAGTGCTGTTAGATACAAAATAGCTCATGCGGCTGGGGGGCCGTTCTAATACCCCCCTGTAACAACTATGTAACCATCGCTTTGTGAGTAATAGAAAAGTCAGTGGGAGCCTCTCTCACTGTCGTTCACCTTCAAAAAAAAAATAACTACCACCACCATCTGTTAGGACTGGGGTGTTGTAGCCACGCAGATATCTTGTACCCCTCTATGGTGAGCAATTTCAATAGGTTCCCATCCGATGATGTTGCCAAGTGGACCTGTCTTGCTTTGTGGTTCATGGGCGGGAGCTTCATTAGTACCGGCATCCCCGTGCTCACATCGTAGGAGACGATTTGGTCATCACGGTATGTTAGCCAGTGGAGGACGCCTCTGTGAAGGACGGCGGGGTCGCTACATAGTTTGACAGACCACCATGGAAATTGATTGGGTCTCGCCTCATTGGACACAGGTACTAGAGGAGGATGTGGCTATATGTACTTCGATGCTCCATCCATAGCTATGAGCAAAGAGCAGCATGAAGGAGTCATCGATGCCATCGACGGAAGTGAGTAGCACGTACTTATGTGAGGTACTCATGCTACTATGGAAACCTGGCGGTTTTGCAAGTAAGGTGCGTTGTTCAGTCATGGGATCATACACGCACATGCCAAAATTGCGCTCGGATTCGGGTCGCATTATGACATGTAGATGGTTGGAATTGTCTTGCACTAGGAGGCGCCTGCGATCAAGGACGACGAGGCCACGGCAAGATGTCAGTCAAGATTTTGGATTTCGTTTTCTGTTTTTTACCGGACATGAGCGAGATGGGCGAAATTCGTCATTTCGGAAAATTTTCAGAAAAATCCGGACGAAAAGAAGTAACCAAACTTTGAATATTGAAGCGAAAAATGGCCGAAAATTGAACGAAAATGACCGGAATTTGCTCCAATTTTTTAATTAAGCAGAACAAATGGCCACGCCGATGTTGTTGCTGCTACCAACTCAATAGACGCACAAGTGCAGCCTAGACCTGATGTGGCCGTGACCCACGGGTTGCCTCCATCGACCAGGTCGCTGCGTGCACGGGCGCTGCTGTCTCAGCCGTGACCTACACCCTCCATGGGAAGGAGAAGAAGAAGAGTCTTGGGGAGGTGGGGTGATGGAGGAGGAGGAGGAGGCTGGGCGCAGGCGGCGCTGCCCCGCTTGTGTTCTCCTGTCGCTTGCATTGCCTCCAGCCGCCGCACAAATGAGTGAAGGAGGAATCGTGAAAACTAGGGCTGGGACTCCTTCACCTTGAGTTTTTATACCAAAGGAGGGTCTGCGTGGCTAGTTATGTATATAGGCTGGGCTGGAAGTTCAGAAAAGGCCGAAATATTTGACCGGGTCGTACTCATACCGGGCCCAAGCGAAATGAGCGAATTTCGGACGAAATCCATTAATTCCGGGCGAAATCCAAATCTCTGGATGTCACCGGACGATACTCGCGAAGGATGTCGGCAGCGCGGTGTGACATGAAGGGCGAGAGGTGGTCATCGCAGAAGGACACAGCAGCTGGCGTAGGCGGGTGCACGAGTGTGAGAAGTATGTTGTCAAAGGTGTAGAGATCGGCGATGATGCAGGGAGCAACTTGTTGGCTGATGCTGCGGATGAACGTCGGGCTTAGGATGTCTCTGCGGAGATGCTTGCAGACAGCAGCACAGCGGTCCAGGGTGAAAAAGTCAGTACGGGCCACAATCTCAAGCAGGACATCGGCTGGGAGCGTTGCGATCACCAGAGCGTCGCCGGCGTTTGCAAGCTGCCGTGGCGCTCCTGCACGATCGAGCGAGCCATGACATACGAAGGAAAGGCGACATTGCAACCCACCGGCCCAATGACTGCTTAGAAGGAATTATAAAGAAAGAAAGAAAGGCATGGGGAGGTATTTGAGTTGGACTGGGAAACGAAACGCGGTTGACGAAAAGCAAACATCTTTCTCGAAGCAGCAGGAGCCGTACGTCGGCCTAAGTGGTGCTTGGTCATCTTTCTTTCTTCTGACAAAGCCGGCTCTCGATCAATGTTCTTGTGCCGTACGTCTTGATAGATTTCTCTTTCACAGAGTCATTATTGTTACGCATAATTGAGACATGGTGCGGATCAGTAGTTACATGTATCTTTGCTTAGTCGACCGTCAAGTTAATTAATCAAACACGGTCGATCGATACATGCACGTACATGCATCAAACCGAATTGATTGCCTTTCGTTTCCCTTTTTGAGTGCCTTTCCTTCTTTGCTAGCTAGCTAAGGACTCCAACTCAAATACACACTATCCATGCCGGCACGGAAGAGCCGAGAGAATAACGTGCTACACCCTCCGACAACGGCACGGGAGATTGCGCCAACTCAAATACACACTATCCACCGAAGACAGCAGCACAGCTAGCTAAGGACTCCAACTCAAATAGTACATACTATCCATGCCGGCTTGGAAGAGCCGAGAGAATAACGTGCTACCCCCTCCGGCAACGGCACCGGAGATTGTGCCCACGCTCCCGGCTGATCTCCTGCTTGATATCGTGGCACACATCAACGACTTTTTCACGCTCATCCTCTGTGCCGCTGTCTGTAAGCACCTCCGCTGTGAGATCTTAGTCCGATGTTCATCGGTCGTTTCATCCAGCAAGCAGCTTCCACCATAATCTCCGCTGCACCTACGATGAGGAGCCTATGAATCCAGTCCACCCGAATATATCCGCAACCGTTCACTTCTGCCACTACTACCTCTCTCCCTATTTTTCACGCCATGTCCCAACCACATTGGCCGGTACTATCCGTTGATATCCCATGGCGACCTTGTTGTCCTTGACTTCTACTCGCAACCCGAATCCGAGTGCTATTCCGGCTTGTGCGTGTATGATCCCATGACCGGCCAACACACCTTCCTCTCTAAACCGACGGGTGTACAGAGGACCCTGGACAACTTGCAGGCATACGAACTACTCACTGCTCCGGATGGCATCAACAACTCCTTCATGCTGCTCTTCTTTGATGTCTGCGAGTCGAGTATCAAAGTACAAGCCGCCACATCCTCCTCTGGTACCTAGGGACATGTTACTTCTCTTGCTAGCCAGAATGACTCTCCATGGATGCGCGCAATTGGGTACAACATCCCCGCCGTTCTCTGTGGTGGCATCATCCACTCGCTAGTGTACTATAATGACCAAATTCTCACATACGATGTGGCCATGGGTGCGCTAGACGAAGCTCCCACCCACCACTCGGGATCCAGACAAGATCCACTTGACAAATTCACATGATGGGAACATATCAAGACTGCTCGCCATAGAGGGCTTCGATATATATGTGTGGTTACAACTCCCCACTATCCAAGTAGGTGGTTGTTGGTTGCTGGAAAATGTGATCGACATTGAGGAGAAACTACGGACATTGTGCCTGGGCATCCCAGCCAAGAGTGGTGATGAAGTACTTCGTCTCGGGGCCTCCGCAAAAAGGTGTGGCAACGTGGTGTTGCTGGAGGTACACAATAAATACGGCTGCCCTGTGTTTGTAGTTGTTGATCTGCGGATGAAGGAGATGCATACGCATACGTGGGGCTTCTCATTATTGGAAATCAACATATCACCCCGCCTAGAAACAACGGAAGTATTTTCCTAGACAGCTAGCCAAGCAAACAATGTATAATATGCAAATAAACCTATGTCCACGCGATTAAAGTAAAAAAGAATTTGTGCCTATGCGATGAGCTTTTTTACCGTACCCTAGTACTTCATAGGAAGAGGTAATAGTTAATTCCAAGTATCTATCCCGTCGTTCAAAATGGTACTCTAGACTTTTTATCTCCTTAATGTAAGTATATTATTTATTTACCTCTATATCTCGTTCCCCCACGGGTCCCGCTCGAGCACACGGTGCGGTCTCCACGCTCGAACGACCATGATGGCCATGGCTTCCTACTTCTGCAGATCCCATTGCATCTACTGCCACCAACACGCATATACATGAAACATAATTGCAACCCTGGTCACTAGTGAGGCCTTGAACGTCCGTTTGATCTCGAACATCCGTTTGATCTTTTCTGGTGTAGTTGCTTGTTTCAAAGCAATTTTTAAGTGATGTTTACTACAATTTATTAATCAAATCGTACGTGTACTCTAGAGTTTGGAGGATGCCAATGAGTCCTCATGCATGGTGTGGTTCCTGGCCAAAAGCCCTGGGCAGTTCCCTCAGTGTAAATCTACCACATCACATAATTAGTGGAGAACTAGCAAAGTGGCCCTCACAAATGCGAGGGCTAGTATTATCATAGTAAATATTTATAGTTGTTTGTACTCTTACACAGTGGCGGACCTAGGGGGACCAGCCTGGCCCCCCCTATGGCATTGTACAATACAAATGATTTTGTACTTAAGGCTAATTTAGACATGATGTTTAGACAAAATTAGCTTTCTTGGCCCCCTCTAAGTGAGAATTACCCTGTTCGGCCCCGTTTAAGCTCCAATCCTGCCTCCGCCCCTGCTCTTACACCACTACACGATGACACCACAATGGCAACATGCATCTGTCGGTACAAGTGTATGTTACCGACACATTCTCTATCCGCAACAATGCCAAACACACGAATGGTCGAGGTTATTATAGCCTTTCGATGGTATGTCTTTTGGGAATTCATAATCGGTTTGTAGATGTACTATGTCGGTATAGCTTTCCTTACTCTGTTAGACCATCTGTGGTAGTTGCTTCGCGATAGAAAAAGTGTCATTGTAAGTTTGGATCTGGCTCACTAATTTCAAGCCACGCGGGACAGGTTGCACGCGAGAGATACCGAAATTCCAAATTTCGGCCCATCTTATCTCTTTCTCCACTCCGCCTCACCCCATCTTATCTCCTTTATGTTTCTCCCACACCTAGCACAGTCCAACGCTGCCTCCCCTGACTTGCTGGTCGATTTTCTCGCCGCTTCTACCACCACCAATGGTGCCTCCCAAAGCCGCCTTCTAGCATGTGGGACTTCCCCCACCCCATGCTTAAGGTGTCGCCTGAAGACGAGACAAGACAATAGGGAGGGAGATCCAACGTGACCGAGAGCAGGTCAGGCGGCAGCCAAGGCATACCCGATCCGCCAGCGCCATCGTCGTCGAATTCCTTTACTCATAGAGCACCGGATCTACCTCGGTTTCCATCTCCATAACCACACACCGGCAGCCGCTACTATGGAAGTTCTCCTCCCCGCCATCTCACCCGGGATTGTTGGTCATTCACCTCCTGATAGCCTGCAAGCGCACAGGGTTTAATTGTAGCCTTTTCGAAATAAGTGTATCTATATCCCACGGGGAGCACAGGAACAGACTTTCGCCTCTTGTAGAGAACTATGCATTTTTGTGCCTGCAAACAGTTGTAGTCTTGAAGCGGAGTGAGGGCGAATAAAAAGGATTGTTGACTAAAGTTTGTAACTTGTAACTAAATAACGTAAAATGTAAATAAAGTGTGAGGATTGTGATGACTAGTGAAACAACAGAATAAAAGAGTGCTCTCATGGAGTCTGGAATCCCCATTGGTATATTTCTAACGCACATATGCATAAGCATGGTATATAAAGGATACCTGAGTCACTATTGATGATTATGCTGGGCGGAGCAGAGTACATTACACGCTCTACTTGTAGTAGACTTCTCTCCGCGCATGCCACCATCATAGTCACCCCAGAGGGTTACAACTCATGACAATTAAGTGTTTCCCTGGGGACGCGGCCTCTTTAAGGGTTCTCCGTTATTCGCCGGTCAATTGCAAAGGCTAAGAGCGATAGTTTTTGACTGTCACCATGAATTACCTCTGCGTCCCAAACCTTAACTTCAACATTGATATGCTTCGTGGCCATAAGGCACAAATGCTGAGTGGGGCCGTTCACAACATTCACGAAGTTATTAAACTAAGCATTCCACAGAGGATCTGATATCCACAATAAACGTTTCTGATCCTCTGCATACCAAGGTTCATTCATATCCCCGAGTACTTGGGGTCTACTCACACATGAAGGCAACGAACATCATAACAATGACAATGGAATACATGGATGAGAGATTCAAATGATACACCAAAGGATCCACTAGGGTTCTTGATGTTGCCGATGATAAGGATGTGGATGGTGGATGGATGGAAAATTCTACATCCTTACTTTTGGGGTCGAGGGCGCTCCCCAGCCATCACCACATCCCCTAGTCATTCGAACAAGGATAATGATGGGGACTATGACCAGGGTAACAAGCAGGATAAAAGTACCGAGAAAGATGATGACCAGGACGGGAAGAGGCATAAGAATAACTAGATGATTCCCCGCGCGTTGTTGCGGGAACTCTTAGTCATGGAAGCACAATAAGTTGAATAACTTTGTTTACAAAGTAGGTATATGGTTATAAGATGAAAATATTGCAATAGCCAGTGGACACAATAGTTGGAATATGATTATAAAGGTAACAAAATGTGAATTATGTGAGCTAGTTAAATGTTAATGTATATAAACATAGTAAGAATAGTGATTTCAAAATGGAGACGCAATGAAACGCAACAACCATGTCAGAACACATTGCTTGCCCAAGAACAACCATGTCAGAACACATATAATGGACTCAAGCTATTAAATGAAAAAAAAAACAAGAAGACGACCAAATGCAAAGGATAATAGGACGAACGATATGTTGGAAATATGCCCTAGAGGCAATAATAAAAGTATTATTATTATTCCTTGTTCATGATAATTGTTTGCTATAATTGTATTATCCGGAAATCGTAATACACGTGTGAATACATAGACCACAATATGTCCCTAGTGAGCCTCTAGTTGACTAGCTCGTTGATCAATAGATAGTCATGGTTTCCTGACTATGGACATTGGATGTCAATGATAACGGGATCACATCATTAGGAGAATTATGTGATGGACAAGACCCAATCCTAAGCATAGCACAAGATCGTATAGTTCGTTTTGCTAGAGCTTTTCCAATGTCAAGTATCTTTTCCTTAGACCATGAGATCGTGTAACTCCCGGATACCGTAGGAGTGCTTTGGGTGTACCAGACGTCACAACGTAACTGGGTGACTATAAAGGTACACTACAGGTATCTCCGAAAGTGTTTGTTGGGTTGACACGGATCGAGACTGGGATTTGTCACTCCATATTACGGAGAGGTATCACTGGGCCCACTCGGTAGTGCATCATCATAATGAGCTCAAAGTGACCAAGTGTCTGGTGACGGGATCATGCATTACGGTACGAGTAAAGTGACTTGCCGGTACCGAGATTGAACGAGGTACTGGGATACCGACGATCGAATCTCGGGAAAGTAACATACCGATTGACAAAGGGAATTGTATACGGGGTTGTTTGAATCCTCGACATCGTGGTTCATCCGATGATATCATCGAGGAGCATGTGGGAGCCAACATGGGTATCCAGATCCCGCTGTTGGTAATTGCCGAGAGCCGTCTCGGTCATGTCTGCATGTCTCCCGAACCCGTAGGGTCTACACACTTAAGGTTCGGTGACGCTAGGGTTGTATGAATATGAGTATGCAGCAAACCAAATGTTGTTCGGAGTCCCGAATGAGATCCCGGACGTCACGAGGAGTTCCGGAATGGTCCGGAGGTAAAGATTTATATATAGGAAGTCTTATTTTGGTCGCCTGAAAAGTTTCGCGCGTTATCGGTATTGTACCGGGAGTGCCGAAAAGGGTCCGGGGGTCCACCTGCCCCGGGGGGCCACATGGATCATCATCAACCTCTCCTTCCCCCTTGTTGGATCAAGAAGGAGGAGACGTCATCCGCTCCGTACGTGTGTTGAACGCGGAGGTGCTGTCCATTCAGCGCTAGGTCATCGGTGATCTGAATCACGGCGAGTACGACTCCATCATCCCCATTCCATTGAACGCTTCCGCACGCGATCTACAAGTGGTATGTAGATGCAATCACTCTCTCATGACTCGTTGCTTAGATGAACTCATAGATGGATCTTGGTGAAACCGTACGAAAAATTTTAATTTTCTGCAACGTTCCCCAACATGATAACCAAACATGCTAGTGCTCTTAGTTTTCCGTCACCCCGTGGTTCTTCTGTTGTTGTGATTAGAGACATCCCAAGCTCCTTTCATTACCAACCTCGGTAGTTACAGATTGGCGACTGTATAACTCCAGTATAGCTTTCATCCTAAAACACTACATAAGATCATCCAAGTTTAAAATTTGCTAAATGCAGTAAGCAGATTAAGGTAATCATTGAAGAGCAAATATATCTTACCTTCCATTTGATTCTAGAACCAGCCAATTGAAGCTGACTTTCCTGAGTAATTGACACCTAAATTGGCTAACAAACTAAGAGTGAAATTACGTAACAGCAAGGCAAAAAGTTAGAGGCTAACACAATCAAGAAACAATGTAGTAATAATGATGCCAAAAAATCATATTAGGTTTTATTCTGTGACATACAACAAAGCAAACTCACCAGGGAATGAATGAATAATCAGGCATGTATCATGGATAAACATCACCATTGTTGCTTCACGCTCGGCTGATATCTAAAATAACAATATATGGGCTGCAGTGGCTGGCACCTTAAGTAAAGTGGCACATAGTGTCCGACCAGTTTGCTTGCTCAAGACATACCTGATTGAAGGAAATAGTGGTACCTTAATTAGCAAATCATCCAAGAAAATCGTAGAGGAGAAGAATCTTTTGCTCCACACAAATACATTGTTCATGTCTAATTGAATTCGGGAGTTCACATCACACATAATAAGCACACTAAAATAAACTCCATGTGAGATCACTTCTTATATGAGAAACATACTGAATAAAGAGCACTTGTGAGTTCACATTTAACAGTAGTAATCTAGCAAATTCTACGGACCAAGAGAGGATGCCTAAGCCGAGTTGTGAGGGCGATCCGGGGGTGGGCTGGCTAAACACACTGGCGGGCTGGAAGCACGGAGATGCGGACCCGATCAGTCACCATGATCTAGCGGGTAATTAACGACAGCGTGACCTGGCCATCGGCGGCGCACACGGTACTGATCACATCAATTCAAGGTTAGTTGCAGAATTACCTGGAGTCCATGGCGCCCGTACTCCGCCGTCGATCAAAGCATGAACTCTGACGGCTTCACGTCACTGCTCACAAGATGCTTGTATATGCGGCTGATAGGACCAGTAGTGCAGTGGCATCGATTTGGCCAGGTCATCACTGTTAACTGTATTCTCCATAAGGAAATAACAGAGGATACTACATCTTATATGTGAGCATTAATCATCCGCAGTTTAGATAAGAGAAGCGGGAGAAGCGTCGGCCTGCAACCAAACCGATGAAGGTAGGCATGAAAATCCTCAACAAGAACATTGATTTGGAGGCTTGCTCCCTCGCCACCTCAGCACGTCTTCCCACCGTCCACCTGCAGTAGTAGGCTCCTCTATCAGCCTTGGCGAGGAGAATATGATAAAATCAAACGGAATCAGACAGCCGCAGCTACACTCCACCATGGACTGCCATGCTCCTGTCTTCTCTCTCCCCCACAGCCGCCGCCATATCTTATATGCTCTGTCAACCAAGACAGTTGCGACAGAAAGAGGAAACGTCAACCTGGAGCTGTGAATTGCAACCTGACTTTGGCCGATCCTGCCTAGAGGAGATCAGGAAGGGGATACGAACGTAACATCATAGCATCGAATTGAGCAAATCATAAAGCAATTCCAGAGTCATGGAGACGGAGAATAAATACTCAGGGACCTTGTAGCAGAGGAACACGCGACGCTTTTGGACTGCCGTCCCGCGAGCTTCTCCTTGCCGAGATCCTCCCACTGGAAACTGAACTCCTCGTCCAGATCAGGGGTCGTGGCGGGGATGGCTGCTTCCGATCGGTCCGAGGCACCGAAGGCGAGTAACACCAGCGAACGTGCGGCGAGCACACCGGTGGTAAGAGAAGGATGGGCGCCCTCACGCTGAGGTTGTCGTACAGCCGCCACACCGCGAGGATTGGGGAAAATTTTCTACGGTGGTGAAGAAACTTAAGTGGAGAAAAAGTAGCGGGATAGTGCGCTTTGGTGGGGGCCAATAGCTCATGTGCGACGTTTTTCATGCGAATTGGAAGGAGTGCGATGTAGTTTAAATAAATGGCTGTGATACGACGTTTTCGAAGCCAACAATAGCTCCAATGCGACATGGCTCTGTTTAACCGTGAAATGAAAAACACGAGGGGTTAGCGATTTGAGTTATGACACGCGGGACCGACCAGTTAGTTGCATGCGGGTGGGACCCACAACTTATCCACACAAGCATGCCCGTGCTCATCAGCGTGCCCCGATCCGAGCCACCCACGAGCCCGAGCCAGCCCGCCCCCTCCATTGCTTGCCCTGCCCCTTTCCTTTCCCACCTTCTTCTTCCTCTGCTCCGCAACGGTTACCGCCGACGAAAGTGATGTCTACCTCGACTTCGCCACCCGCCAATCATGGATTTAGCACGGTCCACTGACGTTGACAAGATGCCCTGATTGCCCGCGCATGGAGCCTCAGAAGCGTTTGACTTGTGTGAGGGAAGAAAATGGCAACCGTGAGCGTGAGTTTGTGAAATGTTTGAGCAAGCCACAGCCGGGGCAGGTTAGATCTGTGTTCTTGACCAATCCTATGGTCTAATTTCTCCCGATTTCTTTCTTTTTTTCTTCGAATTAGGGCGGTGAATCTGGGTGGTGGATCTAGGATTCATGCGCCGCCGGCCCCCTGATTTTCAGGTTCTGAAGAAATGTGGGCATTTTGAGTGGCTCGATGACTATGATGAAAGGTTGAAATTGGAGGGATCAACCCCAAACCAAGAGCTCAATTTTGGGGGGCGGCTTGCCGTGGAACAAGCCCCCAATTTTGCGGATAGAGCCGATCCGATGATGAAGTGTGCAGAACTGAAGTGTGAATTGAAGAAAATCGGCAAGCAACTAAAACATCTGATCGATTTGAAGCAGCAAGCAAATATGATGCCTGGAGCATTTTATGGTTGTGTCATTGCTATGGGTTTATTTTACTTGATGTTCATCAATCTCTAGAATTTGTTAGAGTTTCAGTTAGTTAGTCAGCTAGTTTCAGGGGTGCCCAGTAGCCAGGGATCATTTGTTAGATGAATTTGAATTTGTGTGTAGCAAAACTTGCTTGAATTATTGTAATGATATTTTGAGGGGTCCTATTCCGTGTTCATGCTCTGTTTCCTCTGTTTTTGTTCTTCAGTTAACAGAGTACACACCCAAATTTAGTTTCAAGTAAAAAAAACTGGGCTGCCGAATAGATGTTGGGCCGTGAGAAAATGGGCCCTGAGAAAATAACCATGCCCAAATAGAGACCAGCCCACCCGCGTAAGTGCACCGGCCCACCTCTAACTTCGGCAAATAAAATGTTACTTGTTTTTTACTTTGGCATTTTTCTTGCACTAAATTTTGTGATGGATCATTTTCTCATGCACTAAAACTAATGCATGTCTACGGTTCCATGAACTAAATGAGTTGCATGCTTGCATGAAGTGCCCGAAGTAAATTAGTTTGCATTTCCTAATTGCACCCATGTCCATAGTGGGTTTGCATGGGGCTCCTAGTTGCATGTCCATGGTTTGGCCAATATTTTGAAGATGGTGTGTGTGGTAAGGGCGCCCGTGTGGTGATTGGGGTGTAGAAACCCGGACCCGTGGCAACCCATAGTAATACACGAATAAGAAGCAAAAACAACCCATAGCAATCCACAAATAATAGCACGGAACACACAATATATATAGTAGCATAACGATTATATAGAAGCATAAAGATTCCAACCCATAGTTCCACGATAGCCTTACAACTCCATTATAGCCTTACAACTTAAAGTACTAATAAAACTTAATAATAGTAGCATAACGATTACAACTTAAAAAAACTAATACGATAGATCTCGCTAGATAGATAGGGGGCACCAAACGCGGGTTCTTCGGGTTCTTCTTCTCCTCCTCCTCCGGGGCCACCTCGCTCCTCCGGGCGCCGCCCTTCACTCCTCCCCCCCCCCCCCCCGTTGTTGATGGGGTACGGGAGCGTGTGCATAACGCCGTTGTTGGGGAAGATGCCGTTGAAGTCGGTGTAGATATTGTAGGTTGTGAAAGCTATAAACTCACAACCAACCCAATACGCTCACCCGAGGAGATGGAAAGCATCGAAAGGGTTAGTGAACGTGGCGAGGAGCCCAACCACAATGCAGTTGTGGTTGACCTCCTCAAGATGGTACATCCGAGGAGAGCCGCGGGGGAGGTGGCGGAAGCCGCCCCAAGGAAGAACTCCGTTAACTCCTTGCGCCTCCACCTCGAGATCACCCAAACCCTAAGGGTTCTCTCTACATACACTCCGTCCGGGTAGAGCCTTTCCGGCACGGTTGGGGGGAAGCGGTAGGTGGGGCCGGTGTACTGCATGGTGGTGGGGTGGCCCGAGGGCTCGATCGGGTTTGCTGGAGAAGAAGGAAGAAGGAGGGCAGAGGAGGCGGATGGGGTGTGGATGATGAGGGAGAGGAAGACGATAGTGCCCGGCTTAAATAGCCCAAGTGCAACGTGGTTTCACCCCGTAGAATTAATGGGCGGGCGACGTTTGGTGGGGGCGTGGCGCCCCATGAAAGTGTGTACACGAGGGGGTGGCGGCGTTTGGTGGGAGCGTGGGAAACGTGTTACGAACCTTCTGTGCCACCGGACGCGGGTCAAGGGGGACGGGCTCACGCACGCGTCTGTTCCGTCGTGGGTCAAGGGGGCACGCCTGCTCCGGGTTCTCTGCGTGTGCCGCCCATGCATCATGCCCTAGCCCATTCTTGCTAGTGCCTGGCTAGAGGGCAACGTTCGGTCGATGGGGGGCCCGTCGATGGGAGACGTGACAATAATGGACGCCTTCATTTGCCCATCTAGTAACGGGCACCACGCCGTTTGAACTGCATCGATACCCACATCGATACCCCATGCCAGTATTGCGTCCTCAAAGAGGAGCACACCATGTACAGCACGCCATGCAGCGTTGGCTTTTTGGTTGTCTTCATTGGGCTGGTGCATTGTGGCCGGGTGCATGCTTTGATGCGACAATGCATTGGTTCTAATGGTAGGCATGTGACAGCTTACTGTGTCGATAGGGGTGGCGGAGCAGGGCTACGTCGAGGGCATGCATGCAATGCACGGGCGCAGTTCTGCGGGTGGGCATGCATGCTGCGGGTGGGCTCAGGCACGCATGCAATGATGGAAAGGGCACTGCGTAGGCTTGGTCCATGCACCGCGTCAACTCTTGCCGTTGGATTCAAATGAACGGTCCTAATGCCCCAACGAGAGAGGTTGATCCAAACCCCACCGATTCAACCAATCAGCGCTTCTCATGCGGATCGATGCACACTGATTCAACCAATCAGCACGTCTCATGCGGATCGATGCACACTGTAGCTAACCCTAGCGCCTGATCTCAACCGTCCACGCACAATGATCGACGGCCCAGTAGTGTGCAGGGTTTTGAGGGGTTTTGAGGGGTTTTGGCTGATTAGGGTAGAGCATAACTAATTCAAAAAAATCGAAAAAATATAAAACTTGCGCACATAGTCTTATTATGTCGTGTAGTAACGAGAAAAAAAATATAAATATGGTTTACATACATTTTTACTTAAAAATCCTTCACAAAATTGTCATTCCTCGAACAATGTAGTATGGAGTTCAAGGGAGATAGTAGTGGGCACCCGAGAGAGTAGGTGGGGTTTTGAAAATGAAAAGTGTGAAAACCTCACCAAAACTTGATTTTGGATTGACTAAGAAAGATCTTAACTTACTTTTCTCATTTTCTATTAAACTTGTTATATATATAATTTTCTATTAAACCTTGTTTTCTCAAAAAAAAGGAAAATAATAGAAAATTAATTCAATAAATAGTGAGACTTTAGATTTACACTATATAGGTAGAACAGATGTGTAGAAAAATTATTTGGCTGGTTTAGACAAGGTGCCAAAAAAACTTGCTTAAATATGAGGCCGTTTACCCTACCTTTGGAGGTCATTTGAGACACACTTTTCATGACTATGAGTTCAACTTACCAAAAGAGCTCGGAATGATCAGCAAGCAAACATAATTTCAGTTGAGGTACTTTAGATGGCATTAAAACATCAATACCCCGTCCCTAATTCAAATTTGAGCCCAAATTTTAATTTAAATTTGAATTTTATTTGGCTGGTAGGTACCAACAAACAAGTTCGAATAGAAATACGGGGATACATAGTGACTATCTACGCATCAAGTTACAAATATTATTACATGCCCCAAATTTTCAAACTGTTCTCTGTTCTACCTCCTACCACGTCGCGTGCCCTTCTTCACCTTAGCACTTCTTGTTTTTGGTTCTACTACACACACAAGTTCACTGATCATCTTGGTTTTCTTCACTGGTCTTTTCAACACCTCGCCAACACCCTCATGATCAGTGTCTTCAGTCTCAGTATTGACAGCAGTTTCAGTTTCTTCGGTGTGTACCTCAACATGGGTTTCTTCAGTCTGAACCTCGACACGCTCAGGTTCAGTGTCAACCTCGAGAGCAGTTTCTTCGGTGTGTACCTCAACATGGGTTTCTTCAGTCTGAACCTCGACACGCTCAGGTTCAGTTTCAACCTCGAGAGCACTTTCTTCAGTCTGAATGTTGACTGTAGCAGGATTTTCTTCAGTCTGCTCAGGCTCAGGCGCACTCTCTTCTTTCTACCGCCATTGACTCTTGCTTTTTTTGTTGGCCAACACTGTTCAACAACAAGGGGTTGACTTGCTCGCTTCCTCCTAGCCATTGGGAAAATGTTATACATATAGTATTAAAAAAAAAGCACCAAATCAAAACACAGACAAATAAACAAGAACATACTTTGGCTTATCAGGAATGTAACGGCATTTGACAGATCCCACTCTGTGCCCAAGTTCCTGGCGCAACTTGCATCTGTTTCTGTTACCTTTTTGGGCCCTTTTTAGCTTTCCATCTTTCTTTCCCTTCTTAGTACTCCCACCTTTCTCAAACCATGCCTTGAATCTACTCTGTTTAGGCCTGCCAGCCATTCTTTTCGTCAAGGGAGGACACATGGAAAATTCAATGTCCACTTCAGGCCACTGAGACTGATCTGTAAGTGCTGGAATCGGAGTAGCATATGCAGCTTTGAATCTTGCTAACGAATAATATTCATGCAAATATGCATGCATGTTTATCTTCGGTTGGGATGCTAAGAAGAGAATGGCATGCTCACATGGTTTACCAGTGTGTTGCCACTCGAGGCAAGTGCAATCATGCAATTCAGTGTTAACAACATGTCTCCTTCCAGTTTTGTTATCTCTAACTTTAGCACCCCAAGGTGAAGATTTTTCAACAAACAAATGTGAAAGATTTCTGCTCCTATTGACCGCCTGTTGTACCACTGCTGGAAGCTTATCACCTTGCAGACAATCACCTATCCTTCTTCTCAATTCCCACTACCGCATGAGCATGATCCTGATTTGGTCAACCATGTCATGCACAGGCAAATCAATTCCCACAACCGCATGAGCATGATCCTGATTTGGTCAACCATGTCATGCACATGCAAATCTTTTAACTCCTTCACCTTTTTTGTTGAAACTCTCTGCCAAATTGTTGTTGATGTGGTCACACTTGATGGCAGTGTTGAATGTTGACCTGCACCATAACAAAGAATGGTAGGTATTCAGCCATGGACCAAACTCATCACATGCTGCCATTATCTTATCAAGATGATATGTGTGTGCATGTCTAGTGTAAGATCTTGCTGCTGGCCACATGCGCCCAAATTCTTGTCCTCTAAATTTTTTGATCAAATTCATCCACAAATGACCGAAGCACTCCTCTTGCTCAGCATGTGGGAAAACATTTTCACTGAATTTTCAAGCCCCTTACATGCATCTGTGTATAGCCAAAGGTGACACTGGCCCTAGGCATCTTTTCAACTGGATCATTAACCATGTCCATGAAGCCTCTGTTTCTGACTGAAACAAGCCAACAGCAATAGGAAACATCCAGTTCTGTCCATCTAGAGCATTGCATGCTGCCAACTGACCATTCCACTTGCCTGCCAAAAATGATGAGTCTATGCTCAAATATGGACGACACCCTGCTTTGAACCCATCGATGCAAGGCTTCAAAGCCATACAAAACTTGGAGAACTTGACTTCACCAGAGGGTGATACCTCTGTATCTATCTCCACAACACTGCCAGGTGACCTCTTTTCCACCTCTTCTTTGAAGTTGTAAAGCATCCTAAATGTATTTGCCCAATCACCATTTAAATTTTTCATTGCCCTTTGTTTTGCCTTCCACGCTGTGTTATATTTCAGTTTAATGGGGTACATCTTTTCCATGTCTACTTTGAGTTTCTTGGCAGTAGCGTTTGGTGTTTTGGCTAAAATTGGGGTGATCTTTTCTGCAACCCAAAGTTGTGATGTCATGGTTGATACTGTCTGTGAACTTGTAATACAAGTATGTTGATTGGGGATTTGGTTAACCTGACAAGATTTCCATCAGGTTGCAGTCTAGCAGATATGTACCACTTGCAAGGCTTCACACTACCATCAAATCCTCTGCACCTCGCATAAAACTTCTTTCTATCAGTCCAAACAGTCTTGGCATCAAACTCATGTTTCACTGCATAAGTCTTGAAACACATCCTAAACTCCTTCATGCTTGAGAACAACTTGCCTACTTCAATGACAGGGTTTTCTTTGTCATACACATGCACCAGCTCATCATCATGTGCATCATCTATTTCATCTGCAACTTGTTCCATCAACTGTCCATCTACTTCTTCATCAGCATTAGTAGGCAAACTAGATTCACCCTTCTCTTGCTTATCTCTGTCATCAACTGGAATGTCAAAAAGTTTAGCCATCTCAATGTCAGGCATTGGTGCAATGACCAAATCAGTAGGCTCATCTAATTCAACTACATTCCAATCAACAGTTGCTGCAGTTTCAGTTTCAGTTCCAGTCGCATGTCCCACTTCGGCTATTACTGTAAGTTCAGTACACATGGGAATCAATGGCCTCTGTGTAGCCCAATCATCGTCTACCATCTGCGCAGCCAATTGTGATGGCACATATCCAACCTTCGAAAAAATGTTCAGATCAACGAGCTCAGCAAAAAAATTAGCCCGTTTGCTTGTCCAGCCGTTTTGCCGATCGATTTCTTCAACAATCTGTTCACCATCTTCTATTTTAACATACTCTCCTTTCCAATCATAAAACCGCAACAGTGATACTTCTTGCTCTGGACCCCAAACAATATTCTCCCCAATTTTTTCCACCCATTTCTTCACTGCCGTCTCTCCCATGTTCTGTAGAACTTGTTGATCAATATCTGTAAACTCAACCTCCCATTTAACAATTGTGTCTCTCTCCATGTTCTGTACGCTACCATCAACTAATTTTGCCTTTGATGGAAAGAAATTGACTGTCAATTCGAAGGTCCGAGCGGCAGCATCCCCTCTGTCAGTGGCGGACAGTGTGAGCCCGTGAGATAGAGCAGACGAGGCCACCCCCTAATTGCATGCAAAATTGGATCGGAGAGAGGCGCATTACCTATTCGAAGTTGAATCTGGCGGCTCCATCTCAGTATGCCCACGGGCTCCCCTCACAACCTATCGATTCCGCAAGCGAAAACAGAGGAAACGAGCTGAGATCTACGTGCCCGAGAGAGGAACGGGAAGGCGGCTAGGGTTTGAATTCACTCACTATTTTCTGAGGACGAAGGCTTCGCCGCCGTTGAGAACGAGGGCTCCGCCGCCGCCATCGAGAATGCAAGATCCGCCGCCACCGGAGAAGAAAGGGGGCAGAGTGGCGGGCCCGGCACGGTCGGGCGGCAGGGCACGGTCAGCTGTTTTGAGGAACAATTAAGTTGGAACCACATGTCCTAACATAAACGGGCGGGCTTTGTTGACGACCAATTTAACCACATTTAACAGCCATGTCGTGCGTGGGCTATTTACCTGCTCAAATGTGTCGCACCATAGCCATTCGCTCGAACAACGTCGCACACTTGCCAATTCACCTCAAAAACGTCGCACATGAGCTATTGGCCCCTTCGATGGGGGCTCCATCAAAGAAAGGAAGCGGCATGGTCAGACGTGGGCGTAGCGTGGGGAAGAGCAGAGCGGAGGAACGGCGGGGGTGGGCGGAGCTCCATTGTTGATTGGCTGGGTGAGATCCGGCTGGGTGGGATCCGATCCTGCGGGAGGGCCGGCGGCTGTGTGAGATGCGGGATGAGCGACGTGACCGCACGGAATAAGATGATTGGCTGCTTTTTGAAACTGAATAATGACGTGGCACATCGCTAATGTGGATAGTGTGCATGATGAGAGAATAGAAAGTAGTGTGGAGCAACTTTTTAAGAATGATAGATAAGATTAGTGACAACTCTGCTAACAAGTCATCCATCTCCTCTTTAGCACCACCACCAATGACCACTGTATCCACTTTGCACTCACCTTGTACTGCTATAAAATTTGGTTCTTTTGTAGCGCGCTCGGCATCACCTCAGCTATGGGAGTGATATGGTGGAGGAAGAGGAAATAGTGGGGCAGCAGGCCCTGCCTCCTCTTTTCGCCACCAACAACTTGTAGTGGAAATATGTTCGACACCATAAGTGATTCTTCATCATCGCCGCCATTGCCGTAGTTGGGGTCACCGCCCGGTTTCACCTCGACCCCTCCTGTGAAGAGAATTGGACGAGAGGCACCCGAGATTGTTGGGGGTTTTAAGCTCGTAGTTGTCTTTTTTTTAGAAAGGAAGGATGACTCCCGGCCTCTGCATCTGGGAGATGCATGCGGCCACTTTATTAATTATTCTCGAGGACCTTACAAAGTATTACAACAATATGCCTGAATCCGCCATCTTGGCAACAATTGCCGCTACTCCTATCCAAATGATGAAGGCGTGCTAGCTGGGCCACTACCCAGACCACTCATCTAAGCCTGACATTAAAATGATGGGGGTGCTAGCTGGGCCATTACCCAGACCACTCACCTAAGCCTAACATCAAAAGTCGGAAGCCCCAGCCGAGCCACATACCGGATCTGGGGTACAAACCGGACCGACGCCCTCGTGTATCGTCGCCGCCATCTTCCACAGGTCCGTCTTCAGAGCAAATATTGAGGCTTCTACCTTGTCTGGCCACTCAGCCATCAACGTCACCACGACACCAGACAACTTCGTCCTCCTGCACGAGTCCATCGCCACACATCGGACGCCGAATCTCCATTGCGCCACGCCGCCGAGATACACCGCCATCAATGAGTAGAATGAAGCACCGCTCCGCCGAGTCCGGCAGGGCTGCTGAAGACCAAGCACCGTGGAAGAACGACTCCGAGGCTGAGCACATAGGCGGCAGAGCGCCAACGAACCGCCACCAGTCGAACTCCGATCACGCCACCAACCGCCGCCAAGCAACCAAAGCATCACATCCACTCCAAGCTCACCACGAACGACACCCCCAAGAGGGTGACGACGCCCGGAGCGCCGCTGTCGCTCGATCCTGCAAGGATTTGGGCTTTTGCCCGGCATACGAGCTGGTTGGGAGGAAGAGGGGAAGGAGGCATCCTGGATGGCGCCTACAAGAAGGGTACGACGCCCTCGGGCGTCGCCGCCGACGTGACTAGCACTGCTGGCCTCGGATTTCTCTGGAGCCACCTCCCACCTCCAGCCGCCAAACAGGTACAACTCCGGCGACAAAGGACGTCCAAAGCAGGACCATCGGAGGCAGCCCTGGTTGAAGCAGACGGAGGCCTTCAGATCTGGATCGGGCGCCACCGAGACGCCCGCACCACTGCCGCCACCTGCCGCCGCCTCGCCGCCCCCGCGGCCGAGGAAGAACGGCTAGCACCAACGAGCACCGGTCACCGTAGACCCGACATCGATCCACCAGCCGAGGCCGCCGCCACGGATCCAAAGCCCCCCGAGGAAGAACGGGGCGGCCATATCATCACCGCCACCTTCACCGGCGGCCGAGAGGCGAGCTGGCGGCCACCTCCGGTGGCGATGTGGGACAGGAGAGGTGGGGGAGAGGGTCGGCGGTGGGCTAGGGTTACGCCGCCCGAGTCGCCCCTGCGGGAGAGAGAGCTTGTAGTTGTCTGCTACCCCGTCTCTGCGCTTGACACGACGCATGTCAGGGACGCTGACTCCTCCTCGAACATGCAGTCCGGTGGTGCGTGCTCCTCGGGCCAGGACCTCGCCTGCGCTTGTGCTGCTTGCTTTCGGCGTGCCTTCGCCGTCGCCCCCGCAGACGCCTGTGGTTTTGCCGAAGCGTCCTTGGATAGTCGCCAGTACGTGTGCTGGAAATGCATGCATGCAGCCTATGGTTCGCTCAAATGGATGTATATACACATATTTCAGTGCTAGCTACATTTTTTCTGAAAAAGGGTCCCCCCTCCTTTGTATTATAAAGCAACCAGCTCTGATACATCCAACGATAGGTGCTGGGGCAGAAACAGCATAAGCACGCCCCAAAAAAACAACAGAGAAAGTGTAAAAGAAACAAATGCCGACAAGGGAGGATCAAAGAAAACGGAGAAGAATCGCAACCACTGCGCCCGCCGAAGAACACCCACCAAGCTCCTAGACTCCGAGACCGGTACCAACCAACACCTCCAAGAAGGGACGCGACGATGACGGCGCTGCTGCTAATGGTTTCCCCTGTTACGCGGCGAGAGGAAAGGAACCCCAACGCCCTCCAGGAAGGTCTGAAGGCACCCGCAGGCGCCACCGCGACGGTTTTGAGGCCGACAGAGATTTCTCCATATCCCAACCTCCACCTCAGGTGCATCGGAGCCTGCCACCAAACAGACCACCACCCTGCGCCAACACGGACTTGGAAGCTTCCCACACCGTCTCACCACAACAATGCGAGGAGGGGCCTGCACGATGAAGAAGAGGAGCCGGGACTAGGGGCAACACCACCGTCGGCACGCTGGAGGTTCCAACCTCCACCATCAAAAATGGTAACCGACCGGACGCAATAGCAGGAGCAAACCAGGCCCGTGGCCACAGGCCCGACCGGGACTTTAGATGCCCGTAAAGCTCCCGCCTTCGCGCTGCAGAAAGCACGCCGTCTGCGACGCCGCCCGCTGTCCAAGCCGCTCCTCCTCACCTCCGCACAGAAAGCATCATGGCCGCGGCAACACGACCAGTCCGCCCCGTCGCCAAGTGGAATCACCAACACCACGCTAACCGCCGCCCACCTCCACCGAGGGGCCGGACCGCCATCGGCTTAGCTCCACCAGTGCTGCACGCCCGCGACGGAGGGGACCAATCACAACCGCCGAGAGACTGAAGCCGGACCCTAGCCACCACCCATGCTGACCACGGCCCACGCCGCCTATGCAGTTCCACCGCCAAGACGCCACCTGAACCCGCTTATGCACGCCCCACCACGACAGCCGTCGCGCCACCGGCTGATCTGCAGCAGAGGCAACCAGGGCAGCCACCACGACCCAC
Source organism: Aegilops bicornis (assembly GCA_021605145.1). NCBI lineage: Eukaryota > Viridiplantae > Streptophyta > Magnoliopsida > Poales > Poaceae > Aegilops > Aegilops bicornis. Next base: position 841,504,186 of record CM038675.1, read on the forward strand.
AGGCAGCCACCCGGCGCCTCCCCGCCGGCCGCACAGGGAGGGGCCAGGGCCGCGCTTGCAAGGCCAAATCCGGGCCCGATCCACACCCATGCCGAAGCACGGGAGCCCCCCCCCCCCCCCGGCGCCACAGCGGGCCACCGCGCAACCGCCGCGCCACGAGCCGATGCCCCACCACCGCATTGCAGCACCTGCCACCACACCGCCTATAGGAGTCGCCGATGCCGCATCGTCGGGCCCCGTGTCCGCCCGACACCCCTGCCCTAGTCTGGTTGCCCCGCGCCAACCACCACCGAGGGGAGAGGAGAGACGGAGCCCCGCCACCAGCTACCGCGAGGGGCTTTGCCATGGCGGCTCCGACCAGCGGTGGCTCCGGCTGGCGGCGGCGGCGCGGGAAGGCAGAGAAGGGCACGGGAGGTCGGATCTGGTGCCGCCGCCCGGGTCGCCCACGAGGAAGCAACGCGGAGGCAAGGGGGGATTTCAGATCTCGACTCGAAATTTCTCGCTCCCACACAATAGAGCGAGCAATTACACATTAGACCCGCAATTAATATGAATCAGAGGGATTAGTAAATTAACTGTAGTATATACAACATTTGTATTGACACCTCAACACATACTTGTTTAAATAAAAAACGACGGGTCTATTTTGTCAGTAGCCTAGAAAAGAAATGCCGTCATGGTCTTCCTCATCATGGCTGGGTCGGCGCACACTACAACTGTGGCTGGACCGCTGTCCGAAGCTAGATGTTGTATCCAAGCTCCGTCGACGGGTGAACTTTGTCAGGGAGGCGTCCTCGTTGGTGACGGAGGGCTTTAGGGCGTTGTTGTAACCGCCGATAATGATCAGGACGACGATTGTAGCGATACCAATGACATATGTTAACAATCCATTCTACCAGCCTCCACTCCATGCACAGAGTGGTAGTGAGTGACATGATATTAATTCAATATGTTGTACTTCCTTCCTAGTATGTTCGTAGAATGGAGGGGGCTTTGTAGCCACTGGTGGATCACCACGGAAATATTCAGGGTGGCTGGCATAAGTAGCCACCCCCCCCCCCCCCCCATCTACTAGAGGTGGATGTGGTGATTTGTTCTTTGATCCTCCTTCCATAGAGATCTGTGATGAACAACATGAAGGAGCGGCCGATGCCGTCCACGGTAGTGAGCAGGACATACATTTGAAAATCATTATCTTTGCTCCAGGTAAGTGGCGGTTTTGAGAGGAATGTGCGGTGGCCCGTCATGGGGTCGCACACACATAAGTGAGAGTAGTGTTTGGACTTGGGTCGTATGTTGGGACAGATGCTCCTGAGGATGAAAAGTACGCCTTAACATGTCAGAGGTTCGTATGGTCCGATGATGCCGTTGCTTGCATTCTGCGGCATGAATGACGAAAGGTGGCCGTGGCAAAAACACGTAGAGGCTGGCGTTGATGAGTGGACAAGAGTGAGGGCTTGTTCTTTGTAGGTACCATAAGTGGATTAGACGAGGATGTTGGACCGACTTGGTATGTTGGACATGCTGGAGCAAAAAAAAGGAAGGACCGAATTGGACTGGAAAACCTACAATTCAGTACATGCAAAGAAGGAAATACCGTAACGGTACGACCGATCAGCAGCCTCAGCCTGTTGCTGTCGGAAATGTATATATGGCATCAGCCAGTCCAGGAGGATCTGCTCGATAAGCTGCCGCCAGTGATGACCTGCATGTACGGCAGCATCCCTCTTACTCCTGAGGACCAAGGATCGTGCCCCCGTGCAGCAATACATGATTAAAATTCTTCATACAGAATCATCTGACGAAGCATCAGAATTCCCCAGAGATTTAGCTAGCAACTAGCCTGTGAACTGCCATGACTCGAACAATTATTCATGTTTTAACCAGACGTTGTGTAACTTCAGAAGAGAAGACCGAAATACTCCCTCCGTCCCAAAATTAGTGTGTCAACTTTGGACTAACTTTAGCGCAAAGTTGTACTAAGGTAGAGACACTTATTTTAGGACGGAGGGAGTATATGGTTGTCAGTTTTTTAGCGCGGTAAGGAATAGTACAGCAACACCCAAAAAAGTGACCATGTACTACTAACCTTATGTCAGTTTAACCTCGACGTATCTGCAGTTTTTACTACTTATTTTCTTCAGTAGCAAACTAAGTTCAGTTCAGTTACACGTGTTGTTGTACATGTTAAGTGAATAAGCCTGCAGCGAGCTGTGTTCTCGCTGTGGCCCGGTCTATTTTCCAGTTCAGTTAGTTAGCTATAGACCCGGCACGATACAAGCTTGTGGGATGGTGCGCATGAAACTATTGAACCATGGCAGGTTTTTCGTTGTTTCTGTTATGCAATGGAATAAAAGGAAAGACAGAAAAGACGCAAGAATTAAGGAGTCGGAAAACTGTCTCATGTGTTTGTGTTCCTCTGGGTTCAGATGGAGGCATCCACTGATCAGGTGTGTGTAGATCACGGCCCCAAAGCTGTCACCTTAGGACTTAGCACATCAGGATTCTCTGTTTAGTAAACTTCTCTCAGTCATTGTTTGTATCTAAGCATGTAGGTTGCATGGTACTACATGGATTCATTGCAGCCTCCTTCCCTGGGTTCACTAAGATTGATGCTGCCACGTAAAAGTGAATCGATGACATAGGAAAGCTTTCGCACCAATCTTTGATGGCGCGAGGCATGTAGGGAAGTAGGGCAAGTTCCAGAGCGTCTCAGAGCGTGAAGTTGCACATAATGCATAACAATGTCCAATCGCCAAAGTACCTATTACATGGAAAATCAACGCATAAAAACCAGGTAAATATATACTCCCTCCGTCTCAAAATAAGTGTCTCAACTCTAATACAACTTTGTACTAAAGCTAGTACAAAGTCGAGACACTTATTTTGGAACGGAGGGAGTTGTTGTTTTGTGGTTCAATCTTTGCATTATACCACTAGTAGAAACGGAGCTTTAAAACCGGTTTGTAAGGGCCTTTAGTGCCGGTTATGGAACCGGCACTAAAGTGTGGGCACTAAAGCCCCCCCCCCCCCCCTTTAGTACCGGTTCGGCACGAACCGGCGCTAAAGTGCCACCACGTGGCGTGAGCTCACGCCCTGGTATGGGGGATCTTTAGTACCGGTTGGTGTTACCAACCGGTACTAAAGGTTTTTTTTATTTTTTTTTTGAAAATTTTGGAAAAAAAATTTGATTTTTTTTCAATTTTCAATTTTTCTGAATTATTTGATAATTTAGTCTCTAATCACCTCTCTTAACTGCTCAAGTGTGGATCACTCATTCCAAATCATCTAACTTCCGGACCGGTTACCCATCCCTCTCACTACTCCAGCCCGAGCACGCTTAACTTTTGGGTTCTATTCTCCTTCGTTTGCAAGTCTGCACTTGTTGTTTTCCTGACAATAGTAAGACGTTAATCTTATTAACCCTCAGGAGTTTAGCTTGAGCATGAAGTCACACATTTCACCGTTTGAGTTTGAAACTATTATTCTAAAAAACAGTAATTATTTAGTAACGCTAATATTTCTTGAATAAGTTTGACCATAGTTTGACCACAGTTTGACCATAGTTTGACCATATTTGACCAAAATTCAAAAAATTGAATAATTATTTAGTAACACTAATATTCTTAAATAATTATGTAGTAACATTAATACTTCTTGAATAATTAGTTTGACCAGATTTAACCAAATTTTTTTAGAAAAACTGAAATTTGACCATATATTTTTTTCCTTTTGGAATTTGAGGATTCTAAAAAATTCCAAACAGGCCGTAGGCGGTCTCCATCGGATGCGGATTTTCGTGCTTAATTTTTTGATATATTATACTTTTTTTCCGACATCGTATGCAAAAGTTATAGCCGTTTTACATTTTCCCTACATTTTTTGCAAAACATGTCCAAATTTAAGTTTTCAAATTTTCCTAACTAGTAGATGTAGTAATATAACTTCCTCTCGAAAGATTTTATTTTCTGAAGTTTTTATCATGTTCTTTTGATTTTTTCAAAACTGAAATGGCGATACACGCGGGTGGGGGTAGAGTTTGAAAATTGCCCTATAGTGCCGGTTTGTGTCTTCAACCGGGACTATAGGTTAAGACTCTGTAGTGCCGGTTGGTGACGCAAACCGGTACTATAGGTTAGACCTTTAGTACCGGTTTGTGTCACAAACCGTCACTAAAGGGGCTCGTGGGGCCCTGGCCTGACGCCAGCCTGCCACCACCCCTTTAGTACCGGTTCGTGGCACGAACCGGTACTAAAGGTTCATTACGAATCGGCACTAATGCATAGCCATTCGAACCGGCACTATTGATCACATTAGTGCCGGTTTTTTTATAAACCGGCACTAATGTGCTTCACGTTTGACCATTTTTCTACTAGTGTACACGGGGCAGTGGCCATGTGAGGCGCAATAATTGGTAAGCTAGAAAGCATAATAGTGACTCCCTTGATACATCCGTATCTACACAAATCTAAGACAATAATTTTGAGACGGAGGGAGTACTTAGGAAAAAAAATTCATGGCCCTTAGACGGGAAGGCAAGTCAAACTCCAAAAGAAAGGGGTTCCACAATTTCTTGATCATGTGCATCTCCTTTGTCCCCAAATCAAGTAAAATGGTTTGGGTGCGAAAACCTGTTTGCACACCACAAAAGGGAAGCAACACGGCATTGCTCATCTCGCCGGAGTGCGTAAGCAAAATCTGAATAGGACGGTCGGAAGGAACATTGGGGAAAAACGAACGTAGCTTCGCCTCTTGGTTAATGACAGTATCTAGTGTCCAACCACCACAAGAGAGCTGATGCCACAAGGAGATAGTAGACCCAGCCACGACAAGCAGCCTTAGTAGAAGGCACCCGTCTGGTGACGAGTAGGACCTCAGGTGCAGCTGGTCTGCGTTGTAGTCAGTAATTTCGGGGCATAGGAACGGGAGTTCCAGCATGCCTGGCTCTGCCGCGTGAACGTCATAGGTGAGGATCTTGACATCCTTGTATAGTAACCAGTGGATGATGCCACCATGGAGGACAACTGGAGTGTCATTGCGGTCTATTTCCTTCCACCGCTCCATGAAGAAGCCTTCGTGGGTAGCGACAGGTCCCCATGCATCAGTCGAGGACATGAAGCTTTGGACTTTGATGGTGTGTGCACCTTTTTTCCGATGCCCATGTCGAGATCGCCGACAAATAGCAAAAAGGAGCATCCAATGCCGTCCGCTGCGGTGAGCAAGACAGACTTGCGAAAGCTTATGGTATAACTCAGGATGCCTGGCGCCTCAAACTCGAGGAAGGTACGGTGACCGGTGATAGGGTCGTAAATGCACATGCCAGAGCGGTAACAACGGTAGCGTCGTAGGAGGACCAGGCCGCCATGGGACGTCACGAGACAACACTTCCTAAGTAGGTCAACCAGGTCACACGACTTCAGAGGTGCCAAGTAGTTATCGAAGAAGGACACGGCAGCAGGCGTGCTGGGGTGGACCAAAGAGAGGAGCGGCAGCGGCAGCAGATCGGCCTTCAAATAATTTGTATTGAGTGAGGAGAGGATGCACGGGGGTATGGCACCTCCTTGTTTTGTGACGCGGCGGATGAAGGAGGGATCAAGGATATTGCGACGAAGAAGCTTGCAGACCGCGGCGCAGCGGACGAGGGTGACGGGGTCCGAGCTTGCGACGATCTCGAGCAGGATGTCCACCGGTAGAGTACATGGTGCCGGAATATTCCGTCGGCGTTTCCGTCGCGCCATGGTGCCTCCATACGATCTAGGTAGCGACGACCTGAAGAACAGAAGGAAAGGCGCCATTGCCATCCCCCGGCCTTATTGCTTCGTTATGTGGAATTAATTATGAAGAAAGAAAGAAAGAAAGGCGGCGAGATATTGGAGTTGGACTGCGAAACGAAACGTGACCGATGGAAAGCAATGCGTGATAGGCAGCCGTACATACGAATTCCTTTTTTTATCCTGCAAGAGAAGGAATCCAGTAGTCCTCGGGACGTACGTACGTAACCACCTGCTCTCTTTTTTTTGTCACATCGAGATTGGTACGTACTTTGCAGGTATTTTTCCGATTCATGCAATTGACAAATGACATGAACAAATGACAAATGACATGAATAAATGAGCGAACAAGCTCTTGTAATTGCTCAACTCACACTCCCATTGATCTACAAGTCAGTAATACACCAACTCTGACTGAATGTTTTCTTTACTTGAATAATTCCAAGCCCAGACTGCAGTGAATAGCAAAAAATTACCACATTACGGGTCATCGTTTCAAAAAACTACCGCTTTTTTTTCTTTTCAAAAAACTACCATAAAATTGTTCTGATGTTCTAAAAAACTACCATGTCGTACTGATGACTACTTTGGTTAACTTTAAACGTTATTATGACAACTCGGGTCCACTCGCCAGGTTGACCTTTAGTTTGACCATCGACAGGTTGTGACAGGTGGGGCCTAAGTATTTTTTTAGCAAACAAGTCCCTAAAACAAAATATAAAAGCAATCGGGTCCTTGAAAAAATGAAAAAAAAAGCAATCCCGTCTCCCGGGGAGCTCGTCGCCGTAGCGGGCCAGCACCACGCCGGCAAGCTCGTCAGGGCCGTCCAGCTCAGGCAGGGGCCGGCAGGAAGCAGCAGCTGTGGCGGGCTGGAACCGCCCGAGCTCCCTGGCTGCTCCCAGCCCGAGCTCCCCGCTCGTGCTCGAGCTCGCGGCCAGTGGCGGGGCGGCTATTTGTGTCCAACGGCGGGGCGGACCTAAACAGGAGGCAGGACGTCCATGGCGTGGTGGTGGTCGGCCCTGGAGGTGGAGGCCGTGGATGCGCTGGTCGTGGTGGTGGCCGGCCCGGAGGCGCTCCCCATGGCATGGTGGTGGTCGGCCCTGGCGGCGGCGGTCATGGCTGCGCCGGCCGTGGTGGTGGCCGGCCAGGAGGCGCTCCCCATGGCGTGGTGGTGGCCGGACCAGGCGGCGGCGGCGGCCGTGGCTCCGCCGGCCGTGGCGCTCGGGATTGAGAGATAAGGGAGAGAGGGGAGAGAGAGATTACTTACATGTGGGACCCAGCTGTAAGTTAATGGTCAAACAACAGTCAACAAATGGTCTGTTTAGGAGCGGGCCCGACCTATCATAAACGGGATTAATTCGAAGTCAGATGGTCATTTGGGTTTTTTGAAACAGCAGAACAATTTTGTGGTAGTTTTTTGAAAAGATTCAAAAAGCGGTAGTTTTTTAAAACGATGTCCCGTAATGTGGTATTTATCAAAAAAAAAAAGACCCATAATGTGGTAGTTTTTGCTATTCACTCCCCAGATTGTATTCTCCATTTACGCTTCAGGTCATTGTCAACCTACAGTAGTTTCCATGAGAAATATGTTTGTACGGTATAGCCACATAAAAACAATTGCAACAGTGAACTTGGGACACTGACTTGCAGAGCATTCTTCAATGATATGTTGCTTGGGCGAAAACAAGAAAGGATGGCCAATTCTTCAAGGCGACTGCTGGGCGCCGTCGGCCGGTCGGCCCCCAGCTGTAGGATTAGCTACAGATTAGGCCACCTCCAACCGTAATTTCGCCCCGTCATCTTATCCCCTTCGCGTCTGGCTCTGCGTTAACCAGCAACTCCCATCCATGGCGGACTCCGCGCTCGCTGCTGTGGGTGCTCGTCCTTGGCTGCCCATGCTTGCCGGTCAACGCCGCACCGGAGCTCGTTGCCCCCGGCCGCCCGCTCTCCTTCAATAGGTCGTGATCATCGCAAGCAGGCATGCTGCGTCCGATGCAGTATGGAGACGTCGTTGTCCCAAGCATCATGTGGCCGTTTGTAGCTTCACCGTCGTTGTCATGGCAACCTCGGCCGCCGGTTCCAACATCCCGAGCTGCCCGTGGTAATAACTCCGATGTATAGGACCTTGAAGTATGTCTGGAGGGGGGGTGATTAGACTACTTGACCAATTAAAAACTTAGCTTTTTCCAGTTTTAGAGTTTGGCAGATTTTAGCTATCTTAGGACAAGTCAAGCAATCATCACACAATTCAAGCAAGCATGCAAAGAGTGTATGAGCAGCGGAAATTAAAGCATGCAACTTGCAAGAAAGTAAAGGGAAGGGTTTGGAGGATTCAAATGCAATTGGAGACACGGATGTTTTTGGCGTGGTTTCGATAGATGGTGCTATCGTACCTCCACGTTGATGGAGACTTCAACCCACGAAGGGTAACGGTTCTTGTGAGTCCACGGAGGGTTCCACCCACGAAGGGTCCACGAAGTAGCAACCTTGTCTATCCCACCATGGTCGTCGCCCACGAAGGACTTGCCTCACTAGCGGTAGATCTTCACGAATTAGGCGATCTCCTTGCCCTTACAAACTACTTGTTTCAACTCCTCAATCTCGTCGGAGGCTCTCAAGTGACACCTAGCCAATCTAGGAGACATCACTCTCCAAGAAGTAACAAATGGTACGTTGATGATGAACTCCTTGCTCTTGTGCTTCAAATGATAGTCTCCCCCACACTCAACTCTCTCTCATAGGATTTGGATCTGGTGGAAAGAAGATTTGAGTGGAAAGCAACTTGGGGAAGGCTAGAGATCAAGATTCATATGGTAGGAATGGAATATTTTGGTCTCAACACATGAGTAGGCGGCTCTCTCTCAGAAATGGTAAGTTGGAAGTGTAGGTTTGTTCTGATGGCTCTCTCCATGAATGAAGAGGAGGTGGAGGGGTATATATAGCCTTCACACAAAATCTAACCGTTACACACAATTTACCAATCTCGGTGGGACCGAATCAACAAACTCGGTCAGACCGATTTTAGTAAACCTAGTGACCGTTAGAGTTTTCGGTGGGACTGACTTGCATCGGTAGGACCGATATGGTTAGGGTTAGGGCATAACGTAATCTCGGTGAGACCGATTACACAAACTCGGTGAGACCGATTTTGGTAATTAGCTAACCAGAGAGTTGGTCGGGTAAACTCGGTGGGACCGAGTCGCTCTTTCGGTGAGACCGAAACGTTACGAAAGGGAAACAGAAAATTTACATTGCAATCTCGGTGGGACCGATCCGCTCTTTCGGTGAGATCGTAAAGTTACGAAAAGGAAATAGAGAGATTACAATCCCATCTCGGTGAGACCGAGATCCCTATCGGTAGAACCGATTTGCCTAGGGTTTGTGGCAGTGGCTATGACATTTCGAATCGGTGGCGCCGGATAGGTAGAATCGGTGATACCGATTTTGGCTTTAGGTTTAGGTCATATGTGGATGTGAGAAAGTAGCTGAGGGTTTTGGAGCATATCACTAAGCACATGAAGCAAGAGGCTCATTAAGCAACACCTCATCCCTCCTTGATAGTATTGGCTTTTCCTATATACTCAATGTGATCTTGAATCACTAAAATATAAAATGAAGAGTCTTGAGCTTTTGAGCTTGAGCCAATCCTTTGTCATTAGCATTTTGAGGGATCCACTTTCATCATCGATGCCATGCCATTGATTGAGCTTTCCTGAAATGTTCATCTTGGAATAGCATTAGCTCAATGAGCTATATTTTGTTATGAATTACCAAAACCACCTACGGATAGTTGCACTTTCAATCTCCCCCTTTTTGGTAATTGATGACAACATATAGATCAAAGCTTCGACAAATGATAATAAGATTGAAAAACATCGTCGCTTTGAGAAGTATGTGATAAGCAAGAGCTCCCCCTAAATTTGTGCATAGTTTACGATTTGCTTTGGACTGCAAATGCACAAGGAATTAGGCTCATGGGTTACTCTTCCATGTCACATACATCTTGATGGAGCGCTCAAAATGATACGGATTGAATACATGCACTCATCACCAAGCACAGTGAATGATCATATAGGATAGATAAGATAATATCATCAAACATGCATAAGTGTAGCTTATGATCAAACACATGATCATCAATGTCTCACGAACATAGTATCTCAAGCAATCAAAAGCAAACAAGTTTAAAAACCACCAAATCAAGAGAGAACAAAAGCAACTCTCTCTCTCTCTCGAAGCCTATGATCTATACATTTTTCTCCCCCTTTGGCAACAAGTTACCAAAAAGTTCATAGAAAATGCATAGTGCTAGATCGACTCTCAGGCTTGATCTTCAGGTGGTGGTGTCCGGATAGCACCGAGGACGAAGGCTTCAGTTGAAGTAGATGGAGCTGGAGCTAGTGTAGGTGCTGGAGCTGGTGGCACGGAGGCTGTAGCTGGTGCAGATGATCTGGCTCTGGTGTCAGGAACTGGCACAACAGATGACCTCTGGGCTCTAGGCACTCTGGCAAATGCATCAGTTGTTGTTTTGCCCTTCCTTTCCTGCATGTCATCCTGTAGTTGCTCCACAGCACACTGAATCTCAGTTACTTTCACATCTAAGTCATAGAACTTTTGTTCCATGATTCTTTCCAAGCTCTCCTGATTTTGAGTGAGGGTGGCCAATCCCTTCTCAATCCTCAGTGTTGATGCTATTAAGTATCCAAGCTGCTCCTGCTTGTTCTTCAAGAAATACTCAGATGCCTCCTCTTGAGTTGGCATCGTGGCAGCCTTCTCCTTCCTTGCCTTCTCCTTCTTCTCTTGTGCTTGAACTGACGATGGACCATTCTCATTCATGACAACCTCATTGTCCTCAAAGTCTGGATAAATTGGAAAATGTTCTTTATCCAATAGATATTTGCCTGTGCCCATCTTTGAGTTAATCAACTCCTGGATCTGAGGGGCATATCCACAACTTCTCTTCTGGTCTGCTGCAGTCCTCTTAATGGTTTCAACCATAAGGCTCATGACTTTGAATTTCTGTGGCACATCAAACAAATGCAACATGTTGATTGCATGCCCTCTAACCATGTTGTGGTCACCAGACTTAGGCGAGAGTATGCCTTAAGATGCAGTTGATAGTTGGCAGCCTGACAGAAGGAAGTGGACTGATCCAAACATATGTGTCTCAATGGTCGTATGCAGGATCTCCTTGTACATGTGTGCCATGGAATTGCGGTCCATTTTCTTCTTGGCATATACATCCAGGTCATCTTCATTCTCCTCTGGGGCATTTATCAGCTTTGCCCACTCCTCAACAGTTGACTGGTACCTTGTACCTTCAGAAATCCACACTATCCTGCAATCTGGATAAAAGTGTGTTGTGGAGTAGAACTGCATGATAAGTTCATCGTTCCAGTTGGTGAGCTTTTGCCCAACGAAGTCTGCAACTCCAACAGCAACAAAACTGTCTTGCACTCCAGGATAGTGCTCTACATTTTCTTTCATGTAGGTCCAGTCGACCCACCACATATCACACACTATGGGCTTCTTATCCAGCAGAATATTCTCATAAAAGTCCTGCCGTTCCTTGGTGTGGAACCTGTAGTCCACAGTAGTTCTTCTCCTTGTGGCATATGGATCTGTCATCCTCCATAGCCTCAACCCATTGTCTCTTCTGAAATTCATGTCCTCAGCCACAGGATGGGCATCATTGTGGTCTGGTATCTTGGGCTTGAGCTTCCTCAGAACTTGTCCTTCTTCATCTTCTTCATCAGCAACCTCAGGCACTGGGGCCTTGTTCTTCTCAGCAGCTGGAATACTCCTGGTATTCCTCTTTGGTGCAGACTTGGCCTTGGGGGCAGCTTTGGGTGCTTCCTTGGGCTTAGATGTGGCAGCCCTTGATCTTATAGCATCACCCATAAGCTTTGGTGCCTTGGGTGCTGGTGCAGCAATCTCTTCTTCCTCTTCCATCATGGAAGGCTTCCCAATAACTCTGACTGTGGTCTTCTTGACCCTTTCTTTCCTTTTCTTTCCTTCAGCAGCAACTGGCTCTTTGGGATCAGGCTTTTCTGGAATTTGAGTTGATGCTCTGACCTTTGGCATTGTTGTCCTCTTGACAGGAACCTTCCTATTGAGTCCAGGCTTTGTGTTATGTGCTAAGCCATACTCCTTTTTGAGCACTGCCTTCTTGGAGGTTGCCTCATCCTCTTCTGCCCTATAATCCTCATCTTCAGAATCTGAGGTTTTCTTCTTCCTTTGCCTGGTGGCAGCTTTAGGCAAATTGCTTGGGGTGCTCCTGCTGCCTTCATCTCAAGTCTTTGGAGGGACTAGTGCCCTCACTCATGTTCACCTGCTCCTCGACACATTACATTTGTCACTCACAGTGCGACATGCTGCAAACACTGATCGCTGACCACCTGTGAAGAGTTATAGATGAGGTAGAGTGGATGAGCATCACAAAATGCAGGGATTTTTGCAAAAGAATGACTCAAAAATTCAGTTTTAGTTTTCCACAGAAAGCATTTCGGATCAACCGATTTTCAAACTCGGTGATACCGAAGCAGTTTGGAACCTAAACTGATGAACTCGGTCAGACCAAGTCACAGTTCGGTGGCACCGAGACTGCTAGGGTGTTGGGGATACAACTACTGAGCGTGAACCGCCCAGGAGGGGCCGGTTTACCCTCGTCCATGATTCAGGCCCACGGTGGAGGCCTGGAGCTCAGAGGCGAATTAAGGTCCATTCATGTAAACCGCCTTAGTATTGTAACTTGTGTTGTAAGTTAAGAAAGAAGAGACCGAGCCGGACGCTTGTATGAGCCGGATCGGGACTCTGTAGACCGGCCGGGCGTCAACCCGTGTATATAAGGGGACGACCCGGCGAGTTGGGGACAGAGAATTCGAGGCTAAGGCAAAGCTATTGCTCCCTAGTCGCCGAAATCATATCAATCACATCACAATCGGACGTAGGCTTTTACCTTCATCAAGGGGCCCAACCAGTATAATTCCCGTGTCTTGTGTCCGCTTTAACCCCTCTAGGTTAACCCGTACGATGGCCCTACGACTAAGTCCTTTCATGAGGACATCTGCCGTGACAATTCCACGACAGTTGGCGCCCACCGTGGGGCTATCGCACGATGGTTTGATGATCTTAGAGGGCAAGTTCGAAGGACTCGAAGGCTATGCAAAGGGGCCGGATGACTAAGAGTCGTATGCGGCAAGCTCTACATCGACGATGCGCGGATCGGGGCCCCGAGGCCGGCTCGGTGAGTACGGGTACCGGGTCCCCTTTGGCGGCATACACGTGTTCATCGGCAAGATCGGCGAGCCAGGGCTGGGCGGACGTCCTGTGACCGACCTCGCCGAGACGGCTCAATGGCGAAGAAGAGTCCTGCCCTGGCTAAACCGGCGGTCAGGCATGATTTCGTGGGAGTCGTCCACGGAGGCTACGAGGACGGATCAACATCTGGTGACGAAACTGTTGTCTACTCGGGCGACGAATCGTCGGCCGGAGAAACTGAGTCTCTATACCAGCTGCAAGATGGCCAGATCGGGGGCTGTTCCGACGGTGAGAGTATTCCGGACCCCTTCGATCTACCCAACCAGGTTGGGATCTTCATGGCCGGTGATGCAGCGGCGCTTCACTCTTCGACCATGGCGCCTGGTCGCCGGTTCAACAGCGGTGATGGCAGCCGGGGAAGGAGGCCCTGTGCGCCCGCCGGCTCAAGTTTTGTCAAAGCTTTTCGACGCATTGGCTGTGCTCATGGCAGAAGCTAATCCGCCGGATTAGGACCAGCACAACGCGGAGATTGCAAAGGTGAGGGAACAGATCACTAATGCTAAAGCGGACCTGGCAGCCGCGGACGAAAGGATGGCGGCGGAACGGGCCGCTTTGGATGCGTGAGCTTATAGGCTCAAATTTGGACCAGAGCGCGTCACAAGAAGTCATGACAAGGAAGTACAGGTCCCGTTTACCTTCAGTTTTTGAGGGAAGGGAGCTTTTCAATACCCCAGGGGCAGGGACCAGTAATCCGCCGCCGTTGGTAAACCGGCCGGAAGCACCTGGGATGGCCGCACCGGTTCAGTCCCGTGTGATAGATCTACCTCGCCATCATACCGGTGCGCCCAGCACCGCGTGCAGACACCTCCGGTCACTACTCCAACCCGATGGATAACCTCGTGGCGGCTGCGGCACGGTTGGAGGCGATTCCAATTGAAGGCGATTCACCACAGCGGTAGAGACACGCCGGGTTAAGGAGCTCCTCAGACGGCCCTGCTCAAGAAGAAGCGTATTCATACGATCGGGATCGGATCCACTCCACCCCGCCCAAGCCGGAGCTATAGCCGACGCTACGATTTAACCGCCGTGTCAAGCAATGCGCAGCGTGGTCCGCCTCGCGGCAACAATCCGGGCGGGCGGCTTTGAGGATGCTCAAGTTGTAGTGGACCGCGCCAGGCACGAGGGGAGGCCGAGTTAGCAGCACAAGCGAGAGGATCATCCGCCGCGCCGGTTCGACCATCTTGAACCAGGGGTCACGCTGGCTCTTTGGGGTGCCTTGCCTCGCCCCCGCAACGCAACGGCGCTTGCCCAAGGACTTCAAGGCCGCGCATGGTGCCCAATTATACTGTCGATTTGGCTCCAGAAGCATGGATAGAAAGCTATGAGATGGCCATGGAGATGCTAGATGTGGATGAAGCCGCATGTGTGAAGTACTTCACAATGATGTTGGAAGGAACGGCCCGGACTTGGTTGAAAAATTTGCCGCCCAACTCTATCAGTTCGTGGACCCAGTTGCGAACCCGATTCATTCAAAATTTCAAAGACACCTGTAAGCAGCCCATGTTTGTGGTGGATTTAGCAGCTTGTGTCCAGGCGGAGGGAGAATCAACAACCCATTGGGTGCGCCGCGTTTCGGAAGTTTTACATTCTTCAGACCGGATCAACCCTGATTCCGCGATCTTGACCTTGGAAGCCAATTGCCGGTTCGAGCCATTGAAATTGAAGTCGGGCCGCATGAAGCGTTTTGCCATGACATGGGCACTCTAATGGGCGTTTTGGTGAAGTACGCTGATTCCGATAGTACCAAGGATCCCGAATCTGAGAATGATGAAGTGGGAAGGGAAAACAGAACGGCAACTCTGTGGGCCGGCAGCATCATTCGGCGAGCAATGGAGGAACAAGCGAAGTTTAACGGCAACATGGGCTTTGTGGCCAACACCAACGCACAGGACAAGGGTCAGCGGCGCAGGGGTAGGCAATCAAACCGGGGCGGTCACAATCCGGATCGTTTGAATTTCATATTGAATCAACCTTGTCCGAAGCATGGGACAAAGGAGGCACCGGCGAACCACCTTTGGAAGGATTGTTACATTATGCAGGAGTTCAAAAACTCCAACTCTTTCCGGTATGATCAAGGGCCCGGGCGGTTCGTGGTCCGCCCGGTTACGGTGGAGGAAATTCCGGCCCAGGATTCGGTGGTAATCCGGGCGGGCAAGGCAATCGAGAATAATCAAAGTAATCGTAACAGTCGAACAATCAGAACCAAGGGGCCACAATCAACAACAGCAGCGATCGGGTTATCAAAGTAACCCAAGGCAGTTGAACGGTGGATGCAGTACCACGTCTTTACCACCAGCTTGGACAGACGAGACCGAAAACTTGTAAGCGGGCGGTCAGTGTTGTTGAACCGGCTGCGCCGCATTACCTACGCTGGTCCGAGCAACCGATCGTGTGGAGCCGAGAGGACCATCCTCCCCGGGGTTACACTCCGGGTCAGTTAGCACTGGTGGTGGCACCCCAGGTAGGAGGGTACAAGTTTACCAAGGTTCTTATGGATGGAGGAAGCAGCATCAACATCACGTACTACGAGACCTTCCGGCGTATGGGGTTGACGGATAGGCATCTTAGGCCATCCGCACGGTGTTTCACGGAGTGGTGCACGGCAAGTCGGCGCATCGGCCGGTAAGATAGCTCTGGAGGTGACCTTTGGGGACGAACATGACTCCCGATCGTAAACATTGACATTTGAGGTGGTGAAAATTCAAAGCCCTTACCACGCCCTCTTTGGGCGGCCGCTTATGCTAAGTTTATGGCACGGCCCTGTTATGTTTACTTACAGCTGAAAATGCCGGGTCACAAAGGAACGATAACGGTTCATGGGAGCCGCCGGATCGCTTTGGAGTGCGAGGAAGGTGATGCGGCTTACGCAGAGTCGGTTTGTGCCATCAAGAGCTAAAATATTATAAAGACAATGTTGATCCGGCGGATATGACCCCTTTGAAGAAGCCAACTACGGAGCATGATCCGGACTTGAAGTTCAAATCGGCGGCTGAGACGAAGCTTGTTGATTTTGTGCCCGGCGATTCGTCCAAGCAGTTCACCATCAGTGCCAACTTGGATCCTAAATAGGAAAGCGCTCTCATCGAGTTCATCCGTGAGAATCGGGACATTTTGCATGGAAGCCTTCCGACATGCCAGGTGTACCGAGGGAACTCTCTCGAGCACACTCTTAATGTTGACCCAAAATACAAACCGGTAAAGCAGTTTCTTCGCCGGTTTAATGAGGAAAGGCGCAAGGCCATCGGAGAAGAAGTTGCTAGGCTCTTGGCAGCAGGGTTTATCGTCGAAGTCTTTCATCCAGAGTGGCTTGCGACTCCGGTGTTGGTTCTTAAGAAGAATGGCACTTGGCGCATGTGTGTGGATTACACAGATCTCAACAAGGCCTGTCCAGCAGATCCTTTCGCCCTCCCCCGCATTGACCAGATTATTGATGCTACGGCGGGTTGTGAGCGTTTGAGCTTTTTGGATGCGCATCCGGTTATCATCAGATTAAGATGGCAATTAAGGACCAGGAGAAGACGGCGTTTATCACCCCTTTGGAGCCTTCTGCTATGTATCTATGCCTTTTGGACTCAAGAGCGCCCAAGCGACTTATCGGCGCTATGCTCAGAGTTGCTTGCACGAACAGATCGGCCGTAACGTGCATGTTTATGTGGATGATATCGTGGTTAAGTCAAGGAAGAAGGAAACCTTGATTGAGGATCTAAAGGAAACCTTTGACAACTTGCGGGTGTACAAGATGATGCTCAACCCGGCCAAGTGCGCTTTTTGGTGTTCCGCGAGCAAGTTATTGGGTTTTCGTGTCCAACAGGGGATCGAAGCTAATCCGAAAAAATTACGGCTATCACCTCCTTGGCTAAGCGAAGTGCATCAATGACGCCCAGCGCTTGGCAGGCCGGATTGCTGCGCTAAGCCGGTTTATCAGCCGCCCAGGCGAGAAGGCCATTCCTTTGTACCGTATGTTGAAGAAAACGGATCGGTTTATGCGGAGTTCAGCCGATGAAGCATTGGAGGATTTGAAGCGGCAGTTGGCCAACCCGCGGTTCTAGCCGCCCCTATTGACAAAGAGCCGCTGCTGCTATATGTTGCTGCTAATGCCAGGCGATTAGCGTGGCTATCGTGGTGGAGCGGAAGGAGGCAGGAAGGAGTATCCGGTTCAACGGCCGGTTTATTACATCAGCGAGGTCCTCATTGAGTCTAAGCAGAGATATCCGCATTGGCGTAAGCTGGTATACGGGTTTTTATGGCAAGCCGGAAGCTAAGGCAATATTTCCAAGGGCACCCCATCACAGTGGTCAGTTCGGCTCCCTTGGGCGATATCATACAGAACCGGGAAGCGACTGGCCGGATTGCTAAGTGGGCTATAGAACTTGGGCCGCACGGTTTAAGGTATGTGCCTCGGACGGCCGTAAAATCTCAGGCACTTGTGGATTTCATTAATGATTGGACGGAGTTGCAAGCGCCTGAAGAGAAGCCAGATCATACCTATTGGACCATCCACTTTGATGGGTCCAGCAATTGGAGGGCTCGGGGCTGGAGTCGTATTAACTTCCCCGCGAGGTGACAAGTTCTCATACGTTCTCCGCCTAATGTTCCCTTTGTACTAACAATGCAGCTGAGTATGAAGCTTTGCTCAATGGTCTCCGGATGGCTAAGGAAATGAATCTCAGCCGGGTTAAATGATTTGGTGACTAGGACTTGGTGGCAAAGCAAGTATCAGGTACTTGGGATTCCAAAGATCCACTCATGGCTGCATATCGTCGGGAGGTGGATGTTGTTGCAGGACATTTTAAAGGATATCAGGTGGACCATGTGGATCGTCGGAAGAATGAAGCGGCTGATGCTTTAAGCCGGCTGGGCTCTCAACGTAAACCAGTCCCGCCCAACGTCTTCCTTGATGTACTGCACAACCCGTCAGTTAAGCTTCTTGATGAAATTGATTTGGCTATCCCTGATCCGGAGGCTCAATTGGTGGCGGCCCTGCATGTCATTCCGGATTGGACGCTCCCTTATTTGGCATACATAAACCGGGGCGAGTTACCAGAAGATGAGACGTTGGCCCGGCAGATAGTTCGGCGGTCTAAATCTATGACCATTGTTAATGGCGAGTTGCACCATTGCAGTGTGTCAGGGGCGTTCCAGCGTTGTGTGTCCCCTGAAGAGGGATGTGAGATATTGCGAGAGATCCATGAAGGGGATTGTGGTCACCACGCCGATTCAAAGTCCTTGGTGGCCAAAGCGTTCCGCCATGGTTTCTATTGGTTGACCGCCCATGCCGATGCGGAGGATCTGGTCAGACGATGTGATGGTTGCCAAAAGTTCTCCAAAGCGGTTTCATGTGCCAGCCCAAGAATTAAGGATGATTCCAATTACTTGGCCGGTTGCGACTTGGGGTTGGATATGGTTGGACCTTTCAAAAGGTCCAAGGATTAAAAAAGACCCACCTGTTGGTGGCGGTTGATAAATTTACCAAGTGGGTTGAGGCAGAGCTCGTTAGCAAGTGTGATGCGCCACGGCGGTTCAGTTCATCAAAAGGTGATTTTCCGGTTTGGGTTTCCACGGTATCATCACGGACAATGGCACCAATTTGTCCAAAGGAGCTATGAAGGAATTTTGTGAACGAGAGCACATCCGCTTGATGTTTCTTCCGTAGCCCACCCGCAATCCAATGGTCAAGCGGAACGAGCTAATCAGGAGATCTTGAAAGGTATCAAACCACGACTTATGGTCCCTTTAGAGAGGACGCCGGGTTGTTGGGTGGAAGAGCTGCCATCGGTGATATGGAGTATAAATACTACCCCAACCGATCCAATCGGATACACGCCGTTCTTTATGGTCTATGGAGCGGAGGCGGTCCTTCCCAGCGATATCCGTCACGACTCGCCTCGAGTGGCAGCTTATGTTGAGGTAGATAGCGAGGCAGCACGGCAAGACGATTTGGATCGACTAGATGAAGAGCGCGATATGGCAGCTGCTCGTTCGGGCGGTTTACCGCCAGGATCTTCGTCGGTATCACAGCCGGGCGGGTTGAAACTAGAGCCTTTCAGAAGGAGACTTAGTGCTGCGGCTCATTCAAGACCGTAAAGATATGCACAAGCTATCCCCACCTTGGGAGGGGCCTTTTGTGGTCAGCAAGAATCTATACAACGGGTCCTACTATCTGATTGATGTTCGAGATCGAAAGGACTCACGCACGTCAGAGGAGGAGACCAACAGGCCGTGGAATATAGCCCATCTTCGGCCTTATTATACCTGAGCCATTGGCTCCACTTATGTACATATTAAGACAATGTATATATTATGAATAAAGGCAATAAACCGGATCCTCGGCTATAGCGGGGTATCTGCTCAGATAAAAGTCCGGTTTGGGTACATGGAGATGTTGTCGTGAAGCGGCCTCCGGTTTAACCCTTGGCCTTGCTTTTGTGAAATTTTGTCACTTGGGGGCTTGGTCGTCCGAACCAATGCAACACCTCTTGGCAGGCGAAAGCCACCAGATCATTTGGGGGCTTGGTCGTGTCCGAACCAATGCAACACCTCTTGACGGTAAAAGCCACCAGATCACTTGGGGACATGGTCACGCCTGAACCAACACGCCTCTTGGTCGGCCTAAGGCCATAGAATCACTTGGGGGCTTGGTCGAACCCGAACCAATGCAATGCCACTTGATCGGGCGTAATGCCACGATGTCGGGCTTGGGGACTGGCTGACTTGAACCATCGCTACACCTTATAGGGAGCTCGGTCCTGTCCGACCATGGTAACGCCATCTGATCAGACTCAATAAAGCCTCTTCTTGCAAACAGTCTTTGTCATTGTTTTTGCTTCCATGTGTTTTTTTATACGTATAATTTGGCTTTTGTTTGTTTTCTTAAACCGACAAACCTTCTTTCAACCGGATTCAAGTTTTCAGAATTTGGTCCATTTTTAATTCCGGCGATTGATTGTTCCGGTTTGATTTTGCTGTTAACATCCCATTATGGAGTAACAGGGGGCTTATCATGCCCAACACGATTTACACGGTAAATCGGTATTATACACACAGGGATTGTTCTCCTTTGACGGTGATGGTTTATAAAGCCTCCGCTTCAGGATTGGCTAAAGCCAACTATGTGCCCGACACTGGCAGATATGTTTGTATCACAAAATTTTGATCGTATACCTCGATATTTTCTTATATAAATATATTGGCATCACAATCCGGCTAGAGGCGCAAGCCGCCATGGCGGTTTAAGAATTTGTGATTGCAGGCAAAATACGTTGAAGGATTCACTACTTCAAAACCAAAGTATCCAGCACCGCCATACAAAAGTTTACAGACTCAGGTTGTAACGGCATTGTTCAAAACAAAGTACTGACTATCCTATTACAAAGCCTTTTGAGGCCCGGCGTTTCATGTGGGGTTATGCCTTGAAGCTTGGAGGCGCCACCCGCTTGATTTAATTACGCTGCTTCGCCGGGTTGACGTGAGGTAGAGGGCGCTCGACGTCGGTTCAACTTCTTCTTCTTCCTCACCAAGCCCTAAGTCATTGGTAGACCAGTCAATCCGGGTTAAGGCCTGAAAGACAGCTTCTTCACTTATCAGCTCAGCCGGATCAACGTCAGGGGCATAAGTGTGCTTACGGATTGGGGGAACAAGGCTCTGCACTTCAGGGATGACAAAATCCACCCGCTTGTTGTTGGCGTCATAAAAGGAGCGGTGAACCGTCAGGTTGGCTTCTCGCCGATTGACTCGCCAATGGACGCATTTCCTTTGTGATCCGTTTTATGCGTCGTTATCAAAGGCTTCACCATTCTCTTGAGCACTGGGAAACCTTTGGCTATGTCCGCCGGATCAAGATCTGCTATCCACGCCTTGGCGCGTCGAGCCAAGAAGGTGCCAGCCGAGCCGCGGATCGCTTCAACTCTTCGTTGCCCGGAACCATGGACAACCGGTCCAGGGTTTCTCCGATCAGGGACGGCGCCGTGTTGTCGTATGATGTAGCACATATGACTCGCTGGGCGCCGGTATACAGCTGCTCAATCAGCGTATAAGCGGCCTTGAGCTTCTTCCGCACATCAGAGCCCATATGAGCGATACGCTTGCTCGCACCGGTTTAAGACAACTCAGGATAAACCGCGGAAATATCAAAATTAAGATAGTCGGTGCATAGTTTCTTACCAAAGACGGCAGAGGTGATGGCATGCACTTGGCGCTTGAGTCCGTAAGCTCTTCAACACCGGTTTAAGGGCTGCTTCGCTTCTTCCGCCAGATTTTCAAACCGGCCTTCTCGGTGTCCCAGATTGGCCTGCTCGATTTATACCACTCCTTCAGTTGTTCCATAGTGGCCAAGGCCGTTCTCAATTCGCCCTTGGCCTTAGTGGTTTCTGCTGTCGAGTCTCCAGATTGGCTCGCAGTGTCTTTGAGTTGCACGCTTTGCTGCTCTAGTTCATTCTGCAACAAAGGAAGCATGTTAGGTGTCTCATTATCAAGTCCCAAGCTCAATATACATATTCACCTTGGCACTTGGGGGCTAATGGCTAATTGATCTCAGTTTGCCATTTGGGTACAGAAATTAAGTCCCGGTTTAACTATGCTAGGTTGAACCGACCCTTGGGGGCTACTATACAGCTAAAGTACAGGAAAGACATAATTCATTACCTCATAGCGGTCCTTCATCCGGTTTACTAGACCAGCTTCAAGGTCACGGCTGGTATAGAGCCGGTTCAGAAACCCGGAGTGCAGTTCTTGGGCAGAGAAGTTGTCGTAAGCTGACAGGTCTGTTTTTCCTTTACTCACGGCGGCCGACTCGCCCTTGGCACTATGTTTTGTTAAAGCGACCGGTTGGATAGGAGCAGCGAGCTGCGCTGTCCACAATAACATCGTCATTTTCGCGGTCTTCTTTGGGCTTGATGTTTGCTTACTCGCTCGGCGGTTCAATCATACGACTCGCTCTATCGGCGGGTTTGGTGGAGCAGGCTGTGAAGTTTCCATTTGGACCTCCGGTTCAGCTTCTGACGGATCAGCAGTATCGTCTTTGTACAACTCTCCAGAGCTAACTTTGGCGACTTCAGGATTTTCGTGGGTTTGTTCCGGGGTCTTTTCTGGATCAACATCCGCAGTAGGGTCAAGGGTTTTCGCTTTCTTACTCAAGCGAGCCTTGGTGCTGCAATGTTCAGAATTGGATTAAGGCAAATCAACCAAGGCAGTTGTAAATTGAACTGATGGACAACAGTTACATACCCTGCAGCAACTTTCAGCGGAGGCAGTTGCGTGGTTGATGAACCGCCAGAAGAGTTGGAAGAGGCCCGATAATTCGGGTCGCATTTAATTAAGAGGACATCGGAAGAAACCCTTTAAGGGATAACGTTTTCAGGAGAACAAGTCACCTCTGGGCGACGCCCGGTTTGGTGTATCCGTAAACCGGAGGATAGAATCTGTTGACCACTGTGGTCGGGTTGTACGGCGCTCTTCGCCTGCGTGTCTTCAAATAAGTAGAGGAATGAGATTTTTCACTTTCCGAACGACGCAGTAATTCTTTTAACCGGCACGAGGTCGGAGTCGGAAGAAAAAAGGATTACCTCAACATGGTCGGCATGGCTGGCTTCAGCATCATCCTAGGAGTTACATTTATCAGTACAGGGAAGAATATAGGGATAAATCATAAGAAGAAACACAAGGAGGAGAGCCGGTTTACGGCGGCTCCCTCGCAAGGATATCAAGTGTTACCTCAGCTTCAGATTCTTCATCTTCCGGCAGATCAGAAGACCCGGCGGTTTTCTTGCCAGCCTTTTTGGTAGCCTTGGACTTTATACGCGGAGCTCGGGCCGGTTTGGTCCGTCTCCAGAAGGAGCTGTCAGCCTACGAGGTAGCAAGGATTAATGAATATCAACAAAATGTTAAAAGCCAAAAAGCGGTGAGCAAAGTCTTACCGCAGATGGCGGGTTGGCAACACGTAACGGAGCCAACCCGTTAGGGCTGCAGACGGAGATTGGTTCATCAAGCATCTTTTACAGCCTCTGTAACCTCAATTTCAGCTATTGGTAATTCGTGACGCCTTTGAGGGTCTTTGAGGTTGCCAGATACTGCAGCATCAATCCGGCGGCTTAAGGGCAAGATGCCCCAAGAAACCCAGCATCGCACAAGGTCCACACCAGTTAGTCCATTGGCCATTAGAGCCCGGAGTTTTATGATCTGAGGTGCAAAGTTCTTCCGTTCCGCGGCGGTTAAGCGTAAAGGCAGCGGATGGTTGTTGCTGAGCCGGTGAGGACGGTAACCCGGCAAGGGATTCTCGTTGGCAGGAGCGGTGTTCCGGCAATAGAACCAGGTTTGGTTCCAACTTTGGATGGCTGTGGTGTTTGGCGTGAGTAAAGTCCGCTTCCTTCCTTTTCTGGATTGAAACGCCGCCTAGTTCTGTGTTGGGACCATCAGAAAACTCCGTACGGCGGTTCAAGTGAAAGAAATCCCGGAATAGCTCCACAGAGGGCTCTTCCTGAAGATAGACTTCACAGAAGACTTGAAAGTTGCATATGTTTGACACAGAGTTTGGGCCGATATCCTGCGGATGGAGTTGCAAGCTTGCAAGGACGTCCCGGAAATTTTTTGAACCGGGCGGGCAGAACCCCCGGTCTAAATGCTGCATAAACACAATTACTTCTCCCTCTTGTGGCTCCGGAGGAAACTTCGCCATCCGAACACGCCAAAGGAGGGCATTTTTGGAGCCAAACCGCGGTGGTGACATAGCCGTTGAGTTGCGTTTCAGTGATTTTTGACCGGACCCAATTGCAAGCTGAGAATTGAGGAGCCATTCGGGAAGATTAAGCTGTGGAATAAAGGGAGAAACGGTTCACCATTAAACGGTTCAGGCATATTATGCATTGTTAAACCGGCGATTCAGCGGCCCGCCTCCCATTCCGGTTTAACTGAGGGCTAATGGAGTGACGGATTAGCTATCAAAAGTTAAACCGCCGAATAATGCAGAATTGAAAAATCTGCTAAGTATGGACAGAAACAGTTTTCACATGCGAAGGGAAGTAATCAAGATCTACCGAAGTTCCAGTAAGAAAAAACCTTCACGACCTATGCAAACCTAAGAAAGAACAGGAGGGTTCGGGTATTCTAAACTCGAGGATCTACAGAAAAAAGCCGATGCGTGAAGGGTTAGATGGACGGCGGGGCAGTCCCCTGCACAGGATATACGATGCGACTGGATCGCATGGCCATGGCGGAGCAGGTGTGAAGAAACCGAGATGAACTGCGGGATGAACAGGGTCTGTGATGCGATCTAGGGGTTGAAAAAGGACCTTACGATGAGCGAAGCCGAGGAGGAGCGCCGGAAGACTCGACACGGTCAGGTCGATGCGGGCGCCCGGTGTTGACGCTGCTGCTCGAAGGTCGGAGGCGACGGCGGAGCTTCAAGACTGGAGCGTCGCGAGGAAGGAGAAGAAGAGACAGGAGGCGGCCGGTCTATTTATAAGGAACCGGAGCAATCAACGGGCGCGAGATTCGAGGAGTCAAAAGCGGCGGACGGTGCAGCGGCCGCCTCGATTTCCGGGATGGTATTAAATGCAGGGAATCTTACTGTTTGGATTTCTTTATTAAAAATGACGTCAAACGCCTACGACACGCCGGATCGGAAGATGACATCACGGCGGTTCAAGCAGCTGGCGGTTTACAAAATGTGAAAGAGATCAAGAGTTTCTGAAGGTGTTGAAGATTAACATGAACCGTTCAAGTCAATCTGGGGCCTAATGTTGGGGATACAACCATCGAGCGTGAACCGCCCAGAGGGGCCGGTTTACCACTGCCCATGATTCAGGCCCACGGTGGAGGCCTCGGAGCCCAGAGAGGCTAATTAAGGTCCATTCATGTAAACCGCCTTAGTATTGTAACTTGTGTTGTAAGTTAAGAAAGAAGAGACCGAGCCGGACGCTTGTATGAGCCGGATCGGGACTCAGAGACCGGCCAAGGCGTCAACCCATGTATATAAGGGGACGACCGGCGGCGAAGTTGGGGACAGAGAATTCGAGGCTAAGGCAAAGCTATTGCTCCCTAGTCGCCAAATCATATCAATCACATCACAACCGGACGTAGGCTTTTACCTTCATCGAAGGGGCCGAACCAGTATAATTCCCGTGTCTTGTGTCCGCTTTAACCCCTCTAGGTTAACCCGTACGATGGCCCTACGACTAAGTCCTTTCATGAGGACATCTGCCGTGACAATTCCACGACATAGGGTTTCACAAAGTCCTAAAATCGGTCTCACCGATTAGCAATTTTCGGTCAGACCGAGTCTCACTAGTGCAATGGCATAAGCCAAATCGGTGGGACCGAGTTTTTCAACTCGGTGGGTCCGAGATGGTTTCGGCAGAAACCTAACCCTAATTTTTTCGAATCAAAACTATTCTAAGGATTGCATTCACTGGATAGGAGTGTTTCAATCGTGGCAAGAATCAATAAGAACACAATGTGCTGAGAATCGGACGAGGAAAGCACTGTGATCGAGTCCATACCCTAGTTCGGCGGAGAGTCGCTACGGCGGCAACGGCGGGGTTGAGTTCCGTTGACGGCGGCGGAGACCAGCGACAGGAGGCGGTTGGCAACGAGGAGACGATCCGGAGACCACGGAGGCAGAGCGAGCTATTGCGCGGGCGAAGAGGTTCGGAGAAATTTCCAAATTTTTGCCCGTGACTATATATAGCCCGACCCTGTCGGTGTGACCGAGTGGAACAACTCGGTGGCACCAAGATGCAAAACTGTGTACAGTTATTGCAACTCGGTGTGACCGAAGAGTTCAAATCGGTTGCACCGAGATTGAAAACCTAGATCGACTTAGTGATCTCGGTAAGACCGAAATGGAGGAATCGGTCAGACCGAGAATCACAAAGAAGTTTTGGAAGTTTAAGTCTATGACGAATCGGGGACTCTGAGTGCTCCTCGCATGCAGTGGTTCGAATCTGACTTGATCAAATTTTGTGATGTAGCATGAATAGAGTTTGAGACGAGAAAAGCATAGATAGCTAGAGAAGGTTCTTAGGCATTCTTGTCCATCCACTTGGCCAAAGAAAAAGAAGCTAATCAATCAATACAACAAGTGGATGTCCTCGAATGAGTAAAGCATGCAACCAACATGCTCACACAATAAGATGGCAAATGAAATATGTGGCAAAGCATGCACAACCAATTCTAGCGTCTATCAAACAATTGGCGATGACTAGGTCATCAATATATGAGTATATTGACTTAGGAGTCAAATGATAAACATTTGATCATAGGTCATACTCATCGTTTAAGCTCAAGTGGGGTTACCACTTTTACATAAAGCATTTATGTGTTCACATCATTAGAGTTGCTTTGACTCAATTCTTAGAGTTAAGCTCCCCCTAGATGTGAGATCCCCCCTAAGTGGGATGAACTAACCTTGGGTTTTGTCGATGATGACTTCATGTAGGTGTTGAAGATGTGGATGCTCAATGTTGATATAGATCTTTTTCGAGCAATCCTTTGGAGTGAGTTGCACTTTCAATACCTACATGGGTTAGTCCCACAAGGAACAAACAAGTATATCCATAGACATAGAGTGATGCATACACAAAATGATGTCCATGAAATCATTAGGTTACCTTGTCCCTTGCCTTACCAACATGAGGGTTTGTGACTCCTTGAACTAGTGCAAGATATGGAAGTTGATCGCACTTGTCCTTGCCATAATGATATGAGTGAAATATGTTGGCGGAGTCACCCTCAAGAACTCTCTAGCTCTTCTTCTTTGGGATCCACATCATCTTGATGGGAATCCTTGGAGTTATAGTTGTACTTGATGAGGTAGAACTTGATGTAGTCTTGGGAATCCACTTGACCGAGACCTTAGGTGCCTCTTCAAATGCATCAATCTCTTCTTGAAGCTTGTCCTTGCCTTTGTTCTTGTGGTCTTGTGATGGAAGATCATCTTGTGCTTGTGTTCCCTTGAAGGAAGTAGGATCATACTTCTCTTGTTGAGGAACAAACTTCATCTTGGGGTATTGATCTTCTTCCCACTCAACTCCATTGGCATTGAACTTTCGTTCAAAACCAACACCTTGATTCTTCCGGTGCCTTCCTTGCTTGCGTACAATTTCCTCGAATTGCTTACTCCCGGCAAGGCTCTTGTATACACCTTTCTCTATAATTCCCTTCAATAGGCTATTTTCTTGCTCAAGTGTAACTTGGCTAAGAGAATCATTAGTGGAATCAAGAGAACTATTAGAAGCAACAATATTGGATTTGACATTATTATTGTTACTACTAGAGGAAGAATCTTTCTTGATCTTGTTACTAGACTTGACTTGAGGCATGTAAGTAGATAAGAGTAAACGCTTGGCAATGTAGGAAGAACGTTTCTTACGGAGATCATCATTGATTGCTTTTAAGAACTCATGCTCTTGCTCAAGATTGAGCTTTTCAAAGCGTAACTTCTCATGAGCCCTTAAAAGTTCTCGATGATCTTCGAAGATAGTTTCATGAGCTAATTTAAGAGTGTTTAGTTCTTTAGTTAGACGCTCAATCTTCTCCTTATCATTGTCATTCGTTTTGTCTTGATTAGCATGATTAATTTACGTTTCATCATAGTATTCATCACTAGAGTTGTCAACAAGTAAATCATCATCCACAAGCAAGTCATATTCATCACTATTGAAATCAACATACTCAGGATGTGTTACCTTTGGACCTTTGGCCATTAAGCATCTTCCAATTCCTTCATTTGGTGCCTCAAATATGTCGTAGGAGTTGGTTGACAGAAGTGCTAGACCGGCAACACCTTCATCTTGAGTATGTTCGGAGTCGGAGTGATAGCTTCTCTCGGAGTGATTGTCCGAGTCAGAGCCGGATACTCATTCACCAACATGAGCTTGATGTCTTCGTTTTATGTAGCTATTTGATGAGTTGTCCTTCCTTTCCGAATCCTTGCTTCTCCGTGAGGGTCTTCGTTCATAACGATCATCTCTACTCCTCCTCTCTCTTGGTGGTGATTCTTCTCTTCTACTTCTTCTTTTGGAGAGTCTTCTCTTCTTTTGTACGGTGTCGTACACTCATTGGAATAGTGTCCGGGTCTCCCACAATTGTAGCAACTAGTCGTCAACCCGTGCATTCGCACAGGCTAGTTTAGTAACCTACAACGGGATCAAGTTTTGAGACTACATTTCATTTACTGGGAGTAAGGAGAAACAAATTATTTAATCACCTCTGATCTTGGTATATAATACCTTGAACACATTGAGAATAAAATTTGCTAATTTTTTATTCACTTGACATCTATTTCGACCAGTTGCTAGAGTAATTAAGAAGTTTACTTTAGATATAAGATGAAAGAGCATCACACAATCAACATGAAAAACAATTAGACTTTTAAGAAAACATTAGGAATAGATGCCCCCATTAGAGAGAATTTTTATTACTTTTTTTCTTGTTCCAAAATTTTCTAATGAAAAGACGGAAGCCTTCTCCAATTGATATAATAAAATCATGCATAGTGAAAATAGTCATGTGGTTGAGCTTTTGTACATGTTTCCACGGTTGCACATATCTGCATCTCCTTCGCTTGCCTCATATCATAATAATTTGGAATGTGATGACACAAAAACAAATTATGAATCCATACTGTATTTACAGAAATACTGATACATTACTTACCGATAATCGTATCTATAAACAAAACAAACCGACATACACGTCTCATATCCCTTACTACCACCCTATATATGTGGTTCGTACAAATTACCATGCATATTATTGCTAAAGTTGTAGTTTGTAGAGTTCTTATTATTGTAAATTTGACAATGCCTACTTCAACGTTTGTCGGATGTCTGATAAAGAGAACTTGGCCAAGTTAATGATTTTCACGTCCATTTGACCGAGTTGTTTGTCGAGAACAGAACTCGTCAGTTGTTTCTAGACTTTGTCGAGTACATTAGAAACTCGGCAAATTCGGCGATTCCCAGTAATGACGTAGCATTAAGAAAAAAAAGAAACTGTAAAATTAAGTAAATATATTCCTGAATGTATATTATTCTTACGTACATTTTTTATTTTGTTGCTTGTATTAAGAGGCTTGGACTGCCATTGAGTTATTTTCATACATACACATAGGTTAGGGTTACTGGGAAAATAATCTGATTATTCTGCAAAATCTCTAATAAAACATGTCAACTCTATAAATCAAGCATGCATTCATCATATTTCTAACCTAGATTAACTTACAAAAGTAATAGTGCATGGACATGATGTTACGACCAATTGTTACTTGTTAGCAATGCAAAATCCAGTGCCCTGACAATCAGGAACAATTCGAGATAAGATACGCAACTCTAACCTCTGATGCATTAGGAAATCTAAAGTTTAGAAATACAGTGATCTGATGAGATATCTGATTCATGCATGGGCCTATTTTGCATGGCGTTGTTGCCATAGTTCTATTCTCGTTCAGTCTGGGGCATTCAGAAAATGTTAAATAGAATTCCTCAAATTTTGTGATCTGGTGGCTTTTGTGGATAAGGTCATAAAGTTCCACGTACATGCAAAGTCTAATGCATGGAACATGAGCATTTTATGTCTTGTAGATAATAACCTGTGCCCAACAGTGATGCTAGCCCGGGAAACAATTGACTGGCAGTCCTTCACAGAAATGACAGAAAACGTAGAGAACATACTTGATTAAAATTAGAATGCCTGGAGAAAGTAGAATCAATTGCATATTATGCTTTCGAACCTGAAAAAAGAAGAAGAATCGGTTGTAATTCTCATAAAACCCATCAAGTCAGGCCCAACATAGAACGTACGAATCAAAATGCACATATAGGATAGAACACCAACATTAAAGTCCATGTATAAGATGTCACAAAAACGGACTGGATTGAAAGACAACATTTTCTTTACTCGTACCATGGGCATCAGTGGTTCCTGGATGGACAATTTCATGGGCTGGATTGAATAATTGTGGATTTAGAGGTCCTTACGATCAAGGGAGATACGAATCTTATCGATAAAATTGGGTGTTTTACGCTAAGTGTTGGAGTTGAGGGACAGGGGAGACAATCCATGGAGATTGGTGGTAGAAGACAAAGTGTCATGATACGGTATAAAATATGAAAATCTGCAACAACAAAAAAGCTGAAATCTGTGATAAAAACATGAAACTGTTTTCATTAAGCGAATCTCCATGCTCCAAACAAATCACATAGCTTGCCTGATTTGAGAGGGTATAATATATGTGCACCTTTTTGGCCACCACGGACTAACACATGTGAGTTCTTTGTCTTGCGTAGTCAATTAGCTACTTCACCGCCGTCTTCCGTTCATGAACGCTACCTGCAGACAAATATCATAAAGAGGTGCATGCTAAAAATGCATTGTTATTAAATAAGAACAATATTATACTACATCAGATCAAAAGATTATTCACACGCTTAATCCATCACCAGACCAGTTGCTTAATGGCGAGCTTATCACCTCATCCTCGGCCGTGACGGTGCCGCAGCCAAGAAGAGATTCCCGTATGCACCCTGGCTGGATTGGCTAAACAATGCTGTCATTGACAAACTGCACGGAGAGACAACACATAGTATTTACCTGGTCAAATGGCTGGGCAGGGTGATGCTTAAAAGATTATTCACTGCATAGTGGATGGTCCTGCATTGCACTTCGTCGCCCAATTTTGTATAACTTGTACATGCAACCAATTACATAATCAGTCCATGATGTTCATCACCAGCATGCAAACCTCATTTTTATCTGTGCCGCTGGATCTAACTCGATGCAGTCTCTTCATCAGAAATGTGTGGAAGAGAACAATAATCATAAGAAAGTACATGTATGATGATGAGTATGTGCATGAAAATAGATATAAATATGTTCAGTTGACTACTTGTACATGCTAAGATTCACACATGTATGACTGGATAGAAAAGAAAGGTGAGTATGCATGCACATGTTTTTTGACATGTCGTACCCATACCTCATGTACTAAGACTTGATTATATCTGGGAATCTATGCAGGCTACAGTATATTGTTTCTTGATTGCAATTTTTCACATCCATAAACTGGATTGTTTTTATTTGCCATCCATAAGAAATCTGAATATTAGAAATTCCTTTTTGGGTGAGATCATAAGTAGCGCCCATGGGTATTTAAATCTCAGCGCTCAAAATTACGAACAACTGAGTATTCACTTACCAGATTTACAGATTTATCCATGGCCTCAATCCATTTGTTTCTAGGTGTGTTACTAATCAACTTTGCTTGCTCGCATTCTACACAGCTCTGGAAAAATCATATGAATATCAGGTTTGTGCAGAAATAAAAACGCACTCCTTACATAGATAAAAGAGAATTTAGATCCAACTTGTGACACTAACAAAAACTATATGAATAGCCCCAAACTCTTATCAGTAAACAGATTAGTTCTGGTCTGTCAGCCAAAATAGCAATCAAAAAGGTAAAGCGACAGAGCTTCATCATGAAAATTAATAAATCAACTGAACCCATCTAAAAAATAAACTATATGGTCTGCTTACCTCGTAGGTGACTCTAGGAAGTTATTTCCCTTAATTCCATCATAAGAGCAGATCTGATACACCTTCTTTGTTCCTGCCTATATAGTTAACTGATTCTGTTGCGTGATAGATGCACAAAAAATTGATAGAACCATCTACTGTTAGCACATCAGTCATTGGTAAAGAGTGTTACATTTCTCTTCTTTCAATTAAGATGATACCATATGACTGTCCTGACTTTATCACTAAATCTCTCAAGTTTGCATCTAATGAGAATAAATTGCTCGCAATTCTGGTACACACAACTCAGTATGACAACGTCAAAATCTGAATAATGGATGGGATCAGTTCTACTTGAAATCATAAGAACCAAAAACACTAATTGTGTACCTGGGAGGCAAGGATATGTAGTGGTTGCTGAAGATTGTCTGATGAGAGAGAGAGAGAGAGACAGAGAGAGAGAGAGAGAGAGAGAGAGAGAGAGAGAGACGGGCTGATGGCACCGGCGGGAAGAAGCAAGGCCGACCGCCATGAGCCCATGGCCTGGTGGAATTGGATTTTCTGTAGATCTAACACAATGTTGATGATCAGACGGACAGGAGAAAGACAATTGCGTGAGCGAGGGAGGAGATGCCTACGGGAGGAGACTGTACGGGGGTTATGCCATGGAGGAATAGAACACATGGAGTAATTATGTGTAGGTTGGGTCACGTACATGTGCGGGCTGTGATGGTTTTTTTTTTACACAATCAAATCGTGTGAGAGATGGTTAGCTATTGTATTAGATCGTAACAGATTTAAGATCTCATGGTATCTGTTTTTTTTCTTTTGTGTGAAAAGTGTCTTTTTCTGGATAAGGACTCTATGATTAAATCTACACCGTAATAATTCGATCCCACCAGATGAACGGCTCATAAAATCTAATTAACGTGGTAATTTGTTCGGAGTCTGTAATTAGTATATGTATTGATTTCGCTCTTGACTAGAAGATCTTTTGTCATTGTAAGACCTTGACTTGGAGCTTCTTTCTTTGCTTGTATTCTTGTAGAATTTGTTGAAGTTCTTCACCATTAAGCTCAATTCTTCATTGAAGGTGTGTTTCTCACTTGATGATGTGGGGGCTCCACTTGAGGCTTTGTAAGCACCACTTGACTTGTTGTGAAGTTCCTCCTTATCCTTAAGTGACATCTCATGAGCAACAATTCTTCCAATGCCTTCCGTTGGCTTGAGATCTTTGTAATTTGGCATCATTTGAATCAATGTGCACACGGTATCATACTTTCCATCCAATGCTCTTAGGATCTTCTTGATGATGAATCTGTCAGTCATCTCTTCACTCCCTAAGCCGGCAATCTCATTTGTGATAAGTGCGAGCCTAGAGTACATTTCAACGACACCTTCACCATCCTTCATTTTGAACTTGTCAAGCTGACTTTAGAGCACATACAACTTGGATTCCTTGACGGATTCGGTACCTTCATGCATATCAATCAAAGTATCCCAAATTTCCTCTGCATTCTCAAGACGGCTGATTTTTTTGAATTCTTCGGGGCACAATCCATTGAAGATGATATCACAAGCTTGAGCGTTGTATTGCAGCATCTTCAATTCTTCCGCATTAGCTTCACGGTTCGGCTCTCTCCCATCAAAGAATTCACCGTCAAGCCAATACAAATAATTGCCCAAACAGCGGGGTTATGTCCGAGAATATGCATTTTCATCTTATGATTCCGACTAGCAAAATTAGTACCATCAAAGTAAGGACCTCTACGGTGATAATTTCCCTCGCTAGACGCCATACTCTCCTAGGTTGTGAAACCAAGGCTATGACCACCAAAAGCTATGGAAATCAAAGCAAATGGAGACCAAGCTCTGATACCACTTGTAGGACCTTGAAGTATGTCTAGAGGGGGTGATTAGACTACTTGACCAATTAAAAACTTAGCCTTTTCCCAGTTTTAGAATTTGGCAGATTTTAGCTATCTTAGGACAAGTCAAGCAATCATCACACAATTCAAGCAAGCATGCAAAGAGTGTATGAGCAGCGGAAATTAAAGCATGCAACTTGCAATAAAGTAAAGGGAAGGGTTTGGAGGATTCAAACGCAATTGGAGACACGGATGTTTTTGGCGTGGTTCCGATAGGTGGTGCTATCGTACCTCCACGTTGATGGAGACTTCAACCCACGAAGGGTAACAGTTATTGTGAGTCCACGGAGGGCTCCACCCACGAAGGGTCCACGAAGTAGCAACCTTGTCTATCCCACCATGGCCGTCGCCCACGAAGGACTTGCCTCACTAGCGGTAGATCTTCACGAAGTAGGCGATCTCCTTGCCCTTACAAACTTCTTGGTTCAACTCCACAATCTCGTTGGAGGCTCCCAAGTGACACCTAGCCAATCTAGGAGACA
This sequence comes from Aegilops bicornis, assembly GCA_021605145.1. Lineage (NCBI taxonomy): Eukaryota > Viridiplantae > Streptophyta > Magnoliopsida > Poales > Poaceae > Aegilops > Aegilops bicornis. The sequence continues at coordinate 841,538,194 of CM038675.1, forward strand.
CCACTCTCCAAGAAGTAACAATTGGTGCGTTGATGATGAACTCCTTGCTCTTGTGCTTCAAATGATAGTCTCCCCAACACTCAACTCTCTCTCATAGGATTTGGATCTGGTGGAAAGAAGATTTGAGTAGAAAGCAACTTGGGGAAGGCTAGAGATCAAGATTCATATGGTAGGAATGGAATATCTTGGTCTCAACACATGAGTAGGTGGCTCTCTCTCAGAAATGGTAAGTTGGAAGTGTAGGTTTGTTCTGATGGCTCTCTCCACGAATGAAGAGGAGGTGGAGGGGTATATATAGCCTCCACACAAAATCTAACCGTTACACACAATTTACCAATCTCGGTGGGACCGAATCAACAAACTCAGTCAGACCGATTTTAGTAAACCTAGTGACTGTTAGGTTTGTCGGTGGGACTGACATGCATCTCGGTAGGACCGATATGGTTAGGGTTAGGGCATAACGTTATCTCGGTGAGACCGATTACACAAACTCGGTGAGACCGATTTTGGTAATTAGCTAACCAGAGAGTTGGTCAGGTAAACTCGGTGGGACCGATTCGCTCTTTCGGTGAGACCGAAACGTTACGAAAGGGAAACAGAAAGTTTACATTGCAATCTCGGTGGGACCGATCCGCTCTTTCGGTGAGACCGAAAAGTTACGAAAAGGAAACAGAGAGATTACAATCCCATCTCGGTGAGACCGAGATCCCTATCGGTAGAACCGATTTGCCTAGGGTTTGTGGCAGTGGCTATGACATTTGGAATCGGTGGCGCTGGATAGGAAGAATCGGTGAGACCGATTTTGGCTTTAGGTTTAGGTCATATGTGGATGTGAGAAAGTAGCTGAGGGTTTTGGAGCATATCACTAAGCACATGAAGCAAGAGGCTCATTAAGCAACACCTCGTCCCTCCTTGATAGTATTGGCTTTTTCTATAGACTCAATGTGATCTTGAATCACTAAAATATAAAATGAAGAGTCTTGAGCTTTTGAGCTTGAGCCAATCCTTTGTCATTAGCATTTTGAGGGATCCACTTTTATCATGCATGCCATGCCATTGATTGAGCTTTCCTGAAATGTTCATCTTGGAATAGCATTAGCTCAATGCGCAATATGTTGTTATGAATTACCAAAAGCACCTAGGAATAGTTACACTTTCACGATGACGCCGTGTGGCCATCCGAAGCCGGTGCTCGCTCCAACAAAAATAGATGCGGGATGTAGCAAATTGTGTTGTCTCCAGATCGAGAACTACGAACACATAAAAGAAATCCTTCCCCTGTACGAGATATTTCCCTTGTACCTGCAGCAGCCGTACGTCGCCACTCCTGTTCTTAGAGCCCTCGAAATAAACAGTTACATTTCTCGGCATGTCTGGGCACATTGACCGTAGCTTCTCCTCGGTGTCGAGGATATTTTCCAGTGACCAATTACCACCAACACCACCACGTGCTGGAACAGATGGGAGTTGTAACCAAACGTATATCTTGAACCCCTCCATGACTAGTAGTTTTAGTAAGTTCCTGTCTCTTGATGTCACCAACCCGAGGCTCCGTACATGGTTATTGGTAAGCGGGAGCTCCATCAATTCCGGTGTCCTTGTGCCCATCTTGTAAGTGAGGATATTGTCGTTGTTCTCTACTAGCTAGTGGAAGAAGCCACCACGGAGGACTACATGGCGACGGTAACCACACCAGTCACGGTTGCTGGAACAAGTGACCGACTCCTGTGTACTTGATAAGGATGTGGCGATGTGCACTTTCATGATCCTTGTGTAGATGTCGGCGAAGAGCAGCATGAAGGAGCAGCTGATGCCGTCTACGACGGTGAGTAGGACAGACTCCCGGAAGCAGCTACTAATACTCTTGACATCAGGCGGTTTAGAGAGGTAGGTGCAATGACATGTCATGGGGTTGTATATGCACGTGTGAGATTTGGGTTGCATATCGTCGATGCTGCGGAGGACAATGGGGCCGCCGCGGGACATCTCCGGTCTATACTTGCGAAGGAGCTTTGCCATCCGACGTAACATGAAGGGTGAGAGGTGGTCTTGGCAGAAGGTCGCAGCTGCGGGCGTAGGTGGGTGCATCAAGGTGAGGGGTTTCCTGCCGTAGTCGCACATATCAGCAACGATGCAAGGAGCGGTTTGCTGTGTGATGGGCTGGATGAACGGCGTGGTGAGGATGTCTTGCCGAAGAAGCTTGCAGGCAGCGGCACAGCGAACGATTGTGGACAAGTCGGAGCGGGCCACGATCTCAAGCAGGAGATCAGGCGGGAGCGTGACCATTGTCGCGGTCTCCGGCGCTGGTGCTCGTATGCTGTTACGTCGGCGTGTCCGTGGCGCCATGTAGCTCTCCTGTGCAGGATCGAGTACGTATCCATGGCGGCTACCGGTAGGCATTATTATATGGAAAGCAAAGAGGAAAGAGCCCTGCTCCGGTGCACCCCCTAACTCAATTTTCCAGGGGTATTCTTAACCCCCGCCTTTTATTTTTCTCGGGCCCGCCACTGCCCATATCCAAGCCCTGTAGCCCATATCCAAGCCCCGTATAACCCGTATACCCCATACGTATGTATACGGTGACATCCCGAGAAAAAAGGTACGACCTGCGGACGGCCCCACGACCAGGTACGACCTGCCGACGACTGATCCATCAATCACGCAGCTCCACCATCATTCTGTTGACGTTCTGTAGGATTATCGGCGGCGGCGATTTCATCACCGGCGATCTCGTCCGAGAGCGCGTGCGGCACCGTTGTGAATCTCCACCGCTCGCAGGTACCGCATCCCGTTTCCCCACGTTTGTCTCGCTCGCGACAGCATCAAACGAACTGTCGCTGTTTTCGTCGTAGAGGTTAACCTAGCGGGGCGGGTAACCTAGCTTTCCGGCGGTCCAGGCCATCACAGATCTTGTTCTGCTAGTGCTGATCATCATGCTATACACAGTGATCATGCGAGCTAAAGTGGGTTTCTTATTTCTAGGGTTAACCTAACCTTACCTTAAAGCCGATGACCGGTGTGGAGAGGGGGGAGGATCCATGGGTGGTCAGAGGTCGTTGGCGTCGGTTGTGTGCAAGATCTGAACGCCCTCGGTTGGGGAACTCTCCGGTTGGGGTAGTTTATTTAACATCTGTGATTGTGCGCTAGGTGGTGTATATGTCAGCATTGATAATGTTTGCATATGTGATGATACATATTATTTGTTGTAGGAAATGGCGGACGAGGAGTTAACTGATATGATGGTGGACATGGAGTTTGGAGAACTGATGAAAGACTGGATAGAAGATTGGTCAAATGATGAAAATTCAGATCTTGGAGATCAGTCAGAGAATGGGAACGAATGGGAAGATTTTAATGTGAGTGGCATTATCATGTTGTAATTTTTTGGTGCCATCCGACAACATTATATTTTTGTATTGAAATTTTATAGATGGATGAGCATGACGATGGTCAGGAAAAAAATTCGGAGCTCTCGAATGAAGATTACATTAGTCAGGTAAGTAAGTGAAAATTTTTGTTGACATGCAAATTGAATTCATTCTGGAATATTATATGATAAGTAATTATGTATTTTTGTTGTATTTTTCAGTTCATTTCCGAATGTCATAATGCGTATGACTATTACGGTGAATCCGACGTGGAGACATGCCTTAACGATGAATCATTACATGCACCTGATTCTGTGGATGGGCAGTCGTCGGTCATCATGAGTGAGCTATTTGTGTAATCAATGTTCTATGGAAGTAATGTTAAACCATAGAAAACTGTTTTCATGGCTATGTTTTGATTGTGTAGGTGACAGAAGTTGATGGGGCAAAGAACGTCCAAGATACTGCTAGTGCAGATGATAAGGGGATAAGTTGATGCAGACAATGGAAATGACTTTTATGTCTCACGATGCTGCGTATGATTTCTACAACAGCTATGCTAGAGTTACTGGTTTCAGCATTAGAAAGAATAAGGTCAAGTATAGCAAAACCGAGTCACATCATATGCGTCATAGGCGGTTTGTTTGTTCCAGACAAGGGAAACGTGACAACAAGTTGCTAACTGAGGAAGGACACAGCCGTAGGCTCAGACCCGAGACACACTGCTTTTGTGAAGCACACCTGACCGTCAAGCTTGACCAAAAGCGTGGGGTTTGGTATGTTGAAAGTTTTGAGGACAAGCATAGCCATATGTTGGCAGGACAGGACGAGGTACCTTTTCTTTGGTCCCACAGAAAAATCAAAGAGTACCAGAAGCATGACATAATGTCCATGGGAGCTACAGGGATTCTAATTCATGACATGATGGATTCCTTCATCAGCAAACATGTATGGTATGGCGGTGTTGGTTTTACCAGGCGTGAAATATACAACCTTTGCGCCAGGGAGAAGAGGAAGCTGCTTTCAAAAGGTGATGCTGCCACAGCCATAGGCATCATGGCCAGTAGGAAACAGAGGGATCCTAGCTTCTTTTTCGAGTACAAGCTAGATAAGGAAGGACACTTGAATAGGATGTTCTGGTGTGACTCCCAGTCTCGTCATGACTACGAGGACTTCGGGGACGTGCTTGTATTTGACAGCACGTACAAGATGAACCGCTATGGTATGCCATTCATACCTTTTGTTGGTCTTAACAATCACCGAAAGACCACTATTTTTGGTTGTGCCATAGTTTCGGACAAGACCGAACAGACATACGTGTGGCTGCTGCAGACTTTTTTGAGGTGCATGTGTCAAAAGATGCCGAAGAGTGTAATCACAGACGCCGACGCTGCGATGATCAAGGCTATTCGCGAAGTCTTGCCAGACGTGTGGCACCGTATATGCACGTGGCATATAGAAAAAATATGAAGATTCACCTCAGTCACAAGTCCTTGAAGGAGTTCCGAACTCTTATGTACTACAGCACGTCCACGGCCATGTTTGAGGAGAGATGGCACGCATTTTCCAAAAAATGGCAGTCGGAAAAAACTGTAACATGGTTGAGACGGATGTATAAGAAGAGGAGACTGTGGGCCGTGGCATATCTGACAGAGGGGTTTTGGCTTGGCATGAAAAGCAACAAGCTGAGTGAAAGCCTGGACTCATGCTTACACCTCCACCTAGATGGTGAAATTACCCTGGTGGATATGATTTTGCATTATGAGAACACCGTTGTACGTATATGTGAAAATGAGGCGCGAGATGACTGCACCGCCTCATAGAGTTTACCTGTGCCAGTTACTAGCTCGAGGGAACTTGAGATAGCAGCTTCTCACATCTTCACTCCAGCAAATTTCTATATGTTGCAACAAGATCTTAGAAAAATTGACGGCATGGAGATTGTAGAAATTAAGCTGGGAGACTGATCACAACAGTACATTGTGGCCTGGAAGAATAACCGGAAGAGCCGTTTTTGGGTGGAGTATACATCAGTAAATTCCGCAGAACCTATACGGTGCAGCTACAGAAGAATGATTCGAAAGGGTCTACCTTGCAAGCACATATTCCATGTACTGAAGTACTTGAACATATCTGAAATACCAAAGTGTTTAGTTCTTGTTCGGTTCACGAAACAAGCAAGGTTGGGACTTCCCGCGAGGCACACAAGTGATTTGTTGGGATTTGGTTGGACCGGGGCAGGGGAAAGAATGAAATATAGCCATGTCAGTGTGTTAGCGTCAGAAGCTATGCATGCGGCATGCAAACACCCAGCTTTGTGGGATCAGTTACATGATAGTTTGAAGGCTGTGATAGCTAAGAGTCATGAGTATGATCTGCTACAGGAAAATTTGAGCAAGAATAGAAGTGACTTCAATAATTGTGCAGTTGAATATGTAGATGATGGTGAAGGCAACATGGTTGCAGTTAAAGATCCTACGAAAGTGTCAAGCAAAGGTGCAACAAAGGTAGATGAGAACCGCCCTGTCTCGGAAAATGGTAGACCACTCTCTTTTGATGTGTTGAAAACCCGGTGCGGTGCTTGCAAATTGGTAGGACACACTAAACGTAGCAAGAAATGCCCACTAAATCAGAAGTAAGTGTTTGTATGTATTCTGGATTATTAAAAAAATTATCATTCATTAACTTATCTTGTCTTTTATCATGTGCAGAAAAGTGGAGAAGGAAGAAGAGTAGAACACTTGCTTCATGTTTTTACGGATGAATCGACTGAACAGGACAATATATTATTTTCATATTATGGCATCAAATTTAGTTCGGCGTTTAACATTGAGTGTTTGGTTCCTATATACTGTAGCAACTCGATCGACACTTTATTTAGTGCGAGTAACCCTGGGAATAGTTTGGACAGAAACCTTAGTTTCAGTTTGGTTTCCCTATTGGATTGTGTTTGGTTGGTTTAAATGGGCCGAGAGTCTAAAATAAACTGGTGTATTTTGGGTTCTGTCAACTACTGGATTGGACTGGTTTGGTCTGGACACGGACGATTTGGTCCCAAACCGTTTGAATCTGTGGACATAATTTTGGATTGGATTGGTTTGGATGGAAGAGATAGAGTCGTATGGTTTGGGACCACCTCAGTTTGGTTTTGAAACTATTACCAGGTTGAAGTTCGAGTGTCAACCTTTTACATCTCTCACTAAGCAATAAAATCCGACCTAAATAAATTAGTTATACATGCTTGAGAATAATATATTGCAATGCCACTGTGTTTTTTTTGTCAATGGGCAGCTGCATTACATTCATTCAGCAAATGTTTCAGTACAAATGATGGTCCTGATTACATCAGGTTCAACATTAAACCAGCAGGACCCAGGGTCGTGTTCAGCAAGAACATGAGCTGCCACTTTACATGATCGGTTGACATGAGTAAACATACAAGATTTAAACTTAAGAGCCCTACTTTTGATGTCATATATTATGGCACCTATTTGAGATCTATCAGTTGTCACATTCTTCACCTTATTGACTACAGTAGAACAATCAGATGCCATAATATTTTCTCGCAAAAAAAAAATAAAAAAAATCATATGCCATAATAATGGATTGGAAGCCAGTGACCGGGGCGGGAGGTAGAAAGAATATCGTACATTTCCCCTCCCCACGTCCTAACTGCCATTAAATAAGTAACTTACCACTCCCCACCACACATTCACCCACCTACCTCGCGCACCGGTTCGAACTCCCCTTATCCCCACCTACAGTACATCGAGAAAACCCCCGCCAGCGACCGCTGCAGCCGCCTCCATGGAGAAAAGCCTCGGCTGGCAGAGAGCGATGATGGAGCTCGCCGGCGATGATGAGGGGTGGCGCGCCCAGTTGGCGGAGGTGTGCGGCTGGTTCTCCAGCACAGAGATGTTGGTCAACCACGTGCGTGGCCTCGTCAAAGACCTCACCGACGCCGAGAAGAAGCGCGCCTTCCCCTATGGCTGCGCGTCCCGCCGGCTCTCCTCCTCGTCTGGGCAATGCGAGAGGCCACGCTGGGCGACTCCCCTGTTCAGCGCGCAAGGTGGTGGATGTACTGCTCCACCACCATGACGCTGCGGCCAGATCCAGCACGCGTCGCGTCGAGGGCGGAGCGCGTCGATGTCGAGTTCGCTATCCCTGCGCCCGTGAGCCCGGACTATCAGGTCCGCCACGTGCCGAAGCCAGTCGTGCCATTGGGCTCTGACGTCATGGAGGACGACGTGGACGAGCTACTGCTCATCCTGATGACCCTGAGGAGGGCGGGGAGGACGCCGTGCAGATGGTAACGCTGGTCGTCGTCGAGGGTGGCAACACAATGCCCATCGACGTCGAGCTCCTTCCCCTCCACCCTGACATAGTGAAGGTGGAACAAGAGGAGGTGGCCCAGGACCAGGTAGCTCAGGATCCGGTGGCGCAGCTGTCGAACAGGACGGCGGTCAAGAAGAAGGCTTCTCCATGTGTGGTGCGTGTTGGGGAACGTAGTAATTTCAAAAATTTTCCTACGATCACGCAAGACCATGGTGATGGCATAGCAACGAGAGGGAAGAGTGTCCGTCCACGCACTCGTGAGACCGTAAGCGGAAGCGTTATAACAACGCGGTTGATGTAGTCAGACGCCTTCACGATCCGACCGATCCCGATGCGAACGTACGGCACCTCCGAGTTCTGCACACGTTCAGCTCGATGGCGATCCCCGGACTCCGATCCAGCAAAGTGTCGGGATGAGTTCCACAAGACGACGGCGCAGGACGATGTTGATGCTCCACCGACGCAGGGCTTCGCCTAAGCTCCGCGACGATATGACTTCTCCGGCGCAGGGCTTCGCCTAAGCTCCGCAACGATATGACCGAGGTGGAATATGGTGGAAGGGGGCACCGCACACGGCTAAGGAAAGATCCGTAGATCAACTTGTGTCCCATGGGGTGCTCCCTGCCCCCGTATATAAAGGAGCCAAGGGGGGGTGCGGCCAGCCTTGGGGAGGCGGCGGAGGAGTCCTACTCCCACCGGGAGTAGGACTCCCCCTTGTCCTAGTTGGAGTAGGATTGGGAGGGGAAAGGGGAAGGCGCCGCCTCTCCTTGTCCTATTCGGACTAGAGGGGGGAGGGGGGCGCGCAGCCCACCTGGCCGGCCCTTCCTCTTCTCCCTTGTGGCCCATGAAGGCCCATATACCCCCCGGGGGGTTCCGGTAACTTCCTGTTTTCACTCGGAACCCTTCCGAAGTCCAAACATAGGCTTCCAATATATCAATCTTTATGTCTCGACCATTTCGAGACTCCTCGTCATGTCCATGATCACATCCGGGACTCCGAACAAACTTCGGTGCATCAATACTTATAAACTCATAATGAATATCATCGAAGCGTTAAGCGTGCGGACCCTACGGGTTCGAGAACTATGTAGACATGACCTAGAACCATTCTCGGTCAATAACCAATAGCGGAACCTGGATGCCCATATTGGTTCCTACATATTCTACGAAGATCTTTATCGGTCAAACCGCATAACGACATACGTTGTTCCCTTTGTCATCGATATGTTACTTACGAGATTCGATCGTCGGTATCCAATACCTAGTTCAATCTCGCTATCGGTAAGTCTCTTTACTCGTTTCGTAATACATCATCTCACAACTAACTCATTAGTTGTAATGCTTGCAAGGCTTAAGTGATGTGCATTACCGAGAAGGCTCGGAGATACCTCTCCGACAATCGGAGTGACAAAACCTAATCTCGAAATACGCCAACCCAACAAGTACCTTTGGAGACACCTGTAGTACTCCTTTATAATCACCCGATTCGTTGTAGGACGCTTGGTAGCACCAAAGTGTTCCTCCGTAAACGGGAGTTGCATAATCTCATAGTTATAGGAACATGTATGGGTCATGAAGAAAGCATTAACATACTAAACGATCAAGTGTTAAGCTAACGGAATGGGTCATGTCAATCAGATCATTCTACTAATGATGTGACCTTGTTAATCAAATAACAACTCCTTGTTCATGGTTAGGAAACATAACCATCTTTGATTAACAAGCTAGTCAAGTAGAGGCATACTAGTGACATACTGTTTGTCTATATATTCACACATGTTATTATGTTTCCGGTTAATACAATTCTAGCATGAATAATAAACATTTATCATGATATAAGAAAATAAATAATAACTTTATTATTGCCTCTAGGGCATATTTCCTTCAGTCTCCCACTTGCACTAGAGTCAATAATCTAGATTACAAAGTAATGATCCTAACACCCATGGAGTCTTGGTGCTGATCATGTTTTGCTCGTGGAAGAGGCTTAGTTAACGGGTCCGCAACATTCAGATCCGTATGTATTTTGCAGATCTCTATGTCTCCCACTTGGACTTGGTCCCGAATGGAATTGAAGCGTCTCTTGATGTGCTTGGTCCTCTTGTGAAATCTGGATTCCTTTGCCAAGGCAATTGCACCAAGATTGTCACAGAAGACCTTCATCGGTCCCGATGCACTAGGTATAACACCTAGATCGGAAATGAACTCTTTCATCCAGACTCCTTCATTTGCTGCTTCAAGCAGCTATGTACTCCGCTTCACATGTAGATCCCGCCACGACGCTTTGTTTAGAACTGCACCAACTGAAAGCTCCACCATTTAATAAAAACACCAATCAGGTTTGCGATTTAGAATCGTCCGGATCAGTGTCAAAGCTTGCGTCGACGTAACCATTTACGACTAGCTCTTTGTCACCTCCATATACGAGAAACATATCCTTAGTCCTTTTCAGGTATTTCAGGATGTTCTTGACCGCTGTCCAGTGATCCATTCCTGGATTACTTTGGTACCTTCCTGCCAAGCTTATAGCTAAGCATACGTCAGGTCCGGTACACAGCATTGCATACATGATAGAGCCTATGGCTGAAGCATAGGGAACATCTTTCATTTTCTCTCTATCTTCTGCTGTGGTCGGGCATTGAGTCTTACTCAATCTTACAACTTGCAAAACAGGCAAAAACCTTTCTTTGCCTCGATCCATTTTGAACTTTTTCAAAATTTTATCAAGGTATGTGCTTTGTGAAAGTCCAATTAAGCGTTTTGATCTATCTCTATAGATCTTGATGCCCAATATGTAAGCAGCTTCACCGAGGTCTTTCATTGAAAAACTTTTATTCAAGTATCCTTTTATGCCATCCAGAAATTCTATATCATTTCCAATTAATAATATGTCGTCCACATATAATATCAGAAATGCTACAGAGCTCCCACTCACTTTCTTGTAAATACAGGCTTCTCCAAAAGTCTGTACAAACCCATATGCTTTGATCACATTATCAAAGCGTTTATTCCAACTCCGAGAGGCTTGCAGCACCATAAATTGATCATTGGAGCTTGCACACTTTGTTAGCACCTTTTGGATCGACAAAACCTTCTGGTTGCATCATATACAACTCTTCTTCTAGAAATCCATTCAAGAATGCAGTTTTACATCCATTTGCCAAATTTCATAATCATAAAATGCGGCAATTGCTAACATGATTCGGACAGACTTAAGCATCGCTACGGGTGAGAAAGTCTCATCGTAGTCAACCCCTTGAACTTGTCGAAAACCTTTCGCAACAAGTCGAGCTTTGTAGACAGTTACATTACCATCGGCGCCGGTCTTCTTCTTAAAGATCCATTTATTTTCAATGGCTTGCCGATCATCGGGCAAGTCAACCAAAGTCCATACTTTGTTCTCATACATGGATCCCATCTCAGATTTCATGGCTTCCAGCCATTTTGCGAATCTGTGCTCACCTTCGCTTCTTCATAGTTTGTAGGTTCGCCATGGTCAAGTAACATGACTTCCATAATAGGATTACCGTACCACTCTGGTGCGTATTTTACTCTGGTTGACCTACGAGGTTCAGTAGTAACTTGATCTGAAACTTCATGATCATCATCATTAGTTTCCTCACTAATTGGTGTAGTTGTCACAGGAACCATTTGTTGTGATGAACTACTTTCCAATAAGGGAGCAGATATAGTTATCTCATCAAGTTCTACTTTCCTCCCACTCACTTCTTTCGAGAGAAACTCTTTCTCTAGAAAGGATCCAAATTTAGCAACGAAAATCTTGCCTTCAGATCTGTGATAGAAGGTGTACCCAACAGTCTCCTTTGGGTATCCTATGAAGACACATTTTTCCGATTTGGGTTCGAGCTTATCTGGTTGAAGTTTCTTTACATAAGCATCGCAGCCCCAAACTTTGAGAAACGACAACTTTGGTTTCTTGCCAAACCACAGTTCATAAGGCGTCGTCTCAACGGATTTTGACGGTGTCCTATTTAACGTGAATGTGGCCGTCTCTAAAGCATAACCCCAAAACGATAGCGGTAAATCGGAAATAGACATCATAGATCGCACCATATCTAGTAAAGTACGATTACGACGTTCAGACACACCATTTCTCTGTGGTGTTCCGGGTGGCGTGAGTTGCGAAACTATTCCACATTGTTTCAAATGTAAACCAAACTCGTAACTCAAATATTCTCCTCCACGATCAGATCGTAGGAATTTTATTTTCTTGTTACAATGATTTTCTACTTCACTCTGAAATTCTTTGAACTTTTCAAATGTTTCAGATTTGTGTTTCATTAAGTAGATATACCCATATCTGCTTAAATCATCTGTGAAGGTGAGAAAATAACGATACCCGCCGCGTGCCTCAACATTCATTGGACCACAAACATCAGTATGTATGATTTCCAATAAATCTGTTGCTCGCTCCATAGTTCCGGAGAACGGCGTTTTGGTCATCTTGCCCATGAGGCACGGTTCGCAAGTACCAAATGATTCATAATCAAGTGATTCCAGAAGCCCATCAGTATGGAGTTTCTTCATGCGTTTTACACCGATATGACCTAAACGGCAGTGCCACAAATATGTTGCTCTATCATTATCAACTCTGAATCTTTTGGCTTCAACATTATGAATATGTTTATCACTACTGTCGAGATTCAACAAGAATAGACCATTCTTCAAGGGTGCATGACCATAAAAGATATTGCTCATATAAATAGAACAACCATTATTCTCTAATTTAAATGAATAACCGTCTCGCATTAAACAAGATCCAGATATAATGTTCATGCTCAACGCTGGCACCAAATAACAATTATTTAGGTCTAAAATTAATCCCGAAGGTAGATGTAGAGGTAGCGTGTCGACCGCGATCACATTGACTTTGGAACCGCTTTCCCACGCGCATCGTCACCTCGCCCTTTGCGGTGCTCGTCTATTCCGTAGTCCCTGCTTCGAGTTGCAAATATTAGCAATGTAACCAGTATCAAATACCAGTGTGCTACTACGAGCTCTAGTAAGGTACACATCAATAACATGTATATCATATATACCTTTGTTCAACTTGCCATCCTTTTTATCCGCCAAATACTTGGGGCAGTTCCGCTTCAAGTGTCCTGTCTTCTTGCAGTAAAAACACTCAGTTTCAGGCTTAGGTCCAGACTTGGGTTTCTTCTCTTGATCAGCAACTTTCTTGCTGTTCCTTTTGAAGTTTCCCTTCTTCTTCCCTTTGCCCTTCTTCTTGAAACTAGTGGTTTTGTTGACCATCAACACTTGATGCTCTTTCTTGATTTCTACCTCCGCAGCTTTTAGCATCGCGAAGAGCTCAGAATTGTCTTAGTCATCCCTTGCATATTATAGTTCATCACGAAGCTCTTGTAGCTTGGTGGCAGTGATTGGAGAATTCTGTCAATGACACTATCATCCGGAAGATTAACTCCCAGCTGAATTAAGTGATTGTTATACCTAGACATTTTGAGTATGTGCTCACCGATGTAACTATTCTCCTCCATCTTGCAGCTATAGAACTTATTGGAGACTTCATATCTCTCAATCCGGCATTTGCTTGAAATATTAACTTCAACTCCTGGAACATCTCATATGCTCCATGACGCTCAAAACATCGTTGAAGACCCGGTTCTAAGCCGTAAAGCATGGCACACTGAACTATAGAGTAGTCATCAGCTACGCTTTGCCGTGACGCTCATAACTTCGGCTCAAGATTCGCAGCAGGCCTGTCACCCAGCGGTGCTTCCAGGACGTAATTTTTCTGTGCAGCAATGAGGATAATCCTCAAGTTACGGACCCAGTCCGTGTAATTGCTACCATCATCTTTCAACTTTTGCTTTCTCAAGGAACGCATTAAAATTCAACGGAACAACAGCACGAGCCATCTATCTACATCAAACATAAACAAGCAAAATACTATCAGGTACTAAGTTCATGATAAATTTAAGTTTGATTAATCATATTAAAACTCCCACTTAGACAGACATCTCTCTAGTCATCTAAGTGATCACGTGATCCATATCAACTAAACCGTGTCCGATCATCACGTGAGACGGAGTAGTTTCAACGGTGAACATCACTATGTTGATCATATCTACTATATGATTCACGCTCGACCTTTCGGTCTCCGTGTTCCGAGGCCATATCTGTTATATGCTAGGCTCGCCAAGTTTAACCTGAGTATTCGCGTGTGCAACTGTTTTGCACCCGTTGTAGATGGACGAGAACTTATCACACCCGATCATCACGTGGTGTCCGGGTACTACGAACTTTGGCAACGGTGCATACTCGTGGAGAACACTTCTTGATAATTTTAGTGAGAGATCATCTTATAATGCTACCGTCAATCAAAGCAAGATAAGATGCATAAAGGATAAACATCACATGCAATCAATATAAGTGATATGATATGGTCATCATCATCTTGTGCTTGTGATCTCCATCGCCAAGCACCGTCATGATCACCATCGCCACCGGGCGCGACACCTTGATCTCCATCGTAGCATCGTTGTCGCCTCGCCAATCTTATGCTTCCACGACTATCACTACCGCTTAGTAATAAAGTAAAGCATTACATCGCGATTGCATTGCATACAATAAAGCGACAACCATATGGCTCTGCCAATTGCCGATAACTCGGTTACAAAACATGATCATCTCATACAATAAAATATAGCATCACGCCTTGACCATATCACATCACAACATGCCCTGCAAAACAAGTTAGACGTCCTCTACTTTGTTGTTGCAAGTTTTACGTGGCTGCTACGGGCTGAGCAAGAACCGTTCTTACCTACGCATCAAAACCACAACGATAGTTTGTCAAATAGACTCCGCTTTAACCTTCTCAAGGACGGCGTAGCCACACTCGGTTCAACTAAAGTTGGAGAGACAGTCTTCCACAAGCCATCTATGTGCAAAGCACGCCGAGGGAACCGGTCTCGCGAAGAGTACGCGTAAGGTTGGTCTGGATCGTCATCCAACAATACCGCTGAACCAAAGTATGACATGCTGGTAGGCAGTATGACTTGTATCGTCCACAACTCACTTGTGTTCTACTCGTGCATATGACATCTACGCATAAAACCAGGCTCGGATGCCACTGTTGGGGAACGTAGTAATTTCAAAAATTTTCCTACGATCACGCAAGACCATGGTGATGGCATATCAACGAGAGGGAAGAGTGTCCGTCCACGTACCCTCGTAGACCTTAAGCGGATGCGTTATAACAACGCGGTTGATGTAGTCAGACGTCTTCACGATCCGACCGATCCCGATGCGAACGACGGCACCTCCGAGTTCTGCACATCGCTCAGCTCGATGACGCATCCCCGGACTCCGATCCAGCAAAGTGTCGGGGATGAGTTCCACAAGACGACGGGCGTGGTGACGATGTTGATGCTCCACCGACGCAGGGCTTCGCCTTAAGCTCCGCTGACGATATGACTTCTCCGGCGCAGGCTTCGCTTAAGCTCCGCAACGATATGACCGAGGTGGAATATGGTGGAAGGGGCACCGCACACGGCTAAGGAAAGATCCGTAGATCAACTTGTGTCCCATGGGGTGCTCCCTGCCTCAGATATAAAGGAGCCAAGGGGTGCGGCCAGCCTTGGGAGGCGCGCTGGAGGAGTCCTACTCCCACCGAGTAGGACTCCCCTTGTCCTAGTTGGAGTAGGATTGGGGAGGGAAAGGGGAAGGCGCCGCCTCTCTCCTTGTCCTATTCGGACTAGAGGGGAGGGGGCGCGCAGCCCACCTGGCCGGCCCTTCCTCTTCTCCCTTGTGGCCCATGAAGGCCCATATACCCCCGGGGTTCCGTAACCCCGGTGTTCCAGAACTTCCTGTTTTCACTCGGAACCCTTCCAAGTCCAAACATAGGCTTCCAATATATCAATCTTTATGTCTCGACCATTTCGAGACTCCTCGTCATGTCCGTGATCACATCCGGGACTCAACAAACTTCGGTGCATCAATACTTATAAACTCATAATGAACTGTCATCGAAACGTTAAGCGTGCGGACCCTACGGGTTCGAGAACTATGTAGACATGACCTAGAACCATTCTCGGTCAATAACCAATAGCGGAACCTGGATGCCCATATTGGTTCCTACATATTCTACGAAGATCTTTATCGGTCAAACCGCATAACGACATACGTTGTTCCCTTTGTCATCGATATGTTACTTACCCGAGATTCGATCGTCGGTATCCAATACCTAGTTCAATCTCGTTACCGGTAAGTCTCTTTACTCGCTTCAGAATACATCATCTCACAACTAACTCATTAGTTGTAATGCTTGCAAGGCTTAAGTGATGTGCATTACCGAGAAGGCCTGGAGATACCTCTCCGATAATCGGAGTGACAAAACCTAATTTCAAATACGCCAACCCAACAAGTACCTTTGGAGACACCTGTAGTACTCCTTTATAATCACCCGATTACGTTGTGACGTTTGGTAGCACCTAAAGTGTTCCTCCGGTAAACGGAGTTGCATAATCTCATAGTTATAGGAACATGTATGGGTCATGAAGAAAGCATTAACATACTAAACGATCAAGTGTTAAGCTAACGGAATGGGTCATGTCAATCAGATCATTCTACTAATGATGTGACCTTGTTAATCAAATAACAACTCCTTGTTCATGGTTAGGAAACATAACCATCTTTGATTAACAAGCTAGTCAAGTAGAGGCATACTAGTGACATACTGTTTGTCTATATATTCACACATGTTATTATGTTTCCGGTTAATACAATTCTAGCATGAATAATAAACATTTATCATGATATAAGGAAATAAATAATAACTTTATTATTGCCTCTAGGGCATATTTCCTTCAGTGCGCCGCTCACGCCGCCTCAAATTTTTGAAGAAGTGAAGATGGGCACAGTTGATGAAGGAGGAGGAAGCTGCTGGATATCTTAGGTATGTTGTTATATGTTTCAACATATAAGTTTGTTGTTCTCCTAGTTGCTGTTGGGCTCCTTCAGCTCCATGGTTGCTTTTGATGTAATAATGATCTATGTAGGGTGGATTGTGTCGTCGCTTGTGAACTTGTTTGGGTCATTCTTGGCGGTTTGGCTGGCCTGTGTTGGCCTTCTGGGATGTTGCGATGTCATGCTGGTAGCGTTTTAGCCCTTCTCTTTTTAGACTGAACTTGGTTGTGAACTTTGGTGGTTTTCAGTAATGAAAATCGGAAGGGGCTAGCCCTTCTTTGATAAAAAAAAGTTGGGCTTCATGTTGGTTAGGTGTGCTTTTCTCCAGGTAATTATATAAGTTATGCAATCGGTACGGTTTGGTCGGGTTCTTTGTGGCTAAAGAACTGAATATCTACTGCTTAGCCTAAGTGTGAAGTTCAGTTAAATTTCAGAATATTGAATATGTACTGTTGTTTTGCTTCAGTGTTGAATCAAAGGTGTAGGTGCTTCTAGATGTTGCTCATATGTTGCAACAAGACAATGAAGTGGGCTGCTGCACAAATCAGTAGTGTTGCTATGTGATGTGCCCATGTCTATCACTTACCAAATATAGAACATGATAAAAGTGTAGTGTCTGCCAAATGTAGAACATGACAAAAGTGCATTGTCTACCAATCATGATGGCCCCATGTTATTTCTGCTGCAATGTCTATTACACTTTGCCCATAAACTGAATAGCAAATAATTCATCAGGATTTCATCATGTCAACTACAATGATGTCAATAACTTTATGAAAAATCTACTTGGTAACTATGACAGCAATCATAGTGGCAAGCAGGCCAAGATACAGAAGACCTCCAAATCCTAAAATCCTATCCCTATAGAGCAATATTTCCTTGTGCATCTTAACAATTGCCCTCTTTTCTTTCTCATCCCTTTTAATTTCAGGTTCACATTCTGTAATCTTAGTCTCTAGCTTCTTGTTCTTCATGGCAAGATACTTAATGACTGACTTTCCTTTGCTATCCCACTCCCTATCAACCCATTCAACATACTCAGAAGTGACATAATCATAAATAAATCATGAGCAATTCAAGTCAATTTATAATTGAACTTGTCACTGCAAGCGTTAAACACTGAACTTTTTTGCAGCTTGACCGCAGTAGCAGTACTAGTTTGAAGACAATGCTCAGTATACTAACCTCAAACACACAACTCACTAATGCGCTGTCAAAATTGTCTGCATTTATGCACACACGACCACCCGGAGTTTCCTGATGACCAAATAGATGGAGATTGTAAGGGCCACAGGTCATGATTTGTAGGCGACAATGCTGGAATGTAAAGAACAACGGTAAAGAACAAACATTTTTGCTACCAAAGTGTAGCACTGAAGAAACCCTAGCTGTCGGTTCTCCTGGCCCTCCGCCGCCCACGAAACCCCCCTCCCCTTTTCCACTCGATCCGCCACCGCTGCCTACAGTTCCACTGAATCCGCCCCACCTGCTTCCAGGACCCAGGGTTCGACCTAACTTGCGGTCGCCACCGCTCTTCTCGCCGCAGCCGCCGCCGCCCGACGCCCAGCTCGCTGTCATGCTTTTGCCGTGGAGATTTGGAGGCGCAAATGGAGAGAGAGGGCAAGGTATTTGGAAGGGAAACGAGAAAAGCGGAACCACTCGTTGCCAAAATCAACCATAGTCATTGTTTCCATGTATTCAAATGATGGCCCAACTATTCCTTTGATAATGCAACTAACCCAGCCATGCATGCACGTGTAATTTACAACCGCACCTGAAATTCCGGCTGGGCTCACTCATCATTCCATCCCTCAATTAATCACGTCCCAAAAGTAAATTATACGTAAACTAAAAAAAACGACTGGCTTGTGAAACAAAATTGAAAAACATGATGCCTGATAACACGCGATAGAGCCAACGAGCTAACATGACTAATTTTCATCTGCGTAATACGTTCTGCCTCGATATATTTACATAGCTAACATGACTACTTTTCATAATCATGTGATGAGGGGGAATTACTAGGAGATATTGCAAGATGATGACATGTAGATAGCTAAGGCAGAAGGGTAAAGTTTGATAGAGTTTTAAAAAAAGTAAAGAATGTGAAAATTTTAATATGAAACTTCGGAGAGCAGTTGAAGAGAAAAATAGAATGCGAATACTATGAATGTGATAAATACAATTATAAAAAATTGGAGAACGAGAAAAATATTAAGCAAGAACAATTGATAGTAGAAGCCAAAACTTTATTGGTACAAACAAATTGTCTTCTCCGAGCGAATTGTATGACCGAATTGTCTGGTACGAGCCTATTGTTTGACAGACACATACACATGTATGTGTCACAATATTCGAGATGCCCTGTTTATTACATAAAAATGATAGAAACCGTAAGATAATCATGCCGTCGAAACCTTCGACCGGACTAAATACAAAGCACTAAAACTTGACTCTTGCATGCCGCATGAATTCTTCAGGCGCGCCGTTTCCTTGCGATTTCGCGAATTTTGTTCTTCACACACTCCATCGTGTTCGAAGGTGACATAATCAATTCGGCGACGAAACGTCTTCTCCTTGTGTCAATGCTGGCCTGCAAAAAATGACATACAGGTTACATGAACCGAATTTTGTACACGACCATAGTAGCTACTCTACAAACGTAAATAACAGCATACCTGTGAAAAATCACGGGTCATTCGGTCCCCGTCCCAATGCTCTAGACATTCTATGACAAAAAGGCCACAAGAGTTCCTGGTATATATGCAAACATTAGCGGTGTGCAATATGAACATGTGTATTGTTGTTTGAATGTGCATGATGTCGTACTAACTCACCCATCCTCTTGTTGCGGCATGTCATACTCCTCGATAGGCCACTTATTTACGTCCGAATATTTCTCTGGTGTAATAAGATTTGCTTGGCGCATATCGTTTGCTATAGCCATTCGCTATAAAGAGGATAGTGTTAAAGAAGAATCATAAACAACATGTAAGACCAATGGTACAAATGTTGGTTATATTACCAGTGCTTTCACATGTTGGGAAACGTAGTAATTTCAAAAAATTTCCTACGATCACGCAAGATCATGGTGATGCTTAGCAACGAGATGAGAGTGTTGTCTACGTACCCTCGTAGACCAGCAACGGAAGCGTTGACGCGACGTAGAGGAAGTAGTCGTACTCCTTCACGATCCAACCGATCCAAGTACCGAACGTCACGGCACCTCCGAGTTCTGCACATGTTCAGCTCGATGGCGTCCCTCGAACTCCGATCCAGCCGAGTGTTGAGGGAGAGTTTCACAAGACGACGGCGTGGTGACGATGATGATGTTCCACCGGCGCAGGGCTTCGCCTAAGCTCCGCCACGGTATTTTCGAGGTGTAATATGGTGGAAGGGGCACCGCACACGGCTAAGGAACGATCTCAATGATCAACTTGTGTGTCATGGGGTGCCCCCTGCCTGTATATAAAGGAGGGAAGGGAGGGGCTGGTCGGCCAAGGAGAGGTGCGCCAGGGGTGTCCTACTCCTACTAGGAGTAGGATTCCCCCCCCAAATCCTAGTCCAACTAGGATTGGCCAAGTGGGAAGGGAGAGAGAGGGCGGCGCCCCCTTCTCCTAGTCCTAATAGGACTAGGGAAGGGGGAAGGTGCGACCAGCACTTGGGCCCCTTTTCTCCTTTCCACTAAGGCCCATGTTGGCCCATTAGCATTCCGGGGTTCGGTAACCTCCGGTACTTGGTAAAATTCCCAATTTCACGGAACACTTCCGATGTCCAAACATAGACTTCCAATATATGAATCTTTATGTCTCGACCATTTAGAGACTCCTCGTCACGTCCGTGATCTCATCCGGGACTCGAACAACCTTGGTACATTAACATCATAAAACTCATAGTAACTGCCATCGAAGCGTTAAGCGTGCGGACCCTACGGGTTCGAGAACAATGTAGACATGACCGAGACACCTCTCCAAATAATAACCAATAGCGGGACCTGGATGCCCATATTGACTCCTACATATTCTATGAAGATCTTTATCGGTCAGACCGCATAACAACATACGTTGTTCCCTTTGTCATCGGTATGTTACTTGCCCGAGATTCGATCGTCGGTATCCAATACCTAGTTCAATCTCGTTACGGCAAGTCTCTTTACTCGCTTCGTAATACATCATCTCGCAACTAACACATTAGTTGCAATGCTTGCAAGGCTTATGTGATGTGCATTACCGAGAGGGCCCAGAGATACCTCTCCGACAATCGGAGTGACAAATCCTAATCTCGAAATATGCCAACCCAACATGTACCTTCGGAGACACCTGTAATGTACCTTTATAATCACCCAGTTACGTTGTGACGTTTGGTATCACCCAAAGTGTTCCTCAGGCAAACGGGAGTTGCATAATCTTATAGTCATAGGAACATGTATAAGTCATGAAGAAAAGCACTAGCAACAAACTATACGATCAGGTGCTATGCTAATGGAATGGGTCATGTCAATCAGATCATTCAACCAATGATGTGATCCCGTTAATCAAATAACAACTCCTTGTTCATGGTTAGGAAACACAACCATCTTTGATTAACGAGCTAGTCAAGTAGAGGCATACTAGTGACACTCTGTAGGTTTATGTATTCACACATGTATTATGTTTCCGGTTAATACAATTCTAGCATGAATAATAAACATTTATCATGATATAAGGAAATAAATAATAACTTTATTATTGCCTCTAGGGCATATTTCCTTCAGTCTCCCACTTGCACTAGAGTCAATAATCTAGATTACACAATAATGATTCTAACACCCATGGAGTCTTGGTGCTGATCATGTTTTGCTCGTGGAAGAGGCTTAGTCAACGGGTCTGCAACATTCAGATCCGTATGTATCTTGCATATCTCTATGTCTCCCACCTGGACCAAATCCCGGATGGAGTTGAAGCGTCTTTTGATGTGCTTGGTTCTCTTGTGAAATCTGGATTCCTTTGCCAAGGCAATTGCACCAGTATTGTCACAAAAGATTTTCATGTTGGGGAACGTAGTAATTTCAAAAAAATTCCTACGATCACGCAAGACCATGGTGATGGCATAGCAACGAGAGGGAAGAGTGTCCGTCCACGCACTTCGTGAGACCGAAAGCGGAAGCGTTATAACAACGCTGTTGATGTAGTCGTACGTCTTCACGATCCGACCGATCCAAGCACCGAACGTACGGCACCTCCGAGTTCTGCACACGTTCAGCTCGATGACGATCCCCGGACTCCGATCCAGCAAAGTGTCGGGGATGAGCTCCGTCAGCACGACGGCGTGGTGACGATGTTGATGCTCCACCGACGCAGGGCTTCGCCTAAGCTCCGCGACGATATGACTTCTCCGACGCAGGGCTTCGCCTAAGCTCCGCGACAATATGACCGAAGTGGAATATGGTGGAAGGGGGCGCCGCACACGGCTAAGGAAAGATCCGTAGATCAACTTGTGTCCATTGGGGTGCCCCCTGCCCCCGTATATAAAGGAGACAAGGGGGAGGTGCCCGGCCCTAGAGGAGGCGCACCAAGGAGGAGTCCTACTCCCACCGGGAGTAGGACTCCCCCCCTTCTCCT
Organism: Aegilops bicornis; assembly: GCA_021605145.1. Classification (NCBI taxonomy): domain Eukaryota; kingdom Viridiplantae; phylum Streptophyta; class Magnoliopsida; order Poales; family Poaceae; genus Aegilops; species Aegilops bicornis. The sequence goes on from CM038675.1 coordinate 841,560,449, forward strand.
AGTTGGATTAGGATTGGGGAGGGGGAAAGGGAAAGGCGCCGCCTCTCTCCTTGTCCTATTCGGACTGGAAGGGGAGGGGCGTGCAGCCCACCTGGCCGGCCCTCTCCTTCTCCCTTAAGGCCCATGAGGGCCCATATACCCCCGGGGTTCCGTAACCCCGGTGTTCCCGATAACATCCTGTTTTCACTCGGAACCATTCCAAGTCCAAACATAGGCTTCCAATATATCAATCTTTATGTCTCGACCATTTCGAGACTCCTCGTCATGTCCGTGATCACATCCGGGACTCGAACAAACTTCGTGCATCAATACTCATAAACTCATAATGAACTGTCATCGAAACGTTAAGCGTGCGGACCCTACGGGTTCGAGAACTATGTAGACATGACCTAGAACTATTCTTGGTCAATAACCAATAGCGGAACCTGGATGCCCATATTGGCTCCTACATATTCTACGAAGATCTTCATCGGTCAAACCGCATAACAACATACTTTGTTCCCTTTGTCATCGGTATGTTACTTGCCCGAGATTCGATCGTCGGTATCCAATACCTAGTTCAATCTCGCTATCGTAAGTCTCTTTACTCGTTCCGTAATACATCATCTCACAACTAACTCATTAGTTGTAATGCTTGCAAGGCTTAAGTGATGTGTATTACCGAGAAGGCCTAGAGATACCTCTCCGACAATCGGAGTGACAAAACCTAATCTCGAAATACGCCAACCCAACAAGTACCTTTGGAGACACCTGTAGTACTCCTTTATAATCACCCGATTCGTTGTGACGTTTGGTAGTACCAAAGTGTTCCTCCGTAAACGGAGTTGCATAATCTCATAGTTATAGGAACATGTATGGGTCATGAAGAAAGCATTAACATACTAAGCGATCAAGTGTTAAGCTAACGGAATGGGTCATGTCAATCAGATCATTCAACTAATGATGTGACCTTGTTAATCAAATAACAACTCCTTGTTCATGGTTAGGAAACATAACCATCTTTGATTAACAAGCTAGTCAAGTAGAGGCATACTAGTGACATACTGTTTGTCTATATATTCACACATGTATTATGTTTCGGTTAATACAATTCTAGCATGAATAATAAACATTTTATCATGATATAAGGAAATAAATAATAACTTTATTATTGCCTCTAGGGCATATTTCCTTCAGTCTCCCACTTGCACTAGAGTCAATAATCTAGTTCACATCATCATGTGATTCAACACTAATATTCACATCTGTATGTGATTAACACACATAGTTCACATCGTCATGTGACCAACACCCAAAGGGTTTACTAGAGTCAATAATCTAGTTCACATTGCTATGTGATTAACACCCAAAGAGTACTAAGGTATGATCATGTTTTGCTCGTGAGAGAAGCTTAGTCAACGGGTCTGTCACATTCAGAGCCGTATGTATTTTGCAAATACTCTATGTCTACAATGTTCTGCACGGAGCTACTCCAGCTAATTGCTCCCACTTTCAATATGTATCCAGATTGAGTCTTAGAGTCATCTGGATCTGTGTAAAAGCTTGCACCGATGTAACTCTTTACGACGGGCTCTTTTATCACCTCCATAATCGAGAAATATTTCCTTAGTCCTCACTAAGGATGTTCTTGACCAATGTCCAGTGATCTACTCCTAGATCACTATTGTACTCCTTGCCAAATTCAGAGCAAGGTATACAATAGGTCCGGTACATAGCATAGCATACTTTATAGAACCTATGGCTGAGGCATAGGGAATGACTTTCATTCTCTTTCTATCTTCTGCCGTGGTCGGGTTTTGAGTCTTACTCAATTTTACACCTTTGTAACACAGGCAAGAACTTTTCTTTGACTGTTCCATTTGAACTACTTCAAAATCTTGACAAGGTATGTATTTATTGAAAAACTTATCAAGCGTCTTGATCCATCTCTATAGATCTTGATGCTCAATATGTAAGCAGCTTCACTTTGATGTCCTTCTTTGAAAAACTCCTTTCAAATACTCCTTTATGCTTTGCAGAATAATTCTACATTATTTCCGATCAACAATATGTTATTCACATATACTTATCAGAAATGTTGTAGTGCTCCCACTCACTTTCTTGTAAATACAGGCTTCTCCAAAAGTCTGTATAAAACCATATGCTTTGATCACACTATCAAAGCGTTTATTCCAACTCCGAGATGCTTGCACCAGTCCATAGATGGATCGCTGGAGCTTGCACATTTTGTTAGCTCCTTTAGGATTGACAAAACCTTCTGGTTGCATCATATACAACTCTTCTTTAATAAATCCATTAAAGAATGTAGCTTTGACATCCATTTGCCAGATTTCATAAAATGTGACAATTGCTAACATGATTCGGACAGACTTAAGAATCGCTACAGCTTTGAGAAAATCTCATTGTAGTCAACACTTTGAATTTGTCGAAAACCTTTTTGCGACAAGTCGAGCTTTGTAGATAGTAACACTACTATCATCATCTGTCTTCCTCTTGAAGATCCATTTATTTAACTTGACTTGCTGATCATCGAGCAAGTCAACCAAAGTCCACACTTTGTTCTCATATATGGATCCTATCTCAGATTTTATGGCCTCAAGCCATTTCATGGAATCTGGGCTCATCATCGCTTCCTCATAGTTCGTAGGTTCATCATGGTCTAGTGACATGACTTCCAGAACACGATTACCGTACCACTCTGGTGCGGATTTTGCTCTAGAAGACCTACGAGGTTTGGTAGCAACTTGATCTGAAGTTTTATGATCATCATTAACTCCCTCACTAATTGGTGTAGGAATCACTGGAACTGATTTCTGTGATGAACTACTTTCCAATAAGGGAGAAGGTACAATTACCTCATCAAGTTCTACTTTCCTCCCACTCACTTCTTTCGAGAGAAACTTCTTCTCTAGAAAGGATCCACCTTAGCAACGAATAACTTGCCTTCGGATCTTGTGATAGAAGGTGTACCCAATAGTTACCTTTGGGCATTCTATGAAGACGCACTTCTCCGATTTGGGTTCGAGCTTATCAGGTGAAAACTTTTTCACATAAGCATCACAACTCCAAACTTTAAGAAACGACAACTTAGGTTTACTGTTTAAACCATAGTTCATACGGTGTCGTCTCAACGGATTTAGATGGTGCCCTATTAAATGTGAATGTAGCTGTCTCTAATGCATAACCCCAGAACGATATTGGTAAATCGGTAAGAGACATCATTGATCGCACCATATCAAAATAAAGTACGGTTACGATGTTCGGACACACCATAACGTTGTGGTGTTCCAGGTGGCGTGAGCTGTGAAACTATTCCACTTTGTTTTAGTTGAAGACCAAACTCGTAACTCAAATATTCATCTCCACGATCAGATCGCAGAAACTTTATTTTCTTGTTACGATGATTTTCTACTTCACTCTGAAATTCTTTGAACTTTTCAACTACTTCAGACTTATGTTTCATCAAGAAGATATACGCATATCTGCTCAAATCATCTGTGAAGGTCAGAAAATAATGATACTTGCCACGAGCATCAACACTCATTGAATCGCATACATCGGTATGTATTATTTCCAATAAGTTAGTAGCTTGTTCCATTGTTCCGAGAAGCGGAGTTTTAGTCATCTTGCCCAAAAAGCACGGTTCGCAAGCATCAAATGATTCAAAATCAAGTGATTCCAAAAGTCCATCAGCATGGATTTTTCTTCATGCGCTTTACACCAATATGACCTAAACGGCAGTGCCACAAATAAGTTGTACTATCATTATTAACTTTGCATCTTTTGGTTTCAATATTATGAATATGTGTATCACTATGATCGAGATCTAATGAACCATTTTCATTGGGTGTGTAACCATATAAGGTTTTATTCATGTAAACAGAACAACAATTTATTCTCTTACTTAAATGAATAACCGTATTGCAATAAACATGATCAAATCATATTTATGCTCAACACCAAATAACACTTATTTAGGTTCCACACTAATCCCGAAAGTATAGGGAGTGTGCGATGATGATCCTATCAATCTTGGAACTACTTCCAACACTCATCGTCACTTCCCTTTCAACTAGTTTCGCTTCATTCTGCAACTCCCGTTTCAAGTTACTACTCTTAGCAACTGAACCAGTATCAAATACCGAGGGTTGCTACGAACACTAGTAAAATACACATCAATAATCTGTATATCAAATATACCTTTGTTCACTTTTCCATCCTTCTTATCCGCCAAATACTTGGGGTAGTTCCGCTTCTAGTGACCAGTTCCATTGCAGCAAAAGCACTTAGTCTCAGGCTTAGGTCCAGACTTGGGCTTCTTCACTCGAGCAGCAACTTGCTTGCCGTTCTTCTTGAAGTTCCCTTTCTTCCCTTTGCCCTTTTCCTTGAGACTAGTGGTCTTGTCAATCATCAACACTTGATGCTCTTTCTTGATTTCTACCTTCGTCGATTTCAACATCACGAAGAGCTCGGAATCGTTTTCGTCATCCCTTGCATACTGTAGTTCATCACGAAGTTCTAGTAACTTAGTGATGGTGACTAGAGAATTCTGTCAATCACTATCTTATCTGGAAGATTAACTCCCACTTGATTCAAGCGATTAAAGTACCCAGACAATCTGAGCACATGCTCACTAGTTGAGCGATTCTCCTCCATCTTTTATCTATAGAACTTGTTGGAGACTTCATATCTCTCAACTCGGGTATTTGCTTGAAATATTAACTTCAATTCCTGGAACATCTCATATGGTCCATGACGTTCAAAACGTCTTTGAAGTCCCGATTCTAAGCCGTTAAGCATGGTGCACTAAACTATCAAGTAGTCATCATATTGAGCTAGCCAAACGCGTTCATAACGTATGCATCTGCTCCTGCAATAGGTCTGTCACCTAGCGGTGCATTAAGGACATAATACTTATGTGCAGCAATGAGGATAAACCTCAGATCACGGATCCAATCCGCATCATTGCTACTAACATTTTTCAATACAATTTTCTCTAGGAACACATATAAAAACATAGGGAAGCAACAACGCGAGCTATTGATCTACAACATAATTTGCAAAATACTACCAGGACTAAGTTCATGATAAATTAATGTTTGATTAATCATATTAAAAAACTCCCACTTAGACAGACATCTCTCTAGTCATCTAAGTGATCACGTGATCCATATCAACTAAACCGTGTCCGATCATCACGTGAGACGGAGTAGTTTCAACGGTGAACATCACTATGTTGATCATATCTACTATATGGTTCACGTTCGACCTTTCGGTCTCCGTGTTCCGAGGCCATATCATTATATGCTAGGCTCGTCAAGTTTAACCTGAGTATTCGGCGTGTGCAACTGTTTTGCACCCGTTGTAGATGGACGTAGAACTTATCACACCCGATCATCACGTGGTGTCCGGGTACTACGAACTTTGGCAACGGTGCATACTCAGGAGAACACTTCTTGATAATTTTTAGTGAGAGATCATCTTATAATGCTACCGTCAAACAAAGCAAGAAAAGATGCATAAAGGATAAACATCACATGCAATCAATATAAGTGATATGATATGGTCATCATCAGCTTGTGCTTGTGATCTCCATCGCCAAGCACCGTCATGATCACCATCGTCACCGCGCGACACCTTGATCTTCATCGTAGCATCGTTGTCGTCTCGCCAATCTTATGCTTCCACGACTATCACTACCGCTTAGTAATAAAGTAAAGCATTACATCGCGATTGCATTGCATACAATAAGCGACAACCATATGGCTCCTGCCAGTTGCCGATAACTTCGGTTACAAAACATGATCATCTCATACAATATAGCATCACGTCTTGACCATATCACATCACAACATGCCCTGCAAAAACAAGTTAGACGTCCTCTACTTTGTTGTTGCAAGTTTTACGTGGCTGCTACGGGCTGAGCAAGAACCGTTCTTACCTACGCATTAAAACCACAACGATAGTTTGTCAAATAGACTCCGTTTTAACCTTCTCAAGGACGGGCGTAGCCTTTTCGGTTCAACTAAAGTTGGAGAGACAGTCTTCCACAAGCCATCTATGTGCAAAGCACGTCGAGGGAACCGGTCTCGCGTAAGAGTACGCGTAAGGTTGGTCTGGATCGTCTGTCCAACAATACCGCTGAACCAAAGTATGACATGCTGGTAGGCAGTATGACTTGTATCGTCCACAACTCACTTGTGTTCTACTCGTGCATATGACATCTACGCATAAAACCAGGCTCGGATGCCTCTGTTGGGGTACGTAGTAATTTTCAAATAATTTCCTTCGATCACGCAAGACGATGGTGATGGCATAGCAAGGAGAGGGAAGAGTGTCCGTCCACGTACCCTCGTTGACCGAAAGCGGAAGCGTTATAACAACGCGGTTGATGTAGTCGTACGTCTTCACGATCCGAACGATCCAAGCCCCGAACGTACGTCACCTCCGAGTTCTGCACACGTTCAGCTCGATGGCGATCCCGGACTCCGATCCAGCAAAGTGTCGGGATGAGTTCCGTCAAGACGACGGCGTGGTGGCGATGTTGATGCTCCACCGACGCGGGGCTTCGCCTAAGCTCCATGACGATATGACTTCTCCGACGCAGGGCTTCGCCTAAGCTCCGCGACAATATGACCGAAGTGGAATATGGTGGAAGGGGGCGCCGCACACGGCTAAGGAAAGATCCGTAGATCAACTTGTGTCCATTGGGGTGCCCCCTGCCCCCGTATATAAAGGAGACAAGGGGGAGGTGCCCGGCCCTAGAGGCGCGCAAGAAGGAGGAGTCCTACTCCCACCGGAGTAGGACTCCCCTCTCCTAGTTGGATTAGGATTGGGGAGGGAAAGGGGAAAGGCGCCGCCCCTCTCCTTGTCCTATTACGTCTGGAAGGGGGAGGGGGGCGCGCAGCCCACCTGGCCGGCCCCTCTCCTTCTCCCTTAAGGCCCATGAGGGCCCATATACCCCCGGGGGGGTTCCGGTAACCCCCCGGTGTTCCGGTAACATCCTGTTTTCACTCGGAACCATTCCGAAGTCCAAACATAGGCTTCCAATATATCAATCTTTATGTCTCGACCATTTCGAGACTCCTCGTCATGTCCGTGATCACATCCGGGACTCGAACAAACTTGGTGCATCAATACTCATAAACTCATAATGAACTGTCACATCAAAGCGTTAAGCGTGCGGACCCTACGGGTTCGAGAACAATGTAGACATGACCTAGAACTATTCTTGGTCAATAACCAATAGCGGAACCTGGATGCCCATATTGGCTCCTACATATTCTACGAAGATCTTCATCGGTCAAACCGCATAACAACATACTTTGTTCCCTTTGTCATCGGTATGTTACTTGCCCGAGATTCGATCGTCGGTATCCAATACCTAGTTCAATCTCGTTACGGTAAGTCTCTTTACTCGTTCCGTAATACATCATCTCACAACTAACTCATTAGTTGTAATGCTTGCAAGGCTTAAGTGATGTGTATTACCGAGAAGGCCTAGAGATACCTCTCCGACAATCGGAGTGACAAAACCTAATCTCGAAATACGCCAACCCAACAAGTACCTTTGGAGACACCTGTAGTACTCCTTTATAATCACCCGATTACGTTGTGACGTTTGGTAGTACCAAAGTGTTCCTCCGTAAGCAGGAGTTGCATAATCTCATAGTTATAGGAACATGTATGGGTCATGAAGAAAGCATTAACATACTAAGCGATCAAGTGTTAAGCTAACGGAATGGGTCATGTCAATCAGATCATTCAACTAATGATGTGACCTTGTTAATCAAATAACAACTCCTTGTTCATGGTTAGGAAACATAACCATCTTTGATTAACAAGCTAGTCAAGTAGAGGCATACTAGTGACATCTTGTTTGTCTATATATTCACACATGTATTATGTTTCCGGTTAATACAATTCTAGCATGAATAATAAACATTTTATCATGATATAAGGAAATAAATAATAACTTTATTATTGCCTCTAGGGCATATTTCCTTCATTTCATTGGACCCGATACACTAGGTACAACACCTAGATCGGTTATGAACTCCTTCATCCAGACTCCTTCATTAGCTGCTTCCGAAGCAGCTATGTACTCAGCTTCACATGTAGATCCCGCCACGACGCTTTGTTTGGAACTGCACCAACCGACAGCTCCACCGTTTAATGTAAATACGTATCCGGTTTGCGATTTAGAATCGTCCGGATCAGTGTCAAAGCTTGCGTCGGCGTAACACGTTCTGACGAGTTCTTTGTCACCGCCATAAATGAGAAACATATCCTTAGTCCTTCTCAAGTACTTAAGGATGTTCTTGACCGCTGTCCGATGATCCACTCTGGATTACTTTGGTACCTGCCGCTAAACTTACAGCAAGGCACACATCAGGTCTGGTACACAGCATTGCATACATGATAGAGCCTATGGCTGAAGCATAGGGAACATCTTTCATTTTCTCTCTATCTTCTGCGGTGGTCGGGCATTGAGTCTTACTCAACTTCACACCTTGTAATACCGGCAAGAACCCTTTCTTTGCTTGATCCATTTGAACTTCTTCAAAACTTTATCAAGGTATGTGCTTTGTGAAAGTCCTATTAAGCGTCTTGATCTATCTCTATAGATCTTAATGCCCAATATGTAAGCAGCTTCACCGAGGTCTTTCATTGAAAAACTCTTATTCAAGTAACCTTTTATGCTATCCAGAAATTCTATATCATTTCCGATCAGTAATATGTCATCCACATATAATATCAGAAATGCTACAGAGCTCCCACTCACTTTCTTGTAAATACAGGCTTCTCCAAAAGTCTGTATAAAACTAAATGCTTTGATCACACTATCAAAACGTTTATTCCAACTCCGAGAGGCTTGCACCAGTCCATAAATGGATCGCTGGAGCTTGCACACTTTGTTAGCTCCTTTTGGATCGACAAAACCTTCTGGTTGCATCATATACAACTCTTCTTCCAGAAATCCATTCAGGAATGCAGTTTTAACATCCATTTGCCAAATTTCATAATCATAAAATGCGGCAATTGCTAACATGATTCGGACGGACTTAAGCATCGCTACGGGTGAGAAGGTCTCATCGTAGTCAATCCCTTGAACTTGTCGAAAACCTTTTGCAACAAGTCGAGCTTTATAGACGATAACATTACCATCAGCGTCAGTCTTCTTCTTGAAGATCCATTTATTCTCAATTGCTTGCCGATCATCGGGCAAGTCAACCAAAGTCCACACTTTGTTCTCATACATGGATCCCATCTCAGATTTCATGGCCTCCAGCCATTTTGTGGAATCTGGGCTCACCATCGCTTCTTCATAGTTCGTAGGTTCATCATGTTCCAAAGAATATGACTTCCAGAATAGGATTACCGTACCACTCTGGTGCGGATCTTGCTCTGGTTGATCTCTGAAGTTCTGTAGAAACTTGATCTGAAGTTTCATGATCATCATCATTAGCTTCCTCCCTATTTGGTGTAGGTGTCACGTAAACTGTTTTCATGATGTACTACTTCTCAATAAGGGAGTAGATACAGATTATCTCATCAAGTTCTACTTTCCTCCCACTCACTTCTTTCGAGAGAAACTCCTTCTCTAAAAAGTTTCCGAATTTAGCAACAAAAATCTTGCCTTGGATTTGTGATAGAAGGTGTACCCAACAGTCTCCTTTGGGTATCCTATGAAGACACATTTCTCCGATTTGGGTTCGAGCTTATCAGGTTGAAGCTTTTTCACATAAGCATCGCAGCCCCAAACTTTCAGAAACGACAACTTTGGTTTCTTGCCAAACCACAGTTCATAAGGCGTCGTCTCAACGGATTTAGATGGTGCCCTATTTAAAGTGAATGTAGCCGTCTCTAAAGCATAACCCCAAAATGATAGCGGTAAATCAGTAAGAGACATCATAGATCGCACCATATCTAATAAAGTACGATTACGACGTTCGGACACACCATTACGTTGTGGTGTTCGGTGGCGTAAGTTCTTGAAACTATTCCGCATTGTTTCAAATGTAGGCCAAACTCGTAACTCAAATATTCTCCTCCACGATCAGATCGCAGAAACTTTATTTTCTTGTTACGATGATTTTCCACTTCACTCTGAAATTCTTTGAACTTTTCAAATGTTTCAGACTTGTGTTTCATTAAGTAGATATACCCATATCTGCTCAAATCATCTGTGAAGGTGAGAAAATAACGATATCCGCCCATTTAGCCTCAACATTCATTGGACCACATACATCAGTATGTATGATTTCCAATAAATCTGTTGCTCTCTCCATAGTTCGGAGAACGGCGTTTTAGTCATCTTGCCCATAAGGCACGGTTCGCAAGTGCCAAGTGATTCATAATCAAGTGACTCCAAAAGTCCATCAAGATGGAGTTTCTTCATGCGCTTTACACCGATATGACCTAAACGGCAGTGCCATAAATAAGTTGCACTATCATTATCAACTCTACATCTTTTGGCTTCAACATTATGATTATGTGTATCACTACTATCGAGATTAAGTAAAAACAAACCATTCTTCAATAGTGCATGACCATAAAAGATATTATTCATATAAATAGAACAACCATTATTCTCTGATTTAAATGAATAACCGTCTCGCATCAAACAAGATCCAGATATAATGTTCATGCTCAACGCTGGTACTAAATAACAATTATTTAGGTCTAATACTAATCCCGAAGGTAGATGTAGAGGTAGCGTGCCGACCGCGATCACATCGACTTTGGAACCATTTCCCACGCCAAGATCGTCACCTCGTCCTTAGCCAATCTTCGCTTAATCCGTAGCCCCTGTTTGAGTTGCAAATATTAGCAGAACCCGGTATCAAATACCAGGTGCTACTGCGAGTATTAGTAAGGTACACATCAATAACATGTATATCAAATATACCTTTGTTAACCTAGCCTTCCTACTTATCCTCCAAATAATTGCGGCAGTTCCGATTCAAGTGACAATACACCTTGCAATAGAAGAAATCAGTTTCACGCTTAGTACCAGACTTGGGTTTCTTCTCTTGATTAGCAACTTGCTTGCCGTTCTTTTGAAGTTTCCCTTTTTCTTTCCTTTACCCTTTTTCTTGAAACTAGTGGTTTTGTTAACCATCAACACTTGATGCTCCTTTTGATTTCTACTTCATGGCTTTCGGCATCGCCAAGAGCTCGGGCATTGTTTTGGTCATCCCTTGCATATTATAGTTCATCACGAAGCTCTTGTAGCTTGGTGGCAGTGTTTGGAGAATTACATCAATGGCGCAATCATCCGGAAGATTAACTCCCGGTTGAATCAAGTGATTGTTATACCCGGACATTACGAGTATATGCTCACTTGTGAACCGTTCTCCTCCATCTTACAGCTATAGAACTTATTGGAGACTTCATATCTCTCAATCCGGGCATTCGCTTGGAATATTAACTTCAACTCCTGGAACATCTCATATGCTCCATGGTGTTCAAAACGACGTTGAAGTCCCGGTTCTAAGCCATAAAGCATGGCACACTGAACTATAGAGTAGTCATCAGCTTTGCTTTGCCAGACGTTCACAACTTCTGGCGCAGCCCTTGCACCAGGCCTGGCACCTAATGGTGCTTCCAGGACGTAATTCTTCTGTGCAGCAATAAGGATAATCCTCAAGTTACGGATCCAGTCCGTGTAATTGCTGCCATCATCTTTCAACTTTGCTTTCTCAAGGAACGCATTAAAATTCAACGGAACAACAGCACGAGCCATCTATCTACACAACATAGACAAGCAAGATACTATCAGGTACTAAGTTCATGATAAATTTAAGTTCAATTAATCATATTACTTAAGAACTCCCACTTAGAAAAATATCCTCCAATTCTCTAAGTGATTGCGTGATCCATATCAACTACACCATGACCGATCATCACGTGTGATGGAGTAGTTTCAATGGTGAACATCAATATGTTGATCATATCTACTATATGATTCACGCTCGACCTTCGGTCTCCGTGTTCCGAGGTCATATCTTATATGCATAGCTCGTCAAGTATAACCTGAGTATTCCGCATGTGCAACTGTTTTGCACCCGTTGTATTTGAACGTAGAGCCTATCACACCCGATCATCACGTGGTGTCTCAGCACGAAGAACTTTCGCAACGGTGCATACTCGGAGAACACTTCTTGATAATTTAGTAAGGGATCATCTTATAATGCTACCGTCAATCAAAGCAAGATAAGATGCATAAAGGATTAACATCACATGCAATCAATATAAGTGATATGATATGGCCATCATCATCTTGTGCTTGTGATCTCCATCTCAAGCACCGTCATGATCACCATCGTCACCGGTAGCGACACCTTGATCTCCATCGTAGCATCGTTGTCGTCTCGCCAAACTTATGCTTCTACGACTATCGCTACCGCTTAGTGATAAAGTAAAGCATTACAGAAGCGATTGCATTGCATACAATAAGCGACAACCATATGGCTCCTGCCAGTTGCCGATGACTTCAGTTACAAAACATGATCATCTCATACAATAAAATTCAGCATCATGTCTTGACCATATCACATCACAACATGCCCTGCAAAAACAAGTTAGACGTCCTCTACTTTGTTGTTGCAAATTTTACGTGGCTGCTACGGGCTTTAAGCAAGAACCAATCTCACCTACGCATCAAAACCACAACGATACTTCGTCAAATAGACTCCGTTTTAACCTTCTCAAGGACCGGGCGTATGCACTTTTCAGTTCAACTAAAGTTAGAGAGACAGTCTTCCACAAGCCATCTATGTGCAAAGCACGTCGAGGAACCGGTCTCGCGTGAAATGCACGCGTAAGGTTGGTCTGGATCGTCATCCAACAATACCGCTGAACCAAAGTATGACATGCTGGTAGGCAGTATGACTTGTATCGTCCACAACTCACTTGTGTTCTACTCGTGCATATCATCAAACCATAAAACCTAGGCTCGGATGCCACTGTTGGGAAACGTAGTAATTTCAAAAATTTTCCTACGATCACGCAAGATCATGGTGATGCTTAGCAACGAGATGAGAGTGTTGACAACGTACCATCGTAGACCAGCAACGGAAGCGTTGACGCGACGTAGAGGAAGTAGTCGTACTCCTTCACGATCCAACCGATCCAAGTACCGAACGTACGGCACCTCCGAGTTCTGCACATGTTCATCTCGATGACGTCCCTCGAACTCCGATCCAGCCGAGTGTTGAGGAGAGTTTAAATCGACCTGACGGGCGTGGTGACGATGATGATGTTCCACCGCGCAGGGCTTCGCCTAAGCTCCGCCACGGTATTTTCGAGGTGTAATATGGTGGAAGGGGCACCGCACACGGCTAAGGAACGATCTCAATGATCAACTTGTGTGTCATGGGGTGCCCCTGCCCTCAGATATAAAGGAGGGAAGGGAGGGCTGGCCGGCCAAGGAGAGGTGCGCCAGGTGTCCTACTCCTACTAGGAGTAGGATTCCCCAAATCCTAGTCCAACTAGGATTGGCCAAGTGGGAAGGGAGAGAGAGGCGCCTTCTCCTAGTCCTAATAGGACTAGGGAAGGGGGAAGGTGCGACCAGCACTTGGGCCCCTTTCTCCTTTCCACTAAGGCCCATGTTGGCCCATTAGCATTCGGGGGTTCCGGTAACCTCCCTGCTTGGTAAAATTCCCAATTTCACCGGAACACTTCCGATGTCCAAACATAGACTTCCAATATATGAATCTTTATGTCTCGACCATTTCGAGACTCCTCGTCACGTCCGTGATCTCATCCGGGACTCGAACAACCTTCGGTACATTAACATCATAAAACTCATAGTAACTGTCGCATCGAAGCGTTAAGCGTGCGGACCCTACGGGTTCGAGAACAATGTAGACATGACCGAGACACCTCTCCGATCAATAACCAATAGCGGGACCTGGATGCCCATATTGACTCCTACATATTCTATGAAGATCTTTATCGGTCAGACCGCATAACAACATCGTTGTTCCCTTTGTCATCGGTATGTTACTTGCCCGAGATTCGATCGTCGGTATCCAATACCTAGTTCAATCTCGTTACGGCAAGTCTCTTTACTCGTTTAAGTAATACATCAGCTCGCAACTAACACATTAGTTGCAATGCTTGCAAGGCTTATGTGATGTGCATTACCGAGAGGGCCCAGAGATACCTCTCCGACAATCGGAGTGACAAATCCTAATCTCGAAATATGCCAACCCAACATGTACCTTCGGAGACACCTGTAATGTACCTTTATAATCACCCGATTACGTTGTGACGTTTGGTAGCACCAAAGTGTTCCTCGTGCAAACGGGAGTTGCAAAATCTTATAGTCATAGGAACATGTATAAGTCATGAAGAAAAGCACTAGCAACAAACTATACGATCAGGTGCTATGCTAATGGAATGGGTCATGTCAATCAGATCATTCAACCAATGATGTGATCCCGTTAATCAAATAACAACTCCTTGTTCATGGTTAGGAAACACAACCATCTTTGATTAACGAGCTAGTCAAGTAGAGGCATACTAGTGACACTCAGAGGTTTATGTATTCACACATGTATTATGTTTCCGGTTAATACAATTCTAGCATGAATAATAAACATTTATCATGATATAAGGAAATAAATAATAACTTTATTATTGCCTCTAGGGCATATTTCCTTCATCACAGTCTTTTCTGTCAGCTCCAGAGGATAGAGTGAATCGAGAACTTGGAATTCTTGCTTGATCAAGTGCATGACCACGGTCATCCAGTGGACATTTTCGATATTCAACGCGATATACGTCTACAATGCAAAAGACCATTATGGATCAAACGAAATACTAGATGAAATGTCCTGAAGTGAAGAATTACAAATATAACGTACCTTATCATGCACAGTATACTCTTTCGTGACTCTATTAACTGCTCCAGCTTTGGACAGAGCACTGTCCATGTTGCAGCTTGACGACAATGGATTGTCTCGTGCTATAGCATGATCTACAAGGAATTTGGACCTCCACGCTGGACAGAGGTAACGATCATGACCAACGCGCAGCTCCAAATGTCCCATATAAGCATCAATAACCTTCATAGAATATCAGGGCATTACATGTTGAAAGTTGAGACATAGATTATTGACAATTTAAATAACAGAACATGCAAGTAGTACTTACATCGTCCGACAGCCATCTATGAGTTAGTACCGGTCGAATCCTTTCGGATGTCAGAGATATGCCACGCCCTTCACTGTAGTAAACTTTCTTCCACTTATTCTTGTCGGTGCTAGAAGCTAACTCGACAAATGAAACAGCTGCATCAATTATTTCCCACGTCAACTCATCTGCCACACCCTCCGGCTCATCAATTTCAGAAAAGAGAGCTGCATGAAATAATATGAACGTCAACAATGGTGATCATATGCATTCGTAGTATACAACAAACCAAGAAAGTTAGTTACGATACCCCTACTAGCAGAACGGGTACCGGTGGGTTTCTGACCACGGTTGGTACGCCTGCTGGGCTTGTCAATTGCGTAGGGGGATTCAAATTTCTTGGGAACAGTCCTCTTCCGCTTACCGGACATAACTTCCTCATCCATATCGACTTTTGCACCCTTTTTTCCATTCGCCTTAGCCATTAACTTGCTGACAGAGGATGGACAAATGTCTATGTCCGATGAAGGTGCTTGTGTAGAATTACCAACGACCCAAGGGTTTTCGGGTGTAGCGCCACATTCATCATTACGCTTAATAGGTTAAGCTTCCTGGTGTCCATTCATCTTTGCTGGGGTTTTCTGTTTGGCAAATAAAATGGTGTGAACATTTCAGCCCGTAAAAAAATGGAAGGAGAAAATTATAGACAGAAATATATATACATAGTACCTCAGGTACTGATTTATGGTTGGGAACCACTTCATCAGGCTGCGTCATGTCAATGACATGCTCTCCGTGTGAGTCTATGTCATCCTTGTACACGAATTCCTTCTTTTCATATGGACCGTTCTCGAACGAATCCACTTCTTGATCCACAACATTGTCCACGGATGGCACGGCAGCAGCCGGCTTGTACATGACACCTGATTTGTTCATCTTCTCCAACAACCTCTGCAATAGATATATAAAGTTAATAACGCTTGCATGGTTTAAAATAGGGAACAAACTGTAAACTATTATGTTACGGTGTCACACCTCAGCAACTTGATCAGGGATTTGCCTCATCTGGGTGTGTATGAAGTCCATGCACCGCTTCATTAGAAGCTCTATCAAATCTTCCGACATTGGGGCTATCGTCGACTTCTTTGCGTTTCCATTTGCAGGTTTGGTTTTTGGCTTAATGGTAGGCACATTATATGGGATTTTGGGCTCCTGCGCCCTATACTCTTGGGTGATATTATTTTTGATCTGCATGCGATATTGAAGTACATGTGATGAATTAAAAATAAATATTATTTAGTTACAAAACATTTAAGAAATACAGAACACAATGACTTACCTTGACGCTACCACGGCCGTGCCCATTGTCATAGTCGAACGGATCTCTCCTAGTGGCTGCACCTTCGGTCCAGTTCCTCATAAGAGGTTGTATGGACAAGTTGGGATTATAGGCGCAATCGCCTTCGACACGTTGCACCTTCTCCCAGTACAAGTACTACAAAAAAATAAGAATTTAGAGTTAGTTCAATGCATCACATAAAATTGCAATGATATAATAATTGACATTATGCAACAGGTCTCATTTGTGTACCTTCAATAGAGCCAAATTGCATTTCAGCCATTGGCGTAGGTGTTTGCCTTTGTTGACTATGTGAAGGCAATCGAGGAAAACACGCACGGTGAAGGCATTCCAGTTAATCTTTGAAATACGTTTCACATCATGGACCAAAGTGTAGTACTGCTTTGTTACAATCTTGCTCGACATGGGAGCAATAATTGTTCCTAACAGGACAAGGACTAATTTCCGAAGAAAATGGTAAATCGGTGGCTTTACTTTTAATTATGTCCTCAATGAGATTATCTATCACTATGTTTTCTGATGTCTTACTTAGAAATTTTTGCGGCACCCGCTCCTTCATGTCCTCTCCTTCTTCAATCAGAATGTCCGAAGCGGAGAGTCCTTGGTTCTCGAGGTTAAACATGCACTCGACATCGACCGCACCGAGAGTCACCTCCCCAACCTGCTCTTGTATAATGAATCTGGACTTGCTGGCATCAAAATTCTCAATCATATACCTAATCATAAGGGTACGCATCTTAATAGATGGTATATGCAGCATGCTGCGCAATGTTGTATCAGCCACTCTAGCGCGTAGACCGCTCGATAGAGCGGCAACAAGCTTGCACCATTTTTCAACAGCGCACACTATTTCTCCATTCAGCTCATCCATCCTATAGAAAGAAAATATAAAACTTCTTGACAATTTCCAAAACTAATGCAAAAATAACAATAGACATGCAAAAATATAAAACTTTATGGCAGTAGCAAACAAAAATGCAAAAATAACACTAATGCAAATATAAAACTAGCACCATGTATACAGCAACATGCACCCAAGTGTGTGCTGATATGAGGCAATAAAAAAGTAACTACAATTGGTAATTGAATTTACTTGCATCTGATCAAGTTCTTTGAGTGTCAGATAAATTATTAACATGGTGACAAATTGAGCAGCTGTAAATAACTACAGTCTATAGCAATGGTACCTATTTGAGGTTCATCAACATCTAATTCTTATAACTCTTTAATGTTCTGTGCCTACAATAATATAATTCGATCGTGTGACAAAAATATAAGTGGATCATGTGACAAAAAATCTATTGCATCATGTTTCTCAAGAAACAACATCTTATTCTACCCTGAAATGAAAGATTTAGTTCATGTACGCCTTCTGGTCAGAACACATCTAGTCGAGTTGATACTAGCTAGTTCAAACTATGTGGTAAACCTATGTCCATGAAAGCAACAAGACGGAGGAACTAGCTTGCTATGAAGGTGCGAGGTAAGGAGGACAACTTACTTGATCGGTCGACAAAGATGAGAGAAGTCGGCGATGTGTTGTCGACGTAGTTCGTCGAGGGCGGCCAGCACGTGTGGATGACCTTGATCTTCTCAGGGTTTTTGTGGCATGTGGGATGCGGCGGACGGAGCTGTCGACGACTCGCCGGCAGGAGGCGATCTAGACGACGACATGTGCGAGGAGGTTGAGATTATATACGAGGTCGTCTCCTAGGTCGTCGTAACTTCCCTGTGGCCAATCTCGTGATCTATATTTTCCTCCGTTGAATCGAGGATGAACGTGCTCCTCAATCGTAGGGATTAGGAACATATGGATTAGCACGATCCCGCAATTGTGTAAAAGAACGGCAACTACTCCCATGATCGACGTGCATGTTATCGACGTGCATGGAAAGCGCAGCATGGTGGGCCCCACAATATGGATCCGACAGTTATTTGCGGTCTGGGCCGGCCCACCTACCTCTACATTGTTTTTTCCTCAAAATAAATATCATTGTTTCTTCCCTCAATAAAAAATATTTGTGACACCTATTAGTTATTGTATACTTGTATATGTTCAACAATATTTATAGTATCTCTATCATTTCTGCAATATTATATATTCAAATGTATTGTTCCTCTTTCCCTTTTAATTTGGTTTTCCTGTTATTCTATGTTTTCTCCTTCTTATTCCTAATTGTTTTTTCATGTTTCATAATTCCATATCACTTCTTCTCATATTTTTCAAATTCATTTCAAATATGTATGATTAAATGTTGTCCTATTTATGACTTCCTAATTGGTGGGACCGGAAAGGTAAACCACTTTCAGACCTGCCCTCCGGCAGACCCGAATGGTCCTGCTTGTACATGGTGCATGTGGAGGCATGCATGAGATGACCCCAACTTTTTGGACCATGTGGGCATGGCCAATGTGGCCCCCAGGCAAGGTGTGCACAAATTCGGAACAAAACACACGTTGTGTCACGTGGGGCAGTGTTGTAGGGTTTTGTCGCCGGAAAAATCCTGGAAAATGCATCGGGTGTCGGAAATGAACGATACTTGTCATGCATGCAAGCCATGATCATCCTTGGGTATGCATAAAGTTTGGGATCATTCGGTGGGACCGGGAAGGTCAACCACTTTTCAGACCTGCCCTCTGGCAGACCCGAATGATCCTGCTTGTACATGGTGCATGTGGAGGCATGCATTAGATGAGCCCAACTTTTGGGACCATGTGGGCATGGCGAATGTGGTCCCCCAGGCAAGGTGTGCACAAATTTGGACACAAAACGCACCTTGCGTCACGTAAGCGATGTTGTAGGTTTTGTCGCTGAAAAACCCTAGAAAATGCATCGAGTGTCGGAAATGAACGATACTTGTCATGCATTCATGCCATGATAATCCTTGGGTATGCATAAAGTTTGGGATCATTCGGTGGGACCGGAAGGTAAACCACTTTCAGACCTGCCCTCCCAGACCGAATAGTCCTGCTTGTACATGGTGCATGTGGAGGCATGCATGAGATGACCCCAACTTTTGGGACCACGTGGGCATGGCCAATGTGGTCCCCCAGGCAAGGTGTGCACAAATTCGGACACAAAACGCACGTTGCGTCACGTGGGGGCAGTGTTGTAGGGTTTTGTCGCCGGAAAACCCCTAGAAAATGCATCGAGTGTCGGAAATGAACGATACTTGTCATGCATGCATGCCATGATCATCCTTGGGTATGCATAAAGTTTGGGATCATTCGGTGGGACCGGGAACGTAAACCACTTTCAGACCTGCCCTCAGGCAGACCCGAATGGTCCTGCTTGTACATGGTGCATGTGGAGGCATGCATGAGATGACTCCAACTTTTGGGACCATGTGGGCATGGCCAATGTGGTCTACCAGGCAAGGTGTGCACAAATTCGTACACAAAACGCACGTTGCGTCACGTAAGGGCGGTGTTATGCGGTTTTGTCGCTGGAAAAACCCTAGAAAATGCAACGAGTGTTGAAATGAACGATACTTGTCATGCGTGCATGGCATGATCATCCTTGGGTATGCATAAAGTTTGGGATCATTCGGTGGGACCGGGAAGGTAAACCACTTTCAGACCTGCCCTCCGGCAGACCCGAATGGTCCTGCTTGTACATGGTGCATGTGGAGGCATGCATGAGATGGTCTCAACTTTTGGGACCATGTGGGCATGGCCAATGTGGTCCCCTGTGCAAGGTGTGCACAAATTCGGACACAAAACGACGTTACGTCACGTGGGGGCAGTGTTGTAGGGTTTTGTCGCCGGAAAACCCTAGAAAATGCATCGAGTGTCAAAAATGAACGATACTTGTCATGCATGCATTCCATGATCATCCTTTGGTATGCATAAAGTTTGGGATCATTCGATGGGACCTGGAAGGTAAACCACTTTCAGACCTGCCCTCCGGCAGACCCGAATGGTCCTACATGTACATGGTGAATGTGGAGGCATGCATGAGATGACCCCAACTTTTGGGACCATGTGGGCATGGCCAATGTGGTCCCCCAGGCAAGGTGTGCACAAATTCAGACACAAAATGCACGCTATGTCACGTGGGGGCGGTGTTGTAGGGTTTTGTCACGGAAAAACCCTAGAAAATGCATCGAGTGTCGGAAATGAACGATACTTGTCATGCATGCATGCCATGATCATCCTTGGGTATGCATAAAGTTTGGGATCATTCGGTGGGACCGGGAACGTAAACCACTTTCAGACCTGCCCTCAGGCAGACCCCAATGGTCCTGCTTGTACATGGTGCATGTGGAGGCATGCATGAGATGACTCCAACTTTTGGGACCATGTGGGCATGGCGAATGTGGTCCCCCAGGCAAGGTGTGCACAAATTTGGACACAAAACGCACCTTGCGTCACGTGGGGGCAGTGTTGTAGGTTTTTGTCGCTGGAAAAACCCTAGAAAATGCATCGAGTGTCGGAAATGAACGATACTTGTCATGCATTCATGCCATGATAATCCTTGGGTATGCATAAAGTTTGGGATCATTCGGTGGGACCGGGAAGGTAAACCACTTTCAGACCTGCCCTCCGGCAGACCCGAATAGTCCTGCTTGTACATGGTGCATGTGGAGGCATGCATGAGATGACCCCAACTTTTGGGACCACGTGGGCATGGCCAATGTGGTCCCCTGCAAGGTGTGCACAAATTCAGACACAAAGCACGCGTTGCGTCACGTGGGGAAGCGATGTTGTAGGGTTTTGTCGCGGAAAACCCCTAGAAAATGCATCGAGTGTCGGAAATGAACGATACTTGTCATGCATGCATGCCATGATCATCCTTGGGTATGCATAAAGTTTGGGATCATTCGGTGGACTGGAACGTAAACCACTTTCAGACCTGCCCTCACGCGTAACCGAATGGTCCTGCTTGTACATGGTGCATGTGGAGGCATGCATGAGATGACTCAACTTTTGGGACCATGTGGGCATGGCCAATGTGGTCTACCAGGCAAGGTGTGCACAAATTCGTACACAAAACGCACGTTGCGTCACGTGGGGCAGTGTTGTACGGTTTTGTCGCTGGAAAAACCCTAGAAAATGCAACGAGTGTTGAAATGAACGATACTTGTCATGCGTGCATGGCATGATCATCCTTGGGTATGCATAAAGTTTGGGATCATTCGGTGGGACCGGGAAGGTAAACCACTTTCAGACCTGCCTCCGCAGAACCCGAATGGTCCTGCTTGTACATGGTGCATGTGGAGGCATGCATGAGATGGCACCAACTTTTGGGACCATGTGGGCATGGCCAATGTGGTCCCCTGTGCAAGGTGTGCACAAATTCGGACACAAAACGCACACGTTACGTCATGTGGGGAAGCGGTGTTGTAGGGTTTTGTCGCGAAAAACCCTAGAAAATGCATCGAGTGTCAAAAATGAACGATACTTGTCATGCATGCATTCCATGATCATCCTTTGGTATGCATAAAGTTTGGGATCATTCGATGGGACCTAGAAGGTAAACCACTTTCAGACCTGCCCTACGGCAGACCCGAATGGTCCTACATGTACATGGTGAATGTGGAGGCATGCATGAGATGACCCCAACTTTTGGGACCATGTGGGCATGGCCAATGTGGTCCCCCAGGCAAGGTGTGCACAAATTCAGACACAAAATGCACGTTGCGTCACGTGGGGGCAGTGTTGTAGGGTTTTGTCGCCGGAAAAACCCTAGAAAATGCAACGAGTGTCGGAAATTAACGATACTTGCCATGCATGCATGCCATGATCATCCTTGGGTATGCATAAAGTTTGGGATCATTCGGTGGGACCGAACGTAAACCACTTTCAGACCTGCCCTCGAGCGGAACCCGAATGGTCCTGCTTGTACATGGTGCATGTGGAGGCATGCATGAGATGACTCAACTTTTGGGACCATGTGGGCATGGCGAATGTGGTCCCCGGGCAAGGTGTGCACAAATTTGGACACAAACGCACCTTGCGCCACGTGGAAGCGATGTTGTAGGTTTTTGTCATTGGAAAAACCCTAGAAAATGCATCGAGTGTCGGAAATGAACGATACTTGTCATGCATTCATGCCATGATAATCCTTGGGTATGCATAAAGTTTGGGATCATTCGGTGGGACCGGAAGGTAAACCACTTTCAGACCTGCCCTCCGTGAGACCGAATAGTCCTGCTTGTACATGGTGCATGTGGAGGCATGCATGAGATGACCCCAACTTTTGGGACCACGTGGGCATGGCCAATGTGGTCCCCTGTGCAAGGTGTGCACAAATTCGGACACAAAACGACGCGTTGCGTCACGTGGAGCGATGTTGTAGGGTTTTGTCACGGAAAACCCCTAGAAAATGCATCGAGTGTCGGAAATGAACGATACTTGTCATGCATGCATGCCATGATCATCCTTGGGTATGCATAAAGTTTGGGATCATTCGGTGGGACCGGGAACGTAAACCACTTTCAGACCTACCCTCAGGCAGACCCGAATGGTCCTGCTTGTACATGGTGCATGTGGAGGCATGCATGAGATGACTCCAACTTTTGGGACCATGTGGGCATGGCCAATGTGGTCCACCAGGCAAGGTGTGCACAAATTCGTACACAAAACGCACGTTGCGTCACGTGGGGCAGTGTTGTACGGTTTTGTCGCTGGAAAAACCCTAGAAAATGCAACGAGTGTTGAAATGAACGATACTTGTCATGCGTGCATGGCATGATCATCCTTGGGTATGCATAAAGTTTGTGATCATTCGGTGGGACCGGGAAGGTAAACCACTTTCAGACCTGCCCTCCGGCAGACCCGAATGGTCCTGCTTGTACATGGTGCATGTGGAGGCATGCATGAGATGGCCCCAACTTTTGGGACCATGTGGGCATGGCCAATGTGGTCCCCCAGGCAAGGTGTGCACAAATTCGGACACAAAACGCACGTTACGTCATGTGGGGGCAGTGTTGTAGGGTTTTGTCGCCGGAAAACCCTAGAAAATGCATCGAGTGTCAAAAATGAACGATACTTGTCATGCATGCATTCCATGATCATCCTTTGGTATGCATAAAGTTTGGGATCATTCGATGGGACACGGAAGGTAAACCACTTTCAGACCTGCCCTCGGCAGAACCGAATGGTCCTACATGTACATGGTGAATGTGGAGGCATGCA
The DNA here is from genome assembly GCA_021605145.1 of Aegilops bicornis. Lineage (NCBI taxonomy): Eukaryota > Viridiplantae > Streptophyta > Magnoliopsida > Poales > Poaceae > Aegilops > Aegilops bicornis. Next base: position 841,584,093 of record CM038675.1, read on the forward strand.
TGAGATGACCCCAACTTTTGGGACCATGTGGGCATGGCCAATGTGGTCCCCCAGGCAAGGTGTGCACAAATTCAGACACAAAATGCACGTTGCCTCACGTGGGGGCAGTGTTGTAGGGTTTTGTCGCCGGAAAAACCCTAGAAAATGCATCGAGTGTCGGAAATGAACGATACTTGTCATGCATGCATGCCATGATCATCCTTGGGTATGCATAAAGTTTGGGATCATTCGGTGGGACCGGGAACGTAAACCACTTTCAGACCTGCCCTCAGGCAGACCCGAATGGTCCTGCTTGTACATGGTGCATGTGGAGGCATGCATGAGATGACTCCAACTTTTGGGACCATGTGGGCATGGCGAATGTGGTCCCCCAGGCAAGGTGTGCACAAATTTGGACACAAAACGCACCTTGCGTCACGTGGGGGCAGTGTTGTAGGTTTTTGTCGCTGGAAAAACCCTAGAAAATGCATCGAGTGTCGGAAATGAACGATACTTGTCATGCATTCATGCCCTGATAATCCTTGGGTATGCATAAAGTTTGGGATCATTCGGTTGGGACCGGAAGGTAAACCACTTTCAGACCTGCCCTCCGGCAGACCCGAATAGTCCTGCTTGTACATGGTGCATGTGGAGGCATGCATGAGATGACCCAAACTTTTGGGACCACGTGGGCATGGCCAATGTGGTCCCCTGCAAGGTGTGCACAAATTCGGACACAAACGCACGCGTTGCGCCACGTAAGGGGCAGTGTTGTAGGGTTTTGTCACCGGAAAACCCCTAGAAAATGCATCGAGTGTCGGAAATGAACGATACTTGTCATGCATGCATGCCATGATCATCCTTGGGTATGCATAAAGTTTGGGATCATTTGGTGGGACCGGGAACGTAAACCACTTTCAGACCTGCCCTCAGTGCGGAACCGAATGGTCCTGCTTGTACATGGTGCATGTGGAGGCATGCATGAGATGACTCCAACTTTTGGGACCATGTGGGCATGGCCAATGTGGTCCACCAGGCAAGGTGTGCACAAATTCGTACACAAAACGCACGCTATCGTCACGTAAGGGCAGTGTTATGCGGTTTTGTCGCTGGAAAAACCCTAGAAAATGCAACGAGTGTTGAAATGAACGATACTTGTCATGCGTGCATGGCATGATCATCCTTGGGTATGCATAAAGTTTGGCATCATTCGGTGGGACCGGGAAGGTAAACCACTTTCAGACCTGCCCTCCGGCAGACCCGAATGGTCCTGCTTGTACATGGTGCATGTGGAGGCATGCATGAGATGGCCCCAACTTTTGGGACCATGTGGGCATGGCCAATGTGGTCCCCCAGGCAAGGTGTGCACTAATTCGGACACAAAACGCACGTTACGTCATGTGGGGGCAGTGTTGTAGGGTTTTGTCGCCGGAAAACCCTAGAAAATGCATCGAGTGACAAAAATGAACGATACTTGTCATGCATGCATTCCATGATCATCCTTTGGTATGCATAAAGTTTGGGATCATTCGATGGGACACGGAAGGTAAACCACTTTCAGACCTGCCTCCCAGACCAAATGGTCCTACATGTACATGGTGAATGTGGAGGCATGCATGAGATGACCCCAACTTTTGGGACCATGTGGGCATGGCCAATGTGGTCCCCCAGGCAAGGTGTGCACAAATTCAGACACAAAATGCACGTTGCGTCACGTGGGGGCAGTGTTGTAGGGTTTTGTCGCCGGAAAAACCCTAGAAAATGCATCGAGTGTCGGAAATGAACGATACTTGTCATGCATGCATGCCATGATCATCCTTGGGTATGCATAAAGTTTGGGATCATTCGGTGGGACCGAACGTAAACCACTTTCAGACCTGCCCTCGTGCCACCGAATGGTCCTGCTTGTACATGGTGCATGTGGAGGCATGCTTGAGATGACTCCAACTTTTGGGACAATGTGGGCATGGCGAATGTGGTCCCCCAGGCTAGGTGTGCACAAATTTGGACACTAAACGCACCTTGCGCGTCACGTGGGGAAGCGATGTTGTAGGTTTTGTCATTGGAAAAACCCTAGAAAATGCATCGAGTGTCGGAAATGAACGATACTTGTCATGCATTCATGCCATGATAATCCTTGGGTATGCATAAAGTTTGGGATCATTCGGTGGGACCGGAAGGTAAACCACTTTCAGACCTGCCCTCCCAAGACCGAATAGTCCTGCTTGTACATGGTGCATGTGGAGGCATGCATGAGATGACCCAACTTTTGGGACCACGTGGGCATGGCCAATGTGGTCCCCTGTGCAAGGTGTGCACAAATTCGGACACAAAACGACGCTATGCGTCACGTGGGGCAGTGTTGTAGGGTTTTGTCGAAAAACCCCTAGAAAATGCATCGAGTGTCGGAAATGAACGATACTTGTCATGCATGCATGCCATGATCATCCTTGGGTATGCATAAAGTTTGGGATCATTCGGTGGGACCGGGAACGTAAACCACTTTCAGACCTGCCCTCAGGCAGACCCCAATGGTCCTGCTTGTATATGGTGCATGTGGAGGCATGCATGAGATGACTCCAACTTTTGGGACCATGTGGGCATGGCCAATGTGGTCCACCAGGCAAGGTGTGCACAAATTCGTACACAAAACGCACGTTGCGTCACGTGGGGGCAGTGTTGTACGGTTTTGTCGCTGGAAAAACCCTAGAAAATGCAACGAGTGTTGAAATGAACGATACTTGTCATGCGTGCATGGCATGATCATCCTTGGGTATGCATAAAGTTTGGGATCATTCTTGGGACCGGAAGGTAAACCACTTTCAGACCTGCCTCCCAAGCAGACCGAATGGTCCTTCTTGTACATGGTGCATGTGGAGGCATGCATGAGATGGCCCCAACTTTTGGGACCATGTGGGCATGGCCAATGTGGTCCCCTGCAAGGTGTGCACAAATTCGGACACAAAACGCATACGTTACGTCCACGTGGGGGCGGTGTTGTAGGGTTTTGTCACGGAAAACCCTAGAAAATGCATCGAGTGTCAAAAATGAACGATACTTGTCATGCATGCATTCCATGATCATCCTTTGGTATGCATAAAGTTTGGGATCATTCGATGGGACCTGGAAGGTAAACCACTTTCAGACATGCCCTCCGGCAGACCCGAATGGTCCTGCATGTACATGGTGAATGTGGAGGCATGCATGAGATGACCCCAACTTTTGGGACCATGTGGGCATGGCCAATGTGGTCCCCCAGGCAAGGTGTGCACAAATTCAGACACAGAATGCACGTTGCGTCACGTGGGGGCAGTGTTGTAGGGTTTTGTCGCCGGAAAAACCCTAGAAAATGCAACGAGTGTCGGAAATTAACGATACTTGCCATGCATGCATGCCATGATCATCCTTGGGTATGCATAAAGTTTGGGATCATTCGGTGGGACCGGGAAGGTAAACCTGCTTCTAGTACATTGTGCATGTGGAGGCATGCATGCGATTGTCCCAACTACATTTTATTTAATAGTATTTCATGTATGAAACATAAAAGAAAATTTATAATTGAAAAAGACAACCATGAAAAGTGAAATAAAAGACAACATTATATCATACATTATTTAAATTTATAACCGTCAGAATAAAGAAAAGAGGAGAATATAGAAAGCAGAAGAAAAATTTGAATGAATAAGTGCAATAAAAGACAACATACTATCTTGCATTTAAAAAATAATTCAAATATAAAAAAGATAAGATCTATTAGAACGAAGAAGTGAAATAAAAGACAACATATTATCTTACATTTTGAAAATATTTCAAATATAAAGAAGAGAACAAATATTAGAATGAAGAAGTGAAATAAAACAGAACATTTTATCTTATAAACTAAAAATATTTCAAATATAATAAAGATAATAAATATTAGAATGAATAATTGAAATAAAACACACCATTTTTGTTTATATTTCGTAAATATTATCAATATAAAAAAGAGAACGAACTAATGAAATAAAACGCAACAAAATTTGGCATACATTTTTTATTTTAGTAAACACTGTTAGAAATAATATAGAAAAAAAGAGATTTGATTTTAAATATTAGAAATATAAACAAGAAAATAAATTTTGGATTTAACAAATGAAAAACAAAGTAATTTATAAAACACAGATCAGCGCGCCGCGGTTAAGGCTGCCCTGGGCCAGCCCGCCGAATTGGGCACAAGGCGAGCCTGTGAGCAGGCCTGCCAAGACAATGGGGTGGTGGGAGTTTAGTCCCACCTCGCCAAGCGAGAGACCGCTGCACCGGTTTATATACCCGGCTGCGACTCCCCTCACAAGCTTCTATCAAATGCAGGCAGTACATTGCCTAACTCTCGTCCCCCTCTGCCCCGTGGGGCCAACTAGCAGCACCAATATTCTGCACCACGGGCCTGCATCCTGGCCCATGAACGGCTGGGTTCCTAGTCGTATGCAGGCCGTGGTGTTACGAATTATCCTGCTCTGGTAGGAGGGCACTTTTTTGGGCATATTGCCATATTTTTTTTGGCATATTCTCCTATTCTTCAAATCACACACTAAATTATACACATGCTCACTTGGATCCAATGCACAGTTTTTTGCATATATGCCAAGTTAATGTTTCTATGTTCAATACACCTAGTATTTTTGGCATATAGCCATGTGTTTTTGGCATATTCTCATGTTCTTCAAATCACACTAAATTATACACATGCTCACTTGCATTCAATGCACATTTTTTTTCATATATGCCAAGTTAATGTTTCTACCTTCAAAACACCTAGTAAATTTTACGCTCATTTGCACACATGGCTATTAATGAGATTTCTAAAAAAATGAGGCTGTGTTGTACGAATTCTCGGCAGACCCGAATGGTCCAGCTTGTACATGTTGCATGTGGGGGCATGCATAAGATGACCCCAACTTTTGCACACATGACCTCTTGCACAAACAAAGCCATGTTTTTCCAAATATTCTTTTTCCAAATTTTCCAAACAAAGCCATGTGGGGGCATTGTAAAATATTCATTTTCCAAATTTTCTTTGATAGCCATGTTTGGCACATGTGGGCCACCATTTACAAGAAAAATTGGATGATTTGGCGGTGTTGAAAAAAATCACGTATGTTCAAAAACTGACTTAAGACCAAATGGCCCCTCCGGAATGCGGTGATTTTTTCGACCACCTCCAAATCACCTCTATTTCGACACACATGACCTATTGCACAAACAAAGCTAGGTTTTCAAGGTTTTATATTTTTTTGATTTTTTTTAATTTATAGTTCCCTCTAGACTGACTGCTCAAAACATCGGTCTATACCTCAAGGGGGCATTGCAAAATATTCTTTTTCAAAATTTTCTTTGATAGCCATGTTTGGCACATGTGGGTCACCATTTACAACAAAATTTGGGTGATTTGGAGGTGGTGGAAAAAATCACCTGTGTTCAAAAACTGGATTAAGTTAGACCAAATGGCCCCTCCGGAATGAGGTGATTTTTTCGACCACATCGAAATCACCTCTATTTTGGCACACATGGCCTATTGCACAAACAAAGCTAAGTTTTCAAGGTTTCATATTTTTTCATTTTTTTTGAATTTATACTTCCCTCTAGACTGCCTACTCAAAACATCGGTCTATACCTCAAGGGGGCATTGTAAATTATTCTTTTTCCAAAATTTCTTTGATAGCCATGTTTGGCACATGTGGGTCACTATTTACAAGAAATTTGGGTGATTTGGACGTGGTGGAAAAATCACCTATGTTCAAAAACTGGCTTAAGTTAGACCAAATGGCCCCTCCGGAATGCGGTGATTTTTTCGAACACCTCCAAATCACCTCTATTTTGGCGCACATGACCTATTGCATAATCAAAGCTAGGTTTTCAAGGTTTTATATTTTGTTGATTTTTTTTTAATTTATACTTCCCTCTAGACTGCCTGCTCAAAACATCGGTCTACACCTCAAGGGGGCATTGTAAAATATTCCTTTTTCAAATTTTCTTTGATAGCCATGTTTGGCACATGTGGGTCACCATTTACAAGAAAATTTGGGTGATTTAGAGGTGGTGGAAAAAAATCACCTATGTTCAAAAACTGGCTTAAGTTAGACCAAATGGCCCCTCCAGTATGCGGTGATTTTTCCGACCACCTCCAAATCACCTCTATTTTGGCACACATGACCTATTGCACAATCAAAGCTAGGTTTTCGAGGTTTTATATTTTGTTGATTTTTTTTAATTTATACTTCCCTCTAGACTGCCTGCTCAAACATCGGTCTATACATCAAGGGGGCATTCTAAAATATTATTTTTCCAAAATTTCTTTGTTAGGCATGTTTCGTACATGTGGGTCACCATTTAAAAGAAAATTTGGCTGATTTGGAGGTCGTGGAAAAAATTACCTATGTTCAAAAACTGGCTTAAGTTAGACCAAATGGCCCTCCGGAATGCGGTGATTTTTTTCGACCACCTCCAAATCACCTCTATTTAGGCACACATGATCTCTTGCACAAACAAAGGTAGCTTTCCAAGGTTTTATATTTTTTGAATTTTTTATTAATTTATAATGCCCTCTAGACTGACTGATCAAAGCATCGATCTATACCTCTAGGGGGCATTGTAAAGTTTTATTTCTCCAAATTTTCTTTCATAGCCATGTTTGGCACATGTGGGTCACCATTTACAAGAAAATTTGGGTGATTTAGAGGTGGTGGAAAAATCACCTATGTTCAAAAACTGGCTTAAGTTAGACCAAATGGCCCCTCCGGAATGCGATGATTTTTTTGACCACCTCCAAATCACCTCAATTTTGGCACACATGATCTCTTGCACAAACAAAGCGAGTTTTCCAAAGTTTTATATTTTTTTAGAATTTTTCATTAATTTATAATGCCCTCTAGACTGACTGGTCAAAACATCGGTCGGCATTGTAAAATATTATTTTTTCCAAATTTTCTTTCATAGCCATGTTTGGCACATGTGGGTCACCATGTACAAGAAAATGTGGGTCACAATTTTTGAAATTTTTCTGAATTTTTTATGCCCTGCCCAATGCCGGTTCGAAACATGCGGCTTCACAGAGCCACTATAAATTGTACAAAAGGAGATCTTTCATATTTGAAATAATCAACTTGCATTTCATGAAAAAAACTCCTTCATATTGCAAATAATCATTACACCTTTATTCAAATGTTTTTTTTCACACACACACACCATCTTTAACTACTTTTTTATTAGTATTTAATGAAATGATGGAATATGTGCTTAGTTATTGGAATATTTGATCATATGGTGGAGTATTTGCTATTTTTGCTTCCTCAAATGAAGGAAAGATGTCATATGTGTGGATGAACAATTTCCACTTACTTCACTAATCAACATTAATTAACATAACGCAAAGTTTTACATTTGGTCCGATTTGCTTATGGGCAGAGCATGTTGCACATGGCCACATCATGGGAATTTATTACACCATTGCCACAGCATGTTCCACATGGCCGCAACATGGGAAGTGTTTGCAGCATGCCTGATCAGTGAAGCTACACTGATGCGGCATGTCTGATCATTGCAGCAACTAAATTCAAGCAAATCATACATCGAAGGAACCATACATCTAAGGAACCATAATGGCAAATTTAAGGGACACAAATATAGATAGCAATATATATTACTACCATAGATAGCAGCATCCACACTGCACACTTGCTGATGCAGACCACTAGCATATTAGATATGTTTAGACCACACATCACAGTACTACACTTAGATAAAGTTCATACTAAATTACCACTAAAAGTTTCCACCATCAGAATACCACATAAAGTTCACCAAAAGGACTGAGCCTTCCTCCATCATACGACAACCAGGGTCTAGGGCAACTACATGTTAGGGTTTTTCAGGACCTTGTGGAGGGCAGAATGCTGAGCCCTGATCTTGTACTCATCACTGCTGATGGATGTAGCCCGACAATGTTCCATCAGATGCTCCAGCAACCCAGACCTGGGCTTGGGCCTGCTGCAGTAGGGGCACCGGTACTTGTCCGTCTTCCAGTTGTAGTACATAGCAGATCCTTGGGCACTGATATTCTGCACCACCTTCTCTTCAAAGGACTCGACGTTCCCCTCGTCCACATCATCTCTAGATTGATACTGCACACATTAATGACTGACATTAATACACTATGCATTCAAATACTATAAACATCTAACACTAAGTCAATGCATAAATAACATTTCAGCTTGGCCTTACCTTGTACGGCTCATCCTCATCACTGTCATAAGAGTAGTAGCCAGATGAGTCCCACTTCCTCTTGTTGCCAAAAAGATCCTCCTTCTGCTATATTGTCAACCAAGCAAGTCATTTACAAGGAATTGAATTGCAGTTCAAAAAATGTCATTACAAACAAGTTGATTTTGCATAATGATGGAACGCTCCTAACTATATTGAAAAGGTGCACAGGTTACACATGGTATGTACATTTCAACAACTAATTCATAGACTATATATCAAGTTATATAGGTACTAAACAATTGGGTTATGAACATACAAGTTCATTCATATGGACATACAAATTCAGATTTTTCTTCTGAACATGCATATGAAGGTATAAATGAATATCATTCCTCTCTTATTAACCAATGAGATAGCAGTTTTTGACAGACAATGCAAATTGGACCTTTATACATAACATCACAAACATGTCAGGTTTTCATTTCAATTGTAAATATTAATAAATATTTAGTTCAGAGCAGTTCTCAATGATCACTCATATGTCAGAATAAGTGAAATGGTGAAGCCTAACTCCTACATCTAATTAAAACACCCTAACTCCAGCATCTAACTCCTAGATCCACTGGAACATTGAATCACAAAATTTACTTACATATATCATTTGATATAAATGAATCCACTACAAATAACACTAACTCATACATCTAATTAAAATATCATAACTCTTACTTCTACTGCATCATTCAGTCACACCATTTAATTACATTTATCTCTGCCTATAAATGAATCCAATACAAAAGAAACCTAACTAAACATAAGAAACACTAATTAGTACATCTACTACTTCATTCAATCACATAATCTATATAACTGTGTATAAATTAATAATACAAATAAACCTTAACTAATCAACAAATTAATAAAACCATAACTACTACATCTATTGGATGATTCAATCATAGATCATACATATAACTGGCTATAAATGAATCGAATACAAGAAAACCCTAACTAAACATCTAATTAAAAAACCCTAACTACTACATCTACTGGATGATTCATATGACATTCATGCATGGAGTTATGCAACAACAATTTAATATGAGTTGGTCATCTGGCATAGTTGCATGTCTAGCAAACCTACTTATGGTTCACTTTATAAGTACAGAAATCCTACAGATAAAAAATAAACCTACCTACAATTTGAGTTTATAGATAATGCAGTGAAGCTCCTAACTATTTTGAAATTGTGCACTAGTTAAACGTACTGTGTTCATTTCAACATTTAATTGATAGACTTCAAATGAACAAAGTAGGATTTTAAACTCTTTTGTACAATATCAACTTTAATAGATACACTGGGTGGCGGCTCAGCACCTGCCGTGGCCCACTGAGGGAATATGCAAAACAAATCTAACAACATATACAGAACAGAACAAAATCTTAGCACATGAGGCAATCCAGATTCTAATATAAAAAACATAACTCTCATTATGATCTCTCTAGCATTCAACCACGAATAAACTAAAAAAACCCTAACTTTCTAATGGGGTTCCCCATTCAATCAAAAAACCCTAACAAGCAGAAGGGGTGCCGCATTCGATCACAAATCTATAATAAAAACCCTATCTACTAAATCTTCTGCTTAACAACTACAACTAAGAGAGGAGGGGAACGACAAGGATTACCACAGCCACCACCTTCTTGTCGCTCGCCTCCGCACCTGCATCCAGTGCGCCGCGAGACGCCGTCACCACCAGCTCCGGCACGACGGAGTCCGAGCCCACCACCCCCTGCTCCACCAGATCCGTCGCCGCAGCGACCGATCCAGCGCTTGCGGGTGCAGCATCTCCCACACCGCCGACGGCGGCCACTTCTTGGACGGCATCTGCCGCGGTGTTCGCGGCCTCGACCGCAACTCCGTGCGCAGTGGCGGCAGCGCCACCACCTTGCGCCATAGAAGCCTAAGAGAACCCACCAAAGAGAGGTAGGCGGTGGGGTTGAGCGAGTAGGTGCGGTGGCGGGGCGATGGAGACGAGGGGGAGACGATGCGGCAAGGAGAGAGGGAGTGAGCCAATGTGGGGGTAAATGGTGGGGGCGATGCGGCCGGTGGTGGTTCCCCTCCCTCTTTATAGGATGTGACGTTTTTGGAAGTTTTCGTGCGCCGTGTGGCCGCGTGGCTAGCCCACGACCACCGCCGCCCACGCCCACGACTGCCGCACGTGACAAGGGAAAACGATAGGCCCACGTACAATACATGTATACCCTCAGTGTACAAAAGTAATCGGGCCGGTGCGGGCTTGTATAGGGCTGTATGCGCGCCGGTGCGGGATTGTACAGGGCTGTACGCGCGCTCTCCTCGGACATAAAAAGACGATCGTGCCCCTCTTCACGAATCGTTTTTGACAGATCTCAGCCGTCCTTTTGTTTCTTCCCCTCGCGTTCAACCCAGGGGGAGCACCGGAGCAGAAACGCTATTGGAAAAGGAACGATCGATGGAAAACAAAGATGTGTATACGTACGTACCTAATGCATCGTCATGGCGCCTAACCGTACGTGCCCAACGCAACACTAGCCCTCTGGACGTACCAATTTAATTGCAAAGAAAGATGTCCCAGCAGCTCATGGCCCAACGGGGTCGACTGCTTCTGTCTTCTAGTTTTCATTCTTCCAACCGAAGAAAGAAAAAGTGATCTCCCTTGCCCACCGCCAGGGGAGTCCGTCTGCCGCCGTTCTTCCGGCGGCCCCCCTCTGCTGGCGATCTCGGTCGTCGGTGGTAAGGGGGTCACGGGATTCACGCACGTGGATTGTTTTAGGCCCTCGTAGTCTAGTTTTTGTATGTTGTTCATCGACCTGGCTTCGGCGGCAGCGAAGATGGTGCTAAATAAAGATTCTTCAGATCCTTCCCTGATGACGCGATCAGTCCAATGGTTGGAGATGAATGTGGATACCAGTATGTTCAAGCAAGGATGGAGTGGTTGTGACGGCATCCTCATGATGGACTTGTGTCTTCGGGCTCCGGCATTGGGACGGTGTTTGCTCCAGGACCGACGCGGAGCTTGGAGGAAGTCCAGGAGCGAATGCACATTGTAGTCTTTATCAACGACATGTGAAAGATAGTGGATCGTGTGTTGGGTTCGTGGATGACAGGTATGGTTTCCTCCTCCGGCGGGAGTGCTAGATTTGGAGTTCGATGGCGTGTCCAATGTGTTGCCCCGGTCAGAGTAGTTCAATGGTAATGGTCTCATCTTTGGTGAGCCACTTTGGAGGTCCACAAAGGTGCATATTAGCAATGAAGCCGCGTCGAGCTTGGGCGAGGAGGTGATACGTTATTTTTTTCCTATGATGGCATCGGAGGCATGTGATAGGCCTTGGTGCCAAGTTCGGTCTTCATTGTATTTTTCTTTCTTGGCTAGTGTTCCTTTGTACAAAGACTAGCATTCTGTTGTCTTTTCAATTTTCTCATGTCCGTGTGTATATACCATGATTTCTATGATACAAACTAGACACGTATTATAATAATAAAAAAAGCTCTTAGGCCAACGTACGACACAAGATGATCCCACGCTGCTTTGTCGTCACGACGTATGTAAATGATCAACACAGCCGCGTGCGAGCCATGGCGTCCATGGATGTCGCATCCTCGAGCTTCAGGTGCCGCCACAACAACAGTTCTTGCAACGTTATCTGTATTGCATAAAATTTCTATGACTTGATCTTTATTGCAAAAAAAAGTGCAAATGTTTTTGCAACATCATCTCTGTTGCCAAAAATTTCGGAGACACAATCTCTATTTCAAATGTTTCTACAACAAGGTCACTATTGCAAAGGGTCCTGCAACACGACTTTTGTTCCGGAAGTAGAGGATGACGCTTGGCCACTCGATTGAGACATATCTTACGGCTAGCGAGGTGTTGGTTAGAAAATGGTGGCCGACGCGTAGCATGCTCCGTTAAAAATTAATGGAGATTAATCAACTAACCTGAACAGCCCAACATCATATACATAGTTTTGAGGTAGCCTGCCAAGAAAGAGTGCAGAGGTTGCACACACACAAACCTATTAATTACAACTCAAACAGCCATTATCCCGTGCCAAAGTAGCATATGTGCTTGTTCCTTCCTAGGTGATGACGAACCGCCTCCAACCCTAGCTCCTCCGTCCGAACACCAGATCGACCCCTCGACCCCGCCTCATCATGCCATGTTTCGTCACGGCGCGCCGCGGATTGCGGGAATGAGTCGAGCCGTTGTCTAAATTTTTGCTGCCCACGACTGGTATACGAAAAGTCACACGGAACATCTTTTTTTGCTATAGTGGAGATTGAATGCGAAAGGTGCATCCCTTCGGCTGCTGGTTTTTCGCTTCATCTCCCTCTATTGGTACACCTCCCGTCGCTGCCATTCGCTTTCTTCTCCTGTGCCTATAAAAGGAAGGCGGCTCCTCTCCGGAGAGACACATCAGAACATCATCATCATCTCACCACCGAGTTCTAAGCTCTGAGCTACTGCAAGGTTCTTCCCCATCCCTGCTTGCGACGTGCACCGCAGGTCGGGACAGTAGGCCTCTGAAACCCCGCCACTTCGAGTTTTGTACGCGAGAAGCGTGATATGGTTTTTTGGGAGCGTTGTGCGCGACTACTAACTTGTTCATCACAGAAGCCACAGACGCCGACAACCACTTCCCAAAACGACGACTTCGTCCCCGGCGTTGACAACCTCTTCGACGACATGACCGATGAGGATGTCGACCCCAGAACCGATGCTTCTGCCGCTGCGCCATACATCTTCGTGTTGTTTCTATTTAAGATTCTGCCACAGTTTGTTGTTGTAGTTTCTATTCAATATATATTCTGTTCATATTTACTACTTCAGATGCCATTTTTGTACTCGGACTGCATGACTTGTATTATCTCTACTGTGATAGTCATGCTTTATCTATTATTTTTGTTACTAAAATCATTTGATAAATGCTCATATTTGCACATATCCAGGAGCCAGCCTCCTCCTCCCATCCCAAAGCAATCCGCTGCTTCAGCCAGCCATTGGACGAACCGCACTAACAAAACGCAGGAGCAGACTTACAAACAATGAAAGTGTTTTCCTAGCTAGCAATTCATTTGCGGATGTTACTAGCTAGCAAGTGAGGCAAGTAAGTAGGGTTGATTACATAATTTTTATTTCGGGACTATGTAATTCACTTGCGACTGAAAATCAATTGGGTTTCGGGTGTATATTCTCTGTATGTTGCTGTCCGGTGTATGTTTCTGTCAAATATTGCTAACAGGCCCACAAAATTGCTACATCAACATAGCAATGACGCTAACGGGTCCACCCCTTCTCTCACACCTTATAGGAACACAAGACAGGAAAAGCAGAAAGATGAAATAGCCATTTGAATTTGGGTTGTAATTTAACTGGAAAAGAAAGCAAGAGAGGAAAGGAACAGATCTCTCACGGTCTCACCTTAACTACTAACACACCGCGAGAGGGCAAAACATGGAAGGGGAAGGATAAGACGAGGCAACAAGAATAAATTCCTCCAAGACATCCATGACAGGCATGGAGGAAAAGATGGCTAATGAGGCAGAGGATATACACCTAAACAAGTCCCCTCACCGGCTTCTTCTGTTGAACGTGACATATCTTGTATTGCTATTCCTATCTTCTCTAGCTTTATATAGCTGACTCCTAGAGATATAGTAGGATTAGTTTCCTTATCACGCAAGACATCATGTGTATGTATTGTAACCTACTCTATGGAATACAATGAGTTGCATCCTACACCTTTCTACATGGTATCAGTTTACCTTACAATCCTCATCGCATCCGCCGTGCGCGGCCGCTGCCGCGACATCTTCATGTAGCCACCACCGCGCCACCTCAACCCTAGGCCACCGCCGCGTCTCCCGCAGCCGCCGCCACCGCAACTCACCTAACCCCGCCGCCGCCGCTTCTCTTCCGTAGCAGTGGCCGCACCCCTCCCAAACCCTAAACCCGCCAATGCCTCTCCTCGCAGCCGCCACCTTCCCTTCCTCTCCCACGCTGCCGCTGCCATCTTCTCCCTCCACCACCTCCCAAAACCGTAACCCCACCATGTCTCGCTCCAAGGCTGACCCCTCTGACGTCGGCTCCTTTGCCGGTGCCATGTTCACCTTGGATCGTCTCAATGAGCTCCACATCAAGGATCATGTGCCCATCATCCTCGACCTTGACTCGCCGTCCTACAACGCATGGCGCACCTACTTCGCGCTTTTGTTCCGCTCCTACCGTCTCATCGAGCACGTTGATGGGAGCGTCGACTTCCGCAACATGAAGGACGATGACGAGTGGCTTGCCGTGGACACCTGCATCGTCTAGTGGTTCTTCTTCACCGTCTCTCCAGGCCTCTTCAACATCGTGAACTCCTGTGACCCCTCGGCGTACGCCATGTGGACACGGCTATGCGATCTATTCCTCGATAATCAGCTCCAACGTCGTGTCTTCCTCCAAGGTGAATTCTTCACTATGCAGCAAAACGATCTTTCGATTGATGAGTACTGCACGCGGCTGAAGGTTCTCGCCGACGAGCTGCGCGACGTCGGCATGAACATCGATGACTCTGTCCTCCTAACCAACCTCCTTTGGGGCCTCCACCCCGACCTCGGCCAGTGCGCCGCCAACCTCTCCCTCATCATGCCGACATACGTGAATGCGGTCACGTACCTTTGTATGGAGGAGAAGCGCCTCCGCCACTCCACCCGGCAGGCCACCGTTGCCGCCGGCCATGGTGCTTCCCCAACTCAGCCGGGGTTGCGCGCGTCCGCTCCTGCCCCGCCACCCGTGCCTGCGCCCTCCGGCGGCCGCAAGCTGAAGGGTCGCGGGGGGCGGGGCTGCAGCTCCAACACGACGTCGCGCCCTCCCATGCCCGCGGCAGCTGCTCCTCCTCCGCTTTGGCTCTCGGGGTATAACCCATGGACGGGTGTCGTGCATCCCTACTCTATGCCCGTTCCTCGCCCACTGGCTCCGGGTATTCTCGGACCACGGCCGACTCCTCCTCAAGCGCTGCTGACCACGCCGGTTCCCGCAGCGTACGACACCGCTGCGGCCTATGGTGGCCCATCAGCCTACGGTGGTCCCTCGGCGTACGGCGGCCCTCCGGGCTATGGTGCATATGGCGGCGCTCCTCCGGTCTACGACCAGGCGCTCCTCTCCGCTCTCCATGCTGCACCCTCGCTGAGCACCTACAACAGAGGAGGCGATTGGTACATGGACACCGGCGCCGCTGCTCACATGGCCTCTAACCCCGGTATCTTATCTCGTGCCTCCCCCTATCCCTTCTCCTAGCGCATCATGGTTGGTGATGGGAGCTCTCTTCCCATCACTCATCATGATTCATACTCCCTTCCGTTACCCTCCTCTTCTTTAACTCTCAATAATGTGCTCGTTTCACCATCCTTAATTAAAAACCTCTGTTCTGTTCGTACTCTTACTCGTGAAAATCCTGTCACTGTTGGGTTTGACGCTCTCGGTTTTTCTGTTAAAGATGCTCGCTCCCGGACGGTTCTGCACTGATTTGACTCTCCCGATGATCTCTACCCATGCGGTGCTTCCACACGTGGTGGCATGGTTGCACTTCATGCCGATGTTTCGCTTTGGCATGCTCGTCTCGGTCATCCCGGCGCCGACGCTTTCATAATATTTTGAGCACTTTTCCTATTCATGTAATAAATCAGCAGCTCACCCTTGTCATGCTTGCCGCATAGGAAAACGCGTTCGTCTACCGTTTTCTTCATCTTCGTCAATTGCTACTTTTTCCTTTGATGTTATTCATTGTGATGTTTGGACATCTCCAGTGCCTAAAAATTCGGGTTTATCATATTACCTTGTGATTTTAGATGATTTTTCTCACTTTACTTGGACTTTTCCGTTACGCCGAAAATCCGACGTCGCCTCCACTCTCCACTCCTTTTATGCCTACGTCAACACCCACTTTCATCGCACCATTGCTCGTCTTCAAACCAATAACGGAAAATAATTTGATAACCTCGCCATTCGGCATCTTCTTTCCACTCATGGCACCATATTTCGATTAACCTGTCCATACACATCACAACAAAACGGTCGTGCCGAACGTGTTCTCCGCACCCTCAATGAGAGTGTCCGTGCTTTGCTCTTTCATGCACACATGCCGCCTCGTTTTTGGCCCGATGCTCTCGCCACCGCCACTCTCCTTCTCAACATTCGACCTTGCAAACCACGCTGGAACTATACCCCCTCATCATCTTCTGTTCGGGTCTCCTCCATCCTATGATGATATGAACGTCTTTGGTTGCTTGTGTTATCCCAATATCACTGCTACTGCGCCCCACAAACTTGCACCACGCTCTCTCGCATGTGTCTTTCTTGGCTATCAACCCAACACGAAAGGCTTTTGCTGCTTCGACCCGGTCTCTCGTCGTGTGCTCGTCTCGCGGCATGTTTACTTTGATGAAGCTGTTTTTCCCTTTCAGCAGGTTTCGCTGACGGCAGCCCTGTCCTCGGATGCTCTCACCCGGCGGCCTCGGGGAGCCCTTGCGCTTCCCTCGCCGTGCCCGCCTCCTCCTTCGGCGGGGCCTCTCTCGCCGGCCGAGGAGGAGCCGGCCTCGCCTCGGCAGGCGTCAGCACCAGCATCTGCTGGCCTCGCCTCATCGGTTGGGTCATCGGCCGCGACTCCGCCCATGCAAGTTGCGGCCTCGCCCGACGAGGCGTCCTCCCTGCCACCCGCGGCTTCGCCCGCGGCCCTGCTGCCGTCACCGTTGCTGCCACCCGCGGCCTCGCCTGCGGCTCTATCACCGTCGCCGGTGCCGCCTGATGTCTACTACACAACCTTCTTCTTGTAGACGTTGTTGGGACTCCAAGTGCAGAGGTTAGTAGGACAGTAGCAAATTTCCCTCAAGTGGATGACCTAAGGTTTATCAATCCGTGGGAGGCGTAGGATGAAGATGATGTCTCTCAAACAACCCTGCAACCAAATAACAAACAGTCTCTTGTGTCCTCAACACACCCAATCCAATGGTATATTGTATAGGTGCACTAGTTCGGTGATGAGATGGTGATACAAGTGCTATATGGATGGTAGATAAAGGTATTTGTAATCTGTAATTATAGAAACAGCAAGGTAACAAGTGGTAAAAGTGAGCGTAAACGGTATTGCAATGGTAGGAAACAAGGCCTAAGGTTCATACTTTCACTAGTGCAAGTTCTCTCAACAATAATAACATATCTGGATCATATAACTATCCCTCAACATGCAAAAAAGAGTCACTCCAAAGTCACTAATAGCGGAGATCAAGCGAAGAGATTATGGTAGGGTACGAAACCACCTCAAAGTTATCCTTTTTGATCTATCTATTCAAGAGTCCGTAGTAGAATAACATGAAGGTATCCTTTCCGTTTGATCTATCATAGAGTTCATACTAGAATAACACCTTAAGATACAAATCAACCAAAATCCTAATGTCACCTAGATACTCCATTGTCACCTCAAGTATCCGTGGGCATGATTATACGATATGCATCACACAATCTCAGATTCATCTATTCAACCAACACAAAGTACTTCAAAGAGTGGCCCAAAGTTTCTACCGGAGAGTCAAGACGAAAACGTGTGCCAACCCCTATGCATAAGTTCACAAGGTCACTCAACCCACAAGTTGATCACCAAAACATACATCAAGTAGATCACGTGAATATCCCATTGTCACCAAAGATAAGCACGACAAGAAATACATCAAGTGTTCTCAAATCATTAAAGACTCAATCCGATAAGATAACTTCAAAGGGAAAACTCAATCCAATACAAGAGGGTAGAGGGGAAGAAACATCATAAGACCAACTATAATAGCAAAGCTCGCGATACATCAAGATCGTACCAAATCAAGAACATGAGAGAGAGAGAGAGATTAAACACATAGCTACTGGTACATACCCTCATCCCCGAGGGTGAACTACTCCCTCCTCGTCATGGAGAGCGCCTGGATGATGAAGATGACCACCGGTGAGGGATCCCCCTTCCGGCAGTGTGCCAAAACAGGGCCAAGATTGGTTTTTGGTGGCTAGAGAGGCTTGCGGCGTGGATGTTTTTGGGGTATATGGACATACATAGGCGAAAGAAGTCGGTCAGGGGAGCCATGAGGGGCCCACGAGGGTGGGGGCGCGCCCAGGGGGTAGGGCGCGCCTCCCTGCCTCGTGGCTTCCTCGTTGCTTCCCTGACGTAAACTCCAAGTCTCCTGGATTGTTTCTATTCCAAAAAGATCGCTCCCGAAGGTTTCATTTCGTTTGGACTCCCTTTGATATTCCTTTTCTTTAAAACACTGAAATAGGCATTAAAAAAACAGCAATATGGACTAGGCCTCCGGTTAATAGGTTAGTCCCAAAAATAATATAGAAGTGTATAATAAAGCTCATTAAACATCTAAAACAGATAATATAATAGCATGAATACTTCATAAATTATAGATACGTTGGAGACGTATCAGCATCCCCAAGCTTAATTCCTACTCGTCCTCGAGTAGGTAAATGATAAAAGAAAGAATTTATGAATTGTGAATGCTAGCAGGTGCACAAGTTTGATCAATGATAATTTCAATCACCTTTTCTAGCATCATTATATGTCATAACAGTAGTTCATCTCATAAAAAAAATTCATGATCAACTAACAAGCTATTCACATGTTAAATCATAGACCATCAACTTTCTTGAAAAATAGCAAACCACATTCTCAGTCATCAAACAATTGCAATTCAACTTATTTTCAGGAAGGGTCTATGTCAGAGCTTTGATTTAGCAAACTCCATATACTCAACTATCATTTAGTCTTTCAAAATTGTTAACACTCACGTGATATTTATGGGTCCAAAGTTTTAATCGAACACCGAGAAAGATAGGGGCTTATAATTTCACCTCCCAACCTTTTACCTCAAGGGTAATGTCAACAATAATAATTTATGAACGCCTACATCGCAAGTGGATATATATATCCGGATCACCCCAACACAAAGTGCTTGCCAAAGGAAAAAGTGTAAAAAGAAAAGGTGTTGATCATGCGCTTCGCAGAGGAAAGCAGAGGTTGTCATGCGCTTTTATGGGTGGATGCATAAAGTCTTAATGCAAAAGAACGTCACTTTATATTGCCACTTGCGATATGGACCTTTATACCTGCAGCAGTCGTATGTCGCCACTCCTGTTCTCAGAGCCCTCGAAATAAACAGTTACATTTCTCGGCATGTCTGGGCACATTGACCGTAGCTTCTCCTCGGTGTCGAGGATATTTTCCAGTGACCAATTACCACCAACACCACCACGTGCTGGAACAGATGGGAGTTGTAACCAAACGTATATCTTGAACCCCTCCATGACGAGTAGTTTTAGTAAGTTCCTGTCTCTTGATGTCACCAACCCGAGGCTCCGTACATGGTTATTGGTAAGCGGGAGCTCCATCAATTCAGTGTACTTGTGCCCATGTTGTAAGTGAGGATATGGTCGTTGTTGTCTGCTAGCTAGTGGAAGAAGCCACCACGGAGGACTACATGGCGACGTAACCACACCAGTCACGGTTGCTGGAACAAGTGACCGACTCCCGTGTACTTGATAAGGATGTGGCGATGTGCACTTTCATGATCCCTGTGTAGATGTCGGCGAAGAGCAGCATGAAGGAGCAGCTGATGCCGTCTACGGCGGTGAGTAGGACAGACTCCCGCAAGCAGCTACTAATACTCTTGACATCAGGCGGTTTAGAGAGGTAGGTGCAATGACCTGTCATGGGATTGTATATGCACGTGTGAGATTTGGGTTGCATATCGTCGATGCTGCGGAGGACAACGTGGCCACCGCGGGACATCTCCGGTCTATACTTGCGAAGGAGCTTTGCCATCCGACGTAACATGAAGGGTGAGAGGTGTTCCTGGCAGAAGGTCGCAGCAGCGGGCGTAGGTGGGTGCACCAAGGTGAGGGGTTTCCTGCCGTAGTCGCATTCGCACATATCAGCAACGATGCAAGGAGCGGTTTGCTGTGTGATGCGCTGGATGAACGGCGGGGAGAGGATGTCTTGCCGAAGAAACTTGCAGGTAGCGGCACAACGGACGATTGTGGAGAAGTCGAAGCGAGCCACGATCTCAAGCAGGTGATCGGTTGGGAGCGTGACCACCGTCGTGGTCACCGGCGCTGGTGCTCGTAAGTTGTTACGTCGGCGTGTCCGTGGCGCCATGTGCAGGATCGAGTATCTACTGTAGAAGGGAAAGAATAGGCTGTGCAAACACAATGCATTGATGGGTGCACCAGGCACGTATATATGAGTACACAAGGGGCCACAACCTTAACTATACAGATGAACTAGGAGGTGAGCCCAAGACACAATATACACGTACACAAATATTCAACACCCCCCCCCCCCCCCCGCGCAGTCGAAGCGGCGCCGGGGACGCAGAGACTGGAACGAAACTCCTCAAAGGTGGAAGTCGGCGGTCCCTTAGTCATCACATCAGCGAGCTGTTGTGCAGTCGGAACATGGAAGACCCGAATACGTCCAAGGGCCACCTGCTCGCGCACAAAGTGAATGTCCAGCTCAATGTGCTTAGTCCGACGATGATGAACGGGGTTGGCGGAAAGGTACACCGCAGAAACGTTGTCACAGTAGACAACCGTAGCCTGGGAGACGTCATGATGCAACTCCTGAAGTAACTGTCGTAGCCAGGTGCACTCGCACTGGTGGAAAAAAGGCCTTTGGTCGCGGTTCGCAACTGCCATTAGTCGCGGTTGGGCAACCGCGACCAAATAAGCGCGACTAATGCCCCCCACCTTTAGTCGCGGCTGCTTAAGAACCGCGACTAACGGCCCGTCCACGTGGGCGCCAGGCGACCGTCGGGGCGGAGGACCTTTAGTCGCGGTTCTTCTGGCCAACCGCGACTAAAGGCCGCCACAGGTTTAGGGTTTTAGCCCCCCCCCCTAAACCTGTTTTCTGTTTAATTTGTATTGTTTTATTTATTTTGTGCTTTATTTTAATTTTGAAAGAGTTTCATATATTCTACGGTACTACATACATGCATATGAATGTACAATTTCAAATAAATTTGAAATTAGAACCAAAAAGAATTCAAGAGGAATATACAATATATATTCAATATCATCGGATGACCATATAGAATTTTGAACAAGTTTCCATACATGATTTAATGCATATAAAGTTCTACGTCCTCGTAATAGTGTTCTCCTTTAGGATGGAGGACTTCCCTGCTGAACCATCCAGCTAGTTCCTCTTGAAGTGGTCGGAAGCGAGCTTACGGACTAAGCATCATCCGGAGGTTATTCCTCTGAGCATTGGTATCACTCGGAACCCGCTCAGAGGTGTATCTCGGATCATCTCACTGAACATAGTATCCACATAGATTGGTCTCCGGTGGCTGAATATCCCCAGCATTCTTAGGCTTTGACCTTTTGAATTCTAGCTCTTTTTTGAATTCACCGACCTTTGTATCTACGAACCGTCTCCAAACCCTACGAGGCAAAGAAAATTAAATGAACAAGAGAGTTATTAGTTACTTGATATTAGGAAATGAACGAAATAGGCCGATCGATATAGAGCGCAAATGAATGAAAATAATTACTTCCGCAGCATTCTTCTCATGCCGCCCCAAAGCATTGGATCCATATTCAGAGAGTCGTGGACGAGACATTCTGAGGTGTTAACTTTAATTACTAGCAGAATCCAGTGGAACCTGCGGACACGATACATGCACAGTACGTCATGCATAACTCATCGATTAGCCGGCCACATACCATGCATGGAGTAAACAAAAGAGAATGTGCTCAAGACAGAAACACTCACCCAAAATGGTAAGGAAATAGAATATCACTTTTGAGTTCCTGCTTTGTAAGAAACTGCCACAGGTCTGCCTCCACGTCGGCGGGGTGACGCTCCAACACATGTCCATTAACAATGTGTGGGTCAATGAACCCAACATCATGGATGTTCCTTACTCTGCATTCCTTAATCTTCATTCTGCATGTATAATAGCGGACACAACAATATAGTTAGGACATATATATAGTGCAGGCAATATGAACGAGATGGGGTAGAAATTAATAAATCACTTACATAACGTAGCAACTGATGATAGATTTGTCGAGCTCAAGCAGATTGAAAAGCTGGAACAATTCACTCAGTTCAATTTGTACATAGTAATGTTTGAAGTGATGCTCATGTCTAACTTCCGCATAAATAAATAGTTTGCCGTTTTTATTTTTTATGTAACCCTTGTACCATTTCAGCAGACCTTTCATTTGTGGAGGTAGATCCTTTTCCTGCGCAGGCTCGACGAGAGGCCCATTCTTGACATATGTAATTACTACCTCCTTCACTGGCGCCTCATCAAGGCCTAACAGTTCACGAAGAGTAATACCTAAGTTGGCCGCTTGTTCTCTGGCACTCGTTACAGTCAATCCCTGTGCTGCCGCAGCTTGTATGATCTCGGGGGCATCCGGACAGAAGGCTTCCACTATAAGCGGGGCAATCGATTGTTTACTTTGTTCCCCGAGCTGGGCAACTTGTTTCCCGCTTATTTTACTTTCGGCCTTCTCCCGCTCTTTGTTCTCCTTGAACATGAGTGCCTGCCTGTGAAGTTCACGTGCATAGTCGTTAGGCAGATTCTTCGCGGCTTGGGACGGTGTGCTCAAAAATGACTTAGCCCACTTCTTTTGCTCATCCGAAAATACTGGCTTGGGCTCGGGCTCTCTTTTCTTCTTGCAGTCCGCCTTCCATTTCTCCAAATCAGCAGCCGCGGCCGTGTCGACTTCCTCGGCACTACGTTCCCAAGGCCTTATGGGGAGAGGCTTGATGATGGCTCCGGTACCTTTGTGGTCTTAGGTACATAAGGGTCCGGGTTAATAATCCAGGACTGCTTCGCTTCTTTGCCGGAGGTGGATTGGGGCGGCGTCGATCACCCGGCCGGGCGAGGATCGGGGCGGCGGCTGATCACCCGCCGGACGTTAGGATCGGGGCGGCGTCGGCTGACGTGACGGAGGTGTAGGTGAACCGCCACCACCACCACCACCACCACCACCCCCACCGCCACCACCACCACCCGAGGGGGGTGGACTTGTTGTCCTTGGCGCCTCGCCTGGAAACATGATAAACTTCTTTTGCCATAGAATGAAATGGCGCTTGACATCTCCAAGTCTTTTCTCCCCTTCAGGTGTAGCAATGTCAATCTCCAGGTCCTCAAACCCTTGGACTATGTCCTCCACCGTGACACGAGCATAGCCATCTTGAATGGGGTTGTTGTGGTGGAGTGCTCCAGGTAAACATGGTAAAGCACTGCCGATGGCTACCTTCATGGACATGTTCCCGATAGGATAATACAGATGACATTCTTTCATCTCCTTTATATCGTCCATGGGGTAGCGAGGAGGCTCCGGTGCAGTAATTTCGACCACCAGAGGCTCCGGTGCAGTAATTTCGACCACCAGAGGCTCCGGTGCAGTAATTTCGATAGTCGGTGCATCTGCACCAGCCGGTGGGGCCTCCGTGGAAGCCACGCTGCTTCTCCGCTGCTGGCTTCCGAGATCCATTGGATGATCTTCATGCTGCACCCGAGCTGCATCTCTTTTGGCTACTAGTACACTCATGGTTTTCTTCATCACATCCATTTCCGATGCCAACCGCGCCACCACATCTGATTCCCGATCCATCTTTCTCTTACGACTTCTGTAACCGTACGGGTCATCGTTCTGGGGGAACCCTATTTTCCACGGAATGTGCCCCATGCCTCGTACACGTCCTCTGTGTTCAGGATTCCCGAGGGCTTTTGTCGGCTGCGTCGTTCTCTCTGTTGAACTTGATCTTCCCTGTTGAGCATCCTTCATTGCGTCAATAAGGGCTTGGGTGGGTTTAATTAATTTGCCCGGTAAACACACTCCCCTGTCTCCGGGTTCAGCGTTCCCCATGCCCGTACCACCAGCTTTTGGCCCTTGGGTCCCATCCCTCCGTACCTGGACGGATTCCTCGCCCTCAGCTCGTTCTCCATCTTCTCCAACCTAGGCACCCAAATGCGATACCCTCCTGGCCACATAACATGATTGTACTCCTTCTTAGCCGCATTTTCCTTATTTTTTCGATATTTGAATGAACTGCTCCGATTTCTTTTGCTTCACAAATTCTGGCCAATCATGTTTCAGTTTCTCATATTGTCCTTTGAAATCCGGAGTCTTGTTCTGCTTGACAAAGTCATGGGCTAGATTTTGCTTGAATTTCCGGAATGCGTCGGCCATCTTATGAAGAGCGAACTGTTTGACTAGCCTCCTCCTCTCCTTGTTTTCCTCAATCTTGTTACCCTCCTCATCGAATTTGTTGTATTCCGGAGGTAGAACGAAATGTTCCATAAGCTTCTTGAAGCAATCTTTTTTGTTCTCTTATCGACAAAAGTGAAACCATCAATTCGTGCCTTCTTTGGCTCATTCCACTCCTGGACGGTGATCGAGACGTTGTCTCTAACAATGGCTCCGCATTGGCTGACAAACTTGGTGGCGTTCTTGCGGGGCTCCAGCTGACCTGCGGTTACCTTGTCGACAACCTCGATGGTGCATGTTTCTCCTTGTTTCATCGTCTTGGTTGCGCCACGCTTTGACGACGTACTCGATTGTTTGACGATCCGCCGAGGGCTAAAATAAGAAAGAGAGTCGCGCGTTAGTACACACATATTTATTCAAATCAGTTAGTTTGTATCACCAGAGGCTCAATGTATATATATACCTCGGCGCCGGAGGTGGTTGCTACTTCCATTTGAAGATCCGTTTATCGACGTTTGTTCGGCATCATCTTGCTGACGGCGCCCTTCATCTCCGGTCAGCACATATAGAATATCGCCGTTTATGATGCCGAACATATGTGCTTCACCGTCCGGATCATAGTTGTCCATAATCGGGTCAGCTCTATCGTCCGCCATTATGTCAGTCCTGAAAACATGTAGTAAAACAAATTAATTAAGTGAAGAAGGGGCGGTGGCGGTGGCGGTGGCGAAAGGCGGTGACAAAAGGAGGCGAGGAAGGGGTGGAGAGGGTGTCGCGCTAGAGCGCGAGACGGGGCGGCAGACGACGGCGTCACGGAGAGGGAGGCGAGGACAACACACACGGAGAGGGAGGCGAGGACAACAGACAACCACGTCTTCACGAATGTCATTTTGTGAAGAAACTTTGCAAGCAATTAAACATTTGTCAATGTTTGGTAAAAAAATACAATTTGTTTTGGTTTTCAATTTGGAATGTTATACATTAGATCATCATGCATATCATATTTTCTCGCATTTTCCGATCCTAGGAAATTTCACGCAACTCAAGGACCCTCGGAGAGAGTTGGAAGTTTCATTATTTTCATATTTGGGATTTCTCAAATTTTGGAAATAGGATCATTGGATTTATTTAAAATTATCTTCATAAAGTTTTCCTATAAAAATCTCAAGAGAGGGAATAATATGACTTTCCCAACATTTAGGAAAACGAAGATATTATAAATAAATCAAATTTGGTTTTCGAAAGATTTATTTTGCTTAGGCAAAAATGAGCATTTAAGATTTTTATGCATGTTGCAGTTTTAAAAGTTCATTTTGTTCGACTCATTTTTAGGAGTCGGGGAAAATTTGTTTTATTTAAATCGGAGTTCGTTTGATATTTTATTTATTTCGTTTTGTTTTAATTTAAAAAAAAGCGCTGCCTGACCGAGGCCCGGCCCAGCCAGCTGTGCCCAGGCCCAGGCCTGACCCAGCGCCCGCCTCTCCTCTCACAAGACGCCGCCGAGTCCCGCTGGGCAACTCACGCCGCCGCCGAGTCCGGCCTCATGGGCGGGCGAGCGAAGCCAAGGCTGTGGGCGAG
Organism: Aegilops bicornis; assembly: GCA_021605145.1. Lineage (NCBI taxonomy): Eukaryota > Viridiplantae > Streptophyta > Magnoliopsida > Poales > Poaceae > Aegilops > Aegilops bicornis. The sequence goes on from CM038675.1 coordinate 841,610,189, forward strand.
GGAGGGCGGGCGAGCGAGGCGGCGCGGCTGTGGGCGAGGAGGCCGGTCGGCGGGCGTGAGGGCGGGCGAGCGAGGCGGCAGTACCGAGGCCGGGCGGCGCGCTGCTGTAGGCGAGGGCGACGGCGGGCGGCGTCGAGGGCGAGGGCGAGGCGGGCGGCGCCGAGGGCGCAGCAGAGACGAACAAAGTAGAATCGGAATCGGAGAAGACGAGAATCGGAGCCTTGTATTTATAGCCCCTTTAGTCGCGGTTGGCGGCGAGACCATGCGACTAAAGGTCGCCTGCCCAACCGCGACTAAAGGGTTTTGGCGGGTTTTATGCGTTCCGCCCCTTTAGTCGCGGTTGGCGACGAGACCATGACTAAAGGTACCCTTTAGTCATGGGTCGCCTGCCCAACCGCGACTAAAGGATTTTTGGCTGGTTTTTATGTTCGCGCTTTCACCTTTAGTCGCGGTTGGTCTGGCCAACCATGACTAAAGGCCGCAGTTTAGGGTTTTAGCCCCCCAAACCTGTTTTCTGTTTAATTTGTATTGTTTTCTTTTTAATTTGTATTGTTTTCTGTTTAATTTGTATTGTTTTATTTCTTTTGTGCTTTATTTTAATTTTGAAGGAGTTTCACATATTCTACGGTACTACATACATGCATATGAATGTACAATTTCAAACAAATTTGAAATTAGAACCAAAAAGAATTCAAGAGGAATATACAATATATATTCAATATCATCGGATGACCATATACAATTTTGAACAAGTTTCCATACATAATTTAATGCATATAAAGTTCTACGTCCTTTGTATCTACGAACCGTCTCCAAACCCTACGAGGCAAATACAAATAATATGTCAAAAATAAAACTAATTCAATTCAATATGTTAAAAATACAAATAATATATCAAAAAATTCAGAAAAATAGAACTAATTCATTTCAAAATTCTAAAAATACAAATAATATATCAAAAATTCAGAGAAGTTCTTCCCGGCCGCCTCTGTCTTCCCACAAGTTCTTCGGCCAGTCTTCCCTTGATTCTTTCCCGCCTATGTCTTCCGACATTTCTTCACACCTCTATCTTCGCGTGTATCGATGCTCCTTTTATAGGCACGGCGCCGCGTCTGCTTTGTCTTGTTCCTCCGACAGGGCGTCGTGCGCTACCCACGCGTCCAGTCTAACCTTTAGTCCCGGTTGCACCAACCAGCGGGACTAAAGGTTAGATGACCAACTCGATTCCTCTTCTTTCCGCCATTTCTGCCCTGTCTTCCCGCCTCTTTCTTCCCGCCACTTTCTTCCCGCCTCCTGTCTTCCCGCTCCCATTTTTCCGCCATTTCTCACTACATATATGTAGCCCGGCTTGGCCAGCATTATCACATCTCTACAATCTCTCATCACTCTCTCATGGCTTCCACCGCACCCACTCTAACCTACCAGCAGGTGGAGGAGCTTTGCGCCTCGAACTACCCTTGTCCACCGGGCTAGCGTCCCCACCGGCTGGAGCCTAAGCGCCCGGCGGCGTGCAGTCCCTCCCGTCCCTCAGTGGTACTGCATACGGGCGGCCATCACGAACCACTACTACCTCGACCTCACGCCGAGCAGCGGATGAATCCCGGCTGGCATCCCGATAACCAGCATACTTGGGACGCCTTCTTCATCAATCGGCGTGAGAGGGCGCCGCCAGGTATGAGGAGGACGGTCTGCCTCACAGGAACTTCCACGAGGCGGCCGTCGGCTATGGTGGTATGGCGGACTCTGCAGAGCGTCATGGACTACATCACGGCCGGCGATATCCCCGCTGCGCTACCCTCGATTCGAGCTACGGCGCCGCGACGACGACAGCGACGACAGCATCGACGACGACGGCGGCAACTTAGAAGGCGCATTTACTACCAAGACAACGACGACGGGCGGCTATGAAGACTACGAGTATGCATATTATACGCCTAGGCAGGAGTATGACTAAATCACACCAAATTTCATGTATCATCAGTGGTATCTCGAATCATTCGAAAATGGACACCAAACACATCACGGGAAATATAATTCACATGATCCATTCAACAAAGTATGGTACAATAAATTATAACACAACATATTACTTCCCTTGTGTCCCTGCTTGCTTACGATTGTGCCGAATCCATGGAGCATCCTAATCATTTAACTTAATGCTTGGGTCGGTGTTCACTTTGAAGGGCGGAATTTCAGCAAACATATTATAATCTTCGACATGTCTGTCTTGTCCTCCACTCCCACGATGTTTCTTTTCCCTGAAAGAACAATGTGGCGCTTTGGATCATCGCATGATGTACTGATCGTTTTCTTATCTTTCCGTTTCCTCGGTTTGCTACTCATGTCCTTCACATAGAAAACCTGAGCGACATCTTTCGCTAGGACGAATGGTTCGTCAAGGTAACCAAGATTGTTGAAATCCACCATTGTCATTCCGTATTGCTGGTCCACCTTTACCCCACCTCCTGTTAGCTTGAACCATTTGCACCGGAACAAAGGGACCTTAAAGGAGGGTCCATAGTCAAGTTCCCATATCTCCTCTATGTAACCATAATATGTGACCTCTTGCCCATTCTCGGTTGCTGCATCAAAGCGGACACCACTGTTTTCGTTGGTGCTCTTTTTATCTTGGGCGATCGTGTAAAATGTATTCCCATTTATCTCGTACCCTTGGAAAGTCGTTATAGTCGAAGATGGTGTCTTGGCCAACATGTACAGCTGATCTACAACATCATTGTCATTCATTAAATTTTTCTCAACCAACTGCCGAAAGTCTCCATGTGGGCCTTCCTAATCCAGGATTCAGGCTTCCCGGTTTGTCGAACGTAAAATATTCTTGTGTTTCTCAAAATGCAGAGCCACCAAGCTGGAATTGGTCAAGATAAAGGTGTGGTGTGCTTCAGTCAGAGAATGGCCGTCCATACATATCGTTGATTTCATTTCGATCGTGCCTTTTCCACTTAGTCTCCCCTCGTGTCGCGATCGAGGAAGACCAATCGGCTTAAGGTCAGGAACAAAGTCAACACAAAACTCAATTACCTCCTCATTTCCATAGCCCTTGGCGATGCTTCCTTCTGGCCTAGCACGATTCTGAACATATTTCTTTAATACTCCCATGAACCTCTCGAAGGGGAACATATTGTGTAGAAATACAGGACCGAGAACGAAAATCTCTTCGACTAGGTGAACCAGGAGGTGCGTCATAATATTGAAGAAGGATGGCGGGAACACCAACTCCAAACTGACAAGACATTGGATCACATCGTTCTGTAACCGTGGTAGAACTTCTGGATTGATTACCTTCAGAGAGATTGCATTGAGGAATGCACATAGCTTCACAATGGCTACTCGAACATTTTCCGGCAGGAGCCCCCTCAAAGCAATCGGAAGCAATTGCGTCATAATCACGTGGCAGTCGTGAGACTTCAGGTTTTGGAACTTTTTCTCCGCCATGTTTATTATTCCCTTTATATTGGATGAGAATCCAGACGGGACCTTCATCTTGCTCGGGCATTCAAAAAGATGACCTTCTCTTCTTTGGTCGAGGCGTAGCTGGCACGACCTTGAAACCATTCCGGATGCCGGTCATCAAGGTCTTTCAAACGTTGCTGGTCCTGCCGTGCTTCCTTTGTATCATTTGTCTTCCCATACACGCCCAAGAAGCTTAGGAGGTTCACGCAAATATTCTTCGTAACGTGCATCACGTCGATTGCAGAGCGGACATCTAGGACTTTCCAATATTCTAGCTCCCGAATATAGATTTCTTCTTCCACATGGCTGCGTGCCCGTCGGCTCCTTCGAACTGATTGTCCGCCAGGACCCTTTCCAAAGATGACTTTCAAATCCTTGACCATATCAAATACCTCGGCACCGGTCGTTCCGCAGGCTTCGGACGGTGATCTGCCTTGCCGTTGTAATGCTTTCTTTCTTACTGGATGAATTTTCGGAAGAAATCGACGATGCCCAAGGTACACGTTCTTCTTACAATTTGGCAAATGTACACTTTCAGTCTCATGTAAGCAGTGCGTGCATGCATTGTATCCCTTATTTGACAGTCCCGAAAGGTTACTAAGAGCAGGCCAATCGTTGATGGTTACGAAAAGCAACGCTCGTAGGTCAAATTCCTCTTGTTTGTGCTCATCCCACACACGGACACCACCCCATAGCTGTAAAAGTTCATCAACTAATGGCCTTAGGTACACATCGATGTCGTTGCCGGGTTGCTTCGGACCTTGGATGAGCACTGGCATCATAATGAACTTCCGCTTCATGCACAACCAAGGAGGAAGGTTGTAGATGCATAGAGTCACGGGCCAGGTGCTATGGCTGGAGCTATGCTCGCCAAAAGGATTCATTCCATCCGTACTTAGAGCAAATCTTATGTTCCTTGCGTCGGCTGCAAAATCTTTGAACCATCTGCCGATCTTTCTCCATTGCGTTCCATCTGCGGTGTGTCTCAACTCCCGTCCGACTTACGGTCCTCTTTGTGCCATCGCAACAACTTGGCATGCTCTTTGTTCTGAACAGACGTTTCAACCGTGGTATTATAGGAGCATACCACATCACCTTGGCGGGAACCCTCTTCCTGGGTTTCGGCCCTCAACATCGTCACCGGGGTCATCGCCTCGATCTTATAACGCAATGCAGTGCATACCGGGCATTCATTCAAATTCTCGTATTCACGCGGTAGAGGATGCGATCGTTGATGCATGCATGTATCTTCGAACCTCTAAACCTAGAGGGCAGACAACCTTCTTTGCTTCAGACGTCTTTGGCGGGCAACTCGTTATCCTTTGGAAACATATTCTTCAACATTTTCAGCAAGTTTTCAAATGCCGAGTCAGCTACACCTGCCTCTGCCTTCCATTTCAGCAAATCCGATGTGCAGCCCAGCTTTTCAGACCATCATCGCATCCGGGTACAGCGCCTTTCTGTGATCCTCTAACATGCGATCCAAATTCTCCCTCTCCTTTTCAGTTTCGCAGCGTCTCCGTGCATCAGCAATGGTCCGACCAAGATCATCAACGGGATCATCACGTGCCTCTTCTTCACCTTCCCCTTCACGTTCAGCATCCTCCATGAAAGTATCACCGAAATGAGCAAGATAGCTTTCATCGATGAAATCATCCCCTTCATCTTCTTCCATTATAACCCCTCTTTCTCCATGCTTGGTCCAACAATTATAGCTTGGCATGAAACCGTGCGAAGCAGATGCATGTGAACATCTCTTGAGGAAGAGTAACCCTTACGATTCTTACAGATAACACATGGACAGATAACAAAACCCCGCTTGTTCGCATTAGCCACTACGAGGAAATCTTTCAAACCCGTAGTGAACTTCGCCGGAGAGTCGGTTACCGTACATCCATTGCCGATTCATCTGCATTATTATAATATAAAATATATAATTAACCATCATGCATTTGTTAAACTAACTAGCTACAAACAATATAAATTAAACAATGAACTACACACATGCATATTTTATCAATGACACATCAAAGGTTCATCAAGTTGCTAACCGCGATGATCGAGGAGTGTGGCTCCAACACTTCATGTCATGTTTGTTTCATGCTCTTGGGGCATTTCATCAAACACCTTATGTGCATAAGAGGAACCAAAAGCAAACCTACACCCACTTGTGAAGAGAATGGCTCCAAATGGCTAAGTGTTGGCTGCTTTGGATGGGTATATATAGGGAGGGCTTTAGTTGCGGTTGGCACGGCAAACCGTGACTAAAGGTGCCGAAGGCCTTTAGTCGCGGTTGTCCCGGCAAACCGCGACTAAAGACCTCACGTCGCCACTGGCCACCGAGCGCCCTGGGCCCAGGCCTTTGGTCGCGGTTCACCTCCAGAACCGCGACTAAAGGTCCCATTAGTCGCGGTTCCTACAGCTTCGCGACTTATGGGGCTGGACGGAAGCCTGTTTTTCCACCAGTGTCGGCGACGGCGTTAGCCACAGATCGGTACTCAGCCTCCGCGCTAGAGCGCGAAACCGTAGGTTGTCGCTTGGACGACCATGAGACGAGTGAAGGCCCGAGGTAAACGCAGTACCCAGAGGTGGACCGACGGGTGTCGGGGCAGCCGGCCCAGTCCACGTCGGAGTAGGCCAGCATCTCCAGAGAAGTGGACGCCGTGAGAGTAAGCCCAAGCGCAATCGTGCCGCAGATGTAATGGAGAATCCGCTTCACGAGGGTACAATGGGAGTCACGAGGGGCGTGCATATGCAGACACACCTGCTGAACATCATACTGTAAATCCGGCCGAGTGAGAGTTAGATACTGAAGAGCACCAACAATGGACCGGTAGAACGGGGCATCCGACACGGGAGAGCCCTCAAGAGCAGAAACCTTGGCCTTCGTGTCAACGGGTGTAGCAACAGGGTGACAGTTGAGCATGCCGGCACGCTCAAGTAGCTCGTGCGCATACTTCTGCTGATGAAGAAAGAAGTCGTCGGGTCGCCGAAAGACCTCAGTGCCAAGAAAATAATGTAGAGCGCACAGGTCCTTGATGGCAAACTCATTACGCAGCCGGAGAGTAATCCGCTGAAGAAGGGCCACGGAGGAGGCCATCAGGATGATGTCGTCGACGTAGAGGAGCAAATATGCAGTCGTATCGCTGCGGTGATAGACGAACAACGAGGCATCCGAGCGAGTGGCGCGGAAGCCCAGTGTCTGAAGGAACCCGGCGATACGCTGGTACCAGGCGCGATGTGCTTGCTTGAGCCCGTAGAGAGACCGGGACAGCAAACACACATGCCCAGGAAGAGACGCGTCAACGAAACCGGTCGTCTGCTCACAATAAACCTGCTCCTCAAGATGACGTGAAGGAAGGCGTTGGAGACATCCATCTGATGAACCGGCCAGCCTCGGGAAACTGCCAGCTGGAGAAATGTGCGGATCGTGCCTGGTTTGACAACCGGGGCAAACGTCTCGATGAAGTCAACTCTCGCGTGCTGCCGAAAACCACGGACCACCCAGCGAGCCTTGTAGCTCTCAAGTGTACCATCCGAGCGGGTCTTATGGCGAAAGACCCACCTGCCGCTGATGACATTGGCGCGAGAAGGCCGAGGAACCAGTGTCCAGGTACGGTTCCGCTGAAGAGCGTCAAACTCTTCCTGCATCATGGCAAGCCAGTGAGGACCACAAAGGGCTGTGCCAGCGGACGCAGGGATCGGTGACGGCTCACTGGTGGAGGCGGCGAGAAGATACTCGTCGCTGGAGTACCGTAGACTCGGGCGATGAACGCCGGCTCGAGCCCGAGTGACGGGGTGAGATGGCAACTCGGCGATTGGCGAGGCGGTCAGAGGAGCAGCTGGCGAGATGGCCGGCGAAGAAGCATCGCACGAGGCTGTCGAAGCGCCCGTGCCCGAGGCGTAGGGGTGGGCCAAGTGGGGGTGGCGGGCGAGGCGGGGGCGCCGCCCGAGGCACCCGAGGCGGCGGGGCCGACCGAGACAGCCGGCGACGGGGCGACGCCTGAGGTGGCCGGTGAAGATACCGGCGACGTGGCGGCCGGTGAAGATGTCGATGAAGCAGCGGCTGCCGGCGAAGATGCTGACGAGGCGGGCGACGGGGCGGCCGACAAAGATGTCGGCAAAGAGACCGGTGAAGCAGCGGCTGACGGCGAAGATGCCGACGAGGCGGGCGATGTTGTGGCCCCTGACGGAGTCGGCGAGGACGTCGTGGGGGCGCGAGTCGCAACTCGTCCCACGGCGGGAGGAGTGCCGAAGCCCGGAGGCGGTCCAAGAATCGAGCGGGGCCGTCCACCTGACGGGGTCACTGGAGGGCCGCCGGTGGCCGGCGGCGACGGGGCGGCTGGAGGTACCTTCTGAAATGGAAACACCGTCTCATCAAAGTAAACGTGCCGAGAGGTGAATACACGATGTGAGACGGGATCGTAGCAGCGGTATCCTTTGGTGTTAGGTGGGTAGCCGAGGAAGATGCAAGCGACTGAGTGAGGTGCAAGCTTATGAGGCGCAGTGGCAGTGAGGCTAGGATAACAGAGACAACCAAAGATGCGAAGGCCATCATAAGATGGGGGCTCACCAAAGAGGAGATGGTGAGGGGCATAGTTCCAGCGTAGGCGACACAGGCGGATGTTAATGAGGAGGGTGGTGGTGGCGAGAGCGTCTGGCCAAAACCGGGGAGGCACGTTAGAGTGAAAGAGTAACGTCTGGACGCAGTCATTAAGAGTGCGAAGGATACGCTCAGCACGACCATTTTGTTGGGACGTGTAGGGGCAAGTGAAGTGAAAGATAGTGTCGTGGGAGGCTAGAAGGTTATGAACAGCAGCGTTGTCAAACTCTTTTCCGTTGTCAGTTTGTAAAGAAAGGATAGGACGACCTAACTGTGTGGTGACGTAGGAATAAAATGCAGTGAGTGTGGCAACAGCGTCGGACTTGCGACGAAGAGGAAATGTCCGCATGTAATGAGAGAAATCATCTAAGATCACCAAATAGTATACGTAGCCCGTGTTGCTTGCAACCGGGGATGTCCAAACATCACTATGCAATAACTGAAACGGAAAAGTGGAAATAGTGGTAGATGTGCTAAAGGGAAGACGAACGTGCTTGCCAAGACGACAAGCCTCACAAGTATGGTCGTCGATATTATTGCATAAGAATGAAAAGCTCTTAAGTATTTGACGCAAAGTGGTGGAGTTCGGGTGTCCCAAACGAGCATGCCCAAGGTCAACACCTGTGGCGAGGGCGACTGGGGTGGTGGAGGCGGTGGTGGAGGAGTGCACTGGATAGAGCTCGTCAGGACTATCACAACGGTGAAGGACCATCCTAGTACGGGCGTCCTTCACAGAAAACAGACATCATCAAATTCAACGGTAATGGGATTTTCACGGGCAAGACGACGAACAGATACAAGGTTCCTAACTAAATCAGGAGACACAAGAACATCAGACATAGTAATAGGTGTAGATGTGGAAGGAAACGAAGCACGGCCAATATGTGTGATAGGTAAAGAGGAACCGTTGCCAACGCTGATGCAAGTAGGAGTATGAACCGGAGTGGAGGAGGTGAGAGTACCGGGATGAGATGTCATGTGGGCGATGGCGCCCGAGTCCATGTACCAAGCGCCGCCAGTACCAAGCGCTGCCGGTGATGGGGCCGAGTGCAGGGTGGCCAAGGAAGTAGTGTACCATGACGGTGAGACCAGCAGCGAGGCCAAGCCGCCGTAGGGCTGAACCGGGGCGGGCGTAGCATGGCCGCCGGCCATCGGCATGGCGTGCACAGCCACAGGGCCGGCACTGGCCGGCTGTTGCGGCACGGCGAAGTAGGCCGGATGGCCCGCCGAAAGAACCTGCGGCATGGTGAACGGATCCGGCGCGTCCGTGTACATGTAGCCGAAGAGAGACGACGCGGCAGAAGACATCGCAGCGGCGATGGTTATAGCGGCGGAAGGTAGGGGACGGGTGGAGTAGCAGCGGTGCGGAAACAGGAGAGGAGGGAGCAGCGGCGACCGGCGGCGGGGGCGGCGGCGAAAGAGGAGCAGGCGGCAGCGGCGGGTGGAGTAGCAGCGGTGCGGAAATAGGAGAGGAGGGAGCGGCGGTGACCGGCGGCGACGGTGGCGAAAGAGGAGCCGGCGACGGCGGCGGGTAGCGGCGGCGGGTGAGGTGATGCGGGCAATCGCACGGGCAAGCGAGCAAATCGGCTAGCGGGCGATGCAATGCGATGCGCTAGCAGGCGAGCAAAGAACTAACAGAATAGACTTGATTGAAAGCAGATGAACTAGAACAGGCAAATATATATAGGCATATATATTTTCCCTATATATATATATATATATGTATATATATAGAGAGAGAGAGAGAAATGTATATGTGTGGAAGAACATGGAATAGAAGGATCGGTAGTAGTAGTACTAGGATCGGTAGTAGTAGATGTAACGATGCAGCTGGCGGTTTGGCGGCTGGAGCGATCGGAGCTACGTGCAGCGGTCAAAGTGGCTACCTGGAGTTGAAAGCGACGTCCGGCCGGCGGTGAAAGTGACGCACGCGCGGGGCTATGTGCAAGCTGGCGACGGGCGACGCGCAAGTGGGCGATGTGGGCAGCGGCGTGTCGGCGGCGGCGCCTGAGGAGACGGGTGGCGGCGGCGGCGGCGGATGACTAGGGTTAGAACCCGGAAACTGATATCATGTATTTTCTTCGTCTTAAAATTCTTGTCTTAGGATTATCTAGATACGGATGTATCTAATATTAAAATGTAACTTGGTATATTCGTATTTAGACAATCTAAGACAAAAATTTTAAGACGGAGGGAGTAGAAGGGAAAGAATAGGATGTGCAACATGCATTGATCGGTGCACCAGACACGTATATATGAGTACAGAAGGGGCCACAGCCTCAACTATACAGATGAATTAGGAGGTGGGCCTAAAACACAATATACACGTACACAAATATTCAACACCTATCCATGGCGGCTACCCGTCGGCCTTATATTATATATATGGAAGCAAAGAGGAAAAGAAGGAAAGGTCACGAGCGTGTTTATTTGAGTTGGACTAGCTAGGAAAAGAAACTATTGATGGAAAGCAAAGACGTGTCTATTCCTTGGAGCCTGCCCAACGCAACTAGGAATTTAATTCCAAAGAAAGATGAGCAGCAGGTCTTGGGCCAACGTACTGCACCACACGATCTCTAGGCTGCTTCTATATGTTGGTTTTTTTTTCTACTGTATATCTCTAGTCTGTAAACTATCGACACAGCCGGGTTGGACGCTCATACGTCCATGGTCTCCATCTGGCTTGTCCGACTTGGGTACGTTTTCAATCGAGTCCGATCCGGTCAAGGAATCTCTTCCCGCCCAATTCAACTTGGCTACTTATATTGTGCAATATTAACAGCCAGGGAACACTTGACTTATTTGTGCGCACCCGATCGTTCCCTATACCTAGCTAGTTATAGCAAGCCAAGGCCTCCAACTCAAACGCAGACCAACTTATGCCGCGTCCAAGATGCCGACGGATATATGATCCCATGACCGGCCACCGCACATTCCTCTCAAGACCGACAGATATCCAAAGTATCCGGGACGACTATTAGGCATACGTCCTGATCATTGATGTGGATGGCATCGACTGCTCCTTCATGCTGCTCTACTTCGATGTCTCTGGATGGAGCATTAAAGTACTGTCTACCACATCTTCCTCAGGTACATGGCATACTATTACTTCGTACGCGATACACCCTGACTTTCCGTGGATGCAGACAATTGAATACAGCAGCTCCACTATCCTCTGTGGCAGAATCATCCACTGGCTAGTGTACTACAGCGACCATATCCTCGCATATGATGTGGGCACGGGGGTGCCAGGACAGGTGAAGCTCCCACCCACCAATCGCAATCTTAACAATCTCCAGCTGGCAACATCACCGGAAAGGAACCTATTGAAACTGCTCACCATAAAGGGATTCAAGATATCAGTGACAATGTAGACGTTAGTGTGCCCTGACATCCCCCACAGCGGTGACGATGTAGACGTTAATTTTGAGGGCACCGGGAAAAGGAGCGGTGATGTGGTGGTGCTGCAGGTGGACATGAAGTATCGCTCTAGTGTTCTAGTAGTTTTTGATCTGTGGACAAAGGAGATGCATCTAAATAACTGGGGCTACTCATTTCTGGAGGTCAACCTGGCATCTCGTTTGGAAACTATGAAAACATTTTCCTAGCTAGCTAGGCAAGTACAGAGGGCATTATGCCAATAAACTGACGTCTCCACGCAACTAAAGCATTTTTTGTGTATAAGAATAGAGAATGGTTTCTGCTAATGTCGGTAACCAGATTTACGGATGCCCCACCTCAAATTAAAGGAATTGTTGTGGCCGATAGCCGATTGGTTGGTATTCAAATATTTGTTTTTGTTTTTTATGGCTCACCGATAGCAAGAGAAACAGGTTAAGTCTTTGGTTAAGACTTAAGCCCACAACTTTGTCAAGATACTGTTAGGTTGATCTCTCCACCAATGGGCCCAACGGCTCATTAGGCCCTTGACCCACGCCCTGATCGGGGGTGTCCACCCCAAGCAAGGCTGGTGGGCCCCTATCATGCAGTGCTATAAAGAGGAGGTGGGAACCAGGGGCACGGGGTACGAGGTTCGTGACCGCCACTGTTCCCCACTCCTAACCCTAGTCCGATCCAGAGGAGGCACAGAAGCGATGGGAAGCGCCACCAGCCACTGCACCGCCACCACTACCATCTGCCATCTCCGGCACCGGCGCCATGGTCGGCACCGGGAGCTCCTGGAGCCACATGGAAAAGGTAATACCTATCACCACTACCGGAATCCTCATGCCCACTGGATCAACAGATACTATCAATGGTATCAGCCCAGGTTGGCGTTTTAGATTTTTGGTAGCAACAGAAATCCCCCCTCCCCAAAGAACCCTAGAACAGGGCAAAGAAAAATTCCTCTCCGGAGAAAGTAGCGCCGCCGTTATGGCCGCGCCGTTCCTCTCGATCCGGACGGGCATCGGCACGCCGAGCCGTCCGGAAGAAGAACCACCGGAGTTAGCCCAAGGGCTCGCCGAAAAAGGAGAAGGGGGGCACCGCAGCCAAACCGCTAGATGGCGCCGCGTTCACCGTGAGGTGGACGCGCAACCGGCGAGGGGGAAGGCCACGACGCCGCTGTCGGAACCTCCGCCGCAGTCGTCGTCCAGATTGAAAAAGAGGAGGCACTGGTGGTGGATACACAGAGGAGAGGACAGGAGGAAAAGGGGGGAGGAGAGGGTGGCGCGCGCAGCACGGTGGCTTCAGGTCGCCGTCGCCGGCGGCCAGACTTAGCTCGCCGGTGGCCTCGGGCCCCGACCGCGGAGAAAGATCGGAGGACAGCCCAGCCGTCTCTGCAACATGAAAGAGAAGGGGAACTGGAGGAAAGAGAAGCGGCCAGGTTCGCGCGGTGGTGGACGCCGTTGCCGGCGACTGGCGCGACCGGACCGGCCGGCAGAACTGCCGGTGTGGAGAGGAACAGCAAGAGGGAGTGAGTGGCGCGCGTGTGTGTGTGTGGGCGGGGGGTGAGCTAGGTTTTCCCCGACTGCTGAGTGGCGTTTTGATCGCCCGAGTAGTCCGCTGGTCCGTCGGATGGAATCCGACGGCCAGGAGCACTTGATAGCTGCCCTACGAGCCTTATGGGCCGTTACAGAGGCGGCAGCTAGGCTGCGCTTGCCTGGGCCATTGGGCTGAAAGGGGCGAGGCTGGTAGTAGCGCGCGCCTCACAGGTCGTAAACCGGTTTTTGCCTCGCGCGTCAGGCCGATGCTGTAGCTGCGCTCTAGTTTTCTTTTTTCTTTTTTGTCCACTTTTTTTGGGACAGATTTCACATAGTATTTTCTATTCAAATAAAATCCGAAGAAAGTTTGTTTAGAAAATAGAAAAGTAAACGAAAAAGTTTCTGAAGATGAAAATAAAAAATTTTCAGAAAAAGAAATGTTCATGAATTATATAAAGAAAATTTAAAAGTTCATGATTTTTTATTCGGTCAAAGAAAAGTTTCTGTAAAGAAAAAAAAATCATGAATTTTTTATTCATGTTTTTCCGCTGCAAAATAACTAAAATTGCTCTTTTAAAAGAAAAAGAAAATTCTTATGAATAGAATATTGTAAAGTTTCACTGTAAAGTAAAAGTTTTATCCTTCTATTAAATTGGAACCAACAAGAAAATTTAATTGGAAGAACAGTTTTTGAGAGAAGTTTTTTTTTCACTTGTGGGTGAGATCCGATTCAGATAGCTTCTGCTATGACAGTACAAAGATATTTGATCAAAGTTTAATTATGGTATTGTTATTTTTTGACCAACGTTGATGATGACAATATTATAATTCAATTATTCTTATAGTTAAAAGTTCAAATCTCTGATAAATTTTGTATCAAATTGACCAATTTTCAGAGAATTTGATAAAGACTAAGAAATGTATATTGCTAGTTTTCCGCTGCAATAAAGTTGATAATGATGATTATTTTCTTAGCAAAGTTGCTTAGTATAAACTTAATCATCACATTATTTATGTGTTATATGCATTATTTCCATTTCTGCCCAACGGTGATGTGGAATTAATGTAAAAAGGTGATGTTTTATTCTCTTTCTGCTTAATGGTGATTTAGAATATAAAAGAAAGGTGTGCGTATCTTTAGCCAGACCAGTGTAGGGTTATTTTTATGCTCACTATTGTTGATTATTCTCTAAGTTTCTCAGACTAAAAGTTTTCCATGCTTTCATTCATGAAAGCAAAAAGCTTGGTACTTGTGTCCCGAAAGATGACCAAGATAGGGCATAACGTGAGGAAGTATGTTCTCTCTAAAGAATGGCTTCAAAGAAGCCATATTTTGGATATTAATCCAAGAAAGAGATAAATCATTGAGAGTGTTGCTCGACGAATGTCTTCATGTACTCTCCATGGAAAAGAATTCTCATCTTCTATGAGATGCAATAAGTGATATGCGTGAATAATTTGACCAACGTCCGATTAAGCATGTGTATTAAAGAATATTCGGATTTATTCCTTAATTTGATGATTGAATATGCAGTCAAAAGAGACAATTCTGGCATTTATGTCCCTCACAGGGAATTACCCGCATGGCGGGAAAAGATGATTATAATAAAACCAGCATGGCAGGAAAAGTCTGGGAAAATCCGTGCGTAACCCATATGGCGGCAGAAATTTTGTCAGACTTATCATGTATGACAAGAGAAAGACATGATGACTAATGTGCTTTTAATGTGTCCTACTCTGGGAGAAAAGTATGGAGTAGCTATTATGCCTTCCTAGTATCGACCGTACATCTTATGTGTAACGGTCATTAAGCACTCAATAAATCCGAAGAGAATAAAAGTTACAGACGAACCTAAAGATAAGAAGGATGTGCACGTGTGAGTTGTGAAAGTACTAATGATAAAGAACTCTGTTGAGTTTCTGAAATGGAATAAGAAAAAAGTACTCCCATACCAGTTAACAGATAACTTCATTACATATGAAGTAATTAGATAAATGAAGTAGATACTCAAAGTTTCCTCAATTCACAAGAGTTGTGAATGGTTTTTCAAAATTGTGGCAGAAAAGTTCTTGCCACATTTCGAGGGGGAGAAAGAAATATGAGATATCCATTAATGAAGAATGCGATCGTCTGGGGGAGTACGATGATCATAATAATACCCCTAAAGAAAAGAAGACTAAGGAATACTAAGATGGTGCTTAAAGTTCCATAAAGAAGAAAGTTTTAAAAGAATAAACCCAAGTAATAAAGTTTAAAGATACGCCATTCTTAGTGAAGATGGAGTAATCTGGGGGAGCATGGTATGAAGATACCTAAGACTTAAATAGATTGTATCTGGGGGAGCATGTTGTATGACCTATACAACACCCGTTGTCAGCTCTATAAAGGAGGAATGATTAAACATGGATCTTGTGATAAAGGTCCCTGTAAAACCTATTGCCTCTTGGAAGTGAAAGACTATACAATTAATTTGCCTCTTGGCAATGACAGAGCAACAATAGCCCCATATGAAAGAAGTGACAGTACCTGATACACATACGGTCTCAAGGAATGAGAAAACCAGATACTTCTGATTACTATAAAGTCTATGTTAGTGAAATTAAAATGGAGGTTGATCCCACCTCATTTAAAGCACTCAATCGAGCTTTGAGAAGTGTCTGCTTATCTAAATGATAAGAGACTGTGAGATGAAATTAAATTGGTGAATGCTGATGATGTTCGGGACTCATGAGTAATTTCCAATGGAGCCAAAATAGTAGGTTGTAAAGAGTCTACAAGGTCAATGTGACTCCAAAGGAAATATGTAAAGGTGTAAAACATGACTAAAATCGAAAGGTTTTTGCGCATTTTACACTGAATAGATTACAATGAGTGTTGGTTGCACATCATGATCTGAGTTACATCAGATGAATGATATTACGATCTGAGTTACATCAGATGAAATTAAAGAACACGGGGGATACTGCTTCAAGAAGTCTTTTATGGACTAAAGAAAGTCTCTAGATAGTGGCATTTAAAGTTAAAAGAATCATATGTTATTTTAGGTTAAAGAAAATGAGAGGACTGTAATTGTACAAAGTTAAAGAATGGGAAATTCATTTCCTAATCCTGTGCATGTGGATGACATCCTACTTGCTAGTGGTGATGTCAACCTATTGCAGGAGGAGAAAAGAAGTTCTTGTCCTCAAAGTTCAAAAGAATGTTCTCGGAAGAGTGTATCTTGTTATAAGTATCGAGCTTAATGAAGAAAAGAATAAAAGAGGTATTAGGAGTGTCACATGGGCATGCTAAGAAAAGTTTCTAAAGTATGCATGCGAGAATACCTACGCCTGTTCTTATACTAAAGGGTAATGATTTTGGGAACTTTGGTGTTCCAAAAGTCAATACGAAATAGACCAAATGAATATGGTACCATATGCTTCAGCTGTTGGAAGCTTAATGAATGCAAAAGTATAATATTACCCTGACACAGTTCACGTATCCGGATTGTTTTGGCAATGTCCAGTCCATATATAGATCACATGGAATGGAGTCAAAGATATCGGCCTCATGCTGAAAGAAATAAGTGCTCTTAAAAGATTGCGAGTATAAAGACAAGACTTGTGAAATGTATAGCGGAATCCACAATTGTCGCTAACTTTCACAATTGGAGTTTTTTGTGTGGAGAAGATCCAAAAGAATGAAACAATTATCATCAATGTGATGCAAAGATATGAGGCTGAGGGAAAGGCAAAATGGTTAAGAAGACCTGCACCCGGAGTTGATAATGGTTGACAACAGCAATAACCATTTTAAGTTTTTCCCTCCTATGACAATGAGTCAAGTGTTGACGCCAAACACACTGACACAGAGTTATGCGTTGTAAAGGAGAAAGTCCGGAATTATGTATAAATGCTTGAAGTATAAAAGCAACAGACAAGTGTTTGCAGATCTGCTTATTAAAGGCTTGCCGCCCAGTGTGTTCGAAGTACACACAGTCGACCTGGTTTTATGGTATAGTCTAATATTTCCGGAGAATAAAAGGGCCCAAGGTTAAAGAATCTGTTTCAAAACAGAGGAGTGTGTTGTAGGTGTTGATTCTATCGGGAATGAACCGTGATGATGAGACATGCTCTACATACAAATCTGTGATGGAACAAGTACTTTGAAAAGAGTTATTTCAAAGTATAAAGTTAAAAGTATAATTATGAGATCAAGGGGGGGGGGGAATGTTAGGTTGATATCTCCACCAATGGGCCCAACGGCTCATTGGGCCCTTGACCCACGCCATGATCAGGGGCGTCCAGCACAAGCAAGGCTGGTGGGCCCCTGTCGCGCAGTGCTATAAAGAGGAGGTGGGGACCAGGGGCACGGGGTACGTGGTTCGTCACCGCCACTGTTCCTCACTCCTAACCCTAGTCCGATCCAAAGGAGGCATTGAAGCGATGGGAAGCACCACCAGCCACTGCACCGCCACCACTACCCTCTGCCATCTCCGCCACCGGCGCCATGGCCGGCACCGGGAGCTCCTGGAGCCACATGGAAAAGGTAATACCTATCACCACTATCGGAATCCTCATGCCCACTGGATCAACAGATTCTATCAGATACTACATGTTTTTTTTATGTTTTTAATGGAACTTTAAGTGTCTAAATGAATTTTCTCAATGGAATTTAGTGCAGCACTGATATAAGGCCTGCTAAGTACATTTGACAAAAAAAAAAACTAGGAGGAAGGGAAGGTGTTGAGCTAGGGCGTCGCCGTGGACTTAGGATAGGTTGGTCAGCTGAGCAAGGCACGCCGCCACCATGCATGGAGCTAGATGTCCACGTGA
The DNA here is from genome assembly GCA_021605145.1 of Aegilops bicornis. Classification (NCBI taxonomy): domain Eukaryota; kingdom Viridiplantae; phylum Streptophyta; class Magnoliopsida; order Poales; family Poaceae; genus Aegilops; species Aegilops bicornis. The sequence goes on from CM038675.1 coordinate 841,628,000, forward strand.
CGAGCGCATGTGATGTGCACGCCTGCATGTCTCTAAGACTCTTAACTAGTTAGTTGACCAGCCGTATATATGTATGCTGTTATAAAACATCTGTATGTTACATACCTACGTAGATAGGTGCATACGTCGGAATGGAACGAGTGCTTTGGTTGAACCATTGATTTGGCATCGATCATACTCTCTGCGTTTCTAAATACTAGTCATCAACCCGTGCACCTGCACGTGCTAGGGATATATTTTTTGGTTTTACCATTATTGTGAAATCTATGCTATTATAAGACAAACATGTATATATGCTTCAAAATATGAGTTTAAATTTATTTGAAAATGATTCCTCACTTCAAACATTTAATTTTCAAATTAGTATATATTTTCACATTTGAAGGAATATTTATGGTACTTGGAGTCAAATGCAATAGATATACCTTAATAATAATTAGCTAATTAATCCAGACAAATATTACACCGAAAGTGAGGAATGCAAAAGTAGCAATATCTTCAGGTAGTAGTATCATCTATATAGAAAACCTTAGTAATTTCAGGTTTGCCTTCCAAATTGAAATATCATCAAAGTCCACAATGTATTAGAAGGTACGGAATCACACTGAATAGAAAAATTGGAAAAGCACAAAGGACACTAAAATAAAGATAATTTCCAATATAATTTTTATAGTATTACTATCAGAAATTTCTTATGTTTGCCAGGTGGTATATAAGTTTAGTCAACCTGCAAAACCAAATGGTAGCCCAGAGGATAAATGTTACACATTAAGAGTATTAATGGCTCTCGGATTAGTGTATTTAGTGAAAAAAATATTCTACTATTGACCCACCTGACATTTGAAGTTTCGAAATTTGATGTCTGTTATGAAAGGCCTGACCCTTGCGTCAAAAGCCTGGGAGAAACTCTCCGGCACTGGATCACCAGTGCCTCCACGCTAATAATAGAAAGTAGAGCAAAATTCGTAAAAAAAGTAGTATAATTTTTTGTCCGATCTGCTAGATGATATGTATGTCCGTTGGATAAATGCATTTGTGACATCGTCTCCTTCTCCCACACGGGCAACTTCTTCACTTCCTATCTGGTACCTCTTGTCCCCTGCATCCTCCTTGCATCCCATTGGGACCTGTTGTGCTGCAGGGTGCTCCAACCACGGGTCACCATCAGTATCACATGCGATAAACGCTCCTCCATGTTCCTGACTTGCATCTCAGCTTCGTCCAGTATTTTCATTCCGGCTGCAATCACTGTAGAAAAACAACCAATGCTCCAATAACTAATCTGTTTCCCACACACTTTGTCCGGAAATCTCATGCAGTAGCTCTTGGGACTGTACAGCAAGGCCAGAAAGAACCTGTCAAGAGTTCGCAAATATATTAAGGAAACAGTTCTAAATTAGGTTGTCCATGAAGGCGTGAAATATGCTGAGGATAGGAGAAGTGAGGCACAGGATAGCCGCAGGGCTCTCGTATGCGATCATGCCATGCCTTCGCTTCCACTGTAGCCCATCCATCCTTTGCATTGCTGCTGCAGGGCATCGGCCTGAATATTGCTTTGCGGGATATAAGAACAGGAGGAGGGTTTGGGAGGTGCCAATGTCTACCTGGTCATTGGAACCGATCAATCCCATCCTTGTCACCATCGGAAGCGCATTGAGTATGACACGAGGAGGCAGAGACAGATTAAGGGCAAGGGAGAAGCTGCCGTGAGGAGACTGCAGATTGTTTTTTATTTTGCTTGAAATAGATCGTATTCTTTCATGACTCTAAAGAAAGCTGCAGAGAGGAGGCTACATATCTTTTTTTAAAGCATACATAGACTTCCTTTTCTTGGCGTAAGGCTTGAGGTCTCTTTTTATGTACGTGCCTTGATTTTGGTTTTGCGGTCTGAGATGTGGGCATTTTTCGGGCGTGGGGTTTCAAGAATTATGACTTGCATGTTTCTTTAAGGAAAGAAGTCATGTTGTTTTTATTTTATTCTGAAGAACGTAGACGTGGCCTCTTTCTATAAAAACATAGGCGTGGCCTTGGCGATTTTTTATTTGTACATGTGGGACTAACCGTATTCCTGTACGTTCTGTTTATCTTGAACACCAAATTTAAAAGAAAGAAGACATGTTTTCTATTTTGTGTTTTCAAAACATAGACGTGGCTCCTTTTTTTCCTTTCATCAACTAACTTCAACGTGTGGGTTCAGAACTTCTTTTTGTACGTGTTGAATTAATCTTATTCAAGTACGTACGTGGTGTTAGATCTTGACCATCAAATTTGATATCCAATGGCTAATTTAATTTTGATGATGTGGATTACTGTAGAGCCTCTTATGGTGCCTCCAATTAGTAAATATAAGATTTGTCTTTTTAGAGATTTTAAATTGCCTACCACATACAAATGTATATAGACATATTTTAAAGCGTAGATTCACTCATTTTACTTCGTATGTAGTCACTTGTTGAAATCTCTAGAAAGACAAATATTTAGGAATGAAGGGAGTACATATGTAGTGGTAGTATATATTGTTAAGTTCATGATATCATTAGGGTAGAGATGCGACGGTGGTGTGTGCTCGTGCCTCTGTGTGTAGAGAGAGAGAGAGAGAGAGAGAGAGAGAGAGAGAGAGAGAGAGATGGGAAGGAGACAGGAGTACCTTCTCCTTGGCTCGATGAGCCCGAGGTGCCGGCCATTGTGGAGAGGTGGCCGGTGATGGCTAGGGATGAAAATGAAGTGGAAACTTTCCGTTTTTCTTGAGAAAAAATGGAAACACAGAGGCAATATGAAAATGAAAACTAGAATTTGCAAAATGGAAACGGAAATGGAATTTTTTATGTGGAAACGGAAACAAAAACGGAACGACATTTTCCGATGGAACTGACGTGGAAATGGAACTTTCCGTTTCCGTGACTATGGAATTTATGTTTTTACTATATGCCTATAGCTACTTTGTGGCACTAGGATCAAACAACACACAAGGACACGATGAGCAAAATGGATTATTTAGGTCCAACTTTTACGACCACACACTTACTTAACTAATCATATACGCTGTCATGTACTACTACAATACGATGCAAAGTTGTTAACATAATCATATTATTTGGTAGCCATATTAACAATTCATTAAAAGATTGTTCTTTTGTGTATTTCTCTATGATTCATGGGGTTTCTAAGTTCCGCTCAACGCACACTTCTGTTTCCGTGTCCGCTCTGTATTCGCTCTGTGTCTGTTTCCGGTAGTATTTGTTTCCGTATTCGTTTCCGGGGTTTCTGTATTCGTTTCCGCATCTGCAAAAAAATATGAAAACAAATGTGGTAGCACCCAGTTCCGTCCGTTTCCGCTCCGTTTTCATCCCTAGCGATGGCAGTGAGTGGGCCAAGTGGTGGTGACAGCGGAGCTTCCCATCACTGAAGGGCTAACCTAGGTCGGTAGGTTTTGGCGGCGGGGTTGGCGGCTGCTCGACGAACCTAGTAGTGTGTGCCCCCCCCCCACCTCTTTATATAGTGAGAGGGGTCCGTCAACCATAGGGGTTGCGCGCCCCGATCAGGGCGCAGATCATAGGGCCCGGTGGGCTATTGGGCCCACATAGCAGGAGATCAATATAACATTCTCCCGCTTGTTCTCAACTTTCACTCTTAACTTTATACCTTTTACTTTACTCGTTTAATCACCGATTAGTATATAGAGCATGTTTCATCGTCACGGCTCAATTGCTGATAGAATCAGACAACTACAATATACCTCTCTGTTTTGAAACAAATTATGTTCCTTTTGGGCCTCTCATGATCCAGGAATCAAGGGCTTTCCCTTAAATACATGCCGACTAAGTGTACCTTGAACACATTGGGTGGTAAACCTTTCGTAAGCGGATCCGCAAGCATATCCTTTGTCCTTATATGCTCGAGACTTATAGTGTGATCCTGGATTTTATCTTTCACAACATAATACTTTATGTCTATTGTTTTGGTATCATTACTCGACTTGTTCTTGTGAGCATAGAAGACCGCGGGCCGGTTGTCGCAGTACATCTTTATTGGTCTGTCAATACAATCAACCACTTTCAAGTCGGATACAAATTTCTTTAACCATATCACCTGCCCCGTGGCCTCAAAACATGCTATAAATTATGCATACATCATGGACGACGCAACTATTAACTGTTTGGAGCTTCTCCACGAAATAGGCCCTTCAGCGAGATTGAACACGTATCCTAACGTGGATTTTCTATCATCACTTTCTCCCACAAAATCTGTGTCTGAATACCCTCTTATCTCTAGGGAATCAGATCTGTTGTATGTTAGCATGAGTTCCTTCGTACCTTGCGCATAACACAATGCTTTCTTTACCATCTTCCAGTGCTCTGTGCCTGGATTCTCTTGATATCTACCGAGTACCCCGGTGATAAAAGCTAAGTCACAGCGAGTGCACACTTGTGCATACTGTAAACTTCCAATAGCCAAAGCATATCGCACTGCTTTCATGTGATCGATCTTGTACTGGTTCTTGGGACATTGGAATTCCCAAAAACCGTCGCCCTTGACTATAGGAACAGGTGTGGCTTCACTCGCATGCATATCATACTTTTTAAGAACCTTCTCTAAATATGCCTTCTCGATAGTCCTAAAACTCCATTTTTCCTATCTTGGTGAATTTCTATGTCCAAAACATAAGATGCTTCACAAAGATCTGTTATATCAAAATTTTAGGACAAGAACTTCTTTTTTTTCTTGTAGGAGTCTAACATCACTACTAGCAAGCAAGATATCATCCACATACAAGATTAGGACAATACATTTCCCATTTTTAACTTTGCATAAACACAGTTATCCTAAACATTCTCTTTAAATCCAAATCTTCTAATTGTCTCATTAAACTTTGGATACCACTGTCTAGTGGCTTGCTTTAATCCATAAATAGATTTCTTCAGGCGGCACCCCATATCTTCCTTGCCTTCCGTGATAAAACCCTTGTGTTGTTTCACGTAAACATTTTATTTTAAATCCCCGTTCAGAAATGTCGTCTTTACAACCATTTGATGTAACTCTAAATCAAAATGTGCAACTAATGCCATTATGATTCTGAAGGAATCCTTACATGAAACTCGAGAAAATGTCTCATTGTAATCTATCCCTTCTCTTTGTGTAAATCCTTTTGCCACAAGTCGTGCTTTATACTTTTCTATATTCCCATTAGAGTCATACTTAGTTCGATAGACCCATTTAAAGACTATTGTTCTAACTTCTTTAGGAATATTCTCTAAGTCTCAAACATTTTTGGAACTCATGGCTTCTTCATATGATTAGGGCTTCTCATGGCTTCTTCATATGAAGTGGGATCACATTCCATATGAGCTATTTCTGTGTTATAAACTTTATAGTCAGTAGAGATAGCTGATCTTTTGGGTCTTGTAGACCATATAAGGGCCTCAACTTCCGACACATCTTCAAAAAGTTCTTGCTGCACCTCCCCTTTATGCTCAACAACGGGTTCAGTCGGCTCCGGATGGATAGGTTCCGAGTCTTCTCAGGGATTGTCGGTGCAGGTACATCTGGTAGTGAGAAAAATGGCTCCTGAATCATCGGATTAGGTGCATGCACCCTCTTCTCCTCAAGATCAATTTTCCGAGCTAGCATGCTGCCCCTCATCATTTCATCCTCTAAGAAGACTGCATATCTTGTTTCTACAAACTTTGTGTATCTGTCTGGACAGTAGAAACGAAAACCTTTTGATCTATCAGGATAGCCAATGAAGTGGCAACTTACTGTTTTGGGATCTCACTTTGCAATATTTGGATCAAACACTTTCGCCTCAACTGGATCCACAACCGTGTAGGGAGGGCACTCTTCATGTCCACAACTCGTAAAGTGGAGTAACTCATCATGTTGCACACCATATCCATAAGTGTACGGTTACGCCTTTCAGCTACTCCATTTTGTCGAGGGCCGGTCGACATTGAATACTGGTCCACTATGCCAGTCTCCTGTAAGAACATTGCAAAAGCTCCAAGGACCTGGCCATATGGAGTGTGCCGCCCGTAGTACTCCCCCCCCCCCCCCCGACACATAGTCAGGTCTCACTATCTTTATTCTTTTATCATGCTGATTTTCAACTTCAGCTTTGAATATCTTAAATTTATTCAATGCTTCATTTGTTTCTTTGATAGGATAAATATAACCATATCGGGATTAATCCTCTGTGAATGTTATGAACGAGTCATAGCCATCCACACTTTTCACAGGAAACAATCCACAAATATCAGTTTGAATGATTTCTAGTGTTCTCGTGCTTCGGTGTGCACCCTTTTTGATATGTTTTACATACTTTCCTTTAATGCAATCAATGCATTGTTCTAAGTCTAAGAACTCTAATGGAGAAAGAATTTCACTTTCTACTAGTCTGTCTATTCTCCCCTTCGAAATATGGCCCAAGTGATAGTGCCATAATTTCGATCAGTCATGACTTCTCTTTCTTTTCTTTTGCTCCTTATCCGACGCGGAAACATTCCCATTTGCATTACACACAGAATACACTTTTTCACGTAGTGATAATAAATAAAGCTCATTGTGAAGGAAAGCAACACCCACATGAGTATTATTAAACCATATGGCACACTTGCCATGTCCAAAATAACATTCATAATGATCTTTTTCCAAAGATGAAACACTAATCAAGTTTTTGTCACATGAAGGAACATATAAAACATCTTAAAGCAGGAGCTGAATCCATCAGCTAACTCCAGGGAGATGTCACCAGCAGCTTCAATTTCTGCTTTAACTCCGTTTGCATCTTGAATGCATCTTTCACTTCTTTGCATAGTCCGCGTTGAATGGAATCCCTGTAATAAATTTGCAACATGAATAGATGCACCAGAGTCAATCCACCAAATAGATTTCAAAAACTGTGTATACAAGGATTCATTTACAAAGGAAACAATGTTGTTACCTCTCTTTGCCATTATTGACTTTAGCCAAACAGGGCAATCTTTGTTGTAATGCCTAGTCTGCTTACAATGGAGACATGTATCTTTGTCCACTTGAAGAGCTTTTGCTGATGCTAAAATTGCGTGGGAGCTTTTTCATGTGGCTTTGAAGGCGAACCTTTGTCACTTTGATTGTAGTTCTTTTTCTTATTATCTTTCACATAGTTCAGAGAACCACCATGTGAGGTTCTATGTCTTTCTTCTTCTTGCACACACATGGCTATTGTCTTTTCAATGTCGCATTTTTCAGGCGTCATGTTGTAGTTGACAACAAAATTGTCAAACTCTTCTGGCAGTGAAGCCATAACTAGGTTAACAAGGAGTGCAGGCTTGAGCTCAAAACTCGAATCCATGGGTTTAAGCTGAGCTGCCATGTTGCTCATCCTGAGGATGTGCTCTCTTATGCCATGTCCACCGCCTGTGTACATTTCTATCACCAGCTGCTTTAGCAACTGGGTACCGTATATCTTTGCAGAACCAGTGAACTGGCTCTTTATATTTGCAAGAAACTCCCCTTCGAAAGTACACTATGCAATTGAGCCCATAATAGCGTTCTCAATTGTATTCTTTATGAAGGCCATGCATTTTTTTATTGGCGGTGAGCCACTTTTGGTTGTTGAGGGTATATGACATCTCCAATTGACCATGATCCCTCGTCTCTTTCTCCCAAGCAGCATCATCATCATTTGCATCTCTGGTTGTCTCTGTTGGTTTGACGGCTATGGAGTGTCCACAACCAAGTCCACCTCAGCACAAACAAAAGCCAGTGTAGTTGTCACCTCCCCTGGTTGGAACATCCTTGATGCAACTCATCAAGTAGTACCCTCCTGAAAGCCACAATGAAGTGAGATGATAACAACAATTGCATGCATTAACCAAACGTTGGTCGAAACTAAAACATACAACTGTTTGTGCAATTAAAACTATATCACCGTTGGGCAGAAAATAGAAATAAAAGCACATATAAAAATTCATGATTATGTTATTAACAACGTTGGTCATAAAATAACAGAATCATAATTGTTTCAATAATTAATTTAACCTACTCTTAAAATTCAATGCTCACTTTAGTTTTATTTACTTTTAAAAGACAAGTTTTATTTATTTGTAGCAGAAAAACATGAATAAAAATTCATGAACTTTATACTTTTCAGAAGCATTTCTTTCACATTTCAGAGGAAAACAGAGTCGGGAAGGCTCACGAGGGACCCACAAGGTACCTAAGCGCGCCCAAGGGGTAGGTGTGCCCAAGTGCCTTTGGGCCACCTTGTGGGTGTCCTCTTCTATTGATTATTCTGGTATTTTTCTAATATTCCGAAACACACAGAAATTAGTTTTATGGAATTTTTTGAGTCGGTTTACTTACCTATCACATACCTACTCCTTTTCAGTGTTCTAGAGTGTTCTGGAAGGTCTCTCTTATGTGGTCCTCTGGTGTCATAGTTTGAATAACCCAAAAGAAAACGGAGTCAGGAAGGCGCTTGAGGGGCCCACGAGCTACCAGGCCGCGCCCATGGGGGGCGCCCTGGTGCCTTGCGTGCGCCTTGTGCGTCCTCTCGGGTTTTTTATTTTGGTATTTTTCTAATATTCCAAAACTGACAGAAAATGCTTTTACGGAATTATTTAAGTCGGTTTACTTACCATATAATATACCTCTTCCTTTTTAGGGTTCTGAGTGTTCTGGAAGGTCTCTCTTATGTATTCCTCTGGTGTCATAGTTTGAATAATATTAGTATCAACATTAATGGGTGAACCTATAATATAATGCTTAATTCTTTGTCCATTGTCCACCTTCGTATTAGTGCCCTCAGCATTATTGATCTTGATAGCTCCGGAGCGACAAACCTCTTCTATGATATAAGGTCCTTCCTGTTTAGAGAGAAGTTTTCCTACCAGTAATGTGAAACGAGAGTTGTACAATAGAACATATTCCCCACTGAATTTACCGTTTTTGAATTATTTTATTATGCCATCTTTTAACTTTTTCTTTAGACAGTTTGGCATTTTCATATGCTTGGGTTCTCCATTCATCTAACGAGCTGATATCAAATAAACTCTTTTCACTAGCAAGTTTGAAATCATAGTTTAGTACTTTAATTGCCAAATATGCTTTATGTTCTAACTCAAGAGGTCAAGGAAATGATTTTCCATAAACCGTTTTGTAGGGAGACATACCTATAGGATTCTTATAAGCAGTTCTATAAGCCCATAATGCATCATCAAGTTTCTTAGAAAGGTTCTTTCTGGACCTGTTAACGGTCTTTTGCAAGATTAATTTGATTTCTCTATTACTCAACTCAACTTTTCCACTAGACTGGCAATAAAGATATCAATTCTATGGTTAACGTCATATTTAGCAAGTAGTTTGCGGAAAGCACCATGAATAAAGTGGGAACCACGGTAAGTTATTAAATTTCCAGAGACTCCAAACCTTGGGAAAATAACTTCTTTAAGCATTTTAATAGAAGTGTTATGATCAGCACTACTAGTTGGAATAGCTTCTACCCACTTAGTAACGTAATCAACAACAACTAAGATATGTGTATATCCATTAAAGGTAAAGGTCCCACTATGTTCTGAGATAGATGTTGCTATGACTTTGCTATTATCTTTCGTTTATGGTCATCTCTACCACGTGTGGAGAATAAAGACCTATTTACGGAGGTGTATTCATGCTTGCAGCATACGGCGAGGGATATTTTTAACCAACATGGATGACAATATGATCTTATGATTGGCCCTCCTACAGTTTAGGCGGCATGTAGACTCGATTTCTTGTATTTCGTCTCTATTCTTGTTTTTTTAGCTTCGACTCAGCAAGGCTATGTGCATCTCAGTTATACAGACGCTGGGTGTAATGCTTAAACGTTTAAGTAATACAGCACCCTTTATCAAAACATATGAAGTTGTAGCAAGAGTGGAACTGAGTGCCAGAATAGACGTTGTATCTAAGGGGTAAACTTTACGGGATGATATTCAGTATAATCGGAAAATTACAAGGGCACCAACTATAAGAACTAAGTTGAATCAACAACACAAATGATGATCTATGGGAACTAATTAAATTCAACAAGATCACATATACGTACATAAGAATTTTAGGTAGACAATCAGAGAGTACAATCCTGCACACAAAGATACACGCATTGTTTGTTTCTAACGAATGAGCCATATGTACCCCTCTTGAGCAAAACAAATAAAAAAGAGAAAAGAACATTACTTAACACATACATAAACATTAGAGAACATCATGGGTATGATCTGCTTTGCCGCTTGGATGCTTTTGATCTCAAGGCTTGTTGGGCATGATGGCGTATGCGGTCTGTAACAGGGTAGCAATGAGTAGAATGACGGCGGCTACGAGGGAGATGAATGCCCATGGGTTTCTGAAGTAGGTGTGTATTAGGGTGGCCCGCCACTCATGCCATGGCTCGCTGCATTGTGGAGAGCATGCCCTCCGCCCAGAAGTTGGCCTCTGTTCAGAGTACCGTTGAACAGCTTCGCCACCTCCTTGTCGCAGCCAAACCAACTCTCAAGGACCCCACTGGACCTTAGCAGTGCCACATCCTTGGCACAGACGATTATGTCGTCCATGAACAACACATAGGCCGTCACGAGGTCGCTAACGTCGAAATGCAGCCGCTAGAATGCCATCAGGTTAAGGTACAAGCACTGGTGTCGCCATTCACCTTGATCTCTGGAATGGTCAGAACACCGCCCTTGAAGTCAATGTCCAGAATGTTTCCCCTCTCGCTCTTCCTAAATTTGATGCCAGCCTGGTGGATTTCCAACGCTGTGGGAATCGGTACATAGTGTACTCATCTGATTCTTCGGCAGCATCAAGGTTCTCTTCATCGTAGGTGAGGCTTCCACGATAGAGATCGAGGGGGTGGTGGCCGAGCGACTTGTTCTCCATGTCACGACCTTCATCCAAACGTTCTAGAAAATGCAGCACCATGAGGTGTATCTTTCCATCCATCCCAGCCTCATGCAGTGATTCAGAAACCTTCTGCAGCCATCAATCGCCCATATCAGCACGTGTGCCACATCCAATTCTTCTAGTCCAGTCATACGGAAATTACAGAACAAAATATCATGTGCAAACAAAGGTACTTGCCAAGATGTTCCGATCTTCTTGCGCGAGGGATACACCTTCCGGCACCATGAGGGGTTCATCTTCCTGCAGCTATCGATGAGGATGCTAGTGATGCACCAAGTATACCACCAAATGAAGGGAAAACTATGGATAAGGGGATGTAACTACACCCTCTATGAATAGTAAAATACAAAAAAAAGGAAAAAACAAACAAAATTTATGAAACTTTGTGACTTGCATAGTGAGAAAGTGTTCAAAGTGTCATTAAATTTTAGTGGCCAATTTAAATTGGATGAGCCGGATACAAAAACTAAATAAATCTGATGACCAGTGTTAGCCCAAACTACAGAGTAGCTAGCTACCGAGAAACGGACAAAATGGAGAAAGAGCTAAACTAGAGTGAGTAGCGGTTGCGAGTTAGTACTACTTGTGCTCATGCACACTACTGAGCGCGCACACACACTAGTGCACAACACTTGAGGCTTGAATGATTCTTAGTGGAATGGCCTGATTTTTATATGAAGGACTCGGGTCCTTTTATATAGGGATTACAAACCACCTATGCACTCAACCATCCTAAATATCTACCGTTATTACATGCACGGGATTACATCTAGCTACCAATAGCGTCTTACATTATGGAACGGAGGGAGTAGAAACTACTACACTACACTCATCTTCTCCATTGCTTAACTAGTAAGGCATGGCTCCTTGCCGATTAAGTTTTTGCCGTGGGCATATGGCTACATTCTAGCTCAATAATCGCCGCTGCTGCTATACGCATGCCATCGGGGACAAGCTCTGACTCAGCAAATAGTGCAGCTACATTCTAGCTCATTTGGCCCTAAAATTTTGCAAACACCTAAAACATTATGTCATTTCGAAATCACAAATTATCAGTTTTAAAAAAATGATTTTAGTGTTCATAGAGGGTATAGCTACATCACACCTTAGAAGATCAGTACTCAATGAAGGAATAAGTAGCATGCTCATGCAAAAAGTGAAGTCTCACATTTTGAGATTGATATTGTTGGCAAGCAAAAATATATGTGTAGGGAAATTGATCGTGACTTTCATTATGAAACAGTATCAAGATAGATATACTGGGATTGGGAACAGACATTAACCAATGGAACATAACTGTACTGAAGGGGAGTACCTTCAGATAGTCAGGATGTAGAAAACCCAGGATCTTCTTGAGAACAAGCAGAGGCAGCTGATTCTCAATTAGTAGCATGTCAGACCGGATAATGGAGCCTATTTGAAATTTGCCGTTCCTGCTGAAGACGGGATCATGCCACTTGTAATCCAAGAAATGATCATGCATAATCTCCAGCAGGAAGCAGCCGTCCGTGAGCATCATGTCGACAAATCTCCGCCTGTCGTTCCGCCATTCGACATGGAGGTTCTTGCCATATGCTGCCTGGAGCTTCTCTGCCACGTCGTCGATGGCAGAGATGAAATCCTGGAGCGCCTCTTGCTCCGCTTGATGAGGTGCACCAATGCGCGGTGCTTGTGTTCCTCCATGGGCAGCAAGTTGGGTTTGCCGTGGTGGAAGGGGCCCAAAGACACCAGCTGCGGATGGTACGCCTTGCTGTTGGTGCCCTTGAGCCACTCCGGAACCAGGTAGATCGATTGCTCCTCCCATAGCTTTTCCTCGATCCTCCTGCACTCTGGATTGTCGTCTGCCAGAATTTTCTCCACGTCCACCACCCAGCTGGAGCTATGCTTCTCCTGACAGTCCCGTCCCATCTCCATTTGGTGGTTCCTTATCCTTACAAAGGCTTCTCTCTTGGGTTCCTTCTCTTTATATAGACGGAACGGCAAGTACGTCAGTGCATTCTCAGTGGTCATGGTATATATATAATGACTTTTATAATTATGTTTAAATGGAAGGAAGTTTAAATGGAAGGAAGTTTTCCAACATGTATAATCACAATGGACATTATGTTTGCTCCACGACGAATTTATAATTAGTAACATTTTCAATGACTTTTACACAACATTGTCAGTTGTGGCATAACAACAGATACATATATGGGGTTATGGACTATAATTCTATTTATTTATTGCAAATAAATATGTCGCCGCACATTTGCGCAAAAATGATTGTTTTTATCAATCGATGCATAGAGCCATATTTGCGCCAAAATGATGGATATGGTTTAATCTTTTTTTAATACCTGCACAGTCAGCTCTGGGGAGCATGCACACAACTGAATCCCAGGGAAGATCAAGGAGGATGGGGCTTCCCGTTGTTTAGGAAACAAAGGGACACCAACAAACTGATAATCGTCGGCGGGAAGTACCTTTCCTGCTTTAAACTTTTTTGTGCCATTTACAAGGATTCATTGAAAAATTGCGACAGCGCCTTTCCTGCCTTTCGCAGAAATAAGCACTGCAACACAGGGGCGAAGCTAGCTATATGGCGTGGTTTGGCGAACGCCATACCTAAGCTGTCGTGCAAATACCTATATATACTAGTGTATTAGCCTGGCGTAATTTTCAGGTAGTGGGGCCAGGGCCGGCCCTGGGGAGGGGCAGAGGGGGCGGCCGCCCCGGGCCCCCAAAATCGAGGGGCCCCTCCCCCGGTATACACGCAGGCTATGGCCTATGGGCTATGGCCCAACGGAACGTTCGCACGCAGCTAGTCATGGAGGATGAGCCAGTGATCGATTCGTTCCATTTAGTACATGCACGTAGAAAAAGAAGGAAGTTCCGATTCTTTCCTTGGGTTAGTACGTGCACTCCGCAAAAGAAGGAACTGATTGATCCCCTTCCGTTCCATCACGCACGCATTCATGCAGCGCTTTCCAATTTGCCAGCGGCCGCCGACGGTTGCCTCTTGGCTAATTGCGACTGTGCGTATGGCGCTCCTTTTCCAATTTCCCCTAAATCGATTTTTCCTTTCTAATTCAGTCAGGTCGTCCGCCGATTTCATTTCCCCGGCGGCCAGCGCAACATCACTTCTCTCTCCGTCCATCAACAATTCGATCATCTGGACGAGCATAGAGGGTGTAGGGGCACCCGGGTGGTGAAAATCCTGTCTCCTAAAGTATGTATCATATCTTACATTTCATACCATGGTTCCTACTTCCTAGTCTCCTAGATGAACAGCCGGCACATCGGCACTGTTCGACAATTGTCAATTGATGTATTTTCTAATATTTATTTTCAACATTGTGTCTTATCATACCGCTCGGGAGGAAGTATCCATCTGGTAGTGATAAAAGGAGAAGGAAGAAAGTTGTGGATGACATGTACAATCACAGTGCGGAAATATGTATGGCGAAAGTGATTATCAAGAAGAAATCCTAGAAGCTGAGAAGGCTTTTCAAGTTAAATATTTCTCTTCTTTTGCGGGGGAAGTTAAGTATTTCTTTTTTTGTTTCGGTTGATATGGCGATCACTTCTTTGAAAGGTAGATTTAAAGAACTCATGGCGATTAAAGATATATATTCGGATTATATGAGCTCGGGCGGAACATGAAGTCGCATGATATTGAACTTGATGAGTGATGCACAAAATTTCCAGAAACTTTCTCTCTTGATGGTTCATGAGATGTTGAGGTATGTGATCTTATTCTTGAATTGAAGACTACAAAAGTAACTTTCTCAGATGGTGTAATGTGAGCTATGGTGATTTTTGAGCATGTCCAAGAAGTTGATTGTTACCCTAATATCTCCATTGCTTATCACATCTTATTTACTATGCCTGTGACTAGCTTCCAAAGTTGAAATTGCTGAAGAACTATTTGAGGTAAACAATGGTTCAGAGAGGTTAAATGATTCGGCAACATTATGCATCGAGAAGAAATTATTGGATAATATTGACATCGACCCCATCATAATTGACTTTGCATCAAGGATTGTTAGAAGAAAATTTTAAGGTAATATGTATAAATTACTTGATATGCATAGTGATTTTAGATGCATTTAAGTGTTATCGATAAATATTTCATATATACGTATATTCATTTTTATTGTTATGGCATACATATTAAGGGCCCCGAGTTTTAGTCTCGCCCCGGGCCCCCAAAAACTCAGGACCGGCCCTGAGTGGGGCGTGCGCGTGCCTCCTATTGGGCTTGGTTACTGCCGATTGAATGACGGGCCGTGCCCATGGGCTGAAGGACACAGACGATCGATCACATTTTCACGACTGCCTGGCAGACTACGACTCTACGAGACGAGAATACGAGTCGTTCGTTGCTCGTGAAACGGAGGCGACGCGGCGGCGCTTTAGAGGCTAGGGCACGGCCGCACGGATGCATGGTAGCGGGCAGCCGGCAATCAACCACCGGAAACCGTGGGCGCGAAGGCGGCGACAGGCAAGGCGGCGACAGGCTCCGAGATCAGCAAGGCGGCGGCCGCGACTCGGCGAGTCCGCAGGATTTGCAGATGACGCCGCCGAAGAAGAGGATTAAGTATGTAATGAAAGGTATAATTTAGTTGTACTTCTTCGGTTCTTCCCCTTGATCGCATCATCTCAATTGTGTCATGTATGTACTCAGGTTACTTGCTTGAACATTTATTTAATTATTCTACTGGTATTGCTCCAACCTCCAATTAGTTTCTCTTGTGTTCTCTTATACAGATTTAAAGAGTATTTTTGCCAAAGCCAGTGGCACTAGCACCTCGAGCCCAGCTCCAACTTTGGAAGTAGTCGCTGAACGACGAGAAGAGCCTGCGCATCAAGAGAATGTGCGGATTGAAGTTTCAGCATCTGTTCAAGAGGAAGAGAATGAAGGCGAAAATTATATTGAGAATGAAGCAATAGCTAGAGACGGGGGAGAAGGCAAGTTCATTGAGGAGTTGCATCCTGACCACATCCAGCCTGATCCCGGCTTCAGATTCCAATTAATAATTTTCATCCCAACATTAGAGATGAAGTTAGATTGGCTT
Organism: Aegilops bicornis; assembly: GCA_021605145.1. Taxonomy (NCBI): domain Eukaryota; kingdom Viridiplantae; phylum Streptophyta; class Magnoliopsida; order Poales; family Poaceae; genus Aegilops; species Aegilops bicornis. The sequence continues at coordinate 841,643,974 of CM038675.1, forward strand.
ATGTGGCAAAGGGTCCAACTCGACCGGTCGGTCATAATGCATTTAACGTGATCATTTTGACAGGGCCTTTTGTGAAGCATGGTATGAAAAAATCCTTGGTTGGAATATAGCGTGGAAAAGAATGCAGTCTATTGCTTTTATTGTTTTCTTTTTAGACAAGATCCGGTGGATGAAAAATTTGGTCATACTACCTTCACCAAAGATGGCTACAGTACTTGGAAGAATGCATACAAGGAATTTCCTCTTCATGTTGGTGGCCCCAGGAGTATCCACAATCAATCAAGGACAACATATGAAGATTTTAAAAATCAAAGCTCAAGTCTGAAGCGTAAGGTTATAGTCTATAACAAAGAATCATTAATCAAGTATGAGACCCGTTTGGAAACATCTTTGGGGATTGTAAGTTTTCTTGCATTGCTAGGTGAACCATTTCGTGGACACAATGAATCTGCCCTTTCCTTAAATAAGGGTAATTTTCTAGAGATGCTTGATTGGTACAAAGCAAGAAAGGAGGAAGTGAGAATTGCGTTTGATGAGCTATGCCCATGAAATGCACAAATGATTTCTTCAACAATTCAAAAAGCACTTGCCAAAAGTTGTGCAGATGGGGTCCGAAGAGCAATAAAACAGGAGATGGGGGATAATCTTTATTCGGTTCTTATTGATGAATCTTGTGATATATCAGTAAAGGAACAAATGGCCTTGGTTGTGAGGTAAGCCATTGGTTACTTTATTATGTGTTCCATCTTTTGCCTGGTAATCGCCTTTTTCTAATTAACTAATTTTATTATTTCTTCTATGCCTTACAGGTATATGAGCAAGGGAGAAGTTATTGAAAGATTTTTGGGTATCAAGCATGTCAAGGAGACAACAGCAGAAGCACTAAACAAAGCATTGGTTGAGGTTCTTGATAAGAATGGGCTACTTATTGCAAATTTACGAGGGCAAGGGTATGATGGAGCATCTAATATGAGGGGAGAATTCAATAGTGTTCAAAAACTTGTCCGAGATGAAAACCCATATGCTTTCTATATGCATTGTTTTAGCCCATCGATTGCAGCTAGTAGTTGTTGCTGTCTCAAGATGCTGTTCTTCCATTGAGGATTTCTTTGAATATGTGCCCTTGATTGTGAACGCCGCTGGTTCGTCTTGCAAGAGGAAGGATATATTGCTTGATAAGCAACGCATAAATCTGTTGGCTAAGTTAGAGAGTGGAGAAATTTTCTCAGGAAGAGGGAAAAACCAAGAAACATCATTGGCTAGACCAGGAGATACAAGATGGGGCTCTCATTATAAAACACTAGTTCGTATAGAATCGATGTGGGATGCAGTTATACAAGTGTTAGCTATTGTGCATGAGGATGAGTGTAATCCACCTAGGGCAGGAGGTTTGGTGCAGATAATGGAGTCTTTTAGCTTTGTGTTCATCATGAAATTGATGTTGCAAATCCTTCGCATTACAAATCAGTTGTCACTTCTCCTCCAACGGAAGGATCAGAATATTGTTCAAGCCATGTCTTTGGTTACAGATGTGAGTCTTCCTTGGCCAATTTGAGGAACCATGGTTGGAAGCCACTCTTTGAAGATGTCAAGATCTTTTGTAATGTTAATGATATTCCGGTTCCAAATATGGATGAAGCTGTACCGAGATTCGGCCGATCAACAAAAGGAGGGAGAAATAATGTTACTCAAGAACATTTTTTTCGTGTTGATACCTTCTATGCAGCGATAGATGCTATCACCACAGAGCTGGATCATCGCTTTAATGACATGGCTTCAGAACTGCTATGTGGATTTGCTTGTCTTGACCCAAGAGACTCATTTTCCAAGTTTGATTTGGACAAAGTTGCTAAGCTTACAGACATCTATGATGCAGATTTCTCCAATGATGACCGTAAGCGTATGAAAACCGAGCTCCAGTTGTTCATCAACCACACGAGAAGACATGATGACTTTAGAGTTTTTTATGATCTTGCAAGCCTAGCAAAGAAAATGTTTGAACTTGAAAGAAATATTATGTTCCCTCTGGTTTATCGCCTTATTGAGTTGGGGTTGCTTCTACCGGTGGCAACGGCATCGGTTGAAAGGGCCTTCTCAGCAATGAGGATCATCAAGACCGATTTGCAGCAAGATGTCCAATGGTTGGCTTGATGACTTAATGGTGTGCTACATCGAGAGAGAGATATTCAAAGGACTTGATCTTGCTGAAATTAAGAAAGAATTTCAACGTGAAGGTAGAAGAATGCCATTGCCACGTTCTATTTAATGAGAGTAAATCTTCATTATGGGTATGTATTCTTTCTAACTATCTTCACTTGCATAATGTTGTTTATATCATTATATCCTACTAGTTACTAATTCATGATTTATCTCTGGTGTTTATGTTTTATAGGTCATCTTTATGCCGGTCTAGGTAATATAAATGGTTTTTTTGGCACTCAATCATCCATGTAATCTTCATCAGCTGAGGTATTTAGAGTGCCAATAGTTAAGTTTTGATTTCGGTTTTATTTGTTGAACACCAAGTAATATTTATCGAGTATTCTAGTGAGCACTTCCATAGTTGAATTATACATGGTTTTTTTGTTCAAACACGCTGCCACACCTAGAAATTATTCCTGCCTTCGCCACTGATGTGGACGCTGCAGCGTTGAGAAACGGGTAGATAGGTGAGGTCATCTGTGTCCATCACGGTGATCTGATGATCCATCAGAACACCTGTGGAGGAAGCGCCGGAGACCTCGCCCAAGAGCATCTCTAGCGAACACGGTAGGCGGCGGCGAATTCTGCAAGGAATAAACGAAGGTGAGGTAGGGTAGGGTAGATAATATCAAATCTATATTTTTTTAGAATCAGATCAGATATCACGTCCATCTATTTAGGACGTTTTTCTAAACAAAATCTAGTTAGGCTGTACGGCCCATATAGCCATCAGTCAATGTTCCGTTGACGTGTGAAAAAAAACTCCAGGGAGGTAAGCGTGGGACATCATACATGGACTCCGGCAACGTGTGGAAAACTAACTCTACGAAGGTTGGCGTGGGACATCTTGCATGGAATCTGTATACATCTAACGACTGACAATAACTATTAAGTAGATCGAATGGACAATAATGTAACTCTCAAGGATTAATGTGGAGTCTCTGTTGGTGATTCCAATTAGTAAATACTAGACCATGAAGCCACGCGTTGCCGCGCCCGCCCATCATTCATGCAATAACAGAGATGCTTTTGAAATTTTATGTTTGTTTTGAACATTGCTCCATGATATGTTCAGAATATGGGTAGGAATGAGAGTCACAACTTTGTAATTTATTATTTGTATTTGTCCGAACGGTAATGCTAGTTGAGTGGGTAGTGGGAAGTTAATGATTCAATTACCATTTTACTTTGCACTTAATTAATACTATAAAACTGTGTCTTGGTTTGCTCTTTATAATGACCTACTGTAAGCTGCATGTGGGTTAGTGTCAGACGAAGCAAGAAGGATCCATGGCTGCGGTGGCAAGAGGTAATATATTTCACATGATTAAATTATTTGTAACTGTCTTGGTGATTCTCCTTTCACAATTATGTGTACGGGTTAGCCCGAATATACATATAACTTGGGGATTGTTTGCATCTCTTGGAAGGTAATTTTAGATGAAATTCTTAAGAAGATTGATGGAAGAAGAGCCGAGTATAGTTCCAGGAAAGTCGTCGTTATTAGCACAAAGAAAATATGCCAGGTAGACTTGACCAGGCCGTTGAACACTGATGTGGATGCTGAGGAAGATGCAGCTATAGCCATGATAGGGAAACTCACTGAATCATATAGGTTGGAGATTGATGATACGACGGAGGAATTGAAAAAGTGAAATCCTTGTGCTTGAAAATCTGAGAAATCAGCAAGTTGAAGCCACTTAGGTGTTGATGAACAAAGATTATATGTGATTTAGAAACAATTTTGTAGAGAAACAAAATCCTGCATCATGTCCAAAAACTTGACCTCTTTTAATATCATCAGTTAGTTCATCTTGCTTCGTTTTGTCAATGTCAGGCCAGATTTGAACTCAATTTATTTTCGAACAATAAATGGCGGTTCCATTCTAAGCATGTGTAACAATGAACCTGTAGCTGGGATGTAGCCCTATCACATCATGTGTATGGGTTGTATTGGCCAGGTCTGTAATGGCAGCAATATGCGTAATAATCTAGCATTTTAATTATTTTGCGAGCCTTGGGAGGTAATAGGTGAGCATCAGTGTATTGAATGCCAAATGAAATTCAGGATCACCATGTGGGAATAATATTGAGTACTGTAAGGGCATAAGGGAATGATTTAAGTTGGAGATGTAGTGCAAGCCACGTTGCTTGTCATGCATGATAATATCTCTCTTGAATGTATCGGTTGCGAAAAACAGCAACAATTAGCAAAGCAATGTCGTCAGACGTAGGTAAATTGTATTGGACATCTACATCTGATTGTGGACCCAATATTCTAATGGCTATGCACTGGTCAGGTTAGTCCTTCATTCGGTCACTAGCAATTCTAAACTGTTATCATTACACAAAGCACATATTCTATTTTCAATTTCTCTGTCAGTCTCGTGATCATGGATATACAGTAGGGCAAATTTAGGCTTCTAGCCTGTTGGAGGAATTAATGAGCCTACCTGTCCGCTTATTCTTCCCACCAGAAAGCTGCATCACAGTGTCGGCATCTAAAACATCGGTAAACCAAGATTTGATCGACCACAGTAAGTAGCTGAAATTACCAGCAAGATTGCAAAGTCAAATTTAAATGGGAAAAACAGGTTGCAGAATATTTGTGCAGAGGTCAGTAATCTAGTGAAACCTTCAAGGGTATCGATGAATGGGGTTGTCCATTGGGATCAGATGGTGACCCTTTGCCGAACCATTTTAAATTGGTCCCTTAATTTTTCAGGCTTTTCCCTTGTGTGTCACACAGAGTAGTGAGGGAAGAATTCCTCTAGATCTCCTGGTTTGTATGGCAGTATAGAACACAATTATCAAGGAAACAGAAATCTCGTAAAGTAGCACAAGTAGAGGTGAATTAATACTATTTGTTTTTGGTTCCAATCGAATTGTGTATAATAACTGGTTCATTAATCCTTGTCTGCCTACATTGCAGCAGGACTCCACTTGGTCCGCTAGCGCAATGTAACTGGCACGCATCGCTTCCATGGGCTTGTAATCGAAAACGTTTAGGCATTTTTACTCTACTTAGGTCCAGTACGTGTCATAGACAGATTGTATGAAATCTGAAACAAAGAAAAGGAAAGGAAACAAACAAAAATGATGTGGCCGGTTGGAGTGAAAATCAAACAAATTCCTATGTAACAACTAAAATCACAGTAATCAAGAAAACATAGTAGATGATCAAAAGACAACCGTATGTAAGAATATTTGTGAGCATGATACCTGTCCAGAAGCCATGGTTGTAATTGGGTGTAACGCACACACCCTCAAGCAATTTCAACACGCAAATCCCAAGGAATGAGGATTGCAAAACTGCAAGGAAGAAATAGGGAGTCACTTCCATAGATACGAAGACATGGAGGAAAATTAGAGGGAGGAAGATGGATAGTCGGCAAGAACAAACCTAGGCAATAGGCATGGCTGAGAGAGGCACTGAAGGTAGGAAGGAAGAGATGGCGCACGGAATAATATATAAAGCAGAATGGGAGATTGGGGTAACGCACCGGGGCATATTAATCACCATCATCACCCCTGAAACTAATTACCATCATCACCATTATCACAGGAGGTAGACAGTGGACCTTTAAAGCCGCAGTTTCAGCTTCGGTTATGGGATGGGAAGGGACACGGGTACAGCTGCAAGGCATGGAGAAAGGGTGCAGGAGGAGGACACCCGGTGATGGACGCCGACGGCGCGGACGGCCGCCGCAGCCGCCATGGACGAATGTTGCAGGGCACAAAATTGAGAAACAGTGAAGAAGAGATTGCAGATGAAGAGTACCAGGGGCTGGACGGCAGCAGTGCGGAGGCATTCGCAGCAGCAGCTCACCGAGGCGTGAAACGCCGGCGCATCGAGGAGGAAGGAGCGGCGGCGCGGAAGGAATAGAGAAATTGTTCTCTTTTGGGGAGGGCGATGCTGGAAACGCGGCGTACGACCTGGGCTGTTACCATCGAAACAAAAAGTTATGGGCCTTACGCGGCCCGATTACTGAGAGCAAACCCAGCTAGCTCTGCGGAGCAGCGGCCTGCGAGACGGGGCGTGCAGCGCGTTAGCGATCAGGGACGACAAACATTGATCTGGAGCGTATGTTCGAGCGATCCGACGGCTGAGACACTCAAATCGCTGTGAAGGCTCCTAACTAGCCTCGTTATACTGTTTCTCAATAAGATTACTAGGAAACGGCCTAGGATTAAAGTTTCCTCTATACGCGTTGTTACCAAAATTATTCCTACCAACAAAATTCACATCCATAGATTCATTATTATTCTCAATCAAAGTAGACAAAGTCATACCATTAGGATCAATAGGAGCACTCTTATTAGCAAACAATTTCATGAGTTCATCCATCTTTCCATCAAAACATTAATCTCTTCTATCGCATGAACTTTTTTACTAGTAGATCTTTCGGTGTGCCATTGAGAATAATTAACCATAATATTATCTAGGAGTTTAGTAGCTTCTCCTAAAGTGATTTCCATAAAAGTCCCTCCCGCGGCCGAATCTAAAAGATTTCTAGAAGCAAAATTCAATCCGACATAAAAAATTTGTATGATCATCCATAAATTCAAACCATGTGTAGGGCAATTACGTATCATTAATTTCATCCTCTCCTAAGATTGGGCAACATGCTCATGATCAAGTTGCTTAAAATTCATAATATCATTTCTAAGAGAGATGATCCTAGTGGGAGGAAAATACTTAGAGATAAAAGCATCATTGCACTTATTCCATGAATCAATACTATTTTTAGGCAAAGTCGAAAACCAAGTTTTAGCATGATCTCTAAGCGAAAACAGAAATAACTTCAATTTAAGAATATCAATATCCATGTTTTTCTTCTTTTGCATATCACACAAATCAACAAAGTTGTTTAGATGAATAGCGGCATCTTCACTAGGAAGGCCGGAGAATTGATCTTTCATGACAAGATTCGACAAAGCAGCATTGATTTCACAAGATTCAACATCATTAAGAGGAGCAATCATTGTGCTAAGGAAATCATTAGTGTTGGTATTGGAAAATTCACACAATTTAGTATTATCTTGAGCCATCGTGACAAGCAATACAACACACGAGCACACAAGAGGCAAGCGAAAAAGAGCGAACGAAAAAGAGAGGGCGAATAAAACAGCAAGGGTGAAGTGGGGGAGAGGAAAACGAGAGGCAAATGGCAAATAATGTAATGCGAGGGAGATCAGTTTGTGATGGGTACTTGGTATGTCTTGACTTGTGCGAAGACCTCTCCGACAACGGCGCCAGAAATCCTTCTTGCTACCTATTGAGCACTGCATTGGTTTTCCCTTGAAGAGGAAAGGGTGATGCTGCAAAGTAACGTAAGTATTTACCTTAGTTTTTGAGAACCAAGGTATCGATCCAGTAGGAGGCTCCACGAAAGTCCCTCATACATACACAAACAAACAAGGACCTCGCAACCAACGCGATAAAGGGGTTGTCAATCCCTTCACGGCCAGTTGCAAAAGTGAGATCTGATAGAGATAATAAGATAAGATAAATATTTTTGGTATTTCCATGATATAGGTTGGAAAGTAAAGATTGCAAAATAAAGTAGATTGGAAACTTATATGATGGAGAATAGACCCCGGGGCCATAGGTTTCACTAGTGGCTTCTCTCAAAATAGCATAAGTATTACGATGTGTGAACAAATTACTGTCGAGCAATTGATAGAATAGTGCATAGTTATGAGAATATCTAGGCATGATAATGTATATAGGCATCACGTTCGCAACAAGTAGACCGACTCCTTCCTGCATCTACTACTATTACTCCACACATCGACTGCTATCCAGCATGCGCTTAGAGAATTAAGTTCATCAGAACAGAGTAACGCATTAGGCAAGATGACATGATGTAGAGGGATAACATCAAGCAATATGATATAAACCCCATCTTTTTATCCTCGATGGCAACAATACAATACGTGCCTTGCTGCCCTTGCTGTCACTGGGAAAGGACACCGCAAGATGGAACCCAAAGCTAAGAACTTCTCCCATTGCAAGAAAGATCAATCTACTAGGCCAAACCAAACTAATAATTCGAAGAGACTTGCAAAGATAACCAATCATACATAAAAGAATTAAGAGGAGATTCAAATATTTCTCATAGATAAGCTTGATCATAAACCCACAATTCATCGGATCTCGACAAACACACCACAAAAAGAGTTACAACGAATAGATCTCTAAGAAGATCGAGGAGAACATTGTATTGATATTCATAGACAGAGAAGAAACCATCTAGCTAATAACTATGGACCCGAAGTTCTTTGGTAAACTACTCACAACTCATCGGAGAAGCTATGGTGTTGATGTAGAAGCCCTCCGTGATGGATTCCCCCTCCGGCGGAGCGCCGGAAAAGGCTCCAAGATGGAATCTCCCGGGTACAGAAGGTTGCGGCTGTGGAAATAGGGTTTCGTGGTGCTCCTGGATGTTTTCGAGGTATGTTGATATGTATGGGCGAAAGAAGTCTGTCAGGGGAGCCACGAGGGGACCACGAGGGTGGGGGGCGCACCCTGGACCCTCGTTGCCGCCTCGTTTGCTTCTTGACGTCCACTCCAAGTCTCCTGGATTGCGTTTGTTCCAAAAAAAATCTCTCCCGAAGGTTTCATTCCGTTTGGACTCCGTTTGATATTCCTTTTCTACAAAACACTGAAATAGGCAAAAAAACAACAATTTGGACTGGGCCTCCGGTTAATATTTTAGTCCCAAAAAATGATATAAAAGTGTATAGTAAAGCCCATAAACATCCAAAACGGGTAATATAATAGCATGGAACAATCAAAAATTATAGATATGTTGGAGACTTATCAGCTCTCTGCTCTGCCTTTCTGTCAAGAAAAAAAGGTTCCTCTGTGAGCCAAATCCAGAGTGGAGAGACAAGTGCCGGCTAGACTAATGGGCCAACTGCATCCAATTAGGCCCATTCGTGGGTGGGCAAATGAGATCTCTTGCATGTTTTTCTGTTTTCCGTTCTAATTTAATCTAGGCAGTAAATCATTTTATTTAATGCTGAAACTTTTTGTGGAAGCTAATTGAATTATTCCAGAGCCAAACAATTAAGTTTAGAATTTTTTTGGAGCTATTTAATATTTAATAGCAATTTCATTACTCCAATTCAAATACACCGTGATTTTAATCAAAGACCAAAATGTCATGGAAAATGTGCCTCAGCTCTGGTAGAGGTTTACACCTGGTGCTAAAATTAATGAACATTTTTTAAGGGCATTACATTGAGAACCAGCGAGATCCTGCCCAAGCTACCCCAGAAGCTACCCCGCCATCTCAGCGGAGAAGCAGCGTGGCTTCCACCGAGCTTGTTCAGCAGCCTGACGTCACGGCTCCTAGCTACCCCGTGGATGATATCACGGATTCACACCAGTGCCAACTTATGACGCAATGGCAGAACCTCAATGTCAAGGCGGCTATCGGCTCTGTCTTCCCTCCTGAACCTGACGCAACTTTTCACTGCCTTCCAATTCCACAAGGCTATGTTGTTGTGATGGTGGATGAAATAACGGAGGGATTTGAGGAGCTCTAGCTTGACCACCCTACATGTGAAGGGGAGACTCAGCTGGGTCTTGCTCTGAAGACTCCATGTCTATGGCGGAAGGAGCACATCAAGCTTCTGATCTTCATGCCTCCGGTGAGTCAGCTAGGCACTCCGCCTCCTCCGCCTCCTCCTCCTCCTTCGGCGAGTGATCAGGGCACTCCGCCTCCTGCTCTGGCGCGTGAGGGCGGCAGTACTCCGCTTCCTTCCCCACCTGCTCCGGTGCGTCCAAGCAGCCCGCCTCCTCCATCGCCTCGTCGGCAACGGCAGAACACAGACGCCGCCGCTCCGGCTGCTCCGGCGCATCGTAGCACTCCGCCTCCTTCTTCTCCGCCTCATAAGAAACAAAAGAAGACAGCCGCAACCGCTCCGGCTGCTCAGGCGTCTAGCAGTATGGCCAGAGGCGGGAGGCAATACATATTTGGTCCTTCTCTCAAGCCTCTAGAGAAGTTACCATACGAGATGAGCGAGGATGAAAACAAGAAGACCTGTGAAACCCAAGTGAAGTGTTGGGGATCGTAACAGAAAATTAAAATTTTCTACGCATCACCAAGATCATTCTATGGAGTCATCTAGCAACGAGAGAGAGAGGAGTGCATCTACATACCCTTTTAGATCGCGAGCGGAAGCGTTCAAGAGAACGGGGTTGATGGAGTCGTACTCGTCGTGATCCAAATCACCGATGATCCTAGCGCCGAACGGATGGCACCTCCGCGTTCAACACACGTACGGAGCGGAGACGTCTCCTGCGCCTTGATCCAGCGAGGAGGAGGGAGAGGTTGAGGAAGAGAGATCCAACAGCAGCACGACGGCATGGTGGTGATGGAGCGGCAGTACTCCGGCAGGGCTTCGCCAAGCTCTTAACGGAGGAAGAGAGGTGTTGGAGAGGGGAGGGGCTGCGCCTTGGATGTCATGTTGCAGCCATCAACTTGCCCCTCTATTTATAGGAGAAGGGGAAAGGGGGCCGGCCCCTCTAGATGGAATCTAGAGGGGGGGCGGCGGCCAAGGTGGAGGGGACTTGCCCCCCCAAGCAAGGGGGACGCCCCTCTAGGGTTTCCCCCCAACCCTAGACGCATGGGCCCAAGGGGGGGATGCGCCCGGCCCTCCAAGGGCTGGTTCCCTTTCCTCTACGGACCATGAAGCCCTCCGAGAGAGGTGGCCCCTCCCGGTGGACCCCGGGAATCCCTCCGGTGGCCCCGGTACAATACCGATATGCCCCGAACTTTTCCGGTGACCGTATGATAACTTCCCATATATAAATCTTCACCTCCGGACCATTCCGGAACTCCTTGTGACGTCCGGGATCTCATCAGGGACTCCAAACAACATTCGGTAATCACATACATATCTTCCTTATAACCCTAGCGTCATCGAACCTTAAGTATGTAGACCCTACGGGTTCGGGAATCACCCAGACATGACCGAGACAGCTCTCCGGCCAATAACCAACAGCGGGATCTGGATACCCATGTTGGCTCCCACATGTTCCACGATGATCTCATCGGATGAACTATGATGTTGAGGATTCGAGTAATCCTGTATACAATTCCCTTTGTCAATCTGTACGTTAATTGCCCCGAGATTCGATCATCGGTATCCCAATACCTCGTTCAATCCCGTTACCGGCAAGTCACTTTACTCGTTCCATAATGCATGATCCCGTGACAAACCACTTGGTCACATTGAGCTCATTATGATGGTGCATTACCGAGTGGGCCCAGAGATACCTCTCCGTCATACGGAGTGACAAATCCTAGTCTCGATCCATGCCAACCCAACAGACACTTTCGGAGATACCTGTAGTAAACCTTTATAGCCACCCAGTTACATTGTGACGTTTGGTACACCCAAAGCACTCCTACGGTATCCGGGAGTTACACAATCTCATGGTCTAAGGAAATGATACTTGACATTAGAAAAGCTCTAGCAAACGAACTACACGATCTTGTGCTATGCTTAGGATTGGGTCTTGTCCAGCACATCATTTTCCCAATGATGTGATCCCGTTATCAATGACATCCAATGTCCATAGTCAGGAAACCATAACCATCCATTGATCAACGAGCTAGTCAACTAGAGGCTCACTAGGGACATGTTGTGGTCTATGTACTCACACATTTATTACGATTTCCGGGTAATACAATTATATCATGAACAATAGACAATTATCATGAACAAGGATATATAATAATAAACATTTTATTATTGCCTCTAGGGCATATTTCCAACAGTCTCCCACATGCACTAGAGTCAATAATCTAGTTACATTCTGATGAATCGAACACCCATAGAGCTCTGGTCTTGATCATGTTTTGCTCGTGGAAGAGGTTTAGTCAACGGATCTGCGACATTCAGATCCGTATGCACTTTGCAAATATCTATGTCTCCATCTTGAACGTTTTCACGAATGGAGTTGAAGCGACGGTTGATGTGCTTGGTCTTCTTGTGAACCTGGGCTCCTTGGCAAGGGCAATGGCTCCAGTGTTGTCACAGAAGAGAGTCATCGGCCCCGACGCATTGGGAATAACTCCTAGGTCGGCAATGAACTCCTTCATCCAGATTGCTTCATGTGCTGCCTCCGAGGCTGCCATGTATTCCACTTCACATGTAGATCCCGCCAAGATGCTTTGCTTGCAACCGCACCAGCTTACTGCCCCACCATTCAAAATATACACGTATCCGGTTTGTGACTTAGAGTCATCCAGATCTGTGAAGAAGCTAGCGTCGACGTAACCCTTTACGACGAGCTCTTCGTCACCTCCATAAACAAGAAACATATCCTTAGTCCTTTTCAGGTACTTCAGGATATTCTTGACCGTTGTCCAGTGTTCCATGCCGGGATTACTTTGGTACCTTCCTACCAAACTTACGGCAAGGTTTACATCAGGTCTGGTACACAGCATGGCATACATAATAGACCCTATGGCCGAGGCATAGGGGATGACACTCATCTTTTCTCTATCTTCTGCCGTGGTTGGACATTGAGTCGAGCTCAATTTCACACCTTGCAACACAGGCAAGAACCCCTTCTTGGACTGATCCATATTTAACTTCTTCAATATCTTATCAAGGTATGTGCTTTGTGAAAGACCTATGAGGCGTCTCGATCTATCTCTATAGATCTTGATGCCTAATATGTAAGCAGCTTCTCCAAGGTCCTTCATTGAAAAACACTTACTCAAGTAGGCCTTTATGCTCTCCAAGAGTTCTATATCATTTCCCATGAACAGTATGTCATCCACATATAATATGAGAAATGCTACAAAGCTCCCACTCACTTTGTTGTAAACGCAGGCTTCTCCATAAGTCTGCATAAACCCAAACTCTTTGATCATTTCATCAAAGCGAATGTTCCAACTCCGAGATGCTTGCACCAGCCCATAGATTGAGCGCTGGAGCTTGCATACCTTGTTAACATTCTTAGGATCGACAAAACCTTCCGGCTGCATCATATACAATTCTTCCTTAAGAAAGCCATTAAGGAATGCCGTTTTGACGTCCATTTGCCATATCTCATAATCGTAGAATGCGGCAAGTGCTAACATGATTTGGACGGACTTAAGCTTCGCTACGGGTGAGAAGGTCTCATCGTAGTCAACCCCTTGAACTTGTCGATAACCCTTAGCGATAAGTCAAGCTTTGTAGATGGTAACATTACCATCCGCGTCCGTCTTCTTCTTAAAGATCCATTTATTTTCTATTGCTCGCTGATCATCGTTCAAGTCTGTCAAAGTCCATACTTTGTTTTCATACATGGATCCTATCTCGGATTGCATGGCTTCAAGCCATTTGTTGGAATCTGGGCCCGCCATCGCTTCTTCATAGTTCGAAGGTTCACCGTTGTCTAACAACATGATTTCCGTGACGGGTTGCCATACCATTCTGGTGTGGAACGTGTCCTCGTGGACTCACTGAAGTTCAAGAGCAACTTGATCCGAAGTACCTGGATCATCATCATTAACATCCTCTCTAGCCGGTGCAGGCACCAAAGGAACATCTTCCTGAGCTGCGCTACTTTCCGCTTCAAGAGGCAGTACTTCATCAAGTTCTACTTTCCTCCCACTTACTTCTTTCGAAAGAAACTCTTTCTCCAGAAAGGACCCGTTCTTGGCAACAAAGATCTTGCCTTCGGATCTGAGGTAGAAGGTATACCCAATGGTTTCCTTAGGGTATCCTATGAAGACGCATTTTTCTGACTTGGGTTCGAGCTTTTCAGGTTGCAGTTTCTTGACATAAGCATCACATCCCCAAACTTTTAGAAACGACATCTTAGGTTTCTTCCCAAACCATAATTCATATGGTGTCGTCTCAACGGATTTCGACGAAGCCCTATTTAAAGCGAATGCGGCAGTCTCTAAGGCATAGCCCCAAAATGAGAGCGGTAGATCGGTAAGCGACATCATAGATCGCACCATATCCAATAGAGTGTGATTACGATGTTCGGACACACTATTACGCTGAGGTGTTCCAGGCGGCGTGAGTTGTGAAACGATTCCACATTTCCTTAAGTGTGTGCCAAATTCGTGACTTAAATATTCCCCTCCACGATCTGATCGTAAGAACTTTATTTTTCTGTCACGTTGATTTTCAACCTCACTCTAAAATTCCTTGAACTTTTCAAAGGTCTCAGACTTGTGTTTCATTAAGTAGACATACCCATATCTTCTCAAGTCATCAGTGAGGGTGAGAATATAACGATAGCCACCGCGTGCCTCAACGCTCATTGGACCGCACACATCAGTATGTATGATTTCCAATAAGTTGGTTGCTCGCTCCATTGTTCCGGAGAATGGAGTCTTGGTCATTTTACCCATGAGGCATGGTTCGCATGTGTCAAATGATTCGTAATCAAGAGACTTCAAAAGTCCATCTGCATGGAGCTTCTTCATGCCTTTGACACCAATGTGACCAAGGCGGCAGTGTCAGAAGTATGTGGGACTATCATTATCAACCTTACATCTTTTGGTATTCACACTATGAATAAGTGTAACATCCACGTTCGAGATTCATTAAGAATAAACCATTGACCAGCGGGGCATGACCATAAAAGATATCTCTCATATAAATAGAACAACCATTATTCTCGGATTTAAATGAGTAGACATATCGTATTAAACGAGATCCAGATATAATGTTCATGCTCAAAGCTGGCACTAAATAACAATTATTCATGTTTAAAACTAATCCCGTAGGTAAATGTAGAGGTAGCGTGCCAACGGCGATCACATCGACCTTGGAACCATTCCCGACGCGCATCGTCACCTCGTCCTTCGCCAGTCTCCGCTTATTCTGCAGCTCCTGTTTTGAGTTACAAATATGAGCAACCGCACCAGTATCAAATACCCAGGAGCTACTACGAGTACTGGTAAGGTACACATCAATTACATGTATATCACATATACCTTTGGTGTTACCGGCCTTCTTGTCCGCTAAGTACTTGGGGCAGTTCCGCTTCCAGTGACTACTTCCCTTGCAATAAAAACACTCAGTCTCAGGCTTGGGTCCATTCTTTGGTTTCTTCCCGGCAGCTTGCTTGCCGTGCGCGGCACCTCCCTTGCCGTCTTTCTTGAAACCCTTTTGACCCTTGCCCTTCTTGAACTTAGTGGTTTTATTCACCATCAACACTTAATGTTCCATTTTGATTTCCACCTCCGCCGATTTCAGCATTGAATATACTTCAGGAATGGTTTTCTCCATCCCCTGCATATTGAAGTTCATCACAAAGCTCTTGTAGCTTGGTGGAAGCGACTGAAGGATTCTGTCAACGACCGCGTCATCCGGGAGATTAACTCCCAGCTGAGATAAGCGGTTGTGCAACCCAGACATTTTGAGTATGTGCTCGCTGACGGAACTATTTTCCTCCATCTTACAACTGTAGAACTTGTCGGAGACTTCATATCTCTCGAACCGGGCATGAGCTTGGAAAACCATTCTCAGCTCTTGGAACATCTCATATGCTCCGTGCTGCTCGAAACGTTTTTGGAGCCCCGGTTCTAAGCTGTAAAGCATGCCACACATAACCAGGGAGTAATCATCAACACGCGACTGCCAAGCGTTCATGACGTCTTGGTTCGCTGGGGGTGGTGCTTCACCTAACGGTGCTTCAAGGACATATGCTTTCTTGGCAGCTATGAGGATGATCCTCAAGTTCCGGACCCAGTCCGTATAGTTGCTACCATCGTCTTTCAGCTCGGTTTTCTCTAGGAACGCGTTGAAGTTGAGGTTGACATGAGCGTGGGCCATTTGATCTACAAGACATTTTTGCAAAGGTTTTAGACTAAGTTCATGATAATTAAGTTCATCTAATCAAATTATTTAATGAACTCCCACTCAGACAGACATCCCTCTAGTCATCTAAGTGATACATGATCCGAGTCAACTAGGCCGTGTCCGATCATCACGTGAGACGGACTAGTCATCATCGGTGAACATCTTCATGTTGATCGTATCTTCTATACGACTCATGTTCGACCTTTTGGTCTCTTGTGTTCCGAGGCCATGTCTGTACATGCTAGGCTTGTCAAGTCAACCTAAGTGTTTTGCATGTGTAAATCTGGCTTACACCCGTTGTATGTGAACGTTAGAATCTATCACACCCGATCATCACATGGTGCTTCGAGACAACGAACTTCCGCAACGGCGCACAGTTAGGGGGAACACTTTCTTGAAATTATTATGAGGGATCATCTTATTTATGCTACCGTCGTTCTAAGCAAATAAGATGCAAAAACATGATAAACGTCACATGCAATCAAATAGTGACATGATATGGCCAATATCATTTTGCTCCTTTTGATCTCCATCTTCGGGGCGTCATGATCATCATCATCACCGGCATGACACCATGATTTCCATCATCAGGAACTCCATCATCGTGTCTTCATGAAGGTGTCTCGCCAACTATTACTTCTACTACTATGGCTAACGGTTTAGCAATAAAGTAAAGTAACTACATGGCGTTATTCATTGACACGCAGGTCATACAATCAATTAAGACAACTCCTATGGCTCCTGCCGGTTGTCATACTCATCGATATGCAAGTCGTGATTCCTATTACAAGAATATGATCAATCTCATCCATCACATATATATCATTCATCACATCCTTTTGGCCATATCACATCACACGGCATATGCTGCAAAAACAAGTTAGACGTCCTCTAATTGTTGTTGCAAATTTTTACGTGGCTGCTATAGGTTTCTATATACCCTTGTAGATCGCGAGCGGAAGCGTTCAAGAGGACGGGGTTGATGGAGTCGTACTCGTCATGATCCAAATCACCGATGATCCTAGCACCGAACGGACGGCACCTCCGCGTTCAACACACGTACGGAGCGGAGGCGCCTCCCACGCCTTGATCCAGCAAGGAGGAGTGAGAGGTTGAGGAAGAGAGCTCCAACAGCAGCACGACGGCGTGGTGGTGATGGAGCGGCAGTACTCCGGCAGCGCTTCGCCAAGCTCTTAACGAAGAAGGAGAGGTGTTGGGGAGGGGAGGGACTGTGCCTTGGATGTAGTGTTGCAGCCCTCCCCTCGCCCCCTCTATTTATAGGAGAAGGGGAAAGGGGGGCCGTCCCCTCTAGATGGGATCTAGAGGGGGGGGCAACGGCCAAGAGGGAGGGGACTTGCCCCCCAAGCAACGGGGACGTCCCCTCTAGGGTTTCCCCCCCCCCCCCCAACCCTAGGCGCATGGGCCCAAGGGGAGGATGCTCCCAGCCCTCCAAGGGCTGGTTCCCTTTCCTCTACGGCCCATGAGGCCCTCCGAGAGAGGTGGCCCCTCCCGGTGGACCCCCGGAACCCCTCGGGTGGCCCCGGTACAATACCGATATGCCCCCGAACTTTTCCGGTGACCATATGATAACTTCCCATATATAAATCTTCACCTACGGACCATTCCGGAACTCCTCGTGACGTCCGGGATCTCATTCGGGACTCCGAACAACATTCGGTAATCACATACATATCTTCTTTATAACCCTAGAGTCATCGAACCTTAAGTGTGTAGACCCTACGGGTTCAGGAATCATGCAGACATGACCGAGATAGCTCTCCGGCCAATAACCAACAGCGGGATCTGGATACCCATGTTCGCTCCCACATGTTCCACGATGATCTCATCGGATGAACCATGATGATGAGGATTCGAGTAATCCCGTATACAATTCCCTTTGTCAATCGCTACGTTACTTGCCCAAGATTCGATCGTCGGTATCCCAATACCTCGTTCAATCTCGTTACCGGCAAGTCACTTCACTCGTTCCATAATGCATGATCCCGTGACCAACCACTTGGTCACATTGTGCTCATTATGATGATGCATTACCGAGTGGGCCCAAAGATACCTCTCCGTCATACGGAGTGACAAATCCTAGTCTCGATCCGTGCCAACCCAACAGACACTTTTGAAGATACATGTAGTAAACCTTTATAGCCACCCAGTTACGTTGTGACGTTTGGTACACCCAAAGCACTCCTACGGTATCCGGGAGTTACACGATCTCATGGTCTAAGGAAATGATACTTGACATTAGAAAAGCTCTAGCAAACGAACTACACGATCTTGTGCTATGCTTAGGATTGGGTCTTGTCCATCACATCATTCTCCCAATGATGTGATCCCGTTATCAATGACATCCAATATCCATGGTCAGGAAACCGTAACCATCCATTGATCAACGAGCTAGTCAACTAGAGGCTCACTAGGGACATATTGTGGTCTATGTATTCACACACGTAAAGATTTCCGGATAACACAATTATAGAATGAACAATAGACTATTATCATGAACAAGGAAATATAATAATAACCATTTTATTATTGCCTCTAGGGCATATTTCCAACATGAAGGACTTCTTTGAAACACAAAAAGCTAAGAAACATCCACCTCCAGAGGAGAAGATAAATTCGGTGTAAGCGAAGCGCACTTTGGATGCCCTGAAGCAAGCACCACCGCCTCCGCCGCAAACCAACTACGACCGCATTATTGAAAGGACATATAAGGAAGCAGAGCCGTCGGGAAGTACTTGTAGTGATCAAAGGTTAGCAGAACGAAGAAGTGGGAAAAAAATACCCAGCTCAGCGAACAAGCGAAGCAATCGTGCCCCCGCTCAAGGTGTCTAGCGATATCATCGCTAATCTTCCGGGGATGGTGCCCGGTACAAATCCTGAAGATTACATGCCCGACGATGCACTTTTTGATACAATGGAGGTGGACGGATTCAAATACCGGCACGGGAAGCCTCTCGTCAAACCTGGTCATCCTCCTCTAACAATGATGATGCAAAGATTCCATGATTGGTACATGGACATCTGCAGCAAGTCTGGGAAGGATACGTTGACGCTGAGAATTAAAGAGGAGCACGACGTCGTTGGCATTGATATGTTGTCTGTCCATATGAGGAGTTCTTCCAGTTTTTCAATCAAAAGGCCCTCGACAATGTAATCATCACTTGCTACTGTCTGTAAGTACTACTTCTGTAATTAACTCTATATATATATAGCTAAGCTCTTTCATTGCATGTATATATAATTATCCTTACTATATTATCCAGATTGAAGATCGCCGAATGCAAGAAAATACAAATCAGTGATATTGGGTTCATTAACACAAATCTCATAGACGAATGGAATGTTAAACATGATGCCAAACAAACCGAGGCCAACTTGCTATGATCGTTACTTCGAAATCAAAACAAAGATACAATACTCTTTCCTTACGAATTCAATTGAGTGTTACTGTCTTGTTTATATTCAGTTTCCCTTATTACTCGAGGTTATAGTAATGTAATTGATGAGTTATGCATGCGTGCGCAGCTTCCACTTTATTTTGCTAGAGATTAAGCTTGAGCAGGGACCAGTAACCGTCATAGACTCGAGACGAAAAGATCCCGAGGAGTATGCGACCATGACTAAAATGCTCGAGAAGTAAGTTCAATCGATCATTATCGCACCATATCGGCAACTTCGTTCATTTTCTGATATCAAGTAATTGTTTTGTTTGTCCGACAGGGTTTGGAAAAATTTCACCGCAGAAGCTCCTGGACTGTCGGGGGAGCTGCGATTTAAACACCCGAAGGTAAGTGCTACTAGCTAGTTCCGCGCATCTCCCATTGATTCTAGCTAGTTTCATCAGTACCATTTAGCATACTTGCTTATCGGTTTGATTGACCTCTATTTCTTGTAAAGTGGTTGTGGCAGGAACCCAGGAATAAATACTGTGGATACTACATTTGCGAGTTCATCCGCCACATGAACTATGAGTGGGCTACTCTAAAAAACAATATGAAGTGCGTAAGAAATAATATTCACAATTTTATTTTATTACCATCATTTGCGTTGAGTTTCATCCATACATATGTATTGACCCCGTTCTTCAAATTAGATGTTTCAGATGCGGGGATGAACTCCTACCACAAGATCGCATACGAGCAAAGAGCAATTGGCGGGATTCTTTCTTGACCAAGTCATCGATAAAGATGGAGAATACCATATGGGACTTGAGTTCAGATGTTAGGGGATTGTAAGAGATCTTATATTGTATATATGTAGCCAGTAGCGTTAGATAGATATACGAAAACTTGTTGTTCGACCAATCACTTGGAGAAGGATAGGCCGATCACTTCTCTCTGTATATGTTCATGACAATCTTCTGTACTTAATGGTTTCCTTGATTTGCTTAGTAGCTAGCTAGCGTGTTGAGTCCTCTCTATACGTATAGTACGTAGTGTCGACCAAGCACGGAGATAAGAGAGGACACTTCTCTCTATTAGCTAGCTAACACAATATATGAAACTCCTAAATTAACACTACAAAACCCCCAACCCCCCCCCCCCCCCCTACAAAAACAAAAACCCCAGCCCCTGAACTGACGCGTGGATGCCTTTTGGTCCCGGTTGGTGCTACGAACCGGGACAAAAGGCTCTCCTGCCTGGGCAAGCCGCAGCGGCCACGTGGAGCCCCATATGTCCCGGTTCGTAGGCGAACCGGGCCTAAAGGTATTGGGCTTTAGTATCGACCCTTTAGTCCCGGTTAAAATTACACCCCTTATTACATCAAAAGGTATTGCTCTCCCAATATGACTGTCCTTAGTTTCTTAGCACCCGCGGTCACTGGAAGCAAAGCTTCTGACCGTTGGTGGTAAGTACTAGTTGCGGAAAAACGTATTTCATTACAAATGGTGCACCGGGTGAACATGTTGAGTGAGGCCATTATTATTGGATGTATCTAAGTGTTTACTAATATTGTGAATATTACATATATGTAGATCGATTATTACTGTTATGATGTTTATTGCAAGGGCCCAGAGTTCCAGGTTCACCTCGGGCCCCCAAAATCTCAGGACCAACCCTGGGACGAACCCGACATTGCCTCCACACAGGTCGTAAACTGCGTCTATCATGGCCTGCGTCAAGGAGCCGATAAGCGCCACGTGCCGATGCTATATGCATGCGTGGGCACTGGCACAAACGCGAGGCACCCCACGGAGAGGTTGTTGCCGTGGTCCTTGAAGTAGAGCATATGCTCCAACCCATGATTTGGGCTCCCCCCGCCATGAAAGCTAAGCTTGATAGTCGGCACGATGAAGATGGTATGCCCGGTGAAATTGTAGCATGTATCGAGCTCGCCTGACGGCGGCATGTACCGGTACTGCACCATCCACCCCCCTGAATTGGTCGCGAACGGCCACGTAGACCTCCCACACCACGTATGTGAAGGTCGTGTGCAGCTCCATTAGTACAACTCCGGGGAGTGCCTGAGGCAGAACAAGGAGGTCAGACCCGCCGACGAGTCGGAAGAAGTACAAGTTCGGGCGGGCTCTGTGTTCTGTAGGGTGGCCCTTAGTTGCCACGTTGGTGACACTCAAGATTATAGAAAAAATCTCAACTAGAAACATAAAGGAGTAAGCAAACATTCTTATATAAAAAACATTCCTGATGTAGTCTCAAAGTAACAGAAGATCACAAGCAATCCTGTAGAGGTAGAGGGATACACGTAAACGGACGGAAATCAGGGAATAAAGAACGAATGTATGCGCGATCATCCATGGTTGATCACACGGCGTGCGTTTACACGTGGTCATGCCCTTCTAGAGGCGGGGCCTCCAGGTTCGGCCTGTAGGAGGCATAGCCCTGACCTGGAGGAGGTGAAGCAGGGGAAAACTGCTCATCCGGCGCGTGCCCACCGTAGCTATGAGCGGGAGGAGTGTACTGGTGGTTCGGTGGGTGCACTCCGTAGCCTTGTTCAGGGGGGTGGACGAACTGCTGCTGCTGCTGCTGCTGGTAGTTGGGTGCGTGTGCTCCATAGCCTTGTGCCGGAGGAGGTCGATAGTGCGGGTTGGGCCCTTGCTTGTGGAGGAGAAGAAGCCGGAGGGAACTGCGGCTGCGCCATC
The DNA here is from genome assembly GCA_021605145.1 of Aegilops bicornis. Taxonomy (NCBI): domain Eukaryota; kingdom Viridiplantae; phylum Streptophyta; class Magnoliopsida; order Poales; family Poaceae; genus Aegilops; species Aegilops bicornis. Next base: position 841,666,130 of record CM038675.1, read on the forward strand.
ACGATCTGGACGGCGCCTGCTGGAATCTGCTCGCCTTCCATGGGCGGGGCGGCGGCCGGCTGCGTGCGGAGGATTATGTAGGAGGTGAGCGCGAGAGCCATGGCAACGAGGGTGAGCACTGCGCCGCCCGCGAAAATGCCTTCCTTGGGGACGTAGCACAGCCCGAAGGCTGCAGAGTCCCGCGTCCCAGGGGCGTTCCACGCCACGCCAGACACCAGCAGGCCTAATGCGAACACCGCCACGATCCTGCATGCACGCTTTATTAAGGAGTGGTTCGTCACCAGGTGCTATTGCTTGTTGATTTGACCATGGGTTGATCACTCACCATGAAAAGACGGCGCAGATGACGCCGACGGTCTGGTTGGTCGCGGAGGGGATGGCGCTGGAGCCGGACTTGTAGAAGCCGCAGCAGCCGCCACCGACCGCAAAGGTTGTCTGGGCCAGGATCAGGAAGATGGCCGCGCAAACCCCAAGCCACAGTGCAGGGTTCGGCGGGTACAGGCACACCCCTAGATATAGATACAACACGTCGGACCGCTGCGAGTGTATAGATAGAGTAAGAAGAGCACATAGACACAGGATACCAACAAATCTAAGATCTTTTTTTATAAAAAAATGCAAAATATGTAATTCTATACTACAGTTGAACAAATCACGCAGATATAGCATCCTACGGTGAGCTTTGTGCCCTCGGCAGAAAACCCCAGGATGGCGCTCAGCACCCCGAGAGAGACGACGAGCGAGGACACGGTGATCATCTTCTGATCCATTTTCATGGCCACTGCTCTCGCTCGAATCTTGGCCTCTTTCGAGTTGTAGTCCACGGTCGTGCACCCGTACGTGTTTAAATAGAGAGAGCTCCGGCACATGCAAGCTATGTCACTATCAAGGGGAACTTGTGTCACGACCTCTCATCATTACGTTTTTTTTCTTTTTCTATTTTTATCTGTGGGCCTAATTACGAAAACCTACCTTGTTGGAAGTTGATATGATAAACAGCTTCGACGTTACCTACAACCTTTGCAGGAAGCTGTAGGATATTTTTCTTAGATGAAAACACACTTACTATTATTAACATCGGCGGCGACGGCAACAAAGGCAAGCTTTTGAAACTCCGCTTGGGCAGCAAATGAGCATAGGCCGGCCGAACGACTTGGCTGTTGGGTTTAGCTCACAAACCGATTACATAGAGATATCACCAACACACGTGATCCAAACAAATTAGGCATAAACTCCTATCATGCCCTATTCTTCTCTCTTTATTTCTCAAATCTTGAATCATTACACAGACACTAGGTAACTGGTCGTGCGTTGCAATAGGAACGTAAACATTTTAGTGGTATCAATGATAATCTTATCAAAAATATACATTTAAGATCCTCATGCACATTAAGAAGCACTGTTTCACTGTTAAATCATTTTTCTTCTTCTTCATCCTCCATTGTGATTAAAAAATGTTCCGCACAAATATTACTCCATGAACTGGGAAGAACATTGTCGTTAGAGTACACTGGATTAGCCATACATGCTTAATAAGTACTGTTCAGATTATCAAAAGATAAAAGAGCAGTGGTACTACTAGTGGAAAATGGGGCTTTAGTCCCGGTAGGCGATGGCCTTTACTGCCTGATCACCAACCGGGACAACGAAATTTGTGACTAAAGACCCCGGGCATTTAGTTCCCGTTGGCCACAACCCGGGACTAAAGTCCCTTCACATGGCCGCGAGCGCACGCTGGGGGGCTGCAGGACCTTTAGTCTTCATTGGTGATACCAACCGGGACTAAGGTCCCTCCACGTGGCCGCGAGCTAACGCCGGGGGCTGGAGGACGTTTAGTCCTGATTAGTGACACCACTCGGGACTAAGGATTTTGTGTTGGGGTTTAGGGTTCTTGGTTTTAGGATTTATGGTTTTTTTTCATTTTGTGTTTTCCATTCAATTCTTTTTTGTTTCATACATATTTGACGATACTACATATTGTATACGTTATGTATATATAGTATAATTTCTCGTACGACCATACATATACATATACATATACATACATACATATATACATACAACATATATGATTTCTCCTACAATTTGGAGATCATTATATGCATGCATTAGTGGCAATGGTATTCTCCGCTTTTAGATGTGACCTCCGTAAGATAAAATCCCGCAATTTCCTCTTGATTTGCTCTTATGCGGTTCTCTGGTAGGAGTTTCTCCCGCATCTCTTCCATCTTTAAAGAAGGAGATCAATATGAATATATTAGTTGTGTGTATATATATTAAATCATCAGAAAAATTTGTGAATAGTGTTTACGTACATGAAGTTGTCTTACATCTCTATGCCATTCGGTCGTCATGCGAATGTTCTCGAGAACGTTGTATGCTCATAAATTAGTCCCATGTTTCTGCCTCATGCACTTTGCGAGAATAGAATTCAATCAAATGATAATCAAGCATGATAATAGTATTGGAACTAGAATTAAAGAGATGTGCGGACCTAGCTAGTGCTATTTATTTACCTTGGGCCATCGCTAACGCAGCTCCGATTTCCATTCAACGACAACATCTTATGAACCGTTTCCAAACCTTAATCGGCAAAAAATTTAATAAAAGAGTTATTGATTACTTTTTATCGGGAAATGAATGAAAGAGGCCGATATAGTGCGATAATGATTGAAATTACCTGTCGAGCATCAAAAACATGCTGGTGTATTCTCGAGTGTCTTTACCTAGTGAGTCCAGGGTTTCAACAGTTCCATCGTCAACTTTAATGGTTAGTAGGATCTGGTGGAAACTGCGCACGTTTATATAAGTAGGCATGCATAACTCATCAACAACACATTACATCGATTAAGCAAAATAGAATTTGTAGCACAAGACACTAACACTCACTTGAAGTTGCAAGGAAATAGTATTTCTGTTTTTGTATTTTGCGCCTTCATAAACCTTAGCAAGTTATCCTTTGAGTCTTTGGCATTGTCTTGTATCATTTTTTCATTAATTATATATGGGTCAACGACCCAATGCCATATATTCCATATCTTTTGCATTCGAGAATCTTCATTCTGCATAATAGCGTACAAAAGAATATAGTGAGGATAATTATAGGCAATAAGCGAGCTGAGCTAGAGACTTAAATTACAAAAAGGAATCACTTATAGACAATAGCAACTGAGGATAGATTTGTCGAGTGCGTCTTGATGGTATAACTAAAAAAATTCTGGAAACTCAACGCATAGCTCGTTTTCATAGAAGTAATGTTCTTCTTTGACTTTCACCATGAGCATCTCTCGCCCGTTCTTTACTTATTTCATGTACCACTCATGCAATCATCTCATTTGTGTTGATAGATGTCGGACCTGCTCAGGTCTGACCAGAGGGTTCCCGGGGGGCATATTGTCATGCTACATCAGCCACGGGGACTTCCTCGGTGCCTAGGAGTTGATCAACATTGTTACCAATCTCTCTAGCAGTGTCAGTTACCTTATCGGCAATCACCTTGAGGGGGGGGGGGGGGTCGATTGCATTGCCTGTTGTATGAGCTGGGGAATTGTTTTCCCGCTTTTTTTACTACTTCTATGTCTCGATTGCTGCATTTGTTCCTCATATGAATTCCTAATAGAGCGGTTATAGTCTGATGGCCTATTCTCCACATGTGGCGGGGGTCGCTCAAGAAAGTCCACAAAGTGCTTTACGGTTTTGGTAGGAATTATCTCCTTTGGCGGTGGGGGTGGTTTTCGGTGCAAAATGGGACTTCACTTCAGAAACCACGACCGTTCTGGCTCCCTCGTCAGTCATATCGCCAGCTAACTTTTTTTTGGCAAGACGCTCATGGGTAGCTTTCTTCTTTCTAGCTTTCTCAGCTTTTGGCCCTGCTGGGACATAGGGGGTGGAGTCGGCTGATGCAGCGGAGATCGATGTGGACTTGCGCTAGGCTCCCTATCAAGGTGGGGTGGAAATAGAGGTGTATTGCTACTCGGAGGAGTCGGTGGCCTTGGCGCCGAGTTTGGAAACATGATGCATTCCTTTCTCCATACAATGACACCATGTACGACTTCTCCTAGTGTCTTCTCCCCTTCACCTCCATGAATGTCAAGCTCTAGTGAGTCATATCCCGGTAGGACTTCACCCACCTTCACATGAGCATAGCCAGCTGGAATTGGATTGTCATGTATGGTTGCTTCAGGTGCATTCAGTAAAGTAATGCCGACCGCCACCTTCATGGATATGTTCTTCATTTTCTGGTGTGGCTCACAATTTGTCCTCTCTTGGGTATCATCCATTGGGTAGCGAGCCAGCAGTGCATCATCGGCCCGGACCACCATGGAACCCATGCTACTTTTCTCCATAGATGGGATGGTAATATCCAATGCTGGATCTGCTTGCTCCTGCAGCGGAGATGCCCTTTGCTGGCTAATTGTGTGCAGTTGCTCCTGCTGCCGCTTTAACATGCATTCCAACTCTACGTTCTTTGTGTCTATCTTCTGAAGCCGGTCTGCATCTTGTTACTTTTTTCTCTGACGGCTTCTATAAGTGTCGTTCCACTCTGAAAACCCCTAAACCCAAGGAACAATGCCTTTTCCTCGTGTTCGTCTTCCGTGTTCAGGATTCTTGAGGGCGCGTGTAAGCTCGTCGTTCTCTCTCTTGAGCTAGAACAACCCCTTTCGAGCATCTTCTATTTCTTGAAGTGAAGCGTCCGAGGATGTTTTAAGATCTGCCTTTTCAATAATCTGCCATGTAGCCACCTGTCCACAGAACATGGTGATACTCTTTTTTCTCAGCATTTATCTTATTTTTTCTCGACCTTTCCAGAGCTTCATCCGATTCCTTGTACTTCACAAATGCGTCACAGTGATCTTTTACCTTCTCTAGTGCTCTAGTGAATTCCGGAATCTTATTTTTTGCCTTGATGTAGTCGATGTATAATCTTTTCTTCCACCTCAAGACCCTTTGGTAGGTTGTAATCACTACAGGATTCAGTTTATTTGCCTTCTCATGTTGAAGAGATCACGTAAGTAGTTATAGACATGAGTGTATGTTTGTTGCAAGACGATTGACTTCCTTGTCCATCTGTTTTTGGGGATGTTTTTGCTGGTTCTTCCAGCCGAACCTTTGTTAAGTTGGTAATCCCAGCAGTTATATCGTTGCTCTTTGTTTGCACTCAGGCCTGTTTTAGGGCTTCATTATAAAGTCGGACCATTGTGGCTTTCGTTCCAAAAATGTTTGCTATAATATGTTGTCTGTTTTGTTGTTCTTGCATCAAGGAGAATGCCCCCACCTTGAAATTAAGTGAAATGATTCCACAGACTTCCATTTTGAAATAAAGTAATATGCTCCTTGAAATTTGGCCAATATGATAAGTGGCATATTACTCAGAACCTATGATATGCACATCTCAGAACTTTCACTAGCTGTTTTTTGCAGAGAAGGAAAAATCAAGTAAGTACCTTGGGCGGGTCGAGGGAGGCGGGTCGACGGTGGTGTGGACGGGGCGGGGTCGAGGTGGGGCAGCGGCGCTGGGCGGGTCGAGGCGGCGCTGGGCGGCGGGGCAGCGTCCGGGCGGCGGGTCGGGCGGCGTCTGGGCGGCGCCCGGGCGGCGGGTCGGGCGGCGTCGGGCGGCGGGTCGGGCGGCGCGGGCGGCGGCGGGCGGCGGGGTCGGGCGGCGTCCGGGCGGCGGGTCGGGCGGGTCGAGGCGGCGTTGGCGCAAGGGCGTCGGCGGCGCCCGTCGGCGAGGAGAGGGCGAGGGAGGGAGAGGGCGAGGGCGAGGGCGAGGGCGAGGGCAGCGGCGGCGGCGGCGGTGGGGCGAGAGGGAGAGAACTGGCGAGGGGGATCGGGCGAAGGGGGGATCGGGCGAAGGGGGGCCACAATACTAATGGCGCACCTCACCGCGGTGCGCCATTAGCATGTCCACACTAATGGCGCACCTCACCGTGGTGCGCCATTAGTATTTTTTTTTATTTCCACAAAAGCCAAAAGGTTATCTACTACGGAACCTATCCATGTCAAGCCCACTCTACTAGCTCGACTGGTCAGCCTCTAGTTCTCACACCAGGAGGTCCTGGGTTCGACTCCCAGGCTCCACAAAATTTTTTTTAGCATTTAAAAAGCTATTTGATACTTATTTATGTTTAAATATGTTCAAACTTGTTTAAATAATAACAATAATATTTTTTTATAAGACAGTAGCATTTAAAAAGCTGTTTGATACTTATTTTTTATAAGACGGTCTGGGTGCGGGGGTCGGCGGGCGTGGCGGTTGAGTAGGGGAATCGAGGGTGCGGGGGTCGGGCGTGGCCGTGGACTGGGGTGCTCGGCGTGAGGGGGACCGAATCTGGCGAGGTGGGACAGCGATCGAGATGGAGGGATCGAGGTGGGCTCCACAAATTTTTTAGCATTTAAAAAGCTGTTTGATACTTATTTGTGTTTAAAAATGTTCAAACTTGTTTAAATAATAACAGTAATATTTTTTATAAGACAGTAGCATTTAAAAAGCTGTTTGATACTTATTTTTTATAAGACAGTAGCATTTTTTTATAAGACAGTAGCATTTTTTTTATAAGACAGTAGCATTTAAAAAGCCATTTTAAAAGATGGAGGGGAATCGAGGGTGCGGGGGGTCGGCGGCCGTGGACTGGGGGTGCTCGGCGAGGAGGGCGGATCTGGCGAGGTGGGATAGCGATCGAGATGGAGGGGGATCGAGATCGAGTGTCCATGAAATTTAAAAATATTCATGATAGTTCAAAAAGTACCCATGAAATACAATCGAGAAATGAAGGCTACGATTTAAATACAATCGATCTTAGCTAGCTATCTGTTCACAATCTTCTTGCCCTTCTTTTTCGCAAATGGAGTTCTTATGTGGAACGGACGTCCTTTAGGTAGGGTGGTCCTGCTTCTTCTTGTGGTGTATGCTGCTACTTCATCATCGTCGTCATGTTCGATCCTCGGGTCGCCGTACTTGTCGAAGTCTTGCTCATTGGCTACTCCATCCATTCCGATGATCTTCCTTTTGCCTCTCCTCACGACAACACGACCGGGCTTTGGCGGGTCGGTAATGAAGAAGCATTGGTCCACTTGGGAAGCCAGTACCCATGGCTCATTTTTGCGGTGACGTTTCCGCCATGCGGTCTTGATTTGGCTTCGGGTATAACCATGGTGGTGAAATACCGGTCTTCTTTTATGACGTTCTTGGCCCATCGACACGGAACATCGGGACCTTCTCTCCAGCGTAGCTCAGCTCCCAGATCTCCTCGATCCTTCCGTAGTATCTGTCCTTGTCGTTACCGGTGTAGGATTCCATCGTTACCGGAGTTCGATAACCATCGCTCTTCATGTACTTGGCCTCGGTGTAGAATGTGTAGCCGTTGATATCGTACGCCTCATAGGTCATCAGGTTGTGCTCGGCGCCCTGTGACAAGGCGAATATGAGTTGTTCTTCGGCGGAAGAATCCTCATGTAAAGGGTACGACTGAAGCTTATGCTTGATCCAACGCGTGAAACATGAGTTGTGCTCTTTGAGTGTATCTCCGTCCGTCCTCTGTTGGCCTCGGTCATTGTACGTCTTTTTAATAAAGGTTTTGTGCTCTACCACCCAAGGAACGACCACGTCTATGTGTTGTAGCGCGACTAGGTTTGCTCTTTCAAAGTCGGCGAGTCGACCCTCGAAGTCGACATGCATTTCGCAGTGACCCTCACGGTGACCCCATCCAGCGAGCCTGCCGAGGTGCTCGCTGACGGGCAGACCAACGGGTTCTCGATGCCTAGATAATTCGATGCAGTAGGAGATGCACTCTTCGGTCGAAAGCCCTGGCTATGCTTCCTACGGGCGTGACATGTTGCGAACGTATCCTTTGATGACATCATTCATCCTTTCGAACGGCATCATGCTGTGCAGGAACGTCGCCCGAGTTGGATGATATCCTCCACTATATGGACCAGCAGATGCACCATAACGTCGAAGAATGCGGGCGGGAAGTACATCTCAAGCTCGCATAGTATCACCACGATCTCTTCCTGTAGCCTTCGAGTTGCCTCACGCCAATCGACTTCCGAGATGGCGTCGAAGAAGTTGCATAGGCCAAATAGCGTTTCACGGACGTGCGCGTCCATGATCCCACGGATTGCAACCGGAAGTATCTGCGTCATCGACGCGTGGCGGTCGTGAGACTTCATCCCATCGAACTTCGCTTCGCTAGGTCTAGGTATCTGCTTATCTTCCCAGCGTAACCGTAAGGAAGTTTTACTCCTAGGAGGCAGGTGAAAACTGCTCGATCTCCTCGACTTAGAGTGAAGCACGCGGAGGGTAGTCATTTCCGGTCTTCTTGGCCTTTTTGCCTTTGCTGACGACTTTACGTGTCCTGCTTCGCCTCATCATCATCATCATCATCATCATCATCATCATCATCATCATCATCATATATAGCGTGAAGCTCCTGCACGATGCCCATTGATTTCAAGTCTGCCCTTGCTTTCGCCCATCTTTGGTCCTCTACGGCATGTTCAGCAGGTACCAAGCAGACTCGCTACGTTCTTCGTGATATGCATGACCTCAAGGCTGTGAGGCACACGGTGGATCTTCCAAGACGGCAAGTCCCGTAAAACAGACCTTGTTTTCCATACCTTCAGCGGCTCTGGCGCCTTTCGCTTCTTTCCGGCTCTGGCGCCTTTTGCTTCTTTCGGCGGTGGGCAGTCTTTCCAATTTTCCAACAGCTTGTCTATTTCCTCGCCGCTCCTCGTACAGGCGTTTTTGGGGTTCGGTTTCACCATCGAACAGATCCTTGCGTTTCCTCCACGGGTCATCGTCGCGAAGCCACCTTGATGTCCCATGAACACGGTTTTCGAAGACCGGGATCTCTATCTAGCTGGCGATCGTTGTGTCATCCATGCACCTTACGCATCCAGAAAATCCGTGGACTACACCTTGCCCGCGACATATCCGTAATCGAGATAGTCGTGCACCGTCGTAAATGGCGATGCGGCTCTCATAGGGAAATATTCTTTCTGCGGCGTCCCACGTATTGGCTGGCGTTTTCCACAGCGTGTCAAGCTCCTCTTTCAGCAGCCCGGATCTGATTGATGTCGTTCCCTGGTTGTTTCGGCCCTTCAATTAGCATACTCATGTGAATGTACTTCCTCTTCATGCACAACCAAGGGGAAGGTTGTACATCCACACAAACACAGGCCAGGTGCTATGTGTGCTTCTCACGGCTGCCAAACGGATTGACTCCATCGATGCTCGCGCCCAAAGACGATGTTCCTTGGATCGTTCCCAAATTCCGAGTCTTGAAGTTCAACGCTTGCCACTGGCTCGCATCCTTAGGGTGACTCAGCATCTTGTCTTTTTATCTATCTCAGGATCATTTGCGTCATCTTCTCGCTTCTTCTCCTCCCTATCCGCGTGCCAACGCAGGAGCTTTGCTACCTTAGGGTCCGCGAAATAGCGCTGCAGACGAGTGATCGGAAAGTACCACACCACTTTTCGAGGAGCTTTCTTCCTCTTCTTGTATCGAGTGACGCGACACGGACATATGGTAGACTCCAGCGTGCTCGTCCCAATAAATGATGCAATTGTTCATGCACACATGGTATTTCACGTGCGGTAAATCCAGAGGACACACGATTTTCTTCGCCTCCTCCAAACTGGTCGGGCACTTGTTCCCCTTGGGAAGACGTTCGTGCGAATGACATGTTCTCGTCGAAGCATCGTCGGTCATTTTGTGTTTTACCTTCATCTCCGGGGCCATGAGCGTTACTTTCGGCGGGTATCCTCGGGCCTGCATCCTTCATACAATGGAGTAACCGCGTCTAACTCAAGTTGATCCATCTTGGCTTTCTCTCGGCGGCAGCTCTTGCGTTATCCGTCTGCTTGAGAAGCAGCTCTTGAATATGAGGGTCCTGCACCCAGCCCATCGATGGTCCAGCGTCGTCTGCTCCGCCGGCATCATCATCATCATGATCATGCCCGTCGCCTGCTCCGGCATCTTCCTCATCATCATGTCCTGCATCTTCTACATGATGAATGTGTACAGCATCACGAGCGTGATCATCGCCGGGATTCTTCGTCTTCTCGCCCGCCCGAGCGCGGTGGTTGTCTTGCTGCCCTTCCTCATTTCTTGCCGGCCCGCATGGGCGACTTCGTAGTCATCTTCATCACCTTGCCACCGATAGCCATCCATGAAAACACGCAACAGCAGGTGGTCCCAACTGCCGGAATCCGGGTCCGCAATAAGGCTCTTGACTTGCATCTTCGACACGGACATCTTATCTCCGTCTCGTTCTTTGAAGCATCTCGGCCTTCGCGGACCTCAAAAACCTATTCACGATGCCTTCGGTCATCGTGCGGACCATGGTCGCCATGCGAGGTAGAGCAAAAGCGATATTTTAGAACCAAGAAAAATTTGGCATGACTTTCCTAAAAATAGGACCAAAAAGGATGCTTAATGCCAAAATTCTCTAAACGGAAATGAATCAACATTCCGGCAAAATATTGGCAACTATCGCATTTCAAATACCGGTACACCTCCAAACACAAACACATATGCAAACACCACAAACATATGCAACACCACGAACATACATAGATCTAGCTAGGCCGTAAAAAGTGCATGTGCACATTGTTGTAAGGAGAACAACCTAAATATAGCTTCCCCTTACTTACCTATTAAAACAAGGTAATTTAACCACTTAATTTGAATGAATCTATGGTGGAAATGAGGTGAAAAGAGGAGGCACCGAGACAAGGAGGAGGTGGAGAGAATGAAGTGGGAGAAAGTGAGTGTGTGGGTAGGAGAGGCTGTCCCAAATATCTTGTTGCTGCCCACTTACTAATGGCGCACCTCTTGCATGGTGCGCCATTAGTAATTACCACTACTAATGGCGCACCTAAGCAGGATGCGCCATTAGTATGTTTGAACAGGCGCACTAGTTCAAAAAAGTTTCTATACTAATGGCGCACCCACACCTTTGGTGCGCCATTAGTAGTTCAACTACTAATGGCGCACCAGGTGTGGGTGCGCCATTAGTATGTTTGAACAGCGCACTAGTTTAAAAAAATTGATACTAATGGCGCACCCACACCTGGTGCGCCATTAGTAATTACAACTACTAATGGCGCTTTCGGGCAGGATCGCCATTAGTATGTTTGAACAAGCGCACTAGTTCAAAAAAGTTTCTATACTAATGGCGCACCCACACTGGTGCGCCATTAGTAATTACAACTACTAATGGCGCACCACGGTGTGGGTGCGCCATTAGTATGTTTGAACAGGCGCACTAGTTTAAAAAAAATTGGTACTAATGGCGCACCCACACAGTGCGCCATTAGTAGTTACAACTACTAATGGCGACTTTCGGGCAGGATGCGCCATTAGTATGTTTGAACAAGCGCACTAGTTAAAAAAAAATTTGGTACTAATAAGCGCACCCAAAGCATGGTGCGCCATTAGTAGTTTAGACTCTAATGGCGCATCGTATGGCGGTGCGCCATTAGTATATACTAATGGCGCACCATCTTTCCGGTGCGCCATTAGTGTCATTTCCATCTATAGCCCTTTTCCTAGTAGTGTTAGGTCCGCAGTTAATCTCTAGACCTCATTCAGAAAGAAACTTATATTACTCTTAGCAGAAACACAGTACAATCCACAAATCCTTTCAATAGGAAAGCATCTATAAATCTTTTATAAACATCAAACAAAATTGGTTCATGGTGGATTATTTCTATATGGACACAATCCTTGAGGTTGGCAACAAATGTCATGCATATTATCTTAGCTGGTCGATTCTCCTTCACTCCATGTAGTTTCTAAATGAATGATTACACTTAATTCATGGGTTTATTATTTCATTGACCTATCCACATGCATGCCTAGACATTTAATAATGTACGTTTCTATTTGAGATTAATAATTTGATAGATTGTAAACTACTTAGTGGTACTCTTGTACCTTGTTGTCTCATTTGTTGTCATCCAATGAAGATGTAATGATGTTGTGTTTCGTTAGTTTGTAGTCACCACGAGGACTTAATCATGAGACTTAAGCACAAGAGGTAGCACTTGAAGATATGGAGAGGAAACAACAAGAAGAATAGAAGATGTGAAAAAGATCCAGCAAGACAAGAGTGAAGCCGGGAAAGGAAGCAAGATGAAATGGATAAACTGATTGGTTTTCCCTTAAGGGCTCAAGCAACTTAGTACTCTGAGTCCAAACTTGTGCAGGATGGACATCAGGACAACACTTTTGTGGTCTTTAGCTATCTAAAAATTACTATGCAATTTAACTATTGTTATGAGTGCCAATCTTTTGAATCTGTGTTATTTTTTATTGTCATCTCTATTCAGATGATGATTTGGCTGAGATGATTGAATCTCTAACATGACTTGTCTTTCATTTAAATTATAATGTGAGAAGGCTCTAACTTATTTATATAATATGCATTTGGAATATATATGATTTGAAAACCCAATGTAATTTAATTTTAAAATAAATAAAATAGATCATGATGATGTCATATTAACCAATGATGAAATTAGTAATGCTAGTTTAATTGACGTCCTATGTAATTATGAAAAAAATTGAGACGTTTGTAGTACTAGGATAGTTTGTCATATGCTAACGTGGCATCGAGTCAGTGACGTTGCCCTGTCACTTAATATGGTCGATTATGGCATACTTGCATCTAGCATGTGACATTTATTGGCCGCCATAGAAATATCAAGTCGATGACGTTGTAAGAAATGTCACCGAAGGACCCATTTTCAGTGACATTTGGTGAGCGCGCCGTCACTACGAGTAATCTATGACGGGGATTCCGTGACGATGCTCGTGACGCCCTAAAAACGACACTGGGGTGTATTCTGTGACGTGTTTGGCTATTCCATGACATTCTTTGGCTCGTCATAGTAGGCCCGATCTCTTGTAGTGTTTTCAAATGTTTCAGACTTATTTTTCTTTAAGTAGATATACTCATATATGCTCAAATCATCTTGTGAAGGTCAGAAAATAACGATACCCGCCACGAGCATCAACACTCATTGGACCGCATACATCGGTATGTATGATTTCCAATAAGTCACTAGCTCGTTCCATTGTTCCGGAGAACGGAGGTTCAGTCATCTTGCCCATAAGGCATGGTTCGCAAAGATCAAATGATTCATAATCAAGTGATTTCAAAAGTCCATCTTTATGGAGTTTCTTCATGCGCTTTACACCGATATGACCCAAATGGCAGTGCCATAAATAAGTTGCACTATCATTGTCAACTTTGTATCTTTTGGCATCAATATTATGAATATGTGTATTACCACGGTCGAGATCCAACAAACTATTTTCATTGGGTGTATTACCATCGAAGGTTTTATTCATATAAACAGAACAATAATTATTCTCTGACTTTAAATGAATAACTGTATTGCAATAAACATGATCAAATCATATTCATGCTCAACGCAAACGCCAAATAACATTTATTTAGGTTCAACACTAATCCCGGAAGTATAGGGAGTGTGTGATGATGATCATATCAATCTTCTAACCACTTCCAACACACATCGTCACTACACCCTCAACTAGTCTCTGTTTATTCTGTAACCCCTGTTATGAGTAACTAATATTAGCAACCGAACAAGTATCAAATACCCAGGGGCTACTATAAACACTAGCAAGGTACACATCAATAACCTGTATATCAAATATACCCTTGTTCACATTGCCATCCTTATTATCCACCAAATATTCAGGGCATTTCCGCTTCCAGTGACCATTTTATTTGCAGTAGAAGCACTCAGTTTCAGGCTTTGGTCCAGCTTTGTGCTTCTTCACGGGAGTGACAACTTGCTTGCCATTCTACTTGAAGTTCCCTTTCTTTGCCCTTTTCTTGAAACTAGTGGTCTTATCAATCATCAAAACTTGATGCTATTTTCTTGATTTTTACCTTCGTCGATTTCAGCATCACAAAGAGCTCGGGAATCGTTTTTCATCATCCCTTGCATACTATAGTTCATCACAAAATTCCAGTAACTTGGTGATGGTGACTAGAGAACTCTGTCAATCACTATATTATCTGGAAGATTAACTCCCACTTGATTCAAGCGATTGTAGTACCCAGACAATCTGAGCACATGCTCACTACTTGAGCTATTCTCCTCCATATTTTAGCTATAGAACTTGTTGTAGACTTAATATCTCTCAATTCGGGTATTTGCTTGAAATATTAACTTCAACTTCTGGAACATCTCATATGGTCCATGACGTTAAAAACATCGTTGAAGTCCCGATTCTAAGCCGTTAAGCATGGTGCACTAAACTATCAAGTAGTCATCATATTGAGCTAGCCAAACATTCATAACGTCTACATCTGCTCCTGCAATAGGTCTTCACCCAGCGGTGCATCAAGGACATAATTCTTCTGTGTGGAGCAATGAGGATAAACCTCAGATCACGGACCCAGTCCGCATCATTGCTACCATCATCTTTCAAATTAATTTTCTCTAGGAACACATATAAAAACATAGGGAAGCAACAATGTGAGCTATTGATCTACAACATTATTTGCAAAATACTATCAGGACTAAGTTCATGATAAATTAATGTTCAATTAATCATATTAATTAAGGACTCCAACTTAGATAGACATCCCTCTAATCATCTAAGTGACCGTGTGATCCAAATCAACTAAACCATGTCCGATCATCACATGCGATGGAGTAGTTTTCAATCATGAACATCACTATGTTGATCATATCTACTATGTTATTCACGCTCGACCTTTCGGTCTCCAGTGTTCCGAGGCCATATATGCATATGCTAGGCTCGTCAAGTTTAACCCGAGTATTCTTCGTGTGCAAAACTGGCTTGCACCCGTTGTATGTGAACGTAGAGCTTATCACACCCGATCACCACGTGGTGTCTCAGCATGAAGAACTGTCACAACGGTGCATACTCAGGAAGAACACTTAGACCTTGATATTTTAGTAAGAGATCATCTTATAAAGCTACTGCCGAACTAAGCAAAATAAGATGTATAAAAGATAAACATCACATGCAATCAAAATATGTGACATGATATGGCCATCATCATGTTGTGCCTTTGATCTCCATCTGTAAAGTACAGTTTATGATCTCCATTGTCACCGGCATGACATCATGATCTCCATCATCTTATGTGACGTCACATGGTCGTCTCGCCAACTATTGCTTTTGCAACTATTGCTATCACATAGCGATAAAGTAAAGCAATCATATGGCGCTTGCATCTTATGCAATAAAGAGACAACCATAAGGCTCCTGCCAGTTGCCGATAACTTTAACAAAATATGATAATCTCATACAACAATTTATATATCATCATGAAAGTGCGTTATATCGACTAGAGGAGGGGGGGTGAATAGGCGATTTTTATGAATTCTTCACTGAGGAATTTGCCGATGAGGAAATTCCTTAGCGAAGAACTACTTGTAGCGGAATAAGTACTCAGAAATAAGTATAACAGAATACATGCATGGTCATCATGATGAAATGAAGACACGCACAGAGTACAGAAAGCGTAAACACAGGATAACACAAGATGTAGACAAACAGACTGAAGAAATTGAACTAATAAAATTGAGAAAGTCTTTAGTTAAAGTCTTCAAACACAGATATGAACAAACACTCAACACAGTAATGAGGAAATGAAAGAGTTAAGGAAATGGAACCAGTAAGGTTGGTGAAGACAATGATTTTGTAGACCAGTTCCAACTGCTGTCTCAGTTGTACGTCTAGTTGAAGCGGCTGAGTATTTAAACTCGAGGACACACAGTCCCAGACAGCCAGTCGCTGAGCACGCAGCTCAGTACACCAAGTCCTCACTGGATTCTCCTTGAACTAAGGTCACACAGACCTCGTCCAATCACTCGTGGTAAGTCTTCAGGCGACTTCCAAACCTTCACAGACTCGGTCACTCGGTGATCCACAATTCCTCTTGGATGCTCTAGACCATGACACCTAACCGTCTGGAAGAAGCACACTCTTCAAAGGTAACAAGCATCGGATGCACGCAGGATCAATCTCTTCAGTGATGCTCAATCACTTTGGGTTTGTAGGGGTTTGGTTTTGGGTTTTTCCTCACTCAATGATTTTCGCTCAAAGTCCTCGGAGGATGGGATGCTCTCAATTAACAAGTGTCAGTTTCTCTCGGAGCAGCCAGACATGATATGACATAAATGCCCTTCAATGATATGACCGTTACGTGGATAAGATAATTAGGGACAGCTGGCGCGCAGCACAGCAACGGTCGGAAATTTGACTCTCAAATTCCTCAGGGCTATCACGTTCCTCACTGTGTAGGCAATCCGCACTGGCGAATTCCTAACTCCTCAGTCAGAACAAATTCCTCAGCGACGGAAGAACTTCGTCTCTGTCCTTTGAAGAATTGGTGAACTGTATGAGATTTCCAAAGGCTTCACTCGAAGGGATTGGTAGGTGTAGGATCTTGAGTTGAGCATCACATGGAAAATTTTCCTTAGTATTTCCTCGACCCCCTTTAACAGTATGGTGTTTCCTACGACTCAAGAAAGAGAAAACGAAACTACGAAAACAAAAGTCTTCACGCTTCATGTTCCTCAAATGAATACCAAGTCTTCAAGGTCACACCAATTTCTTCACTTTCAAAGTATTCAGAAAGTCTTCAGAATATTAAAGTCTTCAGTCGAAGAACTTCATTTTTAGGGGTCGACTTTCTCTGTAAATATCAAACTCCTCATAGACTTATAGACCTGTGTACACTCATAAACACATTAGTCCCTTAACCTATAAGTCTTCAATACACCAAAATCACTAAGGGGCACTAGATGCACTTACAATCTCCCCCTTTTTAGTGATTGATGACAACATAGGTTAAGTTTTCAACGGGCACTGGTGGAAAAAAGGCCTTTGGTCGCGGTTCGCAACTGCCATTAGTCGCGGTTGGGCAACCACGACCAAATAAGCGCGACTAAAGCCCCCCACCTTTAGTCGCGGCTGCTTAAGAACCGCGACTAAAGGCCCGTCCACGTGGGCGCCAGGCGGCCGTCGGGGCGGAGGACCTTTAGTCGCGGTTCTTCTGGCCAACCGCGACTAAAGGCCGCCACAGGTTTAGGGTTTTAGCCCCCCCCCCCTAAACCTGTTTCTGGTCACCTTTAATTTTTTTTATTTTTAATTTTTAATTTTTAGTAAAGCAAATAGTGCCGGCCTCCACCGCCGGGCACGCGCCGCCGCTTGCCGCCGGCGTGCACGCTGGAGAAGCCAAGGAAGGGGTGATGCGTCGCGCGCGCGGTAGGCGAGGGCGACGGCGGGCGGCGCCGAGGGCGAGGGCGACGCGGCGGCGCCGAGGGCGAGGGCGACGGGCGGGCGGGCGCCGAGGGCGAGGGCGACGGCGGGCGGCGCCGAGGCGGCAGTACGAGGCCGGCGGCGCAAGGCTGTAGGCGAGGGCGACGGCGGGCGGCGCCGAGGGCGAGGGCGACGGCGGGCGGCGTCGAGGGCGAGGGCGACGGCGGGCGGCGTCGAGGGCGCGGCAGAGACGAACAGACGAACAGGCAAACCTACACCCACTTGTGAAGAGAATGGCTCCAAATGGCTAAGTGTTGGCTGCTGGCTGGGTATATATAGGGGAGGGGCTTTAGTTGCAGTTGGCACGGCAAACCGTGACTAAAGGTGCGAAAACCTTTAGTCGCGGTTGTCACGCAAACCGCGACTAAAGACTCCTCACGTCTTGCCACTGGCCACCGAGCGCCTGGGCCCAGGCCTTTGGTCGCGGTTCACCTCGTAACCAGCGACTAAAGGTCCCATTAGTCGCGGTTCCTACAGCTTCGCGACTTATGGGGCTGGACGGAAGCCTGTTTTTCCACCAGTGGGGGATAAACATATGAAGTGTAAATACTGATATTAAGGAATTTGATTGCAAGATATAGAAGAACTCCCCCTAAAGATGTGCATAGTGAGGAATTTGCTTTTGAGGCAATGCACATTTGAAGAGTTGAATCATGGAGATCTCCCCTATATCTTGTAATTCATACACGCATTTGACATACAATATGAAGAATTTGAAATGCATGATGAAATATGGTGACTGATGTGATTTAGCTTGCGTGTATTAACATATAACGAAGAATAAGCATGCAGAGGAACACATCAAAAGTATGAGAGCGCCATCGGGTTTAAGATTACAACTCGATCCAATAAAAGTTATAGAAGAGCGAGAGTTGTAACTTAGCAGAAAAACGCCCATATAATAGACCCGCTTGAAGACTAACTCAAATTTCTCCCCCTTTGTCATCGAATGACCAAAAGGATCAATACTGAGGACTAACGCATACGAAGAATATCAAGTTGATGGAGGAGCGCTTGACGTTGTCGGGGTCGGTTGTCATAGTAGGGCCTACCGCAGTGTCGTCCAAGTCTTCATTGTCAGCAGTGTCGCCAGATGAAGAATAGGAGCTGGCCACCAAGGAAGGAACCTTGACCTTCTTGAATTTCTTCGGTGGAGGTGCAGACCAGTCAAATTCTTCGTTGAGACCCATTTTCTTCAGATCTTCTGCGCTGTAGACATGAGATAGAACAACCCAGGTACGGTTGAAGGTTTCATGGAGGTAGTATTGGTTTTTCTTCACTGCATTGTGTGTTGAGGTCATGTTGTGAAGAATTGAACCAAAGCGACGCTTGACCCATTTATGATTGTGATCAACTTTACGATGAAGACCGAGGAGTAACTCACGATCAGTCATCACCACAGGTCTTGTGGCTTGAGGATTTTGCTTGATGAGTTGTTGGCGGCAGAGTCATGTGTGGCAGAGTCATCATTGGTGGAGTAGGATGCAGCCTTGCGAAATTGACCATCCAATGGACGAATGCCTTCATCTATCACAGCAGTTGCCTTGCCTTTGTCATCAACTGAGGAAAATGTCCATTTGAGGACTTCTATCGGAGGCAAGTAGCTGCAGTGGTTCAGAGTATCAGCCTTGTAATTGAGTGAAGACCTTGTCCTGATGAACCTCATAATCCATGGTGCATAAGGCTTCAGCTCAAATGGTGACATAGCAATATTCGCTAGAGTCCTCATGAAGAAATCATGGAAGTTGACAGGAACGCCATGAATGATATTGAAAAGCATATTCTTCATGATGCCAATGACTTCTTCATCATTTGAGTCGTGGCCTTTGATAGGACTCATTGTCTTCGTCAGAATGCGATAGACAGTCCGAGGCACATACAGTAATTCCTTGACGAGGAATTTGGTTCGAGGGGCCTGCCCTAGCTTCAAAGGCTTCATCAGCACTTGCATGTAATGATTTGTAAGCTCAAGTTCGTTGTAGATGCAACGAGCACCATCAAGGGGAGGACTGAGTGGGAGGGCACGAAGCAATTCGATTCTTTGGTGCCTTGTAGTGAGTATTTTCTGACATCCGGTCCAGCACCCATGAGTTCACATCTTCAGAATTTCCCGTGATGTGCAGCGTCGCATAGAATTGAAGAATGAGTTCTTCATTCCAATCACAGATGTCAGTGCAGAAATTCAGCAATCCAGCAACACAGAGGACTGGCTCGAAGCCTGGCAGAGACTCCATGTCCACGTGAGGAATGTGTGCATGATCGAAGACTTTGTCTTTGTCGAATAGAACAGAGGAATAAAAGTTGGCTTGACTAGCAGTCTAGAAACGCCTCTTCCTTATGCGAGCACAATCATAAGGATTGTAATCAGGGAAGAAAACATGCTCGCCAAAGAAGTCTTCAGCCTTGAACTTTTGCTTGCGTAAGAATGGATCCTTTGGTTTTGGCAGAGGAGTGTCAGTGAGTTGCATCACTACCTCAGGAATCGCAATCTCAGGTTCTTCAGGCTGAGGATTTTCTGGTTCCTCTTCATATGCAGTCTGCGTGTTCAAAGGATCAGCAGTAGCAGGTTCTTCAGCACTAGTGGCTGGAATTTCTTCATGCACAGACGAGGTGGAATGAGTTTCTTCAGAGCCCAGTTAAACGGTTGGTGCAGGGGACTGAGGTATTTGTTGTATTGGGATGAAGAGTGGAGAATTGGGATGCTGACTTTCCCAAAAGTCATCGTTCATCACTGGCTTTGTACTTCGAATATCCACATCTTCTTCTTCAATTTCTTCAACACCAGCCTCTTCAGCTGTGAACTGAGGCATTGGTGAGGATTCAACAGGAGTAGAAGGGATCGCATCCACTTCAATTTCTTCATCAATCTGCTTTGACGAAGCAGCAGAATGATTTTCTTCACCAGATCCGCTAGGGATCTCATATTCTTCACAAAAAGGAACAATGTCCTTTGATGGCATGGTGGAAATTGGAACAACATCAATTGGATTTTCAAACGAGCTGGTCATAGGCTTCATTTTCTTCGGGGCTCAAGAATTTGAAGCAGCGGATGCTTTCCTTTTCTTCACTGCAGCTTGCTCTGCAGCCTTGGTCTTCTTCACATCTGATGCAGATGGAAGGATAGGAGTTGGTGTAGGCGCGGGAGGAGCTGAGGAATCTGTTTGAATTTCCTCAGGCGCAACTGATGCAGTTGCCCTGACTTCTTCAGTTTCTTCAGGCGCACCACTAGTGGATGCCCTGGCAATTTCTTCAGCGGCTGGAATGGAGTCATCATCCCTTGAACTAGCATTTTCTTCAGCAAACTGAAAATCATCAGCGGTGCTAGCATTTTCTTCAGTAGGATGAGTAGAGGCTCCAGCCTGAGGAACTTCTTGTTGCGTTGGAGCTGCAACATTGGTGAATTTCTTAGTCAGGTTGACAAATCTGACTTTGGCTCCTTGCTATTCAGCATAGTAGGCATCAAAGTCATTGTTGAGGGCTTTGATTTCAGACTAGATCTTGAGGAGTTCATCAGTTGTCATTTTGACAACGTTTTTCCTCAAGAACTTCTCTTTCCTGAACAGGGCCTTTTTGATCTGCCTAGCCTTCTCAAATTTCCATTTCTCTTCAGTGATGAAATGGGTCAGCATGGGACTTTGGCTAGGAGTCAACTGAAAATCAGGCATAGGGGTGTCTGGATCCTTGTGCCAGAGATCAATGTACTCGAGGATCGCCCTTGGATCCAAAAGCAGTGGCACAGGTGTGCCTTTGGCTCTAGCGGCCCTTTCTTGTCTGTCTCTGATGATTTCTACAAGTTCATCATCATCAGCTTCATCGTCAGATGGCACTTGGAAAACAACCTGTTTTTTCTTCAGACTTGGCCGAGGGCCTCGTCCTGCCGTTGCCTTTTTCTTCAGCAGAGTGGGGCCAGATGAAGAATTTGGTGCAGCAGAGGAACTCGCTGAGACACCAGAGGCAATAGAGATGCCTCTGATCCTTTGGCACGTGGCGGATGTCTGCAGTCTTTGGGGACTTTGGAGGAGCTGCTGAGGACTTTGGAGGAGGAGCTGAGGATTTGGGAGGAGCAGGAGCAGCATGAGGAACTGGCCGTGAGGGCATTGTTGGTGAAGTGCTTGGCTTGTGAGCGGGCTTCTTTGCCATTGATTTTCTAGGCTTGACAGGGGCCTCAGTGGCAGCAGCAGTAGAAGAGTCTTCATTGAATTTCCTCACTGCTTCTTTGGCTTGTCTCGCCAACTTGGCTTGACGTTTGGCCCATTCTTCAGGAAAATCCTCAAAGACGCTTGATCTTTGGTGGGGTCAGCTACTTGGCCAGGTGCCAATGGAGCTCTTGGGCATGGAGGATTAAGTGCGAATTTCTTCATATACTTTGGAGTAACATACCTGTACTCCCTCCATTCTCTTGCCCATCTCCTTTCAATCCTCTGTATGTGCACCCTGCGCTGATTTTTGTTCTCCTTTCTGAACTTGGCCTCAACAGGTGTGCAATAGTCAGCATAGATGTCCTCAGGTATTTCAAAAGCAGTCATGACCTCAGGCCTCTTTCCTCCTTTCTATGGCTTCTTACCGTCTGCCATATTCTTCAGTTGAGGAATTTGAACAATCGAATTCTCTGAAAAAGTATGCAACTTTTCTTCGAGGAACGCTGCAAATGAGTTAAGTTGATAAGAACCTAGTGATTCAGCAGCGGACATGAGTACCTGTGAACAGAGTATAGTTGCGAGGAATTTGGAGAGGTCATATGCGTTCTCAGAAGGTTTTTCAAAAAGAACAAGTTTGAGAAATTTGACCAGTTGAGCCTTGAAGAATTTCGTTAAGTGTTCTTTGTCTTAGGTTCCAGAGTTATATAGATCGAGGATCCACACAATTGAGGAATCTTGAAGAAAATGATGCTTAGGGAAACGAATCAAGAACAAATGACTAGTGAGGTGTTTTGTGTGTGAGGATTTGAAGAATAAAACACCTTTGATGATTTTGAGGAAGGCTTGAGAATCAAAGCGAGCAATAAAATTAACTTTTAATTACCCGAAGTGAAGAACACGACGAACTGAGAAGTGTAGATTTGAAGCTCGTTAGTTCAGATCTTCCACGCCCTAACTCGGCGGAGGAAGACAGCTACTGGCGGCGGATTGAAGATTTCATGGCCGGTGCAAATCTGACAATGACGAGGTCGAGGCAGTGAAGCTCTTCCTCACCAGCGACGATGGAGTAGCAGCGGTGCTAGGGTTTGAGAAGCTCGAGCGAGAGAGAGAGCGGTCGAGCAGAGTAAAAGAAGGTAGGAAGGGGAGAGGGGTATTTATAGTCGCAGTGAAAAACTGTTCGCACGAAGATTTAGGACGAACTTGCCCCTGACCCTTCTCATTCGCATGACATGTGTCACCCACGTTTTGAAAAGTGGAGATCGTGTTAGATCGTGGGTGAATAGATAAGTCTTTCATAGGAAGCGGAACGGTTTGAGCGGCAAAGCCGAAAATTTGGATAAGATAAGTTAAAAATTCCGTTCGCAATTTCTTCAGCTGACAAGGACACAGTGAAGATTTTGAACGAGTTTCAAATAGAACGCACATGAAGAATTTGTGAATAGATTGGGTTGAGTATAGCATAGAGGGGGAAGGGTCCGATCATATTCACTTAGCAGAAAAAACAATTTGAAGAAATAGCCATAAGTGAATGCTGTAGAGGACATAAACCCATATATATATATATATATATATATATATATATATATATATATATATATATATATATATATATATAGCCAATGAAGAAAGACAACGGAAACAGTGAAGATTTTGCAAAGTTGAAGAATTTGAAAAACCGAAGAATTTCAAAACTGAGGAAAAACTCAAATTGAAGATTTTCAACTTTGGTGGTGGCGGGTCCCACCGTATAAGAATGATGATTTCAGACACCGCTTACAATTGTCGTAGGGTTACGAGAATCAAATTCTTCATTAATTTCTTCACACTTAGAGTGTTATTCTTCATTGATTGAAGAAAAACGTTTCTTCATGTGTTGCACATCTAAGTTATCAACTTTGCATAAGTGTCAGGATGTGTGTCCTTTTCAAAGAACATTCGAAGATTCTAAGATATTTAGCTCACACCACAACTTGCTAAATCTCTTCTCATCCAAGGGCTTTGTGAAGATATCGGCTAGCTGTTCTTCAGTCTTCACATGATCAATAAAGATGTCGCCCTTCAACACATGATCGTGAAGAAAATGATGACGAATCGGGCGTGCTTTGTCTTCGAGTGCTGAACTGGGTTGTGAGCAATCTTGATGGCACTCTCATTGTCACAGTAGAGAGGCACATTCTTCACGTTGATGCCGTAGTCCTTGAGAGTTTGCTTCATCCACAGCAATTGAGCACAGCAAGAACCAGCAACAATGTACTC
The DNA here is from genome assembly GCA_021605145.1 of Aegilops bicornis. Lineage (NCBI taxonomy): Eukaryota > Viridiplantae > Streptophyta > Magnoliopsida > Poales > Poaceae > Aegilops > Aegilops bicornis. The sequence continues at coordinate 841,689,864 of CM038675.1, forward strand.
AGCTTCAGCAGTAGATAGTGATACGCAGTTCTGTTTCTTCGAGGACCAACAGACCAAAGATCGTCCGAGGAAATGACAAGTACCAGATGTTGACTTGCGGTCCACACGATCATCAACATAGTCAGAGTCAGAATATCCAATGAGATCAAAAGTAGAGCCCTTGGGGTACCGTAATCCTAGTGTTGGTGTGTGAGCTAGATATCGAAGAATATGCTTCACAGCCTTATGGTGTGATTCCTTCAGCGTAGCTTGAAATCAGGCACACATGCAAACACTAAGCATTATATCTGGCCTAGATGCACGTAAGTACAATAAAGAACCAATCAGGGAGCGGTATACCTTGTGATCAAAGTCAATACCATTTTCATCAGTGCATAGATGGCCATTTGTGGGCATAGGAATTTTGACGCCTTTGCAATCTTGCATGCCGAATTTCCTTAGAACGTCTTTCAGGTATTTCTCCTGAGATATGAATATGCCATTGCGCTGTTGACGAATTTGAAGACCTAAGAAGAATTTCAACTCTCCCATCATAGACATTTGATATTCTTCACTCATCATATAGGCAAATTCATCACTATAACGTTGGTCAGTACAACCAAAGATAATATCATCAACGTATATTTGGCACACAAACAGTTCACCATCATAAGATTTAGTAAAGAGAGTAGGGTTGAGTGAACCTGGTGTGAAGCCATTCTTCACGAAGAATTCCTTCAAAGTATCATACCACGCCCGAGGGGCCTGCTTGAGGCCATAGAGGGCCTTGTTGAGTCTGAAGACTTTGTCGGGATTCATCGGATCTTCAAAACCTGGTGGTTGAGCAACATATACTTCTTCCTCAAGCTTACCATTGAGGAATGCACTTTTCACATCCATTTGATATAAAGTGATATTATGATGGTTAGCATAAGCAAGTAATATGCGAATAGCCTCAAGTCTAGCAACAGGTGCAAAAGTTATCATCGAAATAAATTCCTTCAACCTGTGTGTAGCCTTGAGCTACAAGTCATGCCTTATTCCTCACCACAAGGCCATTTTCATCTTGCTTGTTGCGATAGATCCACTTTGTGCCAATGATATTATGCTTGCGAGGATCTGGGCGTTTGACCAGTTCCCAGACATTGTTGAGCTCGAACTGATGTAATTCTTCTTGCATGGCCTGAATTCACTCAGGCTCCAGAAATGCTTCAACTACCTTAGTGGGCTCTGTGATAGAGACAAAAGCATAGTGCCCACAAAAGTTAGATAATGTGAAGCTTTTGAGCGTGTGAGAGGACCTGGTGCTTCAATGTCATCGATGATCTTGTCAACTTGCATGTGTATACTCATAAACACATTAGTCTCTTAACCTATAAGTCTTCAATACACCAAAATCACTAAGGGGCACTAGATGCACTTACACATCACGTCTTGACCATATCACATCACAACATGTCCTACAAAAACAAGTTAGACGTCCTCTACTTTGTTGTTGCAAGTTTTACATGGCTGCTACGGGTTGAGCAAGAACCGTTCTTACCTACGCATCAAAACCACAACGATTTTTCGTCAAGTATGTGATGTTTTAACCTTCAACAAGGACCGGGTGTAGCCACACTTGATTCAACTAAAGTTGGAGAAACTGACACCCGCCAGCCACCTGTGTGCGAAGCACGTCGATAGAACCAGTGTCGCGTAAGCGTAAGCGTAAGCGTAATGTTGATTCGGGCCGCTTCATCCAACAATACCGCCGAATCAAAGTATGACATGCTGGTAAGCAGTATGACTATTATCGCCCACAACTCACTTGTGTTCTACTCGTGCACATAACATCTAAGCTTAAACCTGGCTCGGATGCCACTGCTGGGGAACGTAGTAATTTCAAAAAAAATCCTACGCACATGCAAGATCATGGTGATGCATAGCAATGAGAGGGGAGAGTGTTGTCCATGTACCCTTGTAGACCGTAAGCGGAAGCGTTATGACAACGCGGTGTATGTAGTCGTACGTCTTCATGATCAACCGATCCTAGTACCGAAAGTACGACACCTCAGTGATCTGCACATGTTCGGCTTGGTGACGTTCCACGAATTCACGATCCAGCAGAGTGTCGAGGGAGAGCTTCGTCAGCACGACGGTGTGTGATGATGGTGATGATGAAGCTACCGGGGCAGGGCTTCGCCTAAGCACTACGACGATATGACCGAGGTGAATTATGGTGGAGGGGGGCACCACACACGGCTAAGAGATCAATGATCAACTTGTGTGTCTATGGGGTGCCCCATGGCCACGTATATAAAGGAGAGAGGGAGGAGGAGGCCGACCCTCATAGGGCGCGCCCAAAGTGTGGAGTCCTACTAGGACTCCCTAGTCCTAGTAGGATTCCACCTCCCACATGGAATAGGAAAATGGGAAGGGAGAAGGAGAAGGAAGGAAGGGGGCGTCCCCTTTCCCTAGTCCAATTCGGACCAGTCCATGGGGAAGGGGCGCGGCCACCCTTGAGGCCTTTCTCTCTGTTCCCGTATGGCCCATTAAGGCCCAATACGAATTCCCTTAACTCTCCGGTACTCTGAAAAATACCCGAATCACTCGGAACCTTTTCGATGTCCGAATCTAGCCTTGCAATATATCGATCTTTACGTCTCGACGATTTCTTGACTCCTCATCATGTCCCCGATCTCATCCGGGACTCCGAACAAACTTCCGTCATCAAATCACATAACTCATAATACAGATCGTCACAGAACATTAAGCATGCGGACCCTACGGCTTCGAGAAATATGTAGACATGACCGAGACTCATCTTCGGTCAATAACCAAAAGCGGAACCTGGATGCTCATATTGGCTCCTACATATTCTACGAAGATCTTTATCTGTCAAACTGCTTAACAAACATGCGTTGTTCCCTTTGTCATTGGTATGTTACTTGCCCGAGATTCGATCGTCGGTATCTCAATACCTAGTTAAATCTCGTTACTGGCATGTCTCTTTACTCGTTCCATAATGTATCATCCCGCAAATAACTCATTAATCACAATGCTTGCAAGGCTTATAGTGATGTGCATTACCGAGAGGGCCCAGAGATACCTCTCCGACAATCGGAGTGACAAATCCTAATCTCGATCTATGCCAACTCAACAAGTATTATCGGAGACACCTGTAGAGCACCTTTATAATCACCCTGTTATGTTGTGAAGTTTGGTAGCGCACAAAGTGTTATTCCGGTATTCAAGAGTTGCATAATCTCATAGTCATAGGAACATGCACTACTAGGGAAAACCCTAGTAGTAGTGCGGGTTTAAAGCCCACTAGTAGCGCGTGGTGCCGTGCTACTAAGAAGGCGCTACAACTATTACTTAGCAGTAGCGCGTGTGACACGCGCTACTGCCAAGACACATAGCAGCAACGCTTCTTCTCTCCCGTGCTGCTGCTAATCTAGCTAGTTGCAGCGTGTTTACTATCCATCGCTACTAGTATTTTTTTTGTGTATTTATCCGCCGTTATACAAATTTTGGTACAATACCAATTGTGAGGTTTATATCATTATGTCCATGACAGTGTGTCAAATGAAGGTGGATTAGGTTCAACTGGAGGCAATATGTGGTGCATGTCAAAAGTATACTATTAATCCAAACTTGATCTAGTTTGGACTAGTAGTACTTTCGATGTCCACCAAATGTTGCCTCCACTTGAATCTAATCCGCCAAAGACAAGCTATTTAATCATCATCATAGTCATTACCACCAACAGTATTTATTTAATCACCACTAACACTAGCTAATAATAATCATCATAGTCATTACCACCAACACTAGCTATTTAATATTCATATTCATAGTGTAGCACATCATCATCTTCAAACTCATTTCTAGCTAGCTAATCACTCCTGCTGCTCTCTCTCAGGTAAAATAACATAAAACATGTGTAGCTCTCCTCCTTCATCAAGTTGGAGCATGCAGATGAACCTGTCTCCTAATCGTGGGCTGCGCTTCTGTTTGCTGCCCCCTAGTACTTCCCTGCGCTCCTCCATCACAAATTTGGTCCAGTCTTTCACTATTAAGAATTCGTCGCTAATCCTGAATGCACTAAAGTGATTTGTAGGATATCTTGGCCGTAAGCTAACAATACTCATGGTACCTTTAGTCTCGATCCCATGAGGCACAACATTCATCGGGAGTCCTTGTTGAAGAACATCGTATGGTAACATACTTAGCAATGAAGTTTATCTTAAAAAATAATGTATGGAAAAGATGCACTGAGGACAAATAGTAATTTTTTTACCATCCTTCCTAAATAGATGTGACCGTAGTTCATTACGAACACTACTGGTCACACGTTTTCAGTACTAACATTTCTAAATGCAGGAAGAAAATTTGTCTTGACAGTATCAAGATCCGCAAGCCATGAAACATAATGGCTCAGCTCCTCGCATTTTAGTTCAGCCCCGGCACAATAGTTTGCTTGAACCGAAATAAGCTGACAATAGAAATTAGTTGTCAACTATTTTCTAATAAACAATATCAAAGACATAAATATGGTTGAGAAACTCACATAATGGTATAACTGGAGGCGTCTGCACATCGACCCAGATGTCGGTATTACCTTCAATATCATCTTCCGCATTTAATATCAAAGGTGATAACCATATCAGGCTCAAATGCATAAGTCTTGCATAGTGCTCACCATGTTTTGCATCCAAAATAGGTGTAGTCGTCAGAATTGCATAATTTTGCATGGAAAATATAACCAGGCTCGGTCTTCAAGTAAACTTTCTTTACCTCCATAGTACGACTGAAACCTATCTTATCCAATACAAAAACTCTTGCATAGCAGGGGATACGTTAGTAGAATAGTAAAAGAATTAAATTATAAGTTGAAGCAAATGAAGCAGATGTCATGCTTAATTACTAAAAAAGACTTGTCGTTGTGACTTACTGTATCCACTTCGAAGTTCTCGTCTAGCTTGATACTGAAGCGCCTATCATCATCTAGGAAGATTCCGTCGCACAGGCCGCGCTCGTCTTCGTAGTATTTGCAAATACCGAAATCCTTTTCATCGTCAGACATTTCCTATGTTCATAGTTGAAACATTAATTGCAAATCACTCGAAGACAACTACCAGGATACTCAACACACAAATCCGGGGCACTCGATATTTCCTACATATTCTGGCACAAGTCATGCCAAAATTCACGGAAAAATATGGCATGACCTTTGCTAAAATAGGACATATCGAGCGCCTGGAATTTGCCGGAACGGAAATTAATTAACACTCCGGCAAAACATAGGCCACTCAAGGTGTAACCTGCAAACATGACCGGCCACTTGGGCAAGCACATATCCTATTTGAGCAACACAAGATATATAACAAGTTCTTACTAACTAGTTCTATTAATTCAACTAGTTCTTACTAAAAATAAAATTGCTATAAATAAAAATAAACTAGTACCTAGTTCTTACTAACTAATTAGTACCTAGGAACTATAAATAAAGTTTTTACTCGTTTTATGATTCATCTTTGAAACTTGATTCGTTTCCACCCTTACATGAACCCTAATTAATTTGATCCACATCTGCATCTGATTTGTTTCCACCCTTACATGAACCCTAACTAATTTGATGTAACATCTATATGAAGAAACCCTAGGCAGAGGTAGGGGAGAGGGAGAATCAGGCGTGCTCACCTCGGGTGCCTACGACGATGGAGGGGCAGGCGGCATCGAGGTCGGGGTCGGGGCTCGGGCACGCGGCTGAGGGCGGCGTCGAGGTCGGGGGCGGGGGCGGCGTTGAGGTCGGGAGCGGGGGCGGCGTTGAATCCGGGGTTGGGGGCAGCGTAGAGGGTGTGCGGAGAGCGCGCGGCGGCCGACGGGCGACGGCGGTGACGAGAGCGGAGGAGTTGGATTTGGGGGAAGTGGCCGTGGGGAAGGACGAACCCCGTGGTTAAGTCAGAAGTAGCAGTAGCGCGTTCCAGAAAACGCGATGCTGCTACATTAGCTATATCGTGTTCTGGCATACACATTACTGCTACTCGTTTTTTTTCCTTTTTCATGTATTTTTCTTCACATTTTATTTTTCTCCTTTCACCTTATTCAATTTCTTTCATTTTCTATTACCTTTCTATTTGCTTTCCAATAATTTTAGATCCTTTAGCAGTAGCGAGTTTAGAAGAAAACGCGCTGCTAGAAAGAAAGTAGCGGTACAGCTGTTCGATATAGATCGCTACTACTATGTCTAGTCTATGGGCTATGCCGTGGGAATTTCAGTAGTAACGTGTTTAGAACAAGGCGTGCTACTGCTAGAACTTTATTTGTAGCGCGGCTTGTGTAGGCGCGCTGCTGCTACTTAGCACCAGCGTGATTTTTTGACCCACGCTACTGCTAAAGTTTTGTGTATAAGGTTTTCCCTAGTAGTGATGTATAAGTCATGAAGAAAGCAACAACAATATACTAAACAATCAAGTGCTAAGCTAACGGAATGGGTCAAGTCAATCACATCATTCTCTAATGATGTGATCCCGTTAATCAAATGACAACTCATGTCTATGGCTAGGAAACTTAACCATCTTTGATTCAACAAGCTAGTCAAGTAGAGGCATACTAGTGACACTCTGTTTGTTTATGTATTCACACATGTACTAAGTTTCCGGTTAATACAATTCTAGCATGAATAATAAACATTTATCATGAAATAAGGAAATAAATAATAACTTTATTATTGTCTCTAGGGCATATTTCCTTCATATTCTCTCAAAGTTTCATCCGGCTTCTGAACACAGTGTTGCAACTCAGTCAAACCAGCGGGTCGCTTGCATGTGCCTTCGAATGTTTTGATGAACACTTGAGCCAGATCTTCTGAGCAATAGTTGCTGGCAAGAGGGAGCTGGTTGAGCCAAGCTCGGGCAGACCCTTTTAGCCTCAAAGGCTGATGCTTCATAGCTACATAATCATTGTCGCCTCCAATCTGGACAGCCACTCGGTAATTTTGAAGCCATGCTTCTGGTATGGACTCGGCGGTGAACTTGCTTATTCCTGCAGCCAACCTGAAGTTGGGGGAATCTCTATGGCTCTGATAGCCCTGCTGAAACACTCAGGGCCGGAAACGAAGGTTTCGCTCGCAGTCGGAAGATCTCGGTCCATGTTTTTTCTGCGAGCTTGACCTCTGTCCACCAAGTTCTGAGCGAGAACAGATATCACGTTGAACTACGGGTCACGCTAGTCGACTAGGTCTCTCCTTCGATAACCGTTGTCGTGACGAGGAGGACCGGTCCTCAAGAGATCTTCGAATGGATGTTTGTTGTCCTACGATGGGGGGGGGGGGGGGTTGGCAGTGGTAATCGCCATCACGCCATGGGGGCATGACTTGATCATGACGACACACCGAGTACTGGTCACAAAGGCGGTCTCGATCGTCACGCCATGGAGGCGACTATTAGTTTTTTCCCTTGGGCACCCAGGCTGTGAGCCGACTGGACTGTGTTTGCCCAGACGGATCTGATGTGAATCCTATTGCGTGACTGTGATATGGCTGAGTTCTGTCCCTCAGCTTCCTTAAGCATGGTGCTACTTGTGAGTTGCGCTCGAATTTCCTCGAAGAGGAGAAGATGATGCAGTACAGTAGAGATAAGTATTTCCATCAGTTAATAACCAAGGTTATCAATCCTGTTGAGGAACCATGCAACACCACGTTAAGAGTACCTACACACAAAATAACAAATACTTGCACCCAACTTGAACAAGGGCTTGTGAATCCCTCGGCGGTTAATTACAAAGATTAAATCTAGTAGAGATAGATAGATTAATGAAACAAAAATAAATTAAAATAAATAAAGAAATAATGCATCAACATATTCTTGATTTTAATATATGATAAAAAGTAGATCCGGGGGCAATAGTTTTTACTATAGAGGCTTCTCTCTTGAAAATAACATACGGTGGGTAAACAAATTATTGTTGGGCAATTGATAGAAAAGCGAATAATCATCACAATATCCAAGGAAATGATAATGTATATAGGCATCATGTCTGAGGCAAGTAGAGCGACTTCGGCCTGCATGTACTATTATTACTCCACACTTCGACCGCAATCTAGCATGCATCTAGAGTATTAACTTCATAAAGAATGGAGTAACGCCTTAAGCAAGATGACATGATGTAGACAAAGAAAAGTCGCGCATGAATAAATCTCATCTTTTTATCCTGAATGGGACAATAAAAATATGTGCCTTCTCCCCTTCTGTCACTGAGATATAGATCTCTGCAAGATTGAACTCATTACAAAACACCTCTCCCATTGCAAGAAAAATCAATCTAGTTGGACAAACCAAATCAATATATCATAGAGAAATACAAAGCTATAACAATCATGCATAAAAGAGTTCAGATAAAACTCAAAGAATATTGATGTGTAAACTTATCATGAACTCGTAATTCATCGGATCCCAATAAACATACCGCAAAAAGTAATTACATCAGATAAAACTCCAAGAACATCGAGGAGAACACTGTAGTGAAGATCAAAAAGAGAGAAGAAGTCATCCAGCTAGTAGCTATGGAACCATAAGTCTGTCGTAAACTACTCACGCATCATATGAAGGGCAGCAAGATTGATCTAGATCCCCTTCGTGATCGATTCCTCCTTCGACAGAGTGCTGGAAAAGGCCTGTAGATGGTATCTCACGAGAACTTTAGCTTGTAGCAACGGAAAAAGTATTTTGGGTGGCTCACTATTGGTTTCCCGGTTTCAGAGAAGTTATAGAAGCGGAATTAGCTCAAATGGGTGAACATGGGCCCCAAGAGGTAGGGGGGCGCGCCTACCCCCTAGGAGTGCCCTGGTGCCTCGTGGGCCCCTCCTACCTCTTCTGCACCTCTCCCAAAGCTTCTAGGCTATCTTAAGTCTAGAAAAAAAATCTCCAAAAAAGTTTTTTAGCATTTGGACTTCGTTTGCTACAGATATTCTGGAAAACCAAAAATAGACAAAAAAACAACAACTGGCACCGGGCACTAAGTTAATAGGTTAGTCATAAAAAATGATATATAATGACATACAAATGCATATAAAACATTCAAGATCGACACTATAATAGCATGGAACAATTAAAAATTATAGATACGTTGGAGACGTATCACAGGGCTTGGATCTGCCTGAGACCTTCTCCTGCTTCTCATCGTCACGGCTGGATGGAATCTTCTATCCGAGTTGTTGTGGACAAATTCTGAACAGGTGTGCAAAATACCTAATAATTTCACTATTGGTCACTCGAAAACAACTATCCTAGTCGTTGAGTGGAGCTGGGTTGTTGTTTCCGGCGTGCTTGATCTTCGAGTGACTTCTGGAACTCCTCCAAACGAGTGCGCTGTCAGGACCCCGATTCCAAGTCACATCGATCTAGCCGGTAACACCTCATATCACTTTGCGGCCTCACGCACGGTATTCCCACGGGTGTCGCCTTACCATGGCCCGGGACCGTTTGCGTCTTTTGGCTGACGTATATGATAGTGTCGCTAGCATCCATATGACAGAGAACCCGGGCCGACATGGCTAGTCGTGAACCAAAAGCGGCGCTAACCTATGGGGACAGGCATACATGAATCACATCGAGCATGTCGGTCATCAACGTATAAATTCGGGCTGTAGCACTGGGCTAACAGGACTCCGGTATCCCGGGCTGTAGCAGGCTAGGCAGGACTCCGAATAACACCGCGTGACATTTCCCCGAAGGGACAGACATAGGAATGTGAAACACATGCCGGCCAGTCAAGTGTCCAAGCAGTAGTGCTGGGCTAGCAGGACTCCGGTGAACCGGGCTGTAGCGGACTACTATCACTCAGAAGCACGAGACTACATTTCCCCATATGAGAGGCTGCCAAGGATAAACAACTAGTTTGTCGGATCCCACACATACCAAGCATTTCAAACATACACACAATATGCTCAATATGTGTAGATACAACATGGCATCACAACATAACTCTACGACTCAAATATTTATTCATTAGGCTCCGAGGAGCGAGATATTACAAACATGGGTCTCATGACCCAACACTCAGAGCATACAAGTCAAAGCACAAGCGGAAGCTAAACATGTCTGAGTACAGACAACTATAAATGAAGAAGGCTGAGAAGCCTGACTATCTACAGATCCTGCCGAGGGCACAAGATCGTAGCTGAGGTAACAAGCTAACCGTCGAAGTCCAAGCGGAACTACTAGCGAGACCGAAGTCTCTCTGCAAAACATAAAATAAGCAAACGTGAGTACAAACGTACTCAGCAAGACTTACATCAGAACTAGCTACATATGCATCATTATCAAAAGGGGTGGTGGAGTTTGACTGCAGCAAGCCAGCTTTGACTTGGTAGCTATCCTGAACTACGACTGCAAGTAACTCTTTTGAGGTGGCGCACACGAGTCCACATATTCACCATATCAATACACTACTATGGACCCGCTCCCGTCTCCCTACGAGAACGCCATCCATAGCACTCACGCTTATCTTGCGCATTTTAGGGTATCCACTTTCACTTGTCTATGAACTGATATAGGCAACCCAGAAGTCCTTCTCCGTGGACACGGCTATTCGAATAGATCATATTAACCCTGCAGGGGGTACTTCTTCACACACGCTCTCACCACTTACCGCCGTTTACACGACATGTACTCGGCAACCTTCAAGCGGAAGCCCAACGTGGGTGTCGGCCACGACCTACCTAAACACACAAGTCCCAAGTCCAGGTTTTTATCGCCTATTCGGGTTCCATCCGCAGGGAGTCCGGCCGAGGTTTCCCATACAGCCCCGAACGATGTGTGCAGGGTTCCCGAGACACCAAACGGGCGAATCGGTACACCGGGCCACGGTGCCTACCGCAACACAACCCACCCCTACGGTCAGCGTTGCGTGCGGCCCCCAGCATGCTACAAACACCAGAAACTACTTGCAACTCCCGGACTGAGGACAAGAATGGTTAAGAAGCCGAGAGGGTCCATTGGTTTCGGGCCCAATGCGAGGTAGTAACTGTTTCATGGATCACAAACGCAGAACTCAGTTCCTGAGGACGGCTTCAATGAGACAACCCACCATGTACTCCTACATGGCCTCTCACCGCTACCTTTACCAAATCGTGTTCACACACTTAGCTCACACCTGCAGTAGGACATGTTCACACACCTCCGATTCATCCCCGATGAATCAGACCTGACTCAACTCTAAGCAGAGAAGGCATGACAACAAGCATGAATGAGTAGGCACAACATGGCTCAAACAACTCCTACTCATGCTAGTGGGTTTCATCTAATTACTGTGGAATGACAGGTCATGCAGAGGATAAAGGGGTTCAGCTACCACAACAAGTAACACATGAGTCGTTGTTGTCCTAATGCAGTAAAATAGAGCAGGAGCGAGAGAGTGGGATTATATCGGAATGGACAAGGGGGTTTTGCTTGCCTGGCACTTGAAGATAATATAGTTCTTCATCGGTGTCATCGAATTCATCGTCGATGCGTCGTCTCTTGAGAGGGACAATTACCGGCAAACAAGAGAGAACACAATCAATGCAATGCACATTCACATGAATGACATGTCATGTTAAGGTACTGAATTCACCTAATGCAATGTCTAGCCAGGTTAATTGAAGTGGAATTCAAACAAGAACAAATTCCAACTCCAAATGTTATTTCATAAATTGCCCTAATCATGATTCATCCTATTCAGTGAGGTTAACTTGTTTAATCATGCATGAAAGTGCCATAAACAGATTCTTCATATTTTTCTGATAATTTTTCATATATAAATTATTTAATTTGGAGTTACAGATTAAAAGTTATGAATATTTGAAGTTTTGGGTATTTTCTGAAATTTCCTGAATTAAATTAAATCCAGAAAACTAGTTATTGCGTCAGCCTGACGTCAATGTGACGTCAGTGGTCAACAGGTCACGGTCCGGTCAAACCTGACAGCGGGTCCCACATGTCAGTGTGATTAGTTTAGCTAATTAACAATTAAACTAAACCTGATTAGTTAACAGGGCTGGCCCCACCTGTCATAGGCTCAACAGGGTCAAACATGGCCCACTCGTGGTCAAAGGCAAAGTCGGCTGCCGGCGTCTAGCCGCCGGCGAGCCCGATGCGGCGGCGGAAGTGATTTTTGCCGTTCCGGCCACCAAATTGTTCGCGGAGGTTATCGACGTGGGGCTGGGGATGAGCCGAAGCTCTTGGTGGGGTTGGCTAAGGTCGGGGTGGCCGGATTCGGCGCCGGCGGCGACCTAGGCGGCCGCCGGAGCTCGGGCGAGCTCGGGCTCGACGCTGCGGTGCACTAGAGGGGAAACGGAAGGGCACCGCGGGCTCCTGGGAGGGCGGCGAACTTGTTATCATGCTCGGGCGCAGGCTAGGGTGGCCCTGGCCACAGCGGCGCCATGGCCGACGGCGGGGGGTTTTCGGCCGGTGGAGACGGCGGTTGTAGGACAATTAGGCGACGGGTATGGTAGAAAGCAGTGCAGAGGCTCACCGCGGTTCTTCTGGTGCTGCTGGAGAGGCAGGGGAGACACGGGGTCCGGCGGAACGTCGGCGGGGATCTCCGGCACCCGAGGACAGAGACGGCGGCGCTGGCGGCGTACAGGAGCTTCCGGCGTCGGGAGGCTCAGTGAGGAGGGGGAGAGAAACTAGGCGGAGCTCGGGGGCGTGTCGCAGAAGAGAGGGGGTGGCGGTGGCCGCGGCGGTGCACGTCGGCGGCGGCGGGCGCGTTCGGGTGCGAGAGAGAATGAGACAGAGGAGGGAACGAGGGAGAGGGAGAGAGCGAGGGGGTCCAGGGGGTCGGGGCGGCGCCGAGGAGATGACGCGAGGCGTCGCGGTGGCCAGGCAGCCTGGTGACGTGGCGAGCTCGGCGGCGTCGCGGTGTCCCTCCTCTGCCTACTGGCACGAGGAGGAAGGCGACAGGGGGGCACCTGGTGGGCTGGGCCACCAGCTGGGCCAGCAGGGGGGGAGGCTGGGCCGGTTCGCGGCGCCAGGTAAGTGGGCTTCTCTCTCTCTCTCTTTAATTCTGTTTTCTATTTTGTTACATTACATTTTAGTTTAGTAAAATACTAAACCATTTTATAAAATCCTGAAGATAATTATGTGGCTGGAACTAAAGTATACCAAACCACATAAAATGTCCCAGAATTATTGGACATATATTAATTATATATAAAATATATTTCCAATGCAAATAGTTATTGAATTAATTCAAAGGACCAAAATAAAATGTTTCAGTCACTCCAAAAATATTGGTTTGAATTTTATTCTTGCCAATATTTTTTTAAAGCTGAAAAGGAACATTTCCTTGGAAACATTTGAAGCAATTTTTAATGTTGATCATTTATTTTAAATGATTCCTGAGGCTCTCAATTCCCCAATTCAAATTTAAAGGAAATTTAGACATGATGCATGGATGCAAGAAAATCAAGCTAGGGCTGATCTGGGGCTGTGACAGCTCACCCCCACTAAACAAGAATCTCGCCCCGAGATTCAAGACGTGAGGTAAGAGGAAAAGGGGGGGGGGTCGCAACTATCACAATCTTCATGATCCATTTGCCCTTCTCGAAAATGTTGATCCATTCCATCATCTTGGTCTTGACGTCTTGCTTTCGAGATCCTCACTCGACATGACAACAGAAAGAGGGGGAAACCCTACATGATTCGATCTTCACGAAGATCAAGTAAACATGATCGACTCACGGACTGGGATGGTGACACATCTCGAGTTGAGACACAAAACATATCGAGAGGAAGGAATAACACCCGACGAGGTTTGATTAGTGGGCAACAATTCCACGCTTAGGGAGATGATGGATGGTGTCAAGGTGGCGAGGAAATAATTGTCATGATTCAATAGCGGGGCACCTCAGGGGAGGTGACGCGAGGAACTATTCCCTTAAGTGGCAAAAGAATTACTTTTGATACAAAGATCATTGAAACTCTTCATACCAGCCTAAGGCAATTCTAGCGATCGTTTGGTGGAGTGCAAAGGAATGGTACACCGGACTAGAATGGATGATGTGGACTACCTTGTTGAAGATAACGCAATGGATGATTTCTGCTTATCATCGGAGGTGGAGGGGACCCATGGTAAGTCCACTTTTGAGGATGATCCTAGACAAGAATTACTAAGAAGGCAGCCTATAGTGAAATGGCACAAGGACGGTGCAAGCTGGGAACGAAATGCAACTGTTGGAATGTTCCAACCATCATATCTGCCTGAGATTCAGATCCGATTGGTGCCAGGATATTCCAGACTAATCGGGTCCGGAAAGAAAAATGAAGGTTTGCAACACAAATCGACAGAAAAATGTTGCGAGATTCTCGGGAATGAACTACGATAGCAAGCTCCAAAACATGAGCTGGTTTTGCTACAAACATGTGAACACGTTGTCCTAGACAAGCATGACCACATAGTAGTCTTATAATAAAACACTACCGAGTTCAGGTGGGAACCATCATCGAGGATGATGAAGTCTTGTGCATTACCATGGATTAGCACTTAACTCCTTTTCCTAGAACAAGTCAATCAGTGGCTTAGTGTGCTATGGAATTCATATGGAATGAAGATGATCAGTCTATCAGACCATGGAATACTTCGCACGTGCATGACTGACTTGGAATGATTCTGAAGGAAACAAAACAAACCTTTCTCAAATTCATGGCGGCAACTTACACCTAAAGCACATGAATTCGAGGAAGTCACTCTTTCATCCAAACATATGCTTCATGAACGAAACACGAAGAAATGCTTACACAAGTTTCCAATACTAGGTTGATGTTCAACATGACTCATGGGGGAGACAAAATGCTGCTGATGGGCTCAACAACAACTCATCGGAATTTCCATATCACTGGACTTCCACCATCATGTGAACACGGTAATAGTATTGGTCAGACCAAAAGATGTAATGGTGTATGCCCGAGGGATCAACCACGAGTAAGACAACATTACGAGCATCGTTAGTCTTGATTAGATTTGACGATAGCCCACACTCAAATCAAAGGATTAATAAGACAATAGGTCCGGCAACTGATCACAAGGACCAATTGATGAAGATATCATCTTTCTTCAACACACACTACACAAGAATATCCCTTTGGCACGAACTAAGTCAGGCAAGCTTTTATCTTCCAACTCTCCAAGTTGTTGTCTAGCTCAACCAACTAGTTCAGGGATATCCAACACAGAGTCTTGGAGAATGGGTGGTTTACAGGAAACCAACTTGATCACGAGCTCAACATAACAGTCAGGAGACAACCCGGTAACACTTCCAAGAAGATATTTGGAAAGTCACGACCACCGGTATGTTACTAAGCTCGAGAACAATCTTGCTTTTGAGGGCAAGATGATATGATCAAATAAGCAAGGGATTGAATAATCCTATCTCATTGATCGAAGGGTGCACCGTAAATAAGGACTAGGTAGCACGATCAATCTTAGGATGATGATTTAATAACCAACACGCTAAGAATGAGGATATTGTCCATTAGCTGCCAAGCAACGAGTTGCTCGGAGTATTGATTTCACACATCACAATTCACTTGTCGGCATTCCGGTTTCAACAACTCGGAACCGAGGAATGAATAATGATGGAGAGAAGTATCACTACATCAAGAATTCATAAGAGAAGGTGCGGTTCTCAGGACATTCCTGACATAAAGTGGGTAATACTTCAGGGTAGAACAGAACAAAAGCTGAATTGACATTTTGATCTGCGGAATACAACTGCTTTGACCCAATCCTAGAAATGGATGAGGCACTCGAGTTTGCTTCTCCTAGTCATTCCAGAACAGAATGGCTTGACGGACCACAAGGATAATAGACATCGATAAACGAATGCACACCTACTCTTGGTTATCAACTGATAGAGGGTGGTCGGGATACAACTAAAGAGAGCAACTCAAAGGAACATATAATTTTTCGAGTTGTGGATGCATAGATTAGTATGTCGAACCAAGTTCAACAGGTTTCTTCCGGATAACCCATGCAGAGAGGTAGGACTGGCAGATTCACAATATAGAATGGAGAACTCCTCAAGAGCACTCTTATTGTGATCTTTTGGTTCAAAGAACTTCTGCCATAACTAGTTCATGGTATTTGGAAGAAGGAAATACCACGGACCTCGAGGACTATCGCAAAGTACTAATATCCTAAAAGGGACTAGCAAATACTAACAACATGAAGTAGGGTGAATCTCGGGTTCAGAAACCCAGGAGTAGAATGCCTACTAACTAATAACATCACGGGATCCTTTCGAGAATAATGGCCAGAATCATCACTGGGGATACAAAAGCATTGCTAAATTGCTAGGTGACTTCCTAAACAACTAGGGTCATAATAGTAGCTCCAACATCTATGCCGAGGCAACAAAGTACCTCAACTTACCGATTAGTGTGCTTATTCTGACCAAAAAGGACATCGGGAACGGAGGAAAAGGATTTGCAAATGCATCAAACTATTTAGAGACCTGGGATGACTCGGACAGCATAACGGCTGTAAATGCTCAAAATGATTTGAGACATCCTGCAAAATGGTGGCATGACCACTCAACATCACAATACCAAGGTTCCGAGATCAACAATTATCATACAGAAATAGTAGGAACTGAACTGAGGCTTAAAACCAACAATCTTAAAGGTCTATGGATTAGTAACACATCATCCTGATAGATAGATGAGAAGCCTAGTTCTTAAACCCGTAGAGAAGAGAAGAGGATGACTCAGATCGGAAGGCCATGAGGTATAAGGAGTAAAAAGAGCCTTACGTTCCTTCCACAATCAATTCCCTTACATAACTAAAGCATTTCTAGACACAACTTCACCAGTTTGGCTTGGTAATCCCTGAGCAGTCAGGCTCTGATACCAACGCTGTCAGGACCCCGATTCCAAGTCACATCGATCTAGCCGGTAACACCTCATATCACTTTGCGGCCTCACGCACGGTATTCCCACGGGTGTCGCCTTACCATGGTCCGGGACCGTTTGCGTCTTTTGGCTCACGTATATGATAGTGTCGCTAGCATCCATATGACAGAGAACCCAGGCCGACATGGCTAGTCGTGAACCCAAAGCGGCGCTAACCCATGGGGACAGGCATACATGAATCACATCGAGCATGTCGGTCATCAACGTATAAATTCGGGCTGTAGCTCTGGGCTCACAGGACTCCGGTATCCCGGGCTATAGCAGGCTAGGCAGGACTCCGAATAACACCGCGTGACATTTCCCCGAAGGGACAGACATAGGAACGAAGTGAAACACATGCCGGCCAGTCAAGTGTCCAAGCAGTAGTGCTGGGCTAGCAGGACTCCGGTGAACCGGCTGTAGCGGACTACTATCACTTTCGAAGCACGAGACTACATTTCCCCATATGAGAGGCTGCCAAGGATAAACAACTAGTTTGTCGGATCCCACACATACCAAGCATTTCAAACATACACACAATATGCTCAATATGTGTAGATACAACATGGCATCACAACATAACTTTACGACTCAAATATTTATTCATTAGGCTCCGAGGAGCGAGATATTACAAACATGGGTCTCATGACCCAACACTCGAAAGCATACAAGTCAAAGCACAAGCGGAAGCTAAACATGTCCGAGTACAGACAACTATAAATGAAGAAGGCTGAGAAGCCCGACTATCTACCGGATCTGCCGAGGGCACAAGATCGTAGCTGAGGTAACAAGCTAACCGTCAAGTCCAAGCGGAACTACTAGCGAGACCGAAGTCTCTATGAAAAACATAAAATAAGCAAACGTTAGTACAAACGTAATCAGCAAGACTTACATCAGAACTAGCTACATAACCAACATTATCAAAAGGGGTGGTGGAGATTGACTGCAGCAAGCCAGCGTTGACTCGGTGGCTATCTGAACTACGACTCCAAGTAACTCTTTTGAGGTGGCGCACGAGTCCACATATTCACCATATCAATACACTACTATGGACCCGCTCCCGTCTCCCTACGAGAACGCCATCCATAGCACTCACGCTTATCTTGCGCATTTTAGGGTATCCACTTTCACTTGTCTATGAACTGATATAGGCAACCCAGAAGTCCTTCTCCGTGGACACGGCTATTTGAATAGATCATATTAACCCTGCAGGGGTGTACTTCTTCACACACGCTCTCACCACTTACCGCCGTTTACACGACATGTACTCGGCAACCTTCAAGCGGAAGCCCAACGTGGGTGTCGGCCACGACCTACCTAAACACACAAGTCCCAAGTCCAGGTTTATCGCCTATTCGGGTTCCATCCGCAGGAGTCCGCCGAGGTTTCCCATACAACCCCGAACGATGTGTGCAGGGTTCCCGAGACACCAAGCAGGCGATAATCGGTGCAGACCACGGTGCCTACCGCAACACAACCCACCCCTACGGTCGGCGTTGCGTGCGGCCCCAGCATGCTACAAACACCGAAACTACTTGCAACTTCCGGACCGAGGACAAGAGTGGTTAAGAAGCCGAGAGGGTCCATTGGTTTCGGGCCCAATGCGTGGTAGTAACTGTTTCATGGATCACAAACACAGAACTCAGTTCCTGAGGACGGCTGCAATGAGACAACCCACCATGTACTCCTACATGGCCTCTCACCGCTACCTTTACCAAATCGTGTTCACACACTTAGCTCACACACGCGGTAGGACATGTTCACACACCTCCGATTCATCCCCGATGAATCAGACCTGACTCAACTCTAAGCAGTAGAAGGCATGACAACAAGCATGAATGAGTAGGCACAACATGGCTCAAACAACTCCTACTCATGCTAGTGGGTTTCATCTAATTACTGTGGAATGACAGGTCATGCAGAGGATAAAGGGGTTCAGCTACCACAACAAGTAACACATGAGTCATTGTTGTCCTAATGCAGTAAAATAGAGCAGGAGGCGAGAGAGTGGGATTATATCGGAATGGACAAGGGGTTTTGCTTGCACAGCACTTACGAAGATAATATAGTTCCTCATCGGTGTCATCGAATTCATCGCCGATGACGTCGTCTCTTGAGAGGGACAATTACCGGCAAACAAGAGAGAACACAATCAATGCAATGCACATTCACATGAATGACATGTCATGTTAAGGTACTGAATTCACCTAATGCAATGTCTAGCCAGGTTAATTGAAGTGGAATTCAAACAAAAACAAATTCCAACTCCAAATGTTATTTCATAAATTGCCCTAATCATGATTCATCCTATTCAGTGAGGTTAACTTGTTTAATCATGCATGAAAGTGCCATAAACAGATTCTTCATATTTTTCTGATCATTTTTCATATATAAATTATTTAATTTGGAGTTACAGATTAAAAGTTATGAATATTTGAAGTTTGGGGTATTTTCTGAAATTTCCTGAATTAAATTAAATCCAGAAAACTAGTTATTGCGTCAGCCTGACGTCAATGTGACGTCAGTGGTCAACAGGTCACGGTCCGGTCAAACCTGACAGCGGGTCCCACATGTCAGTGTGATTAGTTTAGCTAATTAACAATTAAACTAAACCTGATTAGTTAACAGGGCTGGCCCCACCTGTCATAGGCTCAACAGGGTCAAACATGGCCCACTCGTGGTCAAAGGCAAAGTCGGCTGCCGGCGTCTAGCCGCCGGCGAGCCCGACGCGGCGGCGGAAGTGATTTTTGCCGTTCCGGCCACCAAATGGTTCGTGGAGGTTATCTACGTGGGGCTGGGATGAGCGAAGCTCTTGGTGGGGTTGGCTAAGGTCGGGTGGCGGATTCGGCGCGGGCGACCTAGGCGGCAGCCGGAGCTCAAAGCGAGCTCGGGCTCGACGCTGCGGTGCACTAGAGGGGAAACGGAAGGGCACCGCGGGCTCCTGGGAGGGCGGCGAACTTGTTATCATGCTCGGGCGCAGGCTAGGGTGGCCCTGGCCACAGCGGCGCCATGGCCGACGGCGGGGAGTTTTCGGCTTCGGTGGAGACGGCGGTTGTAGGACGAATTAGGCGACGGGGTATGGGAGAAACGGTGCAGAGGCTCACCGCGGTTCTTCTGGTGCTTCTTTGGAGGCAGGGAGACACGGGGTCCGCGGAACGTCGGGGATCTCCGGCACCCGAGGAGACGGCAAGGCGGTCTTGGGCGTCTGAGGAGCTTCCGGCGTCGGGAGGCTCGGTGAGGAGGGGAGAGAAACTAGGCGGAGCCTGGGGCGTGTCCGAGTGGAGAGGGGTGGCGGTGGCATGGCGGTGCACGCCGGGCGGGCGGGCGGGCGCTGGGTGCGTAGAGAGAATGAGACAGAGGAGGGAACGAGGGAGAGGGAGAGAGCGAGGGGGTCCAGGGGGTCGGGGCGGCGCCGAGGAGATGACGCGAGGCGTCGCGGTGGCCAGGCGACGCAGTGTGCAGCCCGGGTGGCATGGCGAGCTCGGCGGCGTCGCGGTGTCCCTCCTCTGCCTACTGGCACGAGGAGGAAGGCGACAGGGGGGCACCTGGTGGGCTGGGCCACCAGCTGGGCCAGCAGGGGGGGAGGCTGGGCCGGTTCGCGGCGCCAGGTAAGTGGGCTTCTCTCTCTCTCTCTTTAATTCTGTTTTCTATTTTGTTCTGTTCTGTTTTAGTTTAGTAAAATACTAAACCATTTTATAAAATCCTGAAGATAATTATGTGGCTGGAACTAAAGTATACCAAACCACATAAAATGTCCCAGAATTATTGGACATATATTAATTATATATAAAATATATTTCCAATGCAAATAGTTATTGAATTAATTCAAAGGCCCAAAATAAAATGTTTCAGTCACTCCAAAAATATTGGTTTGAATTTTATTCTTGCCAATATTTTTTTAAAGCTGAAAAGGAACATTTCCTTGGAAACATTTGAAGCAATTTTTAATGTTGATCATTTATTTTAAATGATTCCTGAGGCTCTCCAATTCCCCAATTCAAATTTAAAAGAACTTTAGACATGATGCATGGATGCAAAAAAATCAAGCTAGGGCTGATCTGGGGCTGTGACATGCGCTCAGTAATTGGCTTGGCGCACGGCCTCCAAATCCTGAGCCTCGTGGTTCGTCCCAACAATGGGCGTTCGGAGGGCCTGCTCGTTCCTGCGATGCAGCTTCTCCCTCTGTTTATGAGAGAGAGGCTCGGGGTAGTACTCGTCGTTACGAAGGTTTTCACCTTCGTCAATGTTGACTCTCATCAGGCCATCGATTCCCGCGCCACCCTGGGTAAACCCAGGGGACCATTTCGTGAACCGGTCATCATCACCTCTGCAGCGGGGTCACTGCTCTGGCACTCGGATCCATCATCCGAGTCCCCGTGCAAAGAGGCGGACAAGTAGAGGACGGCTTGGTCAAGCTCAATCGCCACAATTTGCGGGGCCGCCACCTGAAGTCCCACCGCGTGCCTGATCCACTGCTGGAGCCGCAAACGCCCGGAACGCTTGCGACGGCGGCTAGCAGAGCGGAGAGGTGCCGACTGGTACATGATTGATGACTGTCGAAGAAGAACACCAAATGTACTCACACGGAAGTGAGCCGCGCCACGAACGGCCAGCGCCTCGACATCCAACGGGGCCTCCTGAAGTCACGCTGAACCATGAGCGACCAAGCTGAGGGCGTCGAAACGGATCTCACCGCCGAGTGTCAATCCTCCGCCGGAAATCATGGTGAAGGTGAAAAAATCGCAACTACGTCGGAAATCGCTAGACGCATGCCCCACGTTAAGGGCCAACTGTCATGGGTGTAAGTCTAACAATAGTGTATAGGGGTACGAATTAGAGGACAGAGCCTAGCTACGGCACAGTTGCTACACTCGGGTTTCCGAGTTCAGTCCCCTCACGGTAGAGGTAAAAGTCATACGTCTCGATGCTTTGGAGTTGATTGATTAGAGTGTATGGATTACAGTAGATTGTGAACCCTTGCCACGGAGCGGGGGTGCTTACATACATTACCCCCCGCCTCATGAATGCTGCCGTTATCAAGGGTTTAAGGGGGAGTTTAAGGATGGCCATTAATGGTAACATGCATACTAACTGCACTTGATGAGGATGGACGCACATGTTGACCGTTGTGGTTCAGAGGAGCCTCATGGTCTTCGTTGTCCGAGAGCTGGCTGGCTAGGTCGAGTGAAGAAGGCCGGTCAAGTCGAACGCTGCCTTGCGAGTGGTTAACATCTTCCGAGTGAACGTCTGGTTGTACAGCATCTAAATGCTGACCTGCTCCTGAAATCCAGTAGAAGGTGTATGCAGTCCTAACATCAAGTTTACCTGAATGATCAACAAAAGAATTTATGTGTACTGGGCCCTGTTGTTGAGCAAGCGGCTTGAATGGAAGGTTGACTGGGTTCGTCGGGAAGGAAACACGTCAGCGCATACGATGGCGAAGGAAGGGGTCCCGAATGGACAAGACTTGCCTGTGCCCCGGGCGTGCGCTCATCTGTGCTCTCGTGTATGTGGCTTGATTTGATTTGAACAAACTAAGACCCGGACCTATCCCGTTAAAATCAGGGGATGATTAAATTAGGAAGAAAAAAGAAAAAAAATAGCCGTAGGATAAAGTGGGAGTACGGATGAAAACATGAGGAGGAAGCAAGCAAGCCGGATCCGTCTCCAATGATCTTTGTAAAGCATGGCTGCATGTGCCACCAGATAGTATTCCGAAACCACTGAATGTCATGATTAAATTGAGTGAAGACCTGTGTTCCGTTGGATATAGATCAGACATAATACGGATCAGTGGTTTCGATCAGACATTATACGGGATCAGACATAATATGGCTTGCCGTGTCCGATCACAGCTGCCGTCTCTGTCAATAACAAGGCCCAGGTTTCTATCTGGAATATTAAAAGCGCTCCTAGCTAGCTGGTTATACCAACCCAAGGCCTCCAACTCAAAATACACAAGATCGATGCCGCCACAGAATCACCACCGAAATACCATATGTGCGGCGACCCCAGCACCAGGGACCTTGGCACCATTGTCGCTCCCGGCCGATCTCATGCTCGAGATCATGGCACGCACCAACCTTGTCACCCTTATCTGTTGTGCCGCGGCTTGTAAATACCTTCGCCGTGACATCCTAAGCCAGCCGTTTCTCCGTCGCGTCACCAGACTCGGACTGGTAACCCCCCGCATTCTTACCTACCTCTCCATCTTTGAAGAGCGGCCCTTGACCCTGGTCCACCCGGTCACACCCGCAGCCGAATCCTTCTGCCATGAGCACCTCTCACCCTTCATGTCACGCCGCATCGGCGACCTCTTTCGTCAGTACAGTCCAGTGACATCAAGCGGTGGCCTCATCGTCCTCTGCCGTCTACATGTTGAAGTAATGCGACCCAGACAGATGCACTATTTTGACCTGTGTGTGTACAATACCATGACATGTCACCCGACCTTCCTCTCAAAATCGCGTGATGTCCTAATTAGCGGTTCCTACACCCACGAGAATGTCTTGCTCAAGGCCGTTGATGGCATCGACTACTCTTTCATGCTGCTTATCATCTATATTAGCATGTGGAGCATCAAAGTACACACAGTCACATCCTCCTCTGATGGTTGGAGGACCATCACTTGTGCAAGCCATTCTAGCTCCCCATGGCGGTCGGTCGGTCGCTACAGCGATCCCGCCATCCTCCATGGCGGCATTGTAAACTGGCTAGTGGACCAGGGCAACCAAATCGTCGCCTATGACGTGAGCACAGGGACGTCAGTACTGGTGAAGCTCCCACCTACCAACTGCAATGCAAACCAACTCCACCTGGCAACATCGCCCGATGGGAAAAAACTAAAACTCTTCGCCATAGATGGATATATGATATCCGTGTGCCAACAGGTCTCTACAGTCATGGCAGGTAGTGGTGGCTGGGCCCTGGAAGCTGTGATCGACATAGAGAAGAAGCTGCGGTCATTTTACCCAAACCTCCGCGTTGGCGATGGTCCTGATGTTCAAGTCAAGTTTAAGGCATCCGGGAAGAAGAGCAGTGATGTCGTTCTGTTGCGAGTACACAGTCGAGGTGACGTAGTCCTTGATTTTTAGACGAAGGAGATGCATAGGCTTATGTTGTGCTCCACGTTGCTGGAGATCGACCTGCCATCTCACCTACAAAGCATGAAAGTGTTTTCCTAACTAGCCACCTAGCCAAGTGAGTTGGGCAGGTTACAAATGTATTTATGTCCTTGATATAGTGGTGATCGGTTTACTCAATAAGTTGGTTTCATCCACTTCCTGAACTTAGTTTTTTTCATGACAATGGTGTTCGAAGTTCGTGGGGCGGCGGGAAACGCGGATACCATCCGGTAACCGAATTTTTCGGGCAGTACCCAAAACCGGTTGGACCTGATGACAACTAGGCATTAGTCTGGCATGGAGTTATAACTAGGACGCACACAACCCACAACACACATGCGTGAAAACTCGCCGGCAACTAGTAAAATCATGTAAGACCAAAGAATTGCGTAGGCGTGTGAAAAGAACTAAAGCGACCTGATAGAAAGTCGACAAACTACATCCATAACCATATCCGCAGCAATCATATCATGACAGCACACTGACGGTGACATTCTTCAACACTAACACCCTCAGGGAGGGAGTGACACTCAAGTGTCGCCGTCACGGATTCAACGACCAAGATCAGAATATATATTTTCACCCTAAAGAATCAATCCGAGTGTGTCCAAACAATACCCCCAACAATGCAACGACCTAAAAAACATCGTCATTGTTAGGTATAACCATCTTGAGTTAGACCTAGGCTTTCGCCCCAGAGCTCGAGACCAGGTGCTCGACTAGCACCATCATCAAAGTCACAAGTGTTGTCACCATCACTTTTGCACGATCCCAACAGCTTCATGCGGCACGACCATCGATGTTGTGCAACCCCTCTGCCCGAGGTGGGTTCCGGGAGGCGGGCGGCGGGCCGGTGCCATGGAGCTCGTGCCACTCTGAAAAGAGCGATCGGCCGCAGCGGACAGCCAAGGACGACATGACGCCGACGAGGACATCGATGATGATGTACAACAGCGTCAGGTTGGAGCTGGTCGTACTAGGCTCGTAGGCGTAGTAGTCAAAAGTGTTAGGCGATGCCGCCAAGGACGACTTGCTGCGGCCAAAAACCTCTAACTCTGACCACTTTGCGTAGAGAGATTTCTAGGACAAGGATGTTGTGAACCAATCACTGAATCATTGCAGGCGTGTTGTACTTCCGTGGACCTTTTTTTTTTTGGGGCCTCTACCGGCTGTGTACATTGTACTGTCTGTCCTCCATTGCTTTGCCGCTCCGCTACTGCGGCCGCTTGCTCGATGTCCACTGCCGTCCCTCTGGCAGCCTATTGATGCCGCTAGCTAGGGTTGGTGGCGTCTGGAGTGCGTCGCTCGCTGGGGCTGGCTGCTCGATCGGACGTTAATTAATGCCCTGGTGGGTTCTTCTTTGAGCAACTCATGGCCTACTTTTTTTAGTCAAACTCATGGCCTACTGGCTTGGTGCTCGATGGGGCCAAATAGCTGGTTGCATGGCCCATTTATACAACCAACTCGCCGGTTGATTTCTTCTGTGTTTTTTTTTTTTTGCATGGAACGTTGGCTAACTAGCCAGAGCAAACCATGTACGCATACATGTAGAAGCAAGTAGTTCTATAAAAAAAACATGTAGAAGCAAATTAGGCATTAGCCGAGCAGAAGTGGCCGCCGTGAATTAATCAGCCGACCTCCTATATGGGGACGATGAGGTGATGAGGTTGGAGAGAAGGCTAGCAGCGAGACGGGCGGTCGCTGGCCTAGAGTTTGATGTAGATGTGAAGTCGTGGAAGAAATTTCTTGGAGATGGATGCTAAACAACCTTCCCTGGGGCAACCAATCCAGCTGCAAACCGAAGGAAAACATAACAAGTTGCCCGCTCAAGCTCAACCTAAGTAGGCAAGATCACGCTAAGAAGGTAAAAAAGGAGAGAAAATATTTAGCATGCAATTTACTTTGTGAATGCACCGTCGATCCATGACAAGTACACTCCACAAAGTAGCAGCCAAGGTAAAATTGGTCTTTTGTGAATATAAAAATACTTTAGATATTTAAATTATTCAATTCTTCATAAAATGGCAATGGACATTTTGTTTATAAACAATGTGCTATGAATATAGTTCGTCTTATTTCTTATGTTGATCTTTTTCTGAAGAGAAAAAGACACTATAACCGACACCAACAAAAATCCACTTCTTTGAGGTCAGTTGTTCCATTATTTAATAATTGAAAAGTAGCACTTCATACACATCGATTTTGTATGTTTAAGACTGTCGGCAAATACATTACATGACTGATGCTATAAGGAAGTGAAGCACCAAAATATAGTCTTGAGCCATTAGACAAGTGGAGTAATTTTGTGTTTCTTCCGTTGCAACACACGGACCTTATTGCTAGTTTATTAAACAGGACCATCCATACATGGCTAATTTTTTAAAAATAATACATTTTTTTAATAAAATTTGAAAAATAATACATGATTTTAAGAAATTACATAAATAATACGGCGTCGGCTTGCTGTAAGCCGATTGGAGCCAGTCGGCCGCGGGGTAGCCGATTAGGTTCTAGTCGGCTTACGGGAGGCCGACTGGGTCCAGTCAGCCGGAACGCTGATAGGAACTAATCGGCATACTGGAAGCCGATAGGTGCATGGTCCATGCAACATACGTAGACTGAGTTGTACTAATCCCGTTTGATAAGCTTGCTAGCTAGCCTCTGCCCAATCGATCCACTTGCTAGGGTGCTTGTGGTATACGTGCACGTTTGGCCGTATACGCTCAACCGGCCGGAAAGCAACGATCAACCAAAGGTTGTTTACGTGCGTGTCTTGTGAAGATTGTTCCGGCCAGAAGTAGTAGTAAGTACTAGTTCACGTCCAGGGAAAGGTCGATTGCTAGCTCGAGTGCTAGCGTTTACACTTGCGGGTGGTCGATAACGAGTTAGCTTTGCTTTGTTCGCCGTGGTCGTTGTGGTCGTTCATCGCCGCCGTTGGAAAGTACTCAACGTCAGAGGGACCTGCGCCATCAATTGGCACAGGCCCGACCTTGACGCCGCAGCCGTCGACTACGCATGTATAAGCTACAGCCGAGTACTTTCCGGCCGGTCGAGCGTATACGGCCAAACGTATTGCTAGTGTAAAGCTAGCCCTCTCATCGATTAGTATACAACAGCTGCATGCACACACAGAACTAGCTAGATCGATTAGTACATCAGCTGCATGCACACACGCACAGAAAGCTAGCTAGCAAATCAGCTCATGCACTTATCGGCTTCGCGGAGGCCGACTGCATGCGGCCGAGGCACTAATCGGCTTACTGGTGGCCGACTGGCCTACTCGGCTTACCCGTAGCTGATTGGGCTCTACTCGGCTTGCCGCTGGCCGACAGAAGCCAATCGGCTTCCCCAAAACCGACGCTGTATTATTTTTGAAATAAATTTAAACGGCTTAATATTTCTCAAATTTACTAAATTAAGTGTAATATTTTAAAAAAATTAGCCCATACATGCACGTACTTGCACACTGGTTGCCTCTCGTTGCCCTCTTGTATGTGCGTCAAACAAAAACTCGAACTTGCCTTTCCTTCTTTTATTCTTTGCACGTGTCGTGCCAAATTCTGTTGGGTAACGGACTCAGTTCTTCGCATGATTTCTCTTTGCTGCGTGTCAATATTAACGTGGTTTTCTGCCGGTACCGGAGACGACATACATGCTTATGTGCGAGCGTTCCCTGCTAGCTTAGCTAAGCCCTCCGTGGGAGCGCCGACAGAACGACGTGCTACCCCTGCCGGCAATGGCGCCAGAGATAGCCAATGACTTTTTTCACGTTGGTCAGCTGTGCTGCTGTCTGTAAGCTCATCCGCCGTGATCCTCAGTCCGCTGTTCATCTGCCGCTTCAGCCAACAAGTGGCGTCCACCATGCTCATCCACTACACCTACAACGAGCGGTTCATGAATCCTGTCCACCAGGCCACGTCCGCAGCCATCCAATCCACGATAACTCTCACCCTATTTGTCAAGCCACTCCACCAACCTCTCGTCCTACATCAGGGAGATTTTGGGGGCCCGAGACGAAAGTAAAATTCCAGGCCCCTAATGTAAAAATCATAACAATGATAAATAATACTATATGCATTTACAAAATGCTACCAATAATGACTTAAATATAGCCAAAAGCCAATATTCATATAATATAACTTACACGTGTTTTCTTGTAAAATTCTTCGATGCAAAGTCACTTATGATTGTGTCGATGTTAACCTCATCCATCAGTTTCTTCTCCATACATAATGTGGCATAATCCTTTAGGCGTTGTTTGGTCATTATTTACCCGTGATGGTCCTTCAATAATATCAAGGTTCAAAAGCATCTTTTTAGCTGCTGCAGCAATCAAGATGGTAGAAACTAGGGTTCTACCGGGTCTAGGTCGGAGGTTGTAGTGGAAGGAGGGAGCTGGTCGTGGACGAACTCACGGCCGCCGGCGGCTGGGCGCCATCGTGCACGAGGAAGCGGCGGCTGAGGGGGAGATGGCGCAGGGGAGGAGGCGGCTAGGGTTAGGTCTCCCGACTCCCTAAGGAAGCCGAGGAAATATGATTGCTTCTTTGCTTGATTAGATTGATACATCTCCTCTTCCTATATAGAGAGGTTTACTTGACTCCCAAGGCCCTAATAACGGTAATTGGGCTAAGTCCCAAATAACGATAAGATAGACTCGGCTAAGCCCCTAACATGCCGGTCATAAATTTCTCCCGCCTGCACAAACAACTCGTCCTCGAGCTGGATGGCAGGGAAGTGCTTGCGGAACTCCTCGAGGTGATCAACCGTCGCCAAACACCTCGGCGGCAGATGGGGCGGGCAGGTCGCCGAGCCCGGCGGCGGCGGCGTCCTCCTCAATGTAGTCCGCAGCCTCCAGGTAGAAGAGTCGCGAGCAGACATGGCCGGGCACGTAGGGCTCGTCGCAGTTGAAGCACAACCCTTGGCGGCGACGCTCGAGTTGCTCGGTCGGGGTGAGCAGGCGGAACGGGTGCGCCGCGGTCACGGCGAGGGGTGCCGCGGAAGCCTGAGCAGGACGACCCTGCGTGGGGACATCCGGCCAGGGTGGCGGCCCAGCGGCCCAGGTCGGTGACGCCTACTGGATGGCCACTGCGCGGCCCTCGAACACATGGGCGTAGTACATCGCCGTCTGGAGGTCCTGGGGTCCTTGCAGCTCCACGTCTATGCGGATATGATCCGGCAGAACACCGACGAAGAGCTCAGCCCGCTGGCGAGCCGTCACGCCGGGCGCGTGGCACGCCAGGGTCTGAAAGTGGTCGGTGAAGTCCTGCACCGTAGAGGTGAAGGGAAGACGACCCAACTCCGCCAGCCGGTCCCGCATATCGGCGGCCCGAATTGAAGGAGGCAGAGCTCGCGAAAACGCTCCCATGGAGGCATGCCGCCCTCGTCCTGCTCGAGAGCATAATACCAAGTCTGTGCGGCGCCTCAGAGGTGATATGAAGCGAGCCGGGCGCGGTCCGACGTGAGCGTATGTTGCCCCCGGAAGAACTGGTCACGCTAATTAAGCTAGTTGAGGGGGTTCTCGGCGCTGTCGTAGGTGGCGAAGGCGAGCTTAGCGAAGCGCGGCGTCGTCTAGGTATGACCTCCGTGGGGGTATGGCGCCGTCTCGGTATGACCTCCATGGGGGTACGGCTCAGCGGTGCGGAGCAGCGGCGCTGGGTCGGTAATCAAAGGGGGGGGCCCGTGGAACTGCGTCGCGTCGAGGCCAACGTAGGGATCCGCGAAACTGGAGGATCCGCCGTACTGCGCTTGCTGTGACGTCACGTGCGGCATCCTCAAGCTTGTGGCTGTGCATATCATTAACATCGTTGATATTCGAAGAGTTCATACCAAAAACATTGCAATCATGCTCATCATTCAAATATTTTGTTCCAAACAATTTATTGACTTCTTCTTCTAACAATTTTCCGATCAATCATTTTCAAGAAAGATATTATAAAGATGATCAATAATATGATGCAACCTCAATTTCATTTTTTTGTAGATTTCTTTTACGAACTAAATTAGTGAATAAACAAGAAAGTAAAAGATTCAATTGCAAGATATAAAGATATACCTTCATGCACTCCCCTCCCTGGCAACGACGCCAGAAAAGAGCTTGATGTCTACTACGCAACTTTATTCTTGTAGACATGTGTTGGATCTCCAAGCGCAGAGTTTTGTAGGACAATAGCAAATTTCCCTCAAATGGATGACCTAAGGTTTATGAACCCGTGAGAGGTGTAGGATGAAGATGGTCTCTCTCAAACAACCCTGCAACCAAATACAAGAAATCTCTCATGTCCCCGACACACACCCAATACAATGGTAAGTTGTATAGGTGCACTAGTTCGGCGAAGAAATGGTAAAAATAGTGTAGTACGGATAGTAGATGTTGGTTTTTGTAATCTGAAATTATAAAAACAGCAAGGTAACCAATAGTAAACGGGCACAAAAACGGTGTTGCAATGCTTGAAAATGAGGCCTAGAGTCCGTACTTTCGCTAGTGCAACCTCTCAACAATGCTAACATAGTTGGATCATATGATTATCCCTCAAAGTGAAATAAAGAATCACTCCTGAGTTCCTATTAGCGGAGAACAAAAGATAGTAATTGTTTGTAGGTCACAGAACCACCTCAAAGCTATTCTTTCCGTTCAATCTATTCAAGAGTTCGTACTAAAATAACACAAAGCTACTTTTTCCGTTCGATCTTTCCTAGAGTTCGTACTAGAATAACACCAAAGAAAATTCATATTCATAATACTCAATCCACACAAAGAACTATAAAGAGACCCCAAAGTCTCCATCGGAGAAAAACGTGCATTAACCCCTATGCATAGATTACCCCAACATCACCGCGGGAATCCGCGAGTTGAATGCCAGAACACATATCAAGTGAATCAATAAGATACTTCATTGTCACCTCAAGTATTCATATTGCAAGACATATATCAGGTGTTTTCATCTCTGAATATTTAATCCGACAAGACAAAACTTTGAAGGGTAAAGATTCAATTCATCATAACAAGAGTATAGATGGGAGAAACATCATATGATCCGACTATATTAACAAAGCCCACGATATAGATTACGAGAGAGAGAGAGAGAGAGAGAGAGAGAGAGATCAAACACATAGCTACTGGTACAAACCCTTAGCCCCGAGGGTGGACTACTCCCTCCTCACCGTGGTGGTTGCCGGGATATTAAAGATGGCCACCGGTGATGATTCCTCACTTCAGCAGGGTGCCAAAATGGGGTCTAGATTGGATCTCGTGGATACAGAGGCCATGCAGCGGCAGAACTTCTGATCTAGGGCTACCCCGAAGGGTTCCGGAATATTTGGGAATTTGTAATGCAAAGAGGGGGTGCGGGAGGCCACCGAGGTGGGCACAACCCACCTGGGCACGCCGAGGCCTGGCGGCGCCTGGTGGGGTGTGCCTCGGGCACCCCAGTGCAGCTCAGGCCCATTGGGTTCCTTCTGGTCCAGAAAAAATCATCATAAAGCGTCCTGGCATTTGGACTCCGTCTGATATTGGTTTCCTGCGATGTAAAAAACATGCAGAAAACAGCAACTGGCACTTGGCACTATGTCAATATGTTAGTACCAAAAATGATATAAAATGACTTTAAAATGATGGTAAAACATCCAAAAATGATAATATATTAGCATGAATACCTCATAAATTATAGATACGTTGCAGACGTGTCAAGGACGAATTGGACTAGGAAGCCCAAGTTGGATTCCTCCTACTTGCGCGCCCCAACGCTGCTCCCCTCACCCTCCCACCTATATATACATGGGTAGGGGGCGCCCAGTACACACACTAACGATTGTTAGCCGTGTGTGGCGCCATCCTCCACAGTTTATGCCTTCGGTCATATTATCGTAGTGCTTAGGCGAAGCCCTGCGCAGATAACTTCACCATCACCGTCACCATGCTATCGTGCTGACGGAACTCTTCTACTTCCTCGACACTCTGCTGGATCAAGAGTTCGATGGACATCAACGAGCTGAACGTGTGCAGAACTCGGAGGTGTCGTACATTCGGTGCTTGATCGTTCAGAATGAGAATAAGTTCGACTACATCAACCACGTTGGCAAACGCTTCAGCTTTCGGTCTACGAGGGTACGTAGACACACTCTCCCCCTCTTGTTGCTATGCATCTCCTAGATAGATCTTGCGTGAGCATAGAAATTTTTTGAAATTGCATGCTACGTTCCCCAACAGCAATGGACACTAAGGGGCACTGAGAACGCCCCCTCGCCATTCGGTTTGGAGGATTTAAGATGTATGAACTTTCTCAACCAAATTTGGTGACCATCATGGGATGGTTAAAAGTGTCTAGAGAGGCAAATTCCAACATTTGGCGCGATTTTTTAATCCACGTTGGAGTTATCCTTATGGTAGGTGATTTAGAGGTGAAGCTAGTCAATTGGCAGTCATGGTTGAGGGAGACCTGGACTAGGGGGTCCTCGGGCGTCCGGTCTAATGGATATGGGCCGGACTATTGGGCCGTCAAGATATAAGGCAGAAGACTACTTCTTGTGTCTGGTAGGGACTCCCGTATGCGTGGATGGCAAGTCTAGGTGTCCGGATATGCTATTTCCTTTCTGTTAAACCGACTTTGTACAACCCTAAGCCCTTCAGGTGTCCATATAAACTGGAGGGATAGGTCGTAGGCAGGATCATAACATTATTAGGCTAGCCGAGCTAGGGTTTAGCCATTACGATCTCGAGGTACATCAACTCTAGCAATCTTCATACCCTTCGAATATAATCAAGAAGGAGTAGGGTTTTACCTCCATTAAGAGGGCCCGAACATGGGTAAACACTGTGTACTTTGTCTATTGTTACCACCGATCCCTAGACATCCAACTTGGCCCCCCTACCCGAAATCTGCCGGTTTCGACACCGACAATGGTAACCAACTTAGAACGATCCTCCATTGATAGGAAGTCGTGATAGAGGAGAAAAGGAGTTGATTTCCTATAGCACTAAAATTGCCTCTGTAACGCACAAAGTTGTTCGGGAAAACAAATTCGTCGAAACCTACTTATATGAGATCTATTTTTGAAGAACTCGTCACGAAAAACTAAACGATGAAAACTGATCTGAATTTTGACATTCAAATCAAAAGTTAAAACTTTTTTTAGTTTTTATCCCCTAATAAATGCAGGTGGGTTAGATAGCGTGAGCACATAGGACTTGACGCTTCTAGTTTGGTGCAATTGAAAGGCTTAAAAGGAAAGTGTGCTCAGTCGGACGAATGGGCGCACAAACGCCGGCTAGCCAGGTCCATTTTCTGTAAATTAAAATGAGTAGTGTGAATGTATTTAATGCCACGGTATACATAAGTAATCAGACAAATCTTTTACACATGGATACACTGTGAGGGCGGCTGCTCGTTTCAGCCAACGAGTATGTGCACGATTAGGTATATGCGGTTAATATTGACACGCACCAAACCGAGTTTGTCTGGACAACAATCGGGCGCCGGGAACACATATCAACACGACCGTGCGTCCTAGGATATTCACACAAGGAAAATCAAATCGAGCGAGATCCCTACCCTTATTAGCTTCTTTAATTTGTCACCAAGACAAGAGATCGGTAGCCCCGCCCAACTTACGCACGGCCGCACTTGGCTATACACCATACACGACTGCGAATCAACATGTGGTTGAATAATTAGAGGGACAATGGTATTCTTAGTCCATCAAGGTTAAAGTCATGATGGTTGCATTATTTTTGAATTTATTTCAGAATTTTCGACGATGCGCTTTTAATGGGAAGATACGTTCCCATGGACGATAAAGTGCCTATGATGACTTCGTAAATCTCAAAATAATATGCCGGCTCAGTCTCTCGAAGATGTTCATATGGATACGATGTGCGTGTGTGCGTTTATAGAGATGAGTGTATGCACATATGTATGAACTCTTACATTTGTACCGATGTTTAAAAAAATACACCATACACGACATAAGGAAAAAAATCTCAACCTCCAGCTGATACAACAACGTCATAAGGAGACCCTATTGCACGACGTCCCTAGGATGCATTGGGTACGGATACGAAGATGCATTGCGTATGGATCTTTGGTTTCCTAGTCCAACTCAAACAATTCGCCTTTTTCTTCTTTCCTTGCGCACTTCCGTCCATATAATAATGTCGGAGGGCTGCACGTCGCTGGACCGCAGGGAGCGCCATGGCAACATGGAAACACCGACGAAAGCAGCAAGTGTGTGGCACTACCGAAGATCGTGGCCATGTCCTGCTCCCGACAGATGTCCTGCTCGAGATTTTGGCACGCTCCGACCTTTGCACAGTTGTCCGTTGTGCAGCTGTCTGTAAGCACCTTCGTGGTGACATCCTAAGCCCGCCGTTCATCCATCGAATCGCCAAGCTGGCGGCTCCCTGCATCCTCGCCGATATGTCCACCTACGCCAAGGAACTCCTCTCCCTGGTTCACCCCGCTACAGCTGTCGCCGCGTCCTTCTGCCACAACCAACTCTCGCCTTTCATAGGCCGTAATGCTGACACAGACTTCCTCCTCCCAGGCAGCCTCGTTACATCACGACATGGCCTCCTCGTCCTCCAATGCCTCAGTGTCCAATCCGAGCGCTGCTCTCAGATATGCGTGTACGACCCCATAACCGGCTGCCGCAGCTTCCTCTCTAGGCCGCAGGATATCCAGGGCAACCATTACTCCGTCCGGGTATACGTCCTGCTGACCGCCGCCGATGGCATCAACGACACCTTCATGCTGCTCGCTACCAATCTCAGTGGACATAGCATCCAAGTGCAGATTGCAACATCTTCCTCTCGAGGTACCTGGAGAGATATCACTCAAGAGAGCCACCTTGATATTCGATGGACGTGGATCAATACTCGTAGCAACCCTGCTGTCCTTCACGGCGGCGTGATCCATTGGCTAGCATACGACAGCGACCAAATCCTCACGTACAACGTGGTCACCAGGACGGCAGGATTGATGAATCTCCCACCTACCAACCGCAACGCAAACCAGCTATATTTAGAAACATCGCCGGATGGAAACCTACTAAAGCTGCTTTCTATAGATGGGTTCATGATATCTGTGTGGCAGAAGCTATCTATTGTCCCAAAAGGTGCTGGTGATGAAGGTGGTGGTTGGGCTCGGGAAACTGTGATCTACATAGAGGATAAGTTACAATCATTGTACCCAAATATTGGGGCTGATGTACTAGTTTATTTTAAAGGATCCGGGAAGAGGAGTGGTGATGTGGTACTGCTAATGCTATCTAATGGAGGGTGTGTAGTGCTTGATCTGGAGACGAAGGAGATACGTAAGATAAAGAGGGGATCCTTGTTGGTGGAGATTGATCTACCATCTCACCTACAAACCATGAAAGTTTTTCCTAGCTAGCTAGCCATGTAACCATTGGGTAGTAGTGCGCGGCGCCAAGCCGTGCTTCGCTGTTAGGCTCTTGTGTTTATTTTTAAGTTCTATGTGAACTTTGACATGTTTGCGTTCTTTTTTGATCGACCTTCAAATTTAAAATTGTATCCTTGTTTTATCAGCATGCATGTACTGAATAAATGTTCCTGCGTTGAGTAGACTCTTGAAGATGTGACAAAGGTTCGGATTGAAACATCAATTGTAAGCCTAAAGAATAAACACAATAAAAGTTTTTTGAATGGGTGATTGCAAAGAAAAAAAATGAATTTTATGCATCTCCAAATACAATGCTCATGGGAACTATCATTGAATCATTCGACCAGAATTATGGAAGTGGTGAACATTAAGAATACATAGCAGTGTTGCTTTTGATACAAAAATTTGAGTTCTAGTTGAATTCGACGTTCTGAACTTATAAACCAAGAGATTTGCTAGGAAACCTGGGTACATATGCTGAGATCTTCCTCGCAAGTTGTTCCAAGGTGGCAGGCCTATGTTGGTACCACTCCGTAGAAACAGTATAAAAAAGATGCTCCAAGTTATTGTTTTCCGTCTATAAGATTGTAAAGCACGTTTAAAGCTACAAGAGACAATGCCGCTTGAGTTTACCAAAAATCGAGACAGTGATTCCCATCCCAAAGAATTAAATCCGAAGAAACATCAAAAGTAACATGACGCGCTTCGTTTGTCCTAATGGCAATTGCCAATCTAGATTAATTGATGGCATGGTATATATTTATTTGCAGCTTCCTTTTTGTTATCTCTGAATTGTCTTCCTCTTAAAAGGGAACATATGACAGTGCCTTTTTGATACAAATTGAAAAAACCCTGCATTGCAGCGTTTCATTGTTTTCTAATCTGCACTTACAGTTAACTTAGCTGTCAATCTTAAGATCATTCGCGTTGTGCTATGTCTGGCCAGAGGAGCACCAAACCAGGTAGAAAATAGATGCCAGCTGCATATATCAAGATGCTTATTCGGAATCAATTTTGTAGATCCAGCATTCACATCCTGCAAACTTCGAGGAGAACTGCCACTATAACAGCACTTGTGCTTCCTATGGCTAGCAGATAGAAATTCACGAGAGACAGACACACATGACTGTTCTCACTTGAATCCAAGCAAAATGTCACGCAAATAAGATAAGTTGTATAGTTTTCGAATGAACTATGAATTTTTGTGATGGTTTGGCCTGTTTTGTACAGTGCGAAGAAAAAGGAAAGAGTCTTCATTTGAGTCTGGATGAAGTGAAAATTGTCTAAAACAAGTTTCAGTTGGTTCCCAAGATCTGCTCTGTTCTACCACAGTATGGGTAATAACAGTACCAGGACGTATATATGTCAGATTAATAAATGGGTAGATTGTCCGTGTCACCAGCAAGCTACTCTGAGCCAACCAATCTTACTTCTTCTGAACTTTAGTCACTTTTTGTTGAAGGAAAAAAATCTGAATTAAGGTAATCAACTAAGGATTGACATTTCTTATTTCTCGGGGCTGTTATCTCAAGTGTTGCCCCAGTTTGTTATGTAATTGAACATATTGATGGACCACAGATACATTATGTCCCATCATTTGAGCCTTCTAACTTTTCCAAGTTGCTTTCCACTCAACCTTCTCCTACCAAAGTAAATCAGTGAGAGACTGATTTAGTGTTCGGGATCGGGAGACTATCTTTTTTTTTTTGAAACGGAGGCAAAAAATTTGCCTCATCGATTAATTAAGCGAAAGAGAATTGTCCAGTTAATCAACGGAAAACCGGGTGAAAACCGATACAAACCAACCACATGTGGACTACTCACGGAGCATGCTACCCCGTAAACACGTGATCAACCCTAAAAACATACCCAACACACAACGACCACCAACCCTCACACTGCTACATCGCAAAGAAACCCTCAACAAGAGTAACACGGTCGAAGACCACATGCACCACCAAATCCATGAAGACAAATCAGACCAAAAGGACAACCCAAGAGACCGGTGACCATCAATCAAGCAGTTGCGGACGCCATTCTTGTGGCGTTTCTCTTCATTCTCTTGCTCCTGAGAGCCTCTTCCACAATCGCCTTGCCAGATCCAGGGCTAGTCGCCTCCAAACGTCTGAGCAAGCTATGAATCTCTATCTGAAAGAGAATATCATTGACCTTGTCACGCACAGAAACCTGCCCAATGGTCTCATGCGAGTGAGAGACTGTAACATCTGAACCTTCACGCTTCACAATGGCGAGTGGCTGGCTGGGCTCTGACGCCAACATACTGACCACCTCAACATTATCAGTCACAGATACCACTGACACGATGGACTCAGGCGCCTGTAGCTGCTCACATGACCAAGGTGAATCATGCCGCTCACCCGGGGTCACCGGTGAGACAACCTCCACATGCTCCATAGGTTGAGGCGAAGCAGGTCTCGCACATAGTTGTTGAAGGTCAGGCATAATCTGCAACACAGAGGCGACGACCACGGCGATGGCCTCGCTTACAGCGGCAGACATCGACGACAAGTTGTCCCCAGCTCGAGGGGAGAAACAACCATAGAGCTCTTCATCCATGTTCTCCACTAAGCCACCAACATCAACCTGACTAGCAACATCAACCTGGCTAACAACATCAACTTGACTAGAAGGACGTGACGTAGGAGTGGACTGCAACACAGCCGACACAAGAGAGAGCTTTTAAAGCACAAGAGCAACGAGTTCGTCATCAAAAACAACATTTATTACCTTTTGGAGAGTGGTGTCTCCTAGATTGGTTAGGTGTCACTTGGGAGCCTCCAAGATCATGTGGAGTTGAACCAAGGAGTTTGTACGGGAAAGAAGATCGCCTACTTCTTGAAGATTTATCCCGAGTGAGGCTAGGCCTTCGTGGGCGGCAGTAATGATGGACCCTTCGTTGGTGGATCCCTCCGTGGACTCGTGTAGTCGTTACACTTCGTGGGTTGAAGTCTTCATCAACATGGATGTACGATAGCACCACCTATCAGAACCCTGCCATAAATCTTCGTGTCTCCATTGCGTTTAAAATCTTCAAACCCATCCTTTTCTTACATATGCAATGTTTTACTTTCCGCTACTCAAAATCTTAGAATTGCTTGTGTAGGGTGATACTTGACTTGGTAGAATTCATAAAACTTTCCCACAACTAAAATTGGGAAAAAAACTAGGTTTTAATTGTTCAAGTAGTCTAATCACCCCCACTAGACATACTTTCGATCCTACATGTTCCCAAATAGAACACACTGTTAGTCTTAAAGATTATCTCCACAGAGCTCAAACTAATTATAAGCATTATGACGACATGAACAGATCTCCTAGGGAATTTACAATGGGGGGGGGGGGGGGGGGCAAGTATGTTTGATGTTGCAGCCGTATGCACAGTGTTTTGTGGTCAACTGTCCTTGTCCAAAGCTGGCGCTCATGTTTTTCGGCCCTTTCAAGGTACTAGACAGAGTGGGTCAAGCAGCTTATAGACTAGAACTTCCTCAAGGAAGTCAGGTTCATCAAGTGTTACACGTTTCTCAGCTCAAGGATCACATACCAGATTATACGCCAGTGTTCTCAGTGTTGCGCAAGCCCTTGGATCTGTCTCTTCCGGGAGTAATTCCTGAAGAAATTCTGGACAAGCGTTGGTCAAGAAAGGAATTTCAGCGTATTTGCAAGTGCTATTCAGGTGGTCTACATTGTGCAACGATGCAGCAACTTCCGAAGATTATGAGGTAATCAAGAAGCGTTTTCCAGAGGCACTAGCCTCGGGCTGAAGGGAGGGAACTGTCAGTATGCAGCTACTATCATTAGATGTAGGGTTAATTTGATAAATGCCACTCCAAATTTCGCGATTCCGAGAAATGCCACTGCAATTTCCAAACTTTGAAAAATGCCATTTCATGCCATTTCCAGTGGCATTTTTGGAAGTCTACAATGGCGTTTTTCAAAGTTTGCAAAAACTGCAGTGGCATTTTTCAAAGTTTGGAAATTGCAGTGGCATTTTTATGAATCACCATATTTGAAGTGGCATTTATCTAATTAACCCTTAGATGTAAAGCAGGCTGGGCGACATGTTTAGAAGCAAAAGAGGCCTGGCTAGGTGGCGGGAGGTTCAATTGTGAAGTAATAGGCCGTGGGCCCAATGTAGTGTTGAGTAAGAGTTGAGCCATGGGACGTTAGTGGGTCATGTAGCTCGGGGTGGCGTCTGTAGTACGTTATTGAGATTTTGAATTGAATCATTCTATCCACAGCTCTCTCCTTCCTCTCACTGGCGCGTCCTTTATTCTCTTCTCATCAATTCCCCATTCTAGATCGATATCTCATCGGCGTCCCTACCCCAAATCTGGAAAACTAACCCG
Source organism: Aegilops bicornis (assembly GCA_021605145.1). Taxonomy (NCBI): domain Eukaryota; kingdom Viridiplantae; phylum Streptophyta; class Magnoliopsida; order Poales; family Poaceae; genus Aegilops; species Aegilops bicornis. Next base: position 841,729,646 of record CM038675.1, read on the forward strand.
TTCTTTGGCAAGGGTGTGACACCGAAGCACCTACAGAAGATGTCAGCTTTTTAGTTCTGGAAGCAGCATTAGAGAAGATTTTTATCCTTGCAGAAATATGGTTAGCAGCTAGTATTTGATCCTATACATTATGTTTTGCATCATGTGTGGCAGCTGAACATCATTGAGCTCCTCACATTGGAAAATTACCTTGTGAACTTGATGTTCCTGGAAAAGGTGACCTATTTTCCTTACAAAAGGACAACTGGTCCTGATGCGCTGGCAAGAATGAAAGACATGGGGAAGTGCCACGTGATGCATCCAAAGAATAGAGATGATATGGAAATGGCTATTGCCATGTGATGTCTAATGCATAACATAATGATAGGCATGGAGGAGCGTGCAGGCATGCCGAGCGATCAGAAGGGGAATTACATTGATCAGGTGCGAGAGGTAGCCGAAAAGGACACCCCCAGGGAGAGCTATGCATTGTCCCAGTACTTGACCATATCAGCAGGTAAAATAACACAACTCTTAGTTCGTTGTTTTGAACGAGTTATCGATTTACTTCATTTGTAATTCCCTCTATTGGTTCCATCATAATTTTATCTTTTTGGTTAGTCCACACAGTGGCTACAAAGGAGGAACGAGAAGCTGAATACAAGGAAGAAGAAGCACTCCGTTATCCACCAAAAGCAGATAGAGGAAAGGATAAAGTACATGAAGGCTGGCTACTTAGAGATTAGACTGATCACCTCTCAAGTGAATTAATCTTCTATTGTTTTCTGTCTGCTATTATTAAATGTGCTTTAGGTGGCAGTTCACTTCCTAATTGCCATCTATGGCGCTACTGATATAAGTCAGTGTAAAACCAATCTTAAACCCCTTGGTAATAATGTTAAAACTATTTGGAAAGAAACTACGTTTATTGATACTTGCAAGTACTTTATTAGCGATTTTGTAATAAGATCATTACTACCTATTAAGACTGTCAGCTATGCCTTTTTCCTTCCTGTGCAGGTCCTGGCAGTGGAGCCAGAGTGATGCTGCAGCATGAATCAGAAGTGGATCGGGAGAGAAGAATGTCGTGCACTGTGCATTACCGGAAGACTATTTGGTGATTCGTATTTGTGGTTCATGCGTGGAGAGAATGCTTAATAGTGTAGCTCCATGGGGAATAAAGACAATTTGCGATTTTTTTCCAGTTGCTTAGCCTGAAGGATTTATAAACATGCATAATGGCAGTGAGTTAGCGAGTCATGTATGTTCATACGTGACAGGTCTTTGGGCCTGATTCATTGAATCGGTTGTAGCAGTAGTTAGCGGTAGGCGTGTTCTGGGTATGTCATCGTAATTGGTGTATTCGTGTTGGTGCAATGTATTGAAGAGAGATGACAGTGTATATGGACAGACAGTCCTTTTAGGTCCCGGGTGTCCCGGCACCCTTTTATCGCTACTGAAACATTGTTTGTTTAACAGGCTATTGAAACAGTAACAGCAGGAGCTGGGCCTCGTATGGCACTGTAGCAGATTCCACATGCTATCTCTTCTGATTGATCTGACTTCTAATGTCTCAAAAGAAAATCTCTTCTGACTTCTCTCTCTCCCTTGCAGAGCCTCTTTTTCCTGAGTTTCTCTCTCTCTCACGGGCTAACAAAAGATAAGGATATCCTGACCTTTCTTCTCTCTCCCTTCACAGCTTCTCTCTCCTCCTAGGCCTTCCGTCGCTATCTCTTTGTCATGGAAAACAGCTTTTTTTCTCTTCTCTCTGACAGCCTCTCTCTCACACACGGGCTCACAAAACAAAAGCTGCGTGAAAACTGACCCTGATGTGAACGGTGGTCTGACCAGGTGCATGCACCGAGTGACCTCCTGGCAGGCCTACTCTGCCGGCTACATCCTCCCGGCTCGCATGCATCCGGGTAAATAGCCTGCTTAATCAACTGACACAGCAAGTGGTCTGCATCTGGACAAAGCACAACACGAATCTTACCATCGCTCAACAGACCAGATAAGGGGGTGTCGGGACTCCCGGGTGCCATCACACCTTTCCCATATGGACAGAGAAAGAAACTTAATATGAGGGGGCCTATCAGACATGTATGATCATTGGAGGGGGGCATACATTAAAATTTAGGCCTTAACTCCACAATCCAAATAATATATATGGGTAATTTAAGGATTTTGCTCAGCATAGGGGGGCCATCACCCCAGCTTCCCCCCTGCTTTCTCCTTCAGTGAGTATATATAAGAGTGTGTGGTACCAGTGTTTACCTTGACAAGTGGTTGCATAGGACTATGGAGCCACGGAGGATGTTGGCCTTGTCCCAGGGAAGAAGGAACACACACGCACAGTAGAGGTAGAAGAACACACACGCAGACTTGGCACGCACACATCTTGTGCCTTTTCTTGTATTTCTTCTCACACTTGCAATGCAATTACATGATGGCTTAAATAGCCGGAAGCACACGGCTAAAACACAGCCACTCACCCACTAACTCCATGCACACACACGCTCAGGCCACAACTAGTTGATCCACTAATCACTCTACTAGCCGGTATCTAGGCTACAAGTAACAACATCTCAAGCGGCCACACGATTCAGCCGGCGTCCAACTCCTTTGCTGATTACTCGGTCCTCAACTAACCTATCTAACAGCTAGCTTTTCCATGCATGGGCGTGTGACTCACTCCTACTAACTACGCGCGCATGCAAAACTCTAAGACATAAACAAATTCTAACGTGCATGGCACACCTAATGCATGACTAAATACTAGTGTAACAAGATTAAACCCAACAGAGGACATGTCCTGTCCAATGCCTGTCAAGATCAATCACAACCATTAGAATTGTAGCAGTTGTTAGGACATGGTGTGGAGAATTTGACAGTACGTGTAGTAGTTTGGTTTGTGTTAGTGATCACCAGGTTTGGCGTTCAGCTGGACGAAAGAAAGGAAGTAATTCCAGCGTATTTTCATCAAGTTTTGTGCCTTGCTTGGCAGAGGAGAAGCAGTGGAAGCCTCCTGCCTGCGAGGATTAATTGCTCAGTTCAGCTTAGTTTAACAAAGAGAACTGTGTGTGCAGTATCTTATATTGTTCGCAGTAGTAAGCTTTGTTGTAACCTGAAGCGTTTATGTGTTGAGCGAACAATACTGTAGCTGCATGAAGAAAGAATTTGTGACCTCTATCCTTGAGTTAGGTGCAACCTCAAGGATTTGCAAACATGCATAAATGCGTAATGGCAGTGACCAGTGATTGAGTACTATGTCATATAACTTGTATTTTTATGACAGGTGTTTGGCCACCATTCGATTGAAGCAGATGTTAGTGTCAAGTGCGTTTAGGATATGCCATGGTAATGTGGATGTGACAGTTCAAATGGCCGACGTGATTGACATGGAAGAGCGGGCTCAGGAAGATTAGCAGATGAGAACAGCGTCAGGGTTTGTTGGCCTGCAGAATGTCCAAGCCGGGAGCTGGAGGTACGTTGGGTCAAGTGCCCCTATATTTTAATTTGGGTTATAGACTATTAGAGAGCATAGAGACCTCAGAATATGTATTCTTCCATGTACTTGTCAGAAATAACCATATGTATGCATGTGAAAGACAGGCATTGTGTACTTTATGTTATGTGCACCAATGTTTTATGTGATGGAGACAACAACTAATGGGTTCCTACTCATTCAGGTACATCCCCATGGATTCTTGATATTAGAGCGTCTTTTCATATGACTTATGATTCTTCCACTTTGACCTCCGTTCGACCTGTCGAGTCTCCTGCTCGTGTTCTTACGGCTGATGGCACTACCCTCCCTGTAGCTAGTCGAGGCACTCTTAGCACTTCTTCATTTCATGTTCCCTCTGTCGCTCATGTTCCTCGACTTACCATGCAGATCATATCTGATGGTCAGATTATTGACTCTAGTTGTAGGGTCATTCTAGACTTTGATTCATGTTCTGTTCAGGATCGTCACACGGGCGCTCTACTTGGTGCTAGCCCTCGATGTTCTGATGGTCTCTGGGAGCTTGACTGGCTTCGTCTTCCCTCTGCTGCACCTCTGCCAGTCTTGCAAACCCTGTTGTTGCATCTACCAGCTCTTTTCAGCAGTGGCATCATCATCTTGGCCATTTATGTGGTTCTCGTCTCTCGTCTCTGGTTCATCGTGGTGTTCTGGGGTCTGTCTATGGTAACACTTCGTTGGATTGTATGGGTTGACGGCTTGGTAAGCAGATTCAGCTACCCTATCCTCACAGTGAGTCAGTGTCCGAGCGTCCTTTTGATCTCGTTCACGCTGATGTTTGGGGTCCGGCTCCCTTCGCTTCGAAAGGGGGTCATCGCTACTATATTATCTTTATAGATGACTTTTCTCGGTACACTTGGATCTATTTCATGTCTTCTCGTAGTGAGGTCTTATCTATATACAAAAAATTTGCTGCCATGGTTCATACCCAGTTTTCCACTCCTATTCGTGTTTTTCGCGCAGATTCAGCTGGTGAGTATATCTCCCATGCGCTGCGAGGATTTCTTGCTGAGCAGGGTACTCTTGCTGAGTTCTCTTGTCCTGGTGCTCATGCTCAGAATGGCGTGGCTGAGCGCAAGCATCGTCACCTTCTTGAGACGGCGCGTGCGATGATGATCACCGCCTCTCTTCCTCCTCACTTCTGGGCTGAGGATGTTACTACTTCCACCTATGTCATCAACATTCAGCCATCTGCTGCTCTACAAAGTGGTATTCCTCTCGAGCGTCTTTCTGGTCGTTCTTCTGATTATTCGGCGCTCCGTTTGTTTGGTTGTGTCTACTATGTTTTGCTTGCCCCTCGTGAACGCACCAAACTGACCACTCAGTCTGTTGAGTGTGTCTTTCTTGGATATAGTGATGAGCATAAGGACTATCGGTGTTGGGATCCTATCGGTCGCCGGATGTGTATTTCCCGGGATGTGACCTTTGATGAATCTCGTCCCTTCTACCTGCGTCCATCCTCCTCATCTTTTTCTACGGAGGACATCTCTTTTCTTACTTTTCCAAATACACCTCCCTTTGTGCCCAGTATTCCTACTCCTCACCCAGCTGTTGCAGATCTGACGCCGTCCTCTCCTACGGTTTCTTCTAATCACTCGTCGCATGATTCTCCACCTTCATCGCCGATAGCTTCCCCTTCTCCACCTTCATCGACGATAGCTTCCCCTATTCCACGTTCATCACTGATACATTCCCCGTCTCCACCTCCAGTGAATCCACCTCTTCCGTCCTTTCCTTTCCATTATACTCGTCGTTCACGTGTTGTGAATGAGTCTACCAATGTGCCCTCTACTTCTGGTGTGTCGTCTTCCTCCTCTCATCTGACTTATGGTCTTTGTTCTCGGTCTTGTCCACCGCCTGACCGATATTATCCTTCACGTTATGGTCTTTCGACCGTTCTTGAGCCGACTTCTTATAGAGATGCTATTGTTCATTCTGAATGGCAGTTCGCGATGGCAGAGGAGATTGCTTCCCTTGAGCGCAACGGTACATGGGACCTGGTTTCTCTTCCCCCCCCCCCCCCCGTGTTCGTCCCATCACTTGTAAGGGGGTCTATAAGCTTAAGACTCGCTCTGATGGTTCTCTTGAGCGTTATAAAGCTCGTCTTGTGGCTCGTGGCTTTCAGCAGGAGCATGGTCGTGATTACGATGAGATTTTTGCTACTGTAGCCCATATGACCACTATCCACACACTTCTCACCGTGGCCTCTGTTCGCCACTGGTCTGTGTCTCAGCTTGATGTTAAGAATGCCTTTCTTAATAGTGAGTTGCGTGAGGAAGTTTATATGAAGCCACCACCTGGGTATTCAATTCCTGATGGCATGGTTTGCCTTCTTCGTCGCTCTCTATATGGCCTTAAGCAAGCCCCCCACGCTTGGTTTGAGCATTTTGCCTCTATGGTCACTGCAGCTGGTTTTTCGCCCAGTGCTCATGATCCAGCATTGTTTGCCCACCTTTCTGCTCGTGGTCGCACTCTTCTTCTTCTATATGTTGATGACATGATCATCACTGGCGATGATTTTGAGTACATCACGATAGTTTGTCAAGTTGGTGCTGTTTTAACCTTCGCAAGGACCGGGCGTAGCCACACTCGGTTCAACTAAAGTGAGAGAGACAGACACCCGCCGGTCACCTTTAAGCAACGAGTGCTCATGGCAGTGAAACCAGTCTCGCGTAAGCATACAGTAATGTTGGTCTGGGCCGCTTCAGCTCACAATACTGCTGAACCAGAGTATGACATGCTGGTAAGCAGTATGACCTATATCGCCCACAACTCACTTGTGTTCTACTCGTGCATATGACATCTAAGCATAAAACCAGGCTCGGATGCCACTGTTGGGGAACGTAGTAATTTCAAAAAATATTCCTACGCACACGCAAGATCATGGTGATGCATAGCAACGAGAGGGGAGAGTGTCTCCACGTACCCTCGTAGACCGAAAGCGGAAGCGTTAGCACAACGCGGTTGATGTAGTCGTATGTCTTCACGGCTCGACCGATCAAGCACCGAAACTACGGCACTTCCGAGTTCTAGCACACGTTCAGCTCGATGACGTCCCTCGAACTCTGATCAAGCCGAGTGTCGAGGGAGAGTTCCGTCAGCACGACGGCGTGGTGACGATCTTGATGTTCTACCGTCACAGGGCTTCGCCTAAGCACCGCTACAATATTATTGAGGAGGACTATGGTGGAGGAGGGCACCGCACACGGCTAAGAGATCAATAGATCAATTGTTGTGTCTCCAAGGGGTGCCCCCCTCCCCGTATATAAAGGAGTGGAGGAGGGGGAGGGCCGGCCCTCTCTCTATGGCGCGCCCTAGGGGAGTCCTACTCCCACCGGGAGTAGGATTCCCCCTTTCCTAGTAGAACTAGGAGCCCTTCCAAATAGAAGGAGTAGGAGAGAAGGAAAGGGAAGGGAGAAGGAGAAGGAAGGAAGGGGGCGCCCCCCCTCCCTAGTCCAATTCGGACTAGTCCATGGGGAGGGGTGCGGCCACCCTTTGGAGCCTTTCTCTCCTTTCCGGTATGGCCCATTAAGGACCAATAAGAATTCCCGTAACTCTCCGGTACTCCGAAAAATACCCGAATCACTCGAAACCTTACTGATGTCCGAATATAGTCGTCCAATATATCGATCTTTACGTCTCGACCATTCTGAGACTCGTCGTCATGTCCCCGATCTCATCCGGGACTCCGAACTCCTTCGGTACATCAAAACTCATAAACTCATAATATAACTGTCATCAAAACTTTAAGCGTGCGGACCCTACGGGTTCGAGAACTATGTAGACATGAACGAGACACGTTTCCGGTCAATAACCAATAGCGGAACCTGGATGCTCATATTGGCTCCTACATATTATACGAAGATCTTTATCGGTCAAACCGCATAACAACATACGTTGTTCCATTTGTCATCGGTATGTTACTTGCCCGAGATTCGATCGTCGGTATCTCAATACCTAGTTCAATCTCGTTACCGCCAAGTCTCTTTACTCGTTACATAATGCATCATCCCCCAACTAACTCATTAGTCACATTGCTTGCAAGGCTTATAGTGATGTGCATTACCGAGAGGGCCCAGAGATACCTCTCCGACAATCGGAGTGACAAATCCTAATCTCGAAATATGCCAACCCAACATGTACTTTCGGAGACACCTGTAGAGCTCCTTTATAATCACCCAGTTACATTGTGACGTTTGGTAGCACACAAAGTGTTCCTCCGGTAAATGGGAGTTGCATAATCTCATAGTTGTAGGAACATGTATAAGTCATGAAGAAAGCAATAGCAACCACTACTAGGAAAAGGGCTATAGATGAAATGGACACTAATGGCGCACCTGTCATGTGGTGCACCACTACTATATAGCGCACCGGCCACACAGTGCGCCACTACTGTTGTTTTCTTATTCTTTTTTTGCAAAACTACTAGTGGCGCACCATAGCATAGTGCACCATTACTAGTTTAAACTAGTAACGGCGCACTATGCCACGGTGCGCCATTAGAATTTTTTTTTCTGCAAAACTACTAATGGCGCACCAACAGCAGGCGCGCCATTAGTAACCAGGGTTACTAATGGCGCATTTGCAGGTGGTGCGCCATTAGTAACATGTGACCAACAAGATATTTTGGACAGCCCACCTACCCACTCACTTTCCCCACTTCATTCTCCACCTCCTCCTCCAAGCTTGTCTCGGCTGCCTCCTCCTCCTCACCTTATTTGCACCATAGATTCATCCAAATTAAGTGGTTAAATTACCTTTTTTTTATAGGTAAGTAACGGGGGAAGCTATCTTTATGTTGTTCTCCCTCTCCAACAACGTGCACATGCACTTTTTGTGGCCTAGCTAGATCTACGTATGTTCGTGGTGTTGCATATGTTTGCGTTTGAAGGTACCGGTATTTGAAATACGATAGTTGCCAATATTTTGCCGGAATGTTGATTCATTTCCGTTTCGGCGAGAATTTTGGCACTATGCATTCTTTTGGTCCTATTTTTAGGGAAAGTCATGCCAAATTTTTTCTTGGTTCTAAAATATCGTTTTGCTCTACCCCGCAGGCGACCATGGTCCGCACGATGACCGAAGGCATCGTGAATAGGGTTTTGAGCTCCACGAAGGCCGAGATGCTTCAAAAGAACGAGACGGAGATCAGATGTCCGTGTCGAAGATGCAAGCTGAAGAGCCTTATTGCGGACCCAGATTCCGGGCAGGTGCAGGACCACCTGCTCTTGCGTGGTTTCATGGATGTCTATCGGTGGCAAGGTGATGAAGATGACTATGAAGTCGTCCATGGGGGCCGGGCAAAAAATGAGGAAGGGCAGCAAGACAACCACCGCAGCTCTGGCGGGCAAGAAGACGAAGAATCTCCAGGACATGATCACGACGGTGATGCTGTACACAGTCATCATGTAGAAGATGCCGGACATGATGATGAGGAAGATGCCGGAGCAGACGAAGGGCATGATCATGAAGATGAAGATGCCGGCGGAGCAGACGACAATGGACCATCGATGGGCTGGGTGCAGGACCCTCATATTCAAGAGCTGCTTCTCAAGAAGACGGATAACGCAAGAGCTGCCGCCGTGTCACTCGGAGCACGCGGAGTCTACCATATATATGTCCGGTGTGCGGCGTCACTCGATACAAGAAGAGGAAGAAAGCTCCTCGAAAAGTTGTGTGGTACTTTCCGATCACTCCTCGTCTGTAGCGGTATTTCGCGGACCCTAAGGTAGCAAAGCTCCTGTGTTGGCACGCGGATAGGGAGGAGAAGAAGCGAGAAGATGACGCAAATGATCCGGAGATAAATAAAAAAGACAAGATGCTGAGTCACCCAAAGGATGCGATCAAGTGGCAAGCGTTGAACTTCGGACACCCAGAATTTGGGAAGGATCCAAGAAACATCGTGCTGGGCGCGAGCACCGATGAAGTCTATCCGTTTGGCTGCCAGAGAAGCACACATAGCACCTGGCCTGTGTTTGTGTGGATGTACAACCTTCCCCCCTGGTTGTGCATGAAGAGGAAGTACATTCACATGAGTATGCTAATTGAAGGACCAAAACAACCAGGGAACAACATCAATCTGTATCTGGGGCTGCTGAAAGAGGAGCTAGACACGCTGTGGAAAACGCCAGCCAATACGTGGGACGCTGCAGAGAAAGAATATTTCCCTATGAGAGCCGCACTGCTCACGACGGCGCACGACTATCTCAGTTACGGATATCTCGCGAGGTAGGTGGTCCACGGATTTTCTGGATGCGTCAGGTGCATGGATGACACAACGTATCGCCAGCTAGATAGAGATCTCAGGTCTTCGAAAACCGCGTTCATGGGACATCGAAGGTGGCTTCGCGACGATGACCCGTGGAGGAAACGCAAGGATCTGTTCGATGGTGAAACCGAACCCCGAAGACGCCCGCGTACGAGGAGCGGCGAGGAAATAGACCAGCTGTTGAAAAATTGGAAAGATTGCCCACTGTCAGGAAAGAAGCAAAAGGCGCCAGAGCCGGGAAAGAAGCGAAAGGCGCCAGAGCCGCTGCTGAAGGTATGGAAAACGAGGTCTGTTTTCTGGGACTTAATCGTCTCATCCCGATCACAGAAACTACACCTAGTAGGTCATGTCCAATTACGCTTTATCAAGTTATCCTTTGTTAAAATAACTTGTTTATGGACAAACCACATAAACACTTTTATTTTCAAAGAAACTTTGACATCGAGCACATTCTTGGAAGTTGGAATGGAGTTGAATTAATAACATCAATATACATTTATTTAACTGTAAATACTCGAGAACTAGTCAACTTCGGTAGTAATTCATCGGGTTGGTCAGAAAGTTGAACCTCCATCAGTCTCCTAACTAAATGGAGCCAAACTTCCCAACGAATGCCTGCTAGCGACCGTCTAAACTGAATATTAAGGGGGATAGATTGAAATACCGTTGCAACAAACACCTCACTTCGTTGAGCAATACGATATAAAGACGGATATTGAATGGCCAATGGTGAGTCGCCAAGCCAAGTATCCTCCCAGAAACGTGTACTAGCACCGTTTCCAATAACAAACCTCGTCCTATTGAACATTAATTGTTTTACTTTCATTAGTCCTTTCCAGAAAGGCGAGTCAGTCGGCTTTGTTGTGACCTGGGACAATGTTTTAGTCTGGAGGTACTTGCTGCGAAGGATCTGCGCCACATGGCCTCAGTCCCGGATGAGAGCTTCCACAATCACTTACTAAGAAGGCATATGTTCTTAACTTCAAGATTCTCGATACTAAGACCCCCTTGGTCTTTCGGTCGACAGATAATATCCCATTTAGCAAGCCGGTATTTTCTTTTAAGTTCATCACCCTACCAAAGAAGCGCGATCGATAGAAGTCCTGTCTTTTCCTGACACCAACTGGGACCGCAAAGAACGATAAGAGGAACATAGGCATACTCGTGAGCACTGAATTTATCAAGATTAACCGGCCTCCGTATGACATGAGCTTACCCTTCCAGCAACTCAGTTTCTTCTCAAATCGGTCCTCGATACACTTCCATTCTTTGTTCGTCAGCCTACGATGGTGTATCGGAATACCAAGGTAAGAGAAGGGTAATTCCCCAACTCGCACCCAAACAATTGCCTATAAGACTCCTGTTCGTCTTTGGCTCTACCAAAGCAGAACAACTCGCTCTTATGAAAGTTAATCTTTAACTCGGTCAATTGTTCAAAGAGGCATAAAAGCAGCTTCATATTTCTCGCCTTGGCCAAGTCATGCTCCATAAAGATGATTGTATCATCAGCATATTGAAGGATGGATACACCTCCATCAACAAGATGAGGTACCAAGCCACCCACTTGACCATTCTCTTTAGCCCTTCCTATCAAAATTGCTAACATATCCACCACAATGTTAAACAGGATGGGGGACATCGGATCTCCTTGTCTGAGTCCTTTATGTATGCGGAAGTAATGACCTATATCGTCATTCACTTTAATTCCCACACTCCCTTTTTGCGTAAATGATTCGACCTGTCGGCGCCAGGCGTCATCAAAACCTTTCATACGCAATGCCCGTTGGAGGAATGGCCACTTGACCTTATCATACGCTTTTTCGAAATCCACCTTAAAAATTACTCCATCTAATTTTTTGGAGTGGATTTCATGGAGCGTTTCATGAAGGACAACCACCCCTTCAAGGATGTTTACGTCGGTATGAAAGCAGTTTGGGATTGTTGCACCACAGAATGCGCAATCTGTGTGAGCCTATTAGTCCCGACCATGGTGAAGATTTTGAAACTAACATTGAGGAGACAGATCGCCTGAACTGCTCAATACTCACAGCATCCGTTTCTTAGGGAGCAATGTGATAGTTCTAAAATTCAAGTGAAATAATTGAAGTTGTCCAGAGAATAGATCATGAAACATAGGTAGCAAATCCCCCTTAATAATGTGCCAGAACTTTTTAAAGAACTCGACCGGGAACCCATCTAGTCCGGGAGCCTTATTGTTTTTCATTTTTGCAATAGCATCAAACACCTCCTTCTCTGAGAACGGGGCAACCAGGATATCATTATCGGCAGCAGACAATTGAGGCACATCCTCAGTCCTGGACTCATCGAGGGACACACAACTATCCTCCGGAGGTCCAAATAACTGCCTATAATACTCGGTAATATATGTTTTGAGATTATCCTGTCCTAAAATAGTACCCTCATCTTGTTCAAGTTGAAAGATTCGCTTCTTTCTATGCTTACCATTGGCAATCAGGTGAAAGAATTGAGTATTGGCGTCCCCTTGGACCACTTTGCGGACCTTAGCTCGCAAAGCCCACTTCAACTCTTCTTCGCGGAGAAGTTCTTTCAACCTCTTCTCCGCCTCAGTATTAACCTGGAGCTCAGCAGGCAACAAAATCGCGGATTCGGCTTTTATGTCCAGGGCCTGTATAAGAGAAAGGAGCCCATCCTTCTCAATCTTATACACCCCACTGAGGTACTTAGCCCAACCCTGTAAGAAACTTCTCAAATGCCTAATTTTATTCTGCCAACGCTCGACCGCCGTCCTACCTCCTACACCCTTAGCCCATTCCCTGGCAATGAGGTCTAAGAACCCCTCACGCTCGAACCAGGCCATCTCGAATGAGAAGGTGTTTTTGTTTCCCACATGGTTCGACTCCCCTGAGTCCACGAACAATGGTGAGTCCACAAACTTTTGTTCCCACTCCACGCTCACGAGAACTCGATCAAGCTTTTCATATGTTGGGTTTGGCAAAGCATTAGCCCAGGTAAACTTTCTACCAGAAAGCTCTATCTCCCTCAGATCCAAGCTTTCAATAATGGTGTTGAACATAAACGACCACCTGCCGTCAAAGTTATCATTATTTTTCTCCTCTCTCCTCCTAATGATATTGAAATCACCCCCGACCAACATCGGAAGCTGCTCAGACCCACAGATTCGAACAAGGTCCGCGAAACTCCGGTTTAAGCTCGGGTTGTGCGGCACCATAAACCGCCACCAAAGCCCAGTTGAAACCATCAACTTTAGACCTAACCCGAAACTTTACCGCGAAGTCGCCCATCACTACACTCCGGACTTCAAGGGAATCGCATCTCACACCCAGCAAGATACCTCCCGATCGTCCTCGCGGAGGTAGGCAATGCCAATCGAAATCAACACCACCCACAAGAGAGGAAAGAAACTGAGGCGCAAAATTATATCTACCAGTTTCAGAGAGAGCAATAAAATCTAATCGATGCTCCAAAGATGCCTCAGCGAGAAACCTTCGTTTAGCCAAGTCTTCATTCCTCTGCTATTCCAAAAGATTCCTTTCATAAGTCTGTTAGACTGTATATGTATACGTAGGCTTGTTTATACGTAGACTTGTGTATACACCTTGTACCTGTACCCTTTGCTACTTATATATAATGAGATAGCCGCACCCCCCAAGGGTGTCAAGCAGTTGCCTCAAAATCTTGGTTTAACATGATATCAGACTAGGGTTTCTTGTGTCTTCCGCTGCACCCCCTCGCGCCGCCGCCGATCGTCGCCGCCGCCTCGCCCGATGGCCTCCGGCAACCCCGCCGCCGCCTCGGCTTCCTCCACTGCTGGCGCGCCGGTCGCCCCTTCGTCGCCCTTCCTCGCGTCCCCCCCGCTCGCCACGGCCTGGCGGCAGCCGCCGCTGCCCGCCGAAGGCCATCTGTAGGGCGGGCAGCAGCAGGGCGGGCCGGGCCATCCGCAACCGCCGGTCGCTGCTAGCGGCGCCACTTCCTCGACCCTCGCCTTCGCGCCGCCGCCTCTTCGCGGCCCTGCACCGCCCGCCTACGGGATGGCTCCCCCCCAACCCTACGGAGCCCCTCCGCCCTACGGCGCCCATCATCCATATGGCGCGCCGCAGCCCTACGCCCCGTGGTACGGCGCCCCTGCACCAACCTACGGCGCCGCGCCACCAATGCCCTCCGCTTGGCCGACGCCTCCGTCATCACAGATGGCGTCGCCGCCTATGGGCGGCCCCTACGGTGCCGCGCCCGCCGTGTCCTCGGGGACCCCGCCCGATCCGGCCGATGCCCCTACCGGTCCTGCCTACGAGGCGTCCTTGGCCCTTGCTCCCCATGCTGATGTGCAGAACATGGGTCTCCATGCGGGTTATGCTCCGGCGCCCATCGCCGTTCTACTTCTCGCATCTCCTTCCGGTGAAGCTTACACCGGACAACTACCTGTCCCGGCGAGCGCAGGTGCTACCCCTCCTACGTAGTCGCTACTTGGAGGGCTATGTTGATGGCTCCATCCCGTGTCCGCCTCCGTATCATCCGGCTCATCATGTTTGGGTGGCTCAAGACCAGGCGATACTTTCGGCCATTCAGTCCTCGCTCACTCCAAGCGTGTCGTCGCTTGTCATCTTCGATGCGACATCTCGGGAGGCTTGGTCTGCGCTTCACAACAGTTTTGCCTCTCAGTCTCAGGCGCGTGCTCACTATATCCGCATTGAGTTGGGGGAGACCAAGCTTGGTGGCCTCACTATCACGGAGTACTTCAACAAGATGTCAGGTCTTGCCGATACGCTGGCCTCCATTGGCCAGCCCCTTGGAGATGAGGACTTCACCACTCATGTGCTCAATGGCCTCGATGATGACTATGATAATCTTATTGAGAACGTCCATGGTCGCGAGGCGCCTCTCCCGCGGCGGGAACTGTACGCACGGCTCCTTGGTCGCGAACAGCGAATCAAAGCGCGTCGATCTACTCCGAGTTTTGCCTCTGCTAACGCCGCGTCCCGTGGAAAATCGCAGAAGCTGTCGCTCCCTGCCAAGCCGGCGGCTCCATCTCAGCCCTCACGGGGCACCGCGCCATCCATCACAGGCGGATCACGGCCAGTGGGTTGCTGCCCCAGTTGTGGCGCTCAGCAAGCATGCCAACTGTGTGGGATTGAGCGCCACGTAGCTTCTCGCTGTCATCGCCGCTACAAGCAAGATTTCCTTGGCCTAGGCAACAATGGCAAGGGGAATGAAAAACAGGCGGCCGCAGCAGTAGTGGGTCATGAGCACGGGCGTACCCCATCCTACTCGATTGATCCCACGTGGTACATGGACACGGGAGCTACCAACCACCTCACCAACGACATGGGCAAGCTTTCAGTCCAGGAGCCATATCGCGGTCATGATCAGGTGCACACCGCCAACGGAGCAGGTATGCGCATCTCCCATGTTGGTCAGGCGTCCCTTCTTGCACACAATTCACGAAAACTGCATCTGTCTAACATTCTTCGTATTTCCACTGCTTCGCGTAGTTTGTTGTCTGTTCCACAACTTACTCGTGACAATAATGTCCTTGCTGAATTTCACCCTTTTCGTTTTTTTGTCAAGGGCCGTTCTGCTTAGCGGTCATCTTCGCCGTGGCTTGTATGCACTTGACGCGCCAACCGCACCTCCCATGCAGTTTTCTCCTCAGGCGTTCAGTGGTGTTCGTGTCTCACCTACACATTGGCACGCGCGGCTTGGTCATCCTGCCGCTCCCATAGTCCGTCATGTGTTGCATCGTCATGAGCTACCAGTTGTGTCAAATAAAATTGCTGAAACTATTTGTGATGCCTGTCAGCAGGGCAAGAGTCACCAACTCCCGTTTTCAGAGTCTAGTTGTGTTGTGAAACATCCTCTTAAGCTTATTTTTTCCGATGTATGGGGTCATGCCCAAACGTCTGTTAGTGGCCACAATTATTATGTCAGTTTCATTGATGCTTACAGTTGGTTTACCTGGCTCTATCTTATTAAGAAAAAATCTGATGTATTTGATGTGTTTATACAGTTTCAAGCACACGTTGAGCGTCTCCTTCGCTAGAAAATTATTCATGTCCAAAGCGACTGGGGGGGGGGTGAATATCACAACCTCAACTCGTTCTTTAACAAACTTGGGATTGCAGACCGTGTGTCTTGCCCTCATACACATCAGCAGAATGGGACTGCCGAACGTAAGCATCGTCATCTTGTAGAAACTGGCATCACCTTATTAGCTCATGCCTCCGTACCTTTTAGGTTCTGGAGTGATGTTTTCTCCACTGCCTGTTTTTTTATCAATAGGTTGCCCTCACGACTGCTGAATATGAAAACTCCACTTAAACTCTTGCTCAATGAAATCCCAGAATACACCTTTCTCAAAGTCTTCGGGTGTGCATGTTGGCCTCATTTGCGTCCCTATAATAAACATAAGCTAGAGTTTCGGTCGAAAAAGTGTGTTTTTCTTGGGTATAGTTCCCTTCACAAAGGGTACAAATGCCTACATGTTCCCACCAATCGCGTTTACATTTCTCGTGACGTTGTATTTGATGAGAATGTGTTTCCCTTTCGTGCACTTCCGAATACCTCTGTCACTCTTATGCCAGATGTTTCTTCTACCACACCTATGCCTGATCAATTTGTGGATGTTGCACATGCTCCTGTGTTGCTCCCTAACCATGCTGCAGGTGTTGGCCGTGGCGCTCGTCTTGAGCTTCTTGAGGAACAGGCACCGGCGAACGCTTCGCGTCCAGAGGACGATCGCGTGCATGGGGCATGCATACCGGGCGGTACCCAGCAACCCACGGGAGCTGCGCCCGCAGCTGCCTTGCGGGCATCGCCCTCACCCGACGCCGCCTCGTGGGGGTTCCCCGAGCTGGCCTCACAGGAGGTTTCTCCTGGGCCGGCCACCCCAGGCTCTCCCGCTCCTTCAGCGCCCAGTGGCTCCGGCGTGGGCCTGGGCGACTTGGCCTTGTCGGGCTCTACACCGCCCGCTTCTCCGACGCCAAGTGGCTCTGGCGTGAGCCTTGGCGACTCGGCGTCGTCTCCTTCGTCGCCTGCATCAAGCCCTGTGCCGCCACCACAACCCGCTGCTCCTCGACGCCGCTGCGCGATCGGGGCCAGTGTTTTTCAGCCTAAGATCCGGACCGATGGGACTGTAGCGTGGCTCACCGCGTGCATGGCTCATGCTGCTGAGGATCCCACTGCTGAGTCTCGCCATTTTCAGGCTGCACTAGGCATTCCCCACTGGCGTGCCGCGATGGAACAGGAGTTTCAAGCGTTGCTGAAGAACGACACCTGGCAGCTTGTTCCTCCGATGTCACGGGGTCAATATCATTGACTCTAAGTGGGTGTTTAAAGTTAAACGGCATGCTGATGGCTCCATTGAGCATTACAAGGCAAGGCTAGTGGCTGAGGGCTTCAAACAGAGGTATGGTCTTGACTATGAAGACACGTTCAGTCCAGTTATCAAGCCCACTACCATTCGTCTGCTGCTGTCCCTTGCTGTTACTCGAGGATGGTTTCTCCGTCAGCTTGATGTGCAGAACGCTTTTTTGCATGGAGTTCTGGAGGAGGAGGTTTATATGCGTCAGCCACCAGGGTTTGTGGATCCTGCACGTCCTGATCATCTCTGTCGTCTTTTTAAGGCGCTCTATGGGCTTAAGCAGGCTCCCCGTGCCTGGCATGCACGTCTTGGCTCGGTTTTGCGAGCACTTGGGTTCATTCCCTCTACTGCTGACACATCACTATTTCTTCTTCAGCGCCCTGAGGTTACGATGTATTTACTGGTCTATGTTGATGATATTATTCTCATCAGTTCCTCAGATGTTGCGGCAGATCGTCTTGTGGCTGCGTTGAGTGGTGATTTTGCTGTCAAGGATCTCGGTGCTCTGCACTTCTTCCTTGGTCTGGAGGTTTCACGGTCTTCTGCTGGAGTAACTCTTACTCAGAAGAAGTACGCTCTGGATTTATTGCGTCGTGCTGCTATGATGAAGTATAAACCTACCACTACTCCTATGTCTGCCACTGATCGGTTGTCTGCTTTTGATGGAGATCCTCTCTCCCCTGATGATGCCACTGAGTACCGCAATCTTGTTGGAGGCCTGCAGTATCTTACTATCACCAGACCAGATGTCTCTTATGCAGTCAATCGTGTCTGTCAGTTTCTCCATGCACCCACAACATCCCATTGGTCAACTGTGAAGCGTATTCTGCATTATATATGTCTCACTGCATCTCATGGTTTGCTCCTACAGCGTGCGCCGTCTTATGAGATCTCAGCCTTTTCAGATGCAGACTGGGCTGGTTGTCCTGATGATCGGCGATCCATGGGGGGGTATGCAGTGTTTCTTGGCTCTAACTTGATTGCCTGGAATGCTCGCAAGCAGGCTACGGTGTCTCGCAGCAGCACGGAAGCCGAGTACAAAGCAGTTGCTGATGCGACGGCCGAGATCATTTGGGTTCAATCCTTGCTGAGAGAGTTGCGAGTCCCTTCAGCTCGTTCTCCAGTGCTTTGGTGTGATAACATTGGTGCTACATACTTGTCATCTAATCCAGTGTTTCATGCTCGGACAAAACACATTGAGGTTGATTATCACTTCGTTCGAGAGCGTGTTGCACAGAAGCTGCTTAGCATCAAGTTCATATCATCAAAGGATCAACTTGCTGACATCTTCACGAAGCCTCTTCCACAACCACAGTTTGTAGGCTGCAGGCGCAATCTTAACTTAGACTGTACTTCAGGCCACAGTTAAGATTGAGGGAGGGTGTTAGACTGTATATGTATACATAGGCTTGTTTATACGTAGACTTGTGTATACACCTTGTACCTGTACCCTTTAGTACTTATATATAATGAGATAGCCGCACCCCCCAAGGGTGTCGAGCAGTTGCCTCAAAATCTTGGTTTAACAAAGTCATCATGAAATTTTTTTGCCGTACGAATCCTAGCACTCCTAGGTACCGCGGACGCGGGATACACCTTCCGCTTCCACTTACGTTTGGGTTTACTATTGTCCACCATCCGGTCCTCATAACCGGGCTCCGGTGGTTGGTTCACTACATCCTCTACACTAACTTCCTCCTCCTTGGATTCAGTAGTGGATGGTGCAAAGTCCGCACAAAAATTGTCAAGCACTCTCACCCCCAACGCATCAATCTCAGCATCATTCATAGGTCTCACCGCCGCTAGGTTTCGAATGGTTTCTAAAGCGCGTTCCGCTTCCAGATCAAGGAGATCATTAACCGAGTTGGAAATTTCAGCATTGGTATTCCCTAGCGAAACCCCTACTTGATTTGCATTATTTATAATCTCATCCGTAGAAAAATGCAAAATAGAATTGGACAAGTTGACTGACATACCGGTTGTGACCTCAATGTCACGAAGCTTGGCCGCCCTCATAGCGCACCTCTACTGCATGTCGTCAACCTCCGGGTGGTCCAGGAGACGAGAGCTCATCCGTCTCCCCTCAGAGACCGGGTCGGGGATCCCGCCGAAGGCAATAACCTCCTCCCGAGTAGCGCCACTCGGAGGAGGCAGTGGCGGAGGGCTCCCACGACGAACGGACGGGAGGCCGGGGGATGTAGGTGCCGGCGCCGCCTGCCCGAGCACCCCCCCTGCCCCAACCCTCAAGCCTGAGGGCGTCGCCGTCCCGACAGCCGAAGGCGAGGGAAGGACCGGGGCCACCTGCCCCTGACTCCCGCCGAGCACCACAGGAGAAGCAGCCGGTGCCGAAAGGGAAGGGTCCGAGGCCACCTTCCCCAGACGGTCCCCCTCACGGCCTGCTCGCTGTGATCCGGTGCAGTCGCGCCATCCCACGACTCCTTCAACCCGCGATAAGTGCTGACCGGGAGGAAAAAACAAAACGAGGAAGAGGGAGTACGTGCACAGGCGCACGCCTCCACTACGCGCGTGCATGCGGCCGTGACATCAGACCCATGCACATGTTATTACAATAGAAAGCAAAGTAAAGACCAAACTATGAGCTGAGCTTATTTTGGCTAACAATTCTCCCCCTTAAGCTCAGCTTCCGATGCCGATTTCTTCAACTCCAATCCTCTGTCGCATCTCGATGAATCAAACGCGACCTAGGGCCTTCGTCAGAATATCAGCCAGTTGATCGTTTGTGCCAACATGATCCATCTCCAGTTGCCTTTCTTCGATGCACTCCCGGATAAAATGATACTTCACATCAATGTGCTTACATCGGTCGTGATGAACAGGATTCTTTGCCAGTGCTATCGCCGATTTGTTGTCTACCAGAAGCTTGAATGCCTTGGGCGCTCCCCCTTGCATTACTGCGAGCAGTCGACTCAACCACAGTCCTTGGCAAGTAGCTGCTGCTGCTGCTACATACTCAGCCTCACACAAGCTGATTGTTACTATCTTCTGCTTCTGAGATGTCCAGGAGATAGGGTTCCTGCCAAGAAAGAAGACCTGGCCGGATGTGCTCTTTCTGTCACCAAATCTCCTGCATGATCACTGTCGCTGTACCCTAGCAGATTTCCCTCGCCACCGCGCACATACCGGCAGCCGTAGTTGAGCGTACCTTGCACGTACTTGAGTATCTGCTTGACTGCTGTCCAATGAGTCATGCTCGGCTTCTCCATGTATCTACTCACAATTCCAACGGAGTGAGCAATATCAGGCCTGGTGTGTACTAAGTACCTCAAGCTCCCAATTACACTGCGGTACAGGGATGGATCAAAGAGCTTTGCGCCGTCTTCTTTCTTCAGTTTCAGACGGCATTCCATTGGGGTGTGACTGCGATTGCATTCTGCCATACCAGCCACTTCAAGTATCTTCTGCGCATAGCTTCTCTGACAAAAGGGAAGCAGAGGATTGGAGTGGTGGTACAGAGTATCTTCAAGTATCTTCAGTATCTTCTGCCATACCAGCCACACAAAGTACCTTCATTCTCCACGTGCACCTGTGGCCAGCAGACACCGTCACCCAGATACGTCCACCTTTTAATCCTGCCAATCGCGGCCTCCCTCTGTACTCAGGATGTGGTGGTACACCTTCACCCTCTTCTCTTCTTGGCCTTCCATGCCCCTTCACCTTGTTTCAACAGTACCCATCTCCAGCAGTAAGCAGCAGGACTTCAAGCAAGCCGTACGAGCAGCATTATGTTGCCGTTGAAGCAAACACTCACAATTTAGCCACTGCCTTCCATCTTGGATGTGCTGGCAAAGGGACCGACAAAAAATTGGGTTAAGCACTTGTCAACGTTCTTGCAAGGGATGATTCAAAATGGACAAAACGATGTATATCATAGCATAGCACACACCATATATATGAAGAGGTAGAATGGATTGGCCTGGTTGGAGTTTTCTCATCGCAGCGGCTTTGGATAAAGAGAACGGATTTTCAACTCCCGGGTGTCGGGACACCCCCTGCTTCTCCTGCCTCGTGAACTGATCCCTGTTCTGTGATCACGTTGTAATTTGCAATGCGCCAGCTGATGCACATGGGCCTTGCCACTGTACTGCATGCAGAGGGATCTATCCCATCACTGCGCACTTTTTCTTGACTTGTCCGGATATGAGAAGTTAAGTTTTATTCTTACGTGACAAGCAGACAACTCTCTTTCTCTCTAAACCTTGCATGCAACTCCCTCTCTTCTGACCTTTGCATGCAACACACTAGTATCTCTCTTTTAATAACTCGGCATGAAGCAGACAACTCTCTCTCTCTCTTAACCTTGCATGCAACACACTCTCTCTCCTACCATTTGCATGCAACACACACTCTTCTTTTATTTATTTCAATTCTTGCCATCTTGAGTCATGTGATATGGGTGCACACAGAATCTATATGCTGTCACTTCATCCATGACCGCATGACCTCCTGCCAGCCTACCCCTGCCAAACCTGGTTCAGCATGCAAAAAAGCCTGCCTAATTACGCTGCTACTGCAATGCGTCTGTAACTGGATAGAGGCTGCACAAATCTTTTTGCCACCCGACGGACAGACTAGAGGGTGCCTAGACTCCCGGGTGCCATCACACCTTTTCGTTGGATAAAGGAGTGACCAGTGTGGGCTGAAGAATGAAGATGTGTTTCGTTCACTGCAACCATGGAAAATGGGATGAGAAATAAGTCAATAAAAATATCATATGGCGAGGGACATCATGGATACATGATGTTCTAAGGATACTCACGAATGTGAACCATGAAGTTCAACTACTTCTGGCATCGGTACAGTACAACTTGAAAACCACTTCTTTTTTTAAATGGGAGTTACATTAGCGGAAGAATTTGGCAGCAATTAGCATCAAAACTTGATTAGCAATTAGCAATTAGGTGACTCATCCACATCTTGATCCGTTGCTTCAAAGATACCGACTAACAAAACTGTAGTAACATCATAATTGGCAGCAATTAGCTCTACTGACAGTATCAATCTAACTGCGGTACGGAAAAGGGCAGCAAGACTTTGGCACTCACAGATCACTAACTAGATTCGCCTGTAAGCAACGCAGCAGCAACTAAATTCTTGCTACAGCAAGCATCCTGATCAAGTGTTGACTGATCAGATCAAAATTGCACTATTTTTTCATGGATACTAATGCGAACAAAATAATAATAGTTACAGTCAGTCTAAAGATTAACAAAATTAGTGCTGACAAAATGGAGATCCTCTGTAAGCCTTAAGAGAGACTTCCCTGGATTGGGGGAAGAACAATGTTTACTAGACTGAGGAAAGAACAATGGCAAGCTTAACCAAGGTAATTCCTGTTCAATGTTTTCCCGAGATGCAGAGGTCAACAAATTTCTAGGTAATATAGAGCCAAGATGCAGATGTCAACATAATAAGTTTGTTTTGATTATTACTAATAGGTTCTGAAATATGCACACAGCTTATTTCAACTACTGTGTTGTGTATTTCCAAGGTTGTACCACATGCTATGGCTATCAATCAAATGAAGAATCTTTGTTCCATCTGAAAATTTGGAAGCAGAAGTCAATTCACATTCCTACTTTTGCACAGAAACGCGTACTATTACAGAACCACCTTCCATACAGATGCAAAGGGCTACTAGACAAACCTTTCAGTGATAGCCTAGCATCTGAATATATGAAGTTAGATCCAATGGGTAGTACCATTCTCATGTGGCTGAGCTTCTGAGAGTATCAACTAAATTAATATCATAACTGGTGTAAGCTTCTGAGAGTATATGTTATTTGAAATAAGGATTGCAAAAACTGAACAACTGAAAGCTGTTATACCATTCTTTTGATCCTCAAACCTGAACTTTATAGGCACACCGCCAAGTCTTTGTGAGAAGGGACCAATTGCAAACGTGATGAATACCTAACAATCCAAGAGAAATGGTGAATCCTAGAACACCTGGCATCGAGAGCAAGGCAGCAGTGGGTGAAAAAATGGCAAACCTTAATATCAGTAGCGAAACACAGAAGTCTCGCTTATTATGTGGTGATACTTTGATCCTCACACACAAAGTTGCCACGTACACCCACCATGTCTTGATGATTGATGCCAGACCAAATTTAAATGCAAAGTATGTAGAAGACCAAACATAACAACTCCTGCACAACAAGTCAAGCAAAATGTTGAACACCAGAAAACCTAGTATTGATAACATGTAGCAGTGATGATAAAATTGCAAACCTTGTATCAATAGCAGAACACTGAAGGCTGACACTTATTCTACAATCATTTCATGGTAATATCTTGATCTCAACACTGAAATTAGTCGTGCACACCAAGTCCTGATAAGTGATGGCTACCGAAATTTAAATGCAAAATATGTAGAAGCCTATGAGTACAAACATAAGAAGAACACCTTCACAGAAAACTGAAACAAATGGTGAATACATGGAAGGTTTTATGATTTTTGTCCAGGAAGTAAATAAAACAAAGAAACTCCCATAAGGCATTAACTGAAAAATTATAGTGATTTTTATCAACTTGTATGTACGAAGAGAAAGCACATGGAGAATCAACTGTTAAACAATTGTTTCATAGGAGAACCATTTTCACTGCTCTGGGAAGAAAAATGGCAATCTGATATATAGTACAAGTGGAAGTTGCTATAACTGGTATATGGTAGATCAGGAGTTAAGATCCAGTTAGATGTACATACCAGATTTATGTACAGGAAGGTAGAAGGTTTCTAGTAGTATCAATAATGCAGCATCGAAGTCTAATTCATTTGTAAACCATCGAATCTTTGAGGAGTAATGAAAATCCAAATGTACATGCAAAAGCACGTAGAACCCTATGAGAAGAACACCTGCACAGAAAACCAAAAGAAATGGTGAATACATGACCAATTTCACGATTTTTGTCCCGGAAGAAAAACAAGGAAACATCATAAGGCACATGGATAATCAGACCGGTTTTCTCAACATGTGAGTGAGAAGATAAGGGGAGTAATAATTGATACGAAACAGCAGGAGCAAAGTTTTAAGTTAGATGTACTTACCAGATTTATGTACAAGAAGCTGGCCACAAGACCCTCATCCATGTGACAAGTGTACAAGGCTAGAAGAATGTACACGGGAACTCCAAGGCAGTGACCTGCATAGCAGATGAAAACAAGCACTAATTAGATTATGGGATCTGGGAAGCCATGGGGACAAACAAGGAAGTAGCTTTTGTTACCTTGGATCAGTCTCACAGTTACAGGATGATTTTTGGGATGGTTCCCACTAAACCCTTGCACTGCTGTTTTAGCTCCGCGCTGCCGCAGTTCCAGAAACTTAATTCTTGAAGTGATTTGGGGAGGCCATCCTCTGGCAGCGTCCGGACAACCGGACATGAGTGGACGGATAATTCCTTGAGGTTGATGAGCTTTTGCAGCCCTGCAGGGAAGCTCTGAAGCTTGCTCAAGTTGCAAAATATTAGTTTCTGGAGGGAGACGAGCAGGTGAAGGGCATCCTCTTGCTCCTTAGTAAAGCGCTCCATCTCTTGGTTGTCATAAAAGCTAAGGGTGGTGAGGGAGGAAGACAGGAGGTTGCAGATGGGCGCAGATAGGAGTCCCATGGCATCATCCGTATAGAGCTGCTGCAGTTTGCATCCATTCAGGGGCGAAACAAGCTGCTGCAGTTCCTGCTTCAATCCAGCAAAGAATCCAGGGCAGCCACCAATGCTTAACTGTATGAGCTGTCCCCCAGCGGTAAGGAGAGGCCCCAGGGTCCCCATGCCTTTCACACACTCAAAAATGAGGTGCTGCAGAGAGGATGGAAAAGGGCAGCAGGATGAAGAACCCCTTGCGGATATTATCTTTGAGCAGACCGAAATGTATAGAGTACTTCACCATCGCACGGGGTCAGGTGGCTACCTCAAAGCCCGGCCTAAGTGGGCCAAGGCTAAGATTGATCTGCTTCATAAAGGGAACGAACCAGAGACAATGAACTGGCCAGACCGTTGCCGGACTTGATTCTTCGGGGCCGGCGGATCCTTGGACCCTATAACAGGGAAGTGCATTTGGACGGACGAACAATTGGACATACCAGTCAAGAGGCTTCAACATTATATCGAAGCAGCGCAGCAAGGGAAGTTCGTTCCAGACAGGGAGAAGGACGAGCTCACAATGGCCCTCGGGAATCCTGAGCACCCTGGACGGACACGAGGCACGCCAGGCTCCGTTTCGTGGAAGGCTGGATTTCTGGACGCAGGGGGTTACAAAACCCATGAGAGGAGGAAGAAACTGGAGCAGAGCCTAATGCAGGCGCTGCACGAAAGGGTAATGGGGCTAGAAGGCGAAGCAGCAGATCACAACAAGCGACCTGCGAAGCTTCCCCGAAGCTACCCCGCCATCTCAGCGGAGAAGCGGTGTGGCTTCCACCGAGCTGCTTCAGTGAGCAGCATGCCTTGACGGCTCCTGCCAGCTATCCCGTGGATGCTATCAGGGATGCTGAAAATTGCCACCTTATGGCGCAATGGAGCAATTTGAAGGTCAAGGCGGCTGTTGGCTCTGTTTATCCTACTAAACCCGACTCAACTTTTCACCGCCGGCCGATTCCAGAAGGATATGCTAAGGTGATGGTCGATGAAATAACGGAGGGATTTGAGGACCTCCGGCTTGACCACCCTACCGGTGAAGGGGAGTATCGGCTGGGTTATGCTCTGAAGACTCCATGCCTATGGCGGAAGGATCTCATCAACCTTCCGAACTGGGCGCCTCCGCCTCCTCCTCCTCCTCCCGTGAGTCAGGGCACTCCGCCTCCTCCACCGCCTCCTCCTCCCGTGAGTGGCGATCAGGGCACTCGGCCGGCTCCTTCTCCGGCGTGGCGGCACTCCGCCTCCTTCTCCGCCTGCACCGGCGCGCCCGAGCAGCCAGCCTCCTCCTTCTCCGCCTCGTCAGCAAGGGCGGAAGAGACCCGCCGCCCTCCGGCTGCTCCGGCGCGTCGTAGTCCTTCTCCGCCTCGTAAGCAAGGAAAGAAGACATCCGCTCCGTCTGCTCTGCCGGCGTCTAGCAGTACAGCCAAAGGCGGGAGGAGATACAGATTCGGTCCTTCTCTGAAGACTCCAGAGAAGTTACCGTACGAGAGGAGCGGGAAGGAAAACGCGAAGATCGCGCAGACCGAAGTGGATGACTGGTTTCAAGGGTTGAAAGAAAAGAGACATCCACCTCCGGAGGAGAAGGTAGATCCGGTCAAAGCGAAGCGCACTCGCTGCCCCGACAAAACCACCCAAGTCTCTGCGCGAAGGCAACTATGAGCGCATTATTGGAAAGGCATTTGCCAAAGCGGAGAGGTCGGGAAGTACTGTCAGTGATCAAAGGATGAAAGAACGACGAGCTGGGAAACAAATTGCCCAGCTCGGCGAACAAGCGAAGCAATCGTGCCCCCCGCTCAAGGTGCCTGCTAGCGACATCGTCGATCCGAGGATGGTGCCCGGTTATGGCAATCCTGCAGATTACCTGCCCGACGATGTACATTATGATTTTCTTGGAGGTGCAGATACAAAGATACGAGTACGGGAAGCCTCTCGTCAAAGATGAAAGCTCTTTATCAACGATGATGCGAAGATTGCATGATTGGTACATGAAAACCTGCAAAGAGTGCGAGGGAGGAGTACTTTGTATGTGAGAGTTAAAAAGGAGCATGACCTCCTTGGAATTGAACTGTTGCTTATTCCATTTGAGGAGTTCTATCAGTTTTTCAATCAATTGGCCCTCGATAAAGCAACGGTCACCTGCTACTGTCTGTAAGTAGTACTACTTCTGTCATTAAGTATCTCTATATAACTCAGCTCTTTCATTGCATGTATTTATAAATAATCTTACTATATTATGCAGATTGAAGATCGCCGAAATGAAGAAAAGACAAGTGGGTGATATTGGGTTCATTAACACATATCTCATAGATGCAAATGAGGTTAAATATCGTGCCGACGAAACCGAGGCCAACTTGCTTCGATCGTTGGAAATAAATGAACACAAAAATATAATACTCTTTCCTTACAACTACAAGTGAGTGTTACTGTCTTGTGGCATATTCGGTTTCCCTTATTAGTCCAGATTATAGTAATGTAATATTGATGAGTTATGCATGCGTCTTGTAGCTACCACTATATTCTCCTAGAGATTAAGCTTGAGCAGGGAGTAGTAACTGTCTTAGACTCGAGGCGAAAAGATCCCAAGGAGTATGCGGACATGACTGAAATGCTCGAGAAGTAAGTTAAATCGATCATTATCCACCATATCAGCAACTTTGTTCATTTCTGATATCAAGTAATTGTTTTCTTTGTATGGCAGGGCTTGGGGAAAATTCACCAAAAAAGCTCCGGGACTACCGAAGAAGCTGCAATTTAGACACCCGAAAGTAAGTACTATATAGTAGCATATTCCACGCGCATCTCCTAGTGATTCAAGCGCTAGTTTCATCAATACCATTTAGAATGCTTGCTAATTATCAGTTTGATTGACCTCTGTTTCTTGTAAAGTGGTTGTGGCAGGAACAAGGGAATGATTTCTGTGGATACTACGTTTGCGAGTCCATCCGCCACACGACCTGTGAAAGCGGCTACTCCGACAAACAATATGAAGTGCGTAAATAAAAATATTCACAATTTTATTTTATTACCATCATTTGTGTTGAGTTTCATTCATTCATATATATATGTATTGACCCCCTTCTTAAAATTAGATGTTTCGGATGCGGGATGAACTACTAGCACCAGATCGCCCTTGAGCAATTCAAGAGGAATTGGCGGCATTCTTTCTTGACCACGTGATCGCTGAAGTCGGAGAATACTATGTGGACCACGCGTCCGTATTGTAAAAGATAATTATTGTATATATGTAGCCGGTAGTGTCGGATAGATATACGAGAACTTGTTGTTCGACCAATCTCTCGGAGAAGGAGAGGTGGTCGATATCACTTCTCTCTGTATGCATATATGTTCATAACGATCTTCTGTTTGCTTAATTACTAGCTAGTCCTCTCTATACGTATGTATAGTACGTAGCGTCGATAGCACAATATATGAAACACCTAAATTAATTAGCTAGCTATAGCACAATATATGAAACACCTAAATTAACCCACCAAAACCCCCAACCCCCCCCCCCCCCTTTTAAAAAAACAAAAACCACAGCCATAGAAATGCTGACGCGTGGATGCCTATTAGTCCCGGTTCAATCCAGAACCGGGACTAAAGGGCCAGGGTATTAGTACCGACCCTTTAGTCCCGGTTCATGAACCGGGACTAAAGGCCCTCACCAACCGGGTCAATAGGCCCTTTTCTACTAGTGAGTCTGGAGGGACCGCAGGGCCTGGAGCCCTCCTCTGGCAGGAAGAAAAGTTGAAGGGGGGTCCACCAGGACTAGTTCTGGACAACTATGGATGCCCAACACCTGCAGTGAATCAGAGAGATGGGCAGGCAAGAGCAGCAGCCCTGAATCATCTTCTTCTTTCTCCTCCACCTCCGTAGCTACTGCTGCTGATGTTGCTTGTTGCACATCCAACCCCACTGCCAGTTGTGTTATCTTTTCACATTCTATGATTTCCAGTTTGGAGAGCCTTGGGAGGTGGGTGAGGAGCTCTGTCAATTCCTTCCCACGTGATTCCTTGCCCTGGACAACAAGATGCTCAAGGGTGTGCTGCCATTTCACAACACTCTCTGAACCCTCTACAATCACACCATCTGAACCCTCTACCGTCAACATCTTCAGTGAGGTCAACAGCAGAAGGTGCTTTGACTGCATAGGTGGGCAATTGTGGAGTACCAGCCGCTCAATACATGTCAGGTTATTGAATGCTACCACCTCATCTAAGCTCTGCAAATCATCCCTTCCCGCAATACCCAAACAGCTTCCAAAGATGGAATTTGTTGAGTACTCGAGCTTGTCCAGTAGCTTTACATCACTTATGTTCACACTATGCAGAGTTTCAGTCCATGGGATATGGGCCACTAACAACAATTCTGGACACTTCTCTATCCAAAGCACTTGCAGTTTGGGAAACCAATCACTATTCTGGTCTGGATCTGATGTGTAAACAATCTGGCTTGCAAATGGCAACTCCAACAGTTTAGGGCACTCTTTTATAATCAATACTTGCAAAAGAGGAAACATATGATCAGCATCCTGCGATGCTACCCATTTTCCAAAACTTCCCAAGCCAACAAGCTCAAGCCTTATTAGCCTACAAAAGCTTTTCTCTATAACAAACTCCTCCAATGCGGCAATATGTTCCAATATTAATGTACCAAGGCCCCACATCTTCCCCATAGGTGGGAGACATTGCCAAGAAACACCAGAGAGATGAAGTGATTCAACAATGACCTTATCACCCAGCCATGTTGGACATGAAGAGCCTTTGTGCCCTCTAATGCACAACTCCTGAAGATATCTGTGTGGTTGAAGGCTCTCAAGGACAATTGCTTCCGCACCAGGCTCTGGATTAGACCGCTCACTATCCCAATCTAATGTTAACCTCTCCAAGTGGATTTTCTCTCCCAGATTTGTTTTGGCTGCTTCTTGTTTAGTATGTATATTCTCAAGGTTATAAATGCCAAGCTTCCTTAGTTCCGTCAAATGCTCTAGTTGACTTGGTTCAAATCCTTCACTTTTTTTATTGACTCGAAATATCTTCAACTCTTCCAAGAGTCTTAGTTTTCCAACATTGATAATATCAGAATGCAACTCATCCCTTGGAGTATAAAGACGACACATGTTTACAAGGTTGCTCAACTCTTTGGGCAAATAACAGTTTTGGCACCATGAACCTAGACGCAAAATCCTTAAATGATAAAATCTAGAAATGGTAAGCAGTAAATGCATCTCCCTCTCACACTTAGTCCCCAGATATAGGTACCGTAGATGAACAAGTGCTGAAGAGTTTTGTAATATGGACTCCACAGAAAATGAGATTTCATCCAAACGGAGAACACGAAGAGCATTTGCTTCCCTAAATAAATCACCCAGAATGCTGACAAAGATTTCATCCACTTCTCCAAATAAGAGGCACCCCCGCCGCACCTACCTCGACCCCCGCGTTCTTGAGCCCTCCTCGCCGCCCGGCAGTGGCCTCCCGGCCGGATTGCGGCGGCGGGCCTCCCCATAACGCATGCCTTCTCTTTCCATCTCTTTCCCATCTAGTCCCCTCCATGGCCGGCCTGATCTGGACGCACCGCCCGTGCGAAGTGTGCCGGATGCTCGCGATCTGCTGCAGGTGGGCGCCCTAGCTGTAGATGACGCCAGCGTGGTCGTGCTACGTCCCGTCACGTCACACCGGAGCGGCTCCTACGGCTGGACGAAAATCGTTCCAATCGTACATAGATGCTCTGTCTGGCTGGACTTGTGGCAAGCCTGCTGTTCGTGTGATGCTCCCATGGTGCAATCGACCCGGCACAATCGCCATGCGTATGGCCGGTCGAAGGGAGCAGCGGCCTCACGCCGCCATTGGATGGCTCGCCGATGAAGCCGTGGAAGACAAGGGGATGCGTGGTGAGCATCGGCTGGCTCCAGCGTGGCGCGACAGAATACTGGCCTCCTTGGCATCCATGGCCAGGCAGGCCGTGGGGTCCTTTCCGGTGGGGGTGCTGCCTAGATGGCCCTACCGAGGAGCCGCGCCAGGTGGCTGCCATGTCCTTCTTGCGGCGGTGGCGGAAGCTTGGGCACATCAGGCTATCTGCTTGGTGGCGAATTGTGGCGGCGAGGTGATGGACTTCCACGCAGGTGTTGGTCGGCCAACGACGCTACGGTCCACGGTCTGGTGGTGGTGATTCAGATCTGGTCGGCCGGGTGGGGGTGACTGTAGAGTGCTACAGTGACCTCCCACGGCTCCACGACGGCGGTGGTCACCACATGATCTTCGAGAGCGTCATCTCTCAAGATTCAGTGGTTGATTTGGTGGTGAGATGCATATTATGGACGATGACTTGACGCAGAGGGATGGTTGTGCGGCGGTGGCGGGCATCACACGTAGCTGCTGGGATCGCGAAAAAGTGATGGCGACAAAACATAAGTGACTTCGATGGTGGTGCTACTTAGCACCCGGTCTCGAGCTCCGGGGTGAAAGCCTAGGTCTGAACCGAGCGGTTTTACCTGGCAATGGCGATATTTTTCCTATGTCGTTACCTTGTTGAAGGCATTGCTCGGATATGTTTGAACCGATTTTTCAGGGTGAAAACCTAGATTCTGGCCATGTGCTTGGATCCGGTGACGGCGGCGCTTGAGTATCGCTCCCTTCTTGAAGGCGTTCCTGTTGAAGAACCTCGTCGTCCATGTAATGTCTTGAGATAGTTGGTGCGGATATGGTCATTGCTGTAGTTTGCCGACCACATATCTGATCGCTTTTGGGCCTTTATTTTCTTTTTTCTCGCCTACACATAGCTTTGGTCTTATATGACTTTGCTATTTGTCAGCGTGTTTTCGCGTTTGTGTTGGCTGTGTGCATCCTAACTATGCAGAGGCCGGGTGTGTGCTCATTGTGTTATGTATCTTCTTGATGCTTCATTTTGAGAAAATAAAATCCACCCTTTATCGAAAAAATGCAACTGTTTAACCTTCAAACTTGCATTCAGTTTTCTGAATTGACTCTTGAAATTTTCACAAGACACTGAATCATCATCATCATCTATGATTATAGACAAGTGACGGATGAATGGCTGAATTTTTACTAATCCCACATTGGAGCGGTGTAAACTAATACATTCATGAGATACAACTTGCAATGCTAAACCATGCAGCAGGTCATGCATGACATAACATAGACGACCATTAGTTTTATCTTCTCTAAAAAAGCCATACGTGACCAAATCAGTTAAGTTGCTCAAACCTATATCTTCAAATGTTTGGGTTCGATCACCAGGTTGTAAGATATTCAGTCCTATCCACAAGTTGACTAGTTGGGTGCCATTGAAATGGTAATCTTCAGGAAACAATGCAGAATAGGAAGAGCATCGTTGAAGATGAAAAGGAAGATAGTCATAGGTAACCTTCAAGGCAGGCATAATGTCATTAACATTGGTCTGCCTCTCCCACTCTTTAATTTCTAGGATCCTTGTCCAGTGACGCAAATTAAGATCCTTTCTCAGCAATCTACCAACTGTTTTTGCTGCCAATGGGGATCCCTTTAGTTTTATCATTATTTTATCTCCGGTCTCAAGCACGGGAGCAGAGCGCCGCGGCACAACGCCGCAGGAGCGCGCTGGAGGCCGTTGGCGTGGCGGGCGACGTGGACGGTGGCGTATCGTGCGGGGCGAGCTCTGCTGGCGTGGATCTGTAGCCTGGGGTGCTTCTGCAACGAGGGTTGTGTACGGCGCTGCCTAGCGTTTCCTGGGCGTCGGACGGCGGCTGCTAGCAGCAAGGTAGCCGGTAGCTCTTCTCAAGGGCGGGTGGATGGTGGACGCCTTGGCCCCGGGCGGCAGTGACGGGACAATGCGTGCAAAGCCGAGGGTGCGCGGGGCTAGTACCATGGATGTGAATGCTCGGCGGCCTCCCATCTGGATCCGGGATGCCTAGATCGGATGGGGCGGCGGCCTCCCATCTGGATCCGGGATGCCTAGATCGGATGGGGCGGCATCCACCCCTCCCCCCCCCCGCGCAGCATCCGGTGTTCAGTCGCCCTGGAGTCGGTGCACGGCTTTGGGCTGCCTCCGTTCCGGTCAATGTAGGAGCTTGCGGTTCGATTGGGGGTGTCTTCTCATTATGGCATTGATGAAGGACCGTGGAGGTGGTGGTCGAGACAACGTTGCACTAGTAGAAAAACACCTATTAGTCCCGGTTCGTAAGGGCTTTTAGTCCCGGTTCGAACACGAACCGGGACAGATGTGCCTCCAGCCGGTCCGCCGAGCTCAGTCAGGGGGCCTTTGGTCCTGGTTGGTGGCTCCAACCGGGACCAAAAGTTCATGTTTTTTTAGAAAAGCGGCTGTTTTAGGGGTTTTGGGGGTTATTTTTAGGTTGTTATTAGCTAGCTAATAGAGAGAAGTGTCCTCTCTTATATCTTCGTCCTTGGTTTATCAACGCTGCTGCTATGTTCATTTCACCCGCTGATATAACATGCTCATGCATGCTCGCATCATACATCATTATATATAATAACAAGTCCTACTAATAATGCATCATCATACAACTTCTACTCGTTATTAATAATAAGTCATACGATCATCATCCTCATAGTCATCGAACCCAACCCTACATAATTGTTCTTAGCACATGATCATCAGTATCAGGTAGGACCTAAACACCCTTAAGGTAAAATAGCATAAAACAATATAGACCCTGACTCTCCATTATGAAGAATGGCGATCATCCTGTCTCCAATTCTTGCCCTTCGCTGCTTTTTGCTTCCAAGAAGCTCCTTACGACTGTCCATACATTTTTTCCATTCTTTGATTGTCATATCTTCACTTCTTTTAGAAATCCGGTATGGACAGTTGAGATTCGTAGGATGACCTGGATATATGTTCAAAACATGAAGGTTGCCATTCTCATACATCAAATGAGGCACACAATACTCTGGGATTCTCTGTTGAAAAACATAGTAATAACTTTTTAGTTAGCAATGATGTACTAGTTTTAGAAGTATGCAAAAAGATGCATGGATGTTGTAATAGTAAAAAATCTTACCAGGGTATCTCCATGATAGTTACCGTAGTTCAACACGTGCACTAGTGGCACGTATTGACCATAATGTTGAGGAGTTCGAGTGTAGACATTGTAATTCTCAAGATCTCTACAAATGCTATCAGATGAATTTTCTCCTTATAAGTTAATTCGGAGCCATCGGTGTAGTGGGTTTTGTCTACCATCTTCCGCACATTCTTTGAACAATCAAAATAAGCTATCAATGGAAATAAGATGTCAACTATTTTGAAATAAACAATATAAATTACTTAATAACTATGTTAAGCTCACATGGGGGAAGAATTGGAGGTGTATCCACAAGGACCCAAATCGAAGGTCTCTCTTGCTCGATTGCATGATCACCAAGATCCATGGTGACAAGCATACCCTCATCAAGACCATACATCTTGCAAAGTGCTTCCCAATTTTTGCAACCAAAATGGGTTACACTCTGAGCATTGTACAGCTTTACTTGAAAATCCACACCATGATGGGTACTTAGGATAATTTTTTTGGTTTCGAAACTTTCATGGTCTTCAAAACCCATCCTCTCCAAGGCATAGCGTCTTGCAAAGCATGTGATAAGCTAGTCGAATTGGAAAAGATGAAAAATATTGTCATGATTAAAATAGTTGAAGTCATGATTAATTACGAAAAAAAACTATTGTCGCTGCTATGCATCAGTATGAACATCGAAGGTCTCGTCGAGCTTAATGCAGAAGCGCTGATCTTCGTCCAGCTCAATGAACCTGTCGCAGATACCTCGGTCGTCGTGGCACCAGTCGCACAGCCCCGGGCGGTTTTCATTGTCCGAGTACGACATTTCCGGCCTATGTTTATAATTCAAATGAAGGAGAACTTATCCAGTATGAGCATTCATCTATAAGCAAAACCAAATCATAAAATAAGCAAAACTAAATCATAAAATAAAGTAGTATTCAAATTAGCATGATTCAATAATTATAAGCAAAAGTACACATCATCTCTTGGTGTTCGTACATCGTCGAATATTATCACTAATATAGCATCACTAATACAACTAGAACCGTAGCGCCCGGACGGGTATCGGCGAGCTGTGGACACCCTAAGATAAGGAACCATCACATGATCTTAGCTGCTGTGAGATCCCTGAAGAACGTGCCAGGTATTGTGGAACCTGCCCTTCAATGCAACCATGTAGCGACGGACGTGCTCGTCCTCCTCGCTGACACGGTGACGTACCACCTCCGCGGTGTCCGGAAGCCTCGGCATCGTGACTGGCCCACGCGACCGCCACCAAACAAGGATCGGGTCAACAACGGGCTGCCTCCTCACCAACCTACGTCCCCCGGAAGGTAGCACCTCCCAATACCTGCCCGGCGGAGCCCAGTCCCGAACATGGCCCTGATCAAGCAAGTCTCCACCGCCGAGTCGACGACGACGAGGATGCGGGATAGGCATCGCCGATGTCGATGCGGGAACTACTTCTATATATAGTTAAATAAAGTAGTTTTATTAATTAAATCAACTAGTTCAACTACTAAGCACTTACTACAAATAAATAAAGTAGTACTTACTAAAACAAACTACTTCTATATATAGTAAAACACAGTAGTTTAACTATAGTTCTATTATTTTCCTAACTAAAAATAAACTACTTTCTCTTCTTATTTTTTCCCTTTTCCTCTATTCTAAATATGAACATATTCATAAATGACTTCTATCATTCACAATTTTTCTATACATACACAATAAATTGACAAAGAAAATACTATGAACAAAAAAATCATTAAAATTCTATGAACAAAATTACAACAGGAAAAAATTATAAAAATTCTATATGAACAAAATTTGACATATTCGATCTTTGCATATATATGAACACATATACAAACATGCATATATATGAACATACAAACATCTTTTCATAAAAAATCTATTAACAAAGAAAAAATCTAACATAATATGAAAAAATTAATTACACAATATGAAAAAAATATCTGACAGAAAAATCTATGAACTACACATCTAACAAAAAAATCTATGAAACTACAAAAAAATCTAACAAAAAAATTACTTGCTCACGGCGACGGCGTGTCGGGGACGGCGACGGCGACGGCGAGGTGCGGCGCGGGGCGGGGCGGGGAAGGGCAGCGCGGTGACGGTCGACGGTGAGGCGGCGGTGCGTTGTGGGCCGGGGCGGCGACGGGCAGGGGCGGCGGGGCACGGGCGTGGGCGAAGCGGCGTGGTACGGCGCGGGGCGACAACGGCGACGACGAGGCGGAGACGGACGGGCAGCCTAGACGCGTCGGGCGGCGGGGAAGAAGGAACTGAACCAAATTTTCGCGAGTGCCGCTTATATAGGCAAATCATTGGTCCCGGTTCATGGCAACAACCGGGACAAATGCACCCTTTAGTCCCGGTTGGAGGCTCCAACCGGGACCAAAGGCCTCTTTTCAGCAGCGGAAAAGGGCGGGAAGCAGAGGCTTTGGTCGGTTGATGCCTCCAACCGGGACTAAAGGGTGAGCATTGGTCCCGGTTGGAGCCACGAACCGGACGAATGGTTTTATGCTGCCACTGGTGCGGCACGAAAGTTTAGTCCCACCTCGCTAGCTGAGAGGCGCGCAGTGGTTTATAAGCCCCACCGCCGCTCCCTCTCAAGCTTCTCTCGCACCGCAGGCTTACGGGCCTACTTACTACTGCTTTGCTCGATGGTCCTCTGGGCCACTGCGGGCTGGATCCTGGCCCATGGTGGGTTTCTAGTCGTATCCAGGCCGTGGGGGCTCAGTAGGAGGCACTTTTTTTTTACTTATTTATTTTATTGCAGCTGTTTTTTTAGTCCCACCTCGCCAAGCGAGAGGCACTCGCAGCTGTTTATAAGCCCTGAGTGCAGAGACAATGAAGAAGAGGCTCAATGCTCACACCTTGCGTTGGTTCGCTTCAAGCCTTGAGGAATAGGGTATACTGCACGGAGCTATGTGCAGTGCAGTTTACACTATTCGAAGGCTTGAAGCGAATTAACTAGCATTAGCCTCTTTTTATTTTAATGACTTATTACCACACAGAAATAAATAGAAAAAATATATATAGCAGAAAAGAAAAAAAACTATATAAAAAACTACTCAGATATAAATAGAAGAAAAAATAGTTGTGATTAACTTTACTAAAATCTTTTTAATTTTGAATGACTTATTACAACTCAGAAAAATAGAAAAAAATAAATATAGTAGAAAAAAACTATATAAAAACTATTCATAAATAAATAGAAGAAAAAATAGTTGTGATTAACTTTACTAAAAAATGAGCATAGATGCTTATTTTAATGACTTATTACAAATAAAAAATAAATAGAAGAAAAAATAGTTGTGATTAACTTTACTAAAAAATGAGCATAGATGCTTATTTTTAATGACTTATTAAAATTCAAAAATAAATAGAAGAAAAAATAGTTTTGATTAACTTTACTAAAAAATGAGCATAGATGCTTATTTTTAATGACTTATTACAATTCAAAAATAAATAGAAGAAAAAATAGTTGTGATTAACTTTACTAAAAAATGAGCATAGATGCTTATTTTTAATGACTTATTACAATTAAATAATAAATAGAAGAAAAAATAGTTGTGATTAACTTTACTAAAAAATGAGCATATATGCTTATTTTTAATGACTTACTACAATTCAGAAATAAAAAGAAGAAAAAATAGTTATGATTAACTTTACTAAAAAATGAGCATAGATGCTTATTTTTAATGACTTACTACAACTCAGAAATAAAAAGAAGAAAAAATAGTTATGATTAACTTTACTAAAAAATGAGCATAGATGCTTATTTTTAATGACTTACTACAACTCAGAAATAAAAAAATATAGCAGAAAAGAAAAAAATACTATATAAAAAACTACTCAGAAATGAGCATAGATGCGCTTATAGAGGAAACAACTTAAATTCATAACAAATTTCAAGAGAAATTCTTATGAATTTAGGCTAAATTCCCTATATAAGGGCATCTATTTTCATTTTCAGAGGAGCTCAATAAGGCAGAGAGGGAGGGGCTTATAAACCGGTCTGATTTCCCTTCAGTTGGCGAGGTGGGACTAAACTCTGGCCGCAACGAGGACCAACCCTTTAGCCCCGGTTGGTGGCATGGACCGGGACTAATGGACAACCTTTGGTCCCGGTTCAAGCCACCAACCGGGGCCAATGGTGGTGGGCCAGGAGCGAGGCCCATTGGTCCCGGTTCGTCCCACCAACCGGGACCAATAGGTCCAGACAAACCGGGACCAATGGCCCACGTGGCCCGGCCGGCCCCTGGGGCTCACGAACCGGGTCCAATGTCACCATTGGTCCCGGTTCTGGATTGAACCGGGACTAATGGGCTGGACCGGCCTGGACGATTGGCCCCTTTTCTACTAGTGTTGTGCCCACAGTCGGATATGTGTCGTGGGCTGCAGATGTGGCGTCATTTGAGTTGATGGCTCGACGATGGCCGTCGGTAGCCATTGGGACATGTCCCCTCTGGTCCACCTGGATAGGAGGGGACTTCAGTCGGGGGTGCCCCTACGGTGGTTCTGCTGACCCTGGCCTGGGGCTGATGACGGGCTTCTCCAACAGTGGTTTGTGCACGGTGAAGCGAACGGTCGGCTTTGTCTCGTGGCATGGATGTTGGGGCGGCGGCCCTGGAAGGTGGTCCGCATGGTTGGCTCTTTGGCGGGAACCATGGCGGTGGTGGTGGCATTGTCTCTTCGTCGTATGGGCGGCGAGAGGTTTGGTGCAAGGTAGCTCGGGCGCGCTCTCGGTCTCTGTGTGGGCTCCTCGATCCGGATCTGGGGACTTAAGCTCGTCATGCTTCCTCTGAAGACCTCGTGGTGACATGCAAGGACTACCGGGCGAAAGCTGTGCGCCCTGGCGCCGACGATGGTGACGCTTGAGGGTGCCACTCTCTTCTTAAAGACGTCGTGGTGGTGTTCCCATCCGTGTCCGGGTTCCATACAAACACACATGCAAAAATTGATAGCAAAAGACATGTGTCATGCCTCTTTTCTTTGTATTTCCTTTTCTCTTTTTCCCACGGTAACAAAACTTCCACAACATGTTACATATATATACTCCCCCGTTCCTAAATACAAGTCTTTTTAGACATTTTAAATGGACAACAACATATGATTGCACATAGACATATTTTAGAGTGTAGATTCACTTATTTTACTCCGTATGTAGTGATTTGTCGGCATCTCTAGAAAGACTTATAGTATTTGGGAACGGATTGAGTACAAGCTAGCCACCCGTACGTAGCAAGCCGACTCAAGGTCTCCAGCTTAGACTCCAAAGCCTACACGGACTACTAGTACTTAGCCTCCTGATTACAACTTGCCTAATCAACCTAGCCTAACTACATTTCAGAAAAAGAAAAAACCTAGCCTAACTAGGTACGACACGGACACCTCGTACTAACATAGCCGGACTACTACTCCTAACCCTGCTTTCACTAGGACACGCACAAGTACTGACAACACGTATACCACGACCAGGTGCTAATCCTAGCCTTATTTTGACATCCTAGTACAAGTTTAACTAGACTAACTAAACTGCTCAAGCCCTGCAAAAAAAAATTAATAAACTGCTCAAGATTAGTGCTAACATTTTACCAGCTTCTGTTCATGTCCACCAGCTTCTGTTCTGCCTTGGCCGGCCACGGTCACCCTCAGGACGTAAATGTTGTTCTTCTGTCTTTAATGCCTTGAGCTCAAATAGTCAGATAGCTCGGCCCGTAGAACTGACAGCGATTTTACAGCAATGCCAACCCGCAGTACTTACACGAAGTCAACGCTGCAGTGGCACACTGATCAAATTGAACAGCAGGAACTTTGTGGATTTTCAAGGAACCTCTACAGACTCGTATATCTGTGCCTGAATGAAAAATCACTGCCGCCACACACCTCCAGGAATAGAAGAGATGGGAGAGATTTTACCAGAGAATCCAACCTCACTTTCCTCGACCTATTTCAGGAATCTTTTCCTGCCTCACGAGTTGACAGTGCATCATCAGGGTTTTTCAGTACATGGGGATGTTTGGGTAGTGAAAGCATAGGTATATTCCTCATGTTTGGGGACAGTGGACACTTTCTTTATTGACGTGTATCCTTTCCTCAAAACAAAAGCAAAAACATGATGTCAAGTTATTTCTTTACGGACAGCTAAAAGACAAGGTATAGCACGATTGTGTAATATGTATGGCATATAACAGATCAGAAAGAGGAATTTGTAGGTAGCTTACCAAGCTGACCGCTTGGTCAGAAAGAGTAATTTGAGAAGCACGTTCCTTAAAGTACCTCCTCTGGTTTCCTCCGGGCGTACCCAACTGACCTGCAACCTGATGTTGTGGTCGCCGTGGAAGCTCCAGCTCCACCGTCAAGCACGGACTGCGACTGGACCGAGCTTCCTGCGGTCATACTCGTTCGTATCTTCGGCACCCTGCAGATCACGGATCTCTTCAGCTCCGGCGGTGTCTGCTGTTCATGGCGCCGCAGCCACGTGGAAGCCCGCCGGTTCCGGCTGTGCTCGCCGCACCAGGGCCCCTGCCTGGTCTACTCCGCGGCAGACCGTGACGACAGCACGGCCACACTGCACCACCTGACCACGGACAAGCTCTGCCACGTCACCATCCCGGGCCCTGCCTTTCGCTCCCGCTATGTCATGGGCTCGTCCCACGGCTGGCTCATCACAGCAGACGACCGCTCCCATCTCATCCTTGTCAACCCCATAACTGGCGCTCAGGTCGCCATGCCGGCACCAAAAACCATACACAACGTCAAGCTCCGTTATGGCGAGGAAGGCCGCAAACTTGACGGCTACGATCTTATTTACGTGGACACGTTGCCACACCGAAAAAAAGCCATATGGACTTTCACTGCAGCAAGGTTGCTTTTGCTTCTACATGATTGTAGCCATGTCGTGCGACCCGTCCAGTAAAAATTGCGTCGTGTTACCTGTACACAAGCCTCAAAACCTGCTCTCCTATGCTAGGGTTGGGAACACCAAGTGGACTTGGGTTGATACACAAGAAGAATGCAAGAGCTACATTGATGTTTGTTAAAATAACGGCGATGGTTTGTTCTATGCTCTTCGAGGTTGTGGTGATGTGCATACCATTGATATTTGTGGACAATCTCCACTGGTGAATATTGTCTACAAGCACAAGGCGGATTATGATTCCGACAGTAAGTATATTGTACAAGCGTCATGGGGTGATTTCTTTCAGATATGGAGATGGGATCGATATCTTGTGAATGTCCAGCTCCTCTGCCACTTATGCCACACGTCTACACGCCATCAGTTCAAGAGTCTCCTGATTGGATCTCGCCGGGTACCAGTGACATGCTGCTTGATGGGGACATGTACTAAGGATAGGGTAACATACCTAACCTACAGAGCCTGCCCTAGGACTCCATACACCTTATACTGGGCCCCAGGGGCAGGCCAGCATTCAGATGCTCTATAACCAGACGTTCGTATAGCAGGTCGATGTACTAGTGATATAACAACGGATGAGAAGCTTTCGCCTATGTTTATTGGTTACTAGCGAGAGCCACTAACGCGTTCGTGTTGTACGTGCAAAAGACGGTGAATGGCTGAGCCTCTAAACAATATTCGTCCGATTCGAACAATCGTAGGATGCTTGACACAGTGGCGGATCTAGGATTTTGATACTGGGTGGTCCACCTTAAAATTTCTTTTACAACAAATATGACATGCGAATGTACTAAATAATTTACAATTAGCACAATAGAAATTGATCAGTATGGTCTTAAAAATTTATTAAAATTAATCAAGTAAGTCTTAATTTTGCATAAAAGAAGCGTGCATACCTTTACAAGTTCAAATAAGACTATGTGCATGTGTTCCTTCTTCCACATTTGAGACATATATGTAATCCTGTGATCCTGGTTAACATTTTGTTATTAAATCTGACAATGAAATTCATTTGATTCAAAAAATGGGAACATTGTATCAATTGTTTGACCCAAAGTGAAACAATTCAGTAGTAAGTACAGTAGTAATAATTCTGGACAGAATTTATTAGTAATACATTGCATTTTACAAAGAAGCACACCAAGCCATAATTCGAAATGACTAATGAGCATTAGTGGCAGGTAGCACCTAGCAGCACGACGAGCAAGAAGTAAACTGGAACTGGGAAGGGGCATAAATCTCATCGAACGTACTACCTCAAATCGGGCTAGGCGGCTGGCTGCTGGCCTGCTGCAGATGCACAACGACGGTAGCCGGGCGCCGACTGGTTGCGGCAGTCGGCCTGCTGGGTCTTGATGGCGCCGGGTAGGGGCGGAGCAGGGTGTGCAGAGTCGCCAGCGAGGCATGGAGCAAGGCGGCAAGATCAGCGGGAGCGTAGAGCAGTCATGAGGGGAATCGGGGATGGGAGACAGTGCGCAGCGGTTACGCGACGAGTTGATGCTCTGTTTGCTGGGCTTTTTTTCTTTCTTCCAGCCCATCCTTAGTCTCTCCGTTATGGGATATAGTATATATATGGGCTAACCAAAAATCTCAGGGTGGGCCGCGGCCCACCCTGTCCACCCAGTAGATCCGTCACATGCGCAGAGCAGTCATGAGGGGAATCGGGGATGGGAGACAGTGCGCAGCGGCTACGCGACGAGTTGACGCTCTGTTTGCTGTGCTTTTTTCTTTCTTCCAGCCCATCCCTTAGTCTCTCCGTTATGGGATATAGTATATATATGGGTTAACCAAAAATCTCAGGGTGGGCCGCGGCCCACCCTGTCCACCCAATAGATCCGCCACATGTGCAGAGCAGTCATGAGGGGAATCGGGGATGGGAGACAGTGCGCAGCGGCTACGTGACGAGTTGATGCTCTGTTTGCTGGGCTTTTTTTCTTTCTTCCAGCCCATCCCTTAGTCTCTCCGTTATGGGATATAGTATATATATGGGTTAACCAAAAATCTCAGGGTGGGCCGCGGCCCACCCTGTCCAGCCAGTAGATCCGCCACATGCGCAGAGCAGTCATGAGGGGAATCGGGGATGGGAGACAGTGCGCAGCGACTACTCGACGAGTTGATGCTCTGTTTGCTGGGATTTTTTTCTTTCTTCCAGCCCATCCCTTAGTCTCTCCGTTATGGGATATAGTATATATATGGGTTAACCAAAAATCTCAGGGTTATGCGGGTCCAACCCGTGCGTACGAGCGCCCGATGTATGTTCGTCCGGCCTTATGGAACATCACTAGTAGAAAAACATCTATTAGTCCCGGTTCGTAAGGGCCTTTAGTCCCGGTTCATGAACCGGGACTAATGGGTCGTTACTAATACCTCCCCCCTTCAGTCCCGGTTCTAACACGAACCGAGAAAGATGGTCCTCCACGTGGCCTGTGCGCCGAGCCCAGGCAGGGGGGCCTTTGGTCCCGGTTGGTGGCACCAACCGGGACCAAAAGGCATCCACGCGTCAGCATTCCAGTGGCTGGGTTTTTTGTTTTTTTGAAAGGGGGGGGGGGGGGTGGGGGTTTTGGGGGGTAATTTAGGTGTTTCATATATTGTGTTAGCTAATTAATAGAGAGAAGTGTCCTCTCTTATGTCCGTGCTTGGTCGACGCTACGTACTATACATAGAGAGGCCCTCGACACGCTAGCTAGTAATAAAATGAAGGAAACCATTAAGTATAGAAGTTCGTCATGCGTACCGAGAGAAGTGATCGATCGACCTCTCCTTCTCCGAGAGATTGGTCGAACAACAAGTTTTCGTATCATGTACGTCCGACGCTACTGGCTACATACATCATGTACAATATATAAGATCTCTCAATTACAGTCCCCTAGCATTTGAAATCAAGTTCCACATGGTATTCTCCGGCTTTATTGATGACGTGGTCAAGAAAGAATCCCGCCAATTCCTCTTGAATTCCTTTCATGCGATCTGGTTCTAGGAGTTCATTCCGCATCTACCACGTCTAATTTGAAGAAGGGGGTTAATTAATACATATATATATATATATATATATATATATATATATATATATATATATGAATGAAACTCAACAGAAATGATGGTGTAATAAAATGAAATTGTGAATATTATTAATTGCTTACGCACTTCATATTGTCTTTGAGAGTAGCCCCGCTTATTTTTCAAAGTCGCGTTGTAGATGAACTCGCACACGTAGTATCCACAGAAATCATTCCCTTGTTCCTGCCACAAGCACTTTACGAGAAATAGAGGTCAATCAAACTGATAATGAAGCATTATAAATGTGATGAAAGTATAGCTATAGATTCAACGGGAGATGCACACAACTAGCTAGCCAGTAGTACTTACTTTCGGGAATATATATCGCAGCTCCTTCACCAGTTCCGGAGCTACTGCGGTGAACTGTTTCCAAAACCTGCAAGACAAATAAAATAATTATTATTACTTGAGATATCAGGAAATGAACAAAAATTTGCCGCTATGGTGCGATAATAATCGATTGAACTTACTTGCTGAGCATTTCAGTCATGTCCGCATAGGTGCTGGGATCTTTCCGTCTCGAGTCTAAGACGGTTACTAGTCCACGCTCAAGCTTAATCTCCAGAAGAATATAGTGGTACCTGCGCACGCATGCATAACTCATC
Organism: Aegilops bicornis; assembly: GCA_021605145.1. NCBI lineage: Eukaryota > Viridiplantae > Streptophyta > Magnoliopsida > Poales > Poaceae > Aegilops > Aegilops bicornis. The sequence goes on from CM038675.1 coordinate 841,774,050, forward strand.
AATTACATTACTATAACCTCGCTCGAGTAATAAGGGAAACCAAATATGCAAACGATCAGTAACACTCACTTGGTGTTGTAAGGAAAGAGTATGGTATCTTTGTTTTGATTTTTGATCAATGATCGTAGCAAGTTGTCTTCGGCCTCTTTGACGTGCTTTTCAACCAGAAATACATCTATGATATTTGTGTTAATGAACCCAATATCATAGATTTCATTTTTTTTGCACTCGATGATCTTCAATCTGCATAATATATTGAGGATAATTAATTATAAATACATGCAATGAAAGCCAAGCTATATATAGAGACTTAATGACAGAAATAGTACTTACAGGCAGTAACAAAAGACCGTTAATTTATCGAGGTCCTTTTGATTGAAGAACGCGAAGAACGCCTCAAATGGAACACACAACAGAACAGTTCCGACGAGATCGTGCTCCTCTTTAATGTGCAGATACAAACTATTCGTCCCCCCAGACTCTCTGCAGGTTTTCATGTACCAAGTATGGAATCTTCGCATAATCGTTGTTAGAGATTTTACATCTTTGACGAGAGGCTTCCCGTACTCGTATCTGTGTTCTTCCACCATCATGAATTCAGGAAGTGCATCGTCAGGCAGGTAATCTTGTGGATTGCCATAACCGGCCACCATCCCCGGAACATTAGCGACGATGTTGCCGCTAGACACATTGAGCGGGGGGCACGATTGGTTTGGTTGTTCGCCGAGCTGGTCAACTTTTTTCGCAGCTGCTCGTTCTTTTGCTCTTTGATGTCTGACAGTACTTCCCGACCGCTCCGCTTGGAGATATGTCTGTTCAGTAATGCGCTCATAGTTGGTTCTCGGCGGAGACTTTGCCGGTTTCCTGTGGCAGCCAGAGTGTGCTTCACTTTCATAGTTCGATTCTGCGCGATCTCCGCGTTTTCCTCCTCGGTCCTCTCGTCACGGTAACTTCTCCGAGTCTTTAGAGAAGGACCGAATCTGTATTTCTTCCCGCCTTTGGCTGTACTGCTAGACGCCGGCAGAGCAGACGGAGCGGATGTCTTCTTTGCTTGCTTTTTGCGAGGCAGAGGAGAAGGACTACGACGTGCCGGAGCAGCCAGAGCGGCGGCGGGTCTCTTCCGCCCTTGCTGACGAGGCAGAGATGGAGGAGGCTGGCTGCTCGGCGGCCGGGCGCAGCGGAGAAGGAGGCGGAGTGCCGCCACGCCCGGAGAAGGAGGCGGAGTGCCGCCACGCGTGCCCCGATCGTCACTCGCCGGAGGAGGAGGCGGTGGAGGAGGCGGAGTGCCCTGACTCGCCGGAGGAGGAGGAGGAGGCGGAGGCGTCCAGTTCGGAAGGTTGATGAGCTCCTTCCGCCATAGGCATGGAGTCTTCAGAGCAGAACCCAGCCTAGTCTCCCCTTCACCGGTAGGGTGCTCAAGCACGAGGTCCTCAAATCCCTCCGTTATTTCATCCACCGTCACCTTAGCAAATCCGACTGGAATCGGCTGGCAGTGATAAGTTGTGCCGGGTCCACTAGGATAAACTTGGCCAACAGCCGCCTTGACCTTCAAATTCATCCATCGCGCCATAATGTGGCAACTTTGAGACTCCGTGATACCATCCACGGGATAGCTGGCAGGAGCCGTCAAGACATACTCCGGCTGAAGCAGCTTGGTGGAAGCCACGCTGCTTCTCCGCTGAGATGGCGGGGTAACCGGGGAAGCTTCGGCATGTCGTTTGTTGTGATCTGCTGCTTCTCGTTCCTCTTCTCGTTCCTCTAGCCCCATTACCCTTTCGTGCAGCGCCTGCATTTGGTCCTGCTCCAGTTTCTTCCTCCTCTCGTGGGTTTTTGTAACCCCCTGCGTGCGGAAAACCAACCTTCCACGGAATGGAGCCTGGCGTGCCTCGTGTCCGTCCAGGGTGCTCAGGATTCCTGTTTGGAATGTGAGCTCGTCCTTCTCCCTGTTTGGAAGGAACGTCCCTCGCTGCGCTGCATCGATATAGTGTCGAAGTTTCTTCACTGGTATTTGCAGTTGCTCGTCCGTCCACTGGCACTTCCCTGTTACAAGGTCCAAGGTTCCGCCAGCCCCGAAGAACCAAGTCCGGCAACGGTCTGGCCAGTACATTGTCTCTGGTTCGATCCCTTTTTCAAGCAGATCATGCTCAGCCTTGGACCACTTAGGCCGGGCTTTGAGGTAGCCACCTGACCCCGTGCGATGGTGAAGCTTCTTCTTTGCAGCATTTTTCTTGTTTGTCGCCGACATCTTCTTACTCTTTTCCGATGTCTTGTGGGCCACAAATGCGGGCCAGTGATCTTTGATCTTCTCATATTTGCCGATGAATTCTGGTGTCTTATCTTTCTCGACAAACTGGTTCAACTCTTTCCTCCACCTCCTCATTAGGGTTGCCATCTTCTTAAGAGCACAAGACTTGATTAATTGCTCTATAACTAGCTTCTCCGGATCCTCCTCTGGCGGTAGTGTGAAATTTGCCTCCAGCTTAGTCCAAAGATCTTCTTTCTGCATATCATTGACATAAGGCACCTCAGGGTCTTCCTCCTTAGGCTTATACCATTGATGGATGCTGATCGGGATCTTATCCCTAACAAGAACCCCACACTGAGCAGAAAATGCCTTCCTTGTCCGGATGGGTTCAATCGTTTCGCCATCGGGCGCGATTTCTATGATCTCAAACTTTTCATCCGAGCTCAACTTTTTCTTCGGGCCTCGTCTCCTTACCGAAGTTTTCTCGATCCGGAGGGCTAGAAATTATAAGGAAGAAATACGAGAGTAATTAATATGTGTACATATACCAAAACAATGGATGCATCAATTAACTAGTCAGCACGGGCTTAACTAATATATATATATATATACCTGGCCGGACTCGGTTCGGTCACCGGAGCAGTCAGCACGGTCTCCTTCTTGTACCTCCATTGTGTCACCGGAGCCATCATGAACATAGTCCTCTTCTTGTACCGGCATTAATGGGTCGAAGCCATCATGAACATAGCCCTCTTCTTCACCCAGTCGTTCCTGACCATCGGTGTCGTTGAGAAATGACGCAACTTCATCACTTCCTTGTGCGATAATGTCCCCCAACATAGCTTCTGTTTCTTCGTCTCGGGAGTGCTCCATAGTTTCTGCAAACATTTACAACATGTCAATTATTATTCAAACATGGTACAGATGGATCGATATATATATATTAGTGGCAAAAGTAGAAATAAGGATTCATGTTAGTGGCCTCGACGCTGCTTCTCTAGGGTTTGGGGTCGCCTCGACACAACGCTTCAAGGGTTTGGGGTGGCCTCGACGACAACGCTCTTTTAACTTGGTAAATTTGGGTGGCCTCGAGAGAGTTAATTTGACGGGTAGGGGCGCGGCGGGAGGGGGTAGGAGACCAACATCGTTTTCTCTCTAGGGTTTGGGTGTCCTTGAGAGTTTTGGTCGAGCGAGAGGGCCGAGGGGGGTGCTGCCGTTGTATAAGTTATCACGGTCGAGAGGGGGTATATATATCGAGGGCGTTATATCGACAACGACGCGACATACATATACATTGGAAAATAATGTTATCGGGGAGGGGGTATCGGTACCCCCCCCCCCTCGTGTTAAAGTTTCTTCTTTCTCCCTTATTCCTTTCTTTTTCTTCTACTCTTCTTTTTCTTCTTCTCCCTCGAGAAAGGAAAATAAGGAAAAGGAAGAAAAGAGGAAGAAGGAAGAAAAAAAAAAAGAGGAGTCTTCCTCTTCTTATTTTCCTTTTTCCTCTCATTCTTTTAGTATTGCTTGTTTAAAAAAAAATGTTCAAATAGAAAATTTCGAAAAAAACAAAGGTTTTGCCTAATGCATTGTTCATATGAATATACAAACATTTGCATATTCTACAATAATTAATATCACCAAAAAATCTATGAACAGAAAAATAACCTAACTTTTCTAAAATCTATCTTTTGCATATATGAAAACATTAATACACATATGAACAAAAAATACATATATTAACAAAACCATGCTCTGAACAATTTTTGAACATCTACATACACATATATAGGCACATACATACACATATACATTACATATATATGAACAAAAAAACTAATTAAACTAATAAAAATCGAAAAAACCAGAGCCGGTGCGGCGCGGCGGCTCACAGCGACGGTGGGGGCGGCGAGATGACGACGGCGACGCTGGGCGGCGAGGCGCGCCGAGGCTGGGCGGCACGGGCAGGGGCTCGAGGCGGCGGCGCTGAGGCGGACGGGCGTGGCTCGGGAGGCAGCTGACGAGGACGACGCGGGCTCGGTGAGGCGACGGGCGGCGGGCGACGGCGAGGTGGAGCAACCTGGCGGCGTCGAGGAGGGTCGGCGTCGTCCGGGGCAATCAGCGATGGGATTCTGAAATTTTGCAAAGTCTTTGCTTATATAGCAAAGGCATTGGTCCCGATTCGTGAAACCAACCGGGACTAATGCCTGCTAGTCCCGGTTGGTGCCTCCAACCGGGACCAAAGGCCTCCTTTTCGGCAGCCCAAAGGCGGGAGGCGGCGACCTTTGGTACGGTTGGTGCCACGAACCAGTACTATCCCCCCTTTAGTCGGTTGGTGCCACCAACCGGTACCAAACCCTGTGTTGCCAGCGTCGCTGCCAAAGTTTAGTCCCACCTCGCTAGTTGAGAGGGCGTGCAGTGGTTTATAAGCCCCACCGCCGCACTCCATCTCGAAGCTCCTCTCCACCGCAGGCTTTCGGGCCTACTTGCTATGCTTTGCCTGGTGGGCCTTCTAGGCCTGCTGCGGGCCTGAATCCTGGCCCATAGTAGGGTTTCTAGTCGTATTCAGGCCGTGGGGGCCCAGTAGGAGGCATTTTTTTGTTTTCTTTACTTATTTTTTCTATTTTATTTTTTTCTAGTTTTTTGTTTTGTTTTCTGCATTATTTATTTTCTTTTGTTTTTTGCTTTATTTTTCAATTCTTTTTGCTTTTAGTTTTAGGAAAATTATAAACTTTCTGTTAGTGCCATTAGTTTTCAAATTTGAAAACACTTTTGTGTTTTTTGTTTTCTTTCTTGCTTTATTTATTTTATTTTGTTTCTACTTACAACAAAATACTTATTGTTGTTTTTTTGTTTTGATTTCTGCATTATTTATTTTCTTTTGTTTTTTGCTTTATTTTTCAATTCTTTTTGCTTTTAGTTTTAGGAAAATTATAAACTTTCTGTTAGTGCCATTAGTTTTCAAATTTGAAAACACTTTTTTGTTTTTTGTTTTCTTTCTTGCTTTATTTATTTTATTTTGTTTCTACTTACAACAAAATACTTATTGTTGTTTTTTGTTTTGATTTTTGCATTATTTATTTTCTTTTGTTTTTGCTTTATTTTTCAATTATTTTTGCTTTTAGTTTTAGGAAAATTATAAACTTTCTGATAGTGCCATTAGTTTTCAAATTTGAAAACACTTTTTTGTTTTTTTTGTTTTCTTTCTTGCTTTATTTATTTTATTTTGTTTCTACTTACAACAAAAAACTTATTGTTGCTATTTTTAATTATTACGATGGACGAACCATAAGACATTAAAGCATTTCAAATGAACTCTGAAAAAGTTGAAAGTTGGCATGGTATCATAAATTGACCCACATAGCATGTGCATGTACAAACGGACAATGGTATCATACTGTCAGTTACAAATTTGGCATGGTATCATCATAATAGTTATGGAGAAAGTCTTCACTTTTCTTCGCTTGTGTCATTTGCTTATTGCGCGTAACCATGGATAATCTTCATCGTTTATCAGGATCTTGGGGTCATCCTTGACATTAAAGGGAGGAATTTCATGAAACTTTTCATAATCTTGAGACATGTACATCTTGTCCTCCACTCCCACGATGTCCCTTTTTCTGAAAGAACTATGTGGCGCTTTGGCTCATCGTATGATGTATTCGCTTCCTTATCTTTTCTCTTTCTTGGTCTGGTAGACATGTCCTTCACATAGATAACCTGTGCCACATCATTGGCTAGACGAACGGTTCGTCGGTGTACCCAAGATTTTTCAGATCCTTGTTGTCATTTACGTCTTTGTGGGTCTACCTGTACCCCGCCTCCTGACAGATTGACCCATTTTCACTTAAACAAAGGGACCTTAAAATCGTGTCCGTAGTCAAGTTCCCATATGTCCACTATGTAACCATAATATGTGTCCTTTCCCTCTCGATTGTTGCATCAAAGCGGACACCGCTGTTTTGGTTGGTGCTCTTTTGATCTTGGTCAATCGTGTAAAATGTATTCCCATTTATCTCGTATCCTTTCCAAATCAATACAGTCAAAGATGGTCCCCTTGACAACAAGTACAGCTCATCACAAACAGTGTTGTCACCTCTGGTACGTGCTTCTAACCAACTGTTGAAAGTCCTGATGTGTTCACATGTAATCCAGTCGTCGCACTGCTCCGGGTGTTTGGAGCGCAGACTGTTCTTGTGTTCATCGACATACGGGGTCACCAAGGTAGAGTTCCGTAGAACTGTGTAGTGTGCTTGAGACCAAGAATATCCGTCCCTGCATATAATTGAGTCCCTTCCAAGCGTGCCTTTTCCAGTCAGTCTCCCCTCATACCACGATTTAGGGAGACCTATCTTCTTAAGGCCAGGAATGAAGTCAACACAAAACCCGATGACATCCTCTGTTTGATGGCCCATGGAGATGCTTCCTTCTGGCCTAGCCGATTCACGGACATATTTCTTTAGGACTCCCATGAACCTCTCAAAGGGGTACATATTGTGTAGAAATACGGGGCCCGTAATGACAATCTCGTCAACTAGATGAACTAGGGCGTGCGTCATGATATTGAAGAAGGATGGTGGGAACACCAGCTAAAGCCCGACAAGACATTGCACCACATCAGTCCTTAGCCTTGGTATGATTTCTGGATCGATCACCTTCTGAGAGATTGCATTGAGGAATGCACATAGCTTCACAATGGCTAATCGGACGTTTTCCGGTAGAAGCCCCCTCAATGCAACCGGAAGCAGTTGCGTCATAATCACGTGGCAGTCATGAGACTTTAGGTTATGTAACTTTTTATGCAGCATATTTATTATTACCTTTATATTCGACGAGAAGCCAGTCGGGACCTTCATCCTGAGCAGGCATTCAAAGAAGATTTCGTTCTCTTCTTGCGTAAGAGCGTAGCTGGCAGGACCTTCATACTGCATCGGAGGCATGCCCTCTTTTTCGTGCAAGCGTTGCAGGTCCTCCCGTGCCTCAGGTGTATCTTTTGTCTTCCCATACATGCCCAAGAAGCCTAGCAGGTTCACACAAAGGTTCTTCGTCACGTGCATCACGTCGATCGAAGAGCGGACCTCTAGGTCTTTCTAGTAGGGTACGTCCCAAAATATAGATTTCTTCTTCCACATGGGTGCGTGATTCTCAGCGTCATTCAGAGCAGCTAGTCCGCCGGGACCCTTTCCAAAGATTACGTGTAAATCATTGACCATAGCAAGTACGTGATAACCGGTACGCATGGCGGGTTTCTTCCGGAGATCTGCCTCGCCTTTGAAATGCTTGCCTTTCTTTCGACATTGATGGTTGGTCGGAAGAAATCGACGATGGCCTAGGTACCCATTCTTCCTGCAGCTTGCCAGGTATATACAATCGGTGTCAAGTAAACAGTGCGTGCATGCGTGGTATCCCTTGTTTGTCTGTCCTGAAAGGTTACTGAGAGCGGGCCAATCGTTGATAGTCACGAACAGCAACGCCTTTAGGTTAAATTCCTCCTGTTTGTGCTCATCCCACGTACGTACACCGTTTCCATTCCACAGCTGTAAAAGTTCTTCAACTAATGGCCTTAGGTACACATCAATGTCGTTGCCGGGTTGCTTAGGGCCTTGGATGAGAGCGGCATCATAATGAACTTCCGCTTCATGCACATCCAAGGAGGAAGGTTATACATACATAGAGTCACGGGCCAGGTGCTGTGATTGCTGCTCTGCTCCCCGAAAGGATTTATGCCATCCGCGCTTAAAGCAAACCATACGTTCCTTGGGTCACGTGCAAACTCAGCCCAGTACTTTCTCTCGATTTTTCTCCACTGCGACCCGTCAGCGGGTGCTCTCAACTTCCCGTCTTTCTTACGGTCCTCACTGTGCCATCGCATCAACTTGGCATGCTCTCCGTTTCTGAACAGACGTTTCAACCATGGTATTATAGGAGCATACCACATCACCTTCGCAGGAACCCTCTTCCTGGGGGGCTCGCCGTCAACATCACCAGGGTCATCTCGTCTGATCTTATACCGTAATGCACTGCATACCGGGCATGCGTTCAGATCCCTTAACGCACCGTGGTAGAGGATGCAGTCATTAGGGTATGCATGTATGTTCTGCACCTCCAATCCTAGAGGGCATACGACCTTCTTTGCTGCGTATGTACTGTCGGGCAATTCGTTATCCTTTGGAAGCTTCTTCTTCAATATTTTCAGTAGCTTCTCAAATCCTTTGTCGAGCTGACATTCTCTGCCTTCCACTGCAGCAATTCGACGGTACCGAGCTTTGTGTTGCCATCTTCGCAATTGGGGTACAACCCTTTTTTGTGGTCCTGTAACATGCGATCGAACTTCAGGTTCTCCTTTTGACTTTCGTATTGCGTCCTTGCATCGACAATGACCCGTCGGAGATCATCATCATCGGGCAGATCGTCTGGTTCCTCTTGATCTTCACCAGCTTAGCCCGTTCTGCAGCATCATCGTGCACATCGTCTGTTTCCTCTTCATGTTCAGTAGCATCACCGTATTCAGGGGGCACACAGTTGTCATCGTACTCTTCTTCTTCGCCGTCTTCCATCATAACCCCTATTTCTCCGTGCCTCGTCCAAACATTATAGTGTGGCATGAAACCCTTGTAAAGCAGGTGGGTGTGGAGGATTTTCCGGTCAGAGTAAGACTTCGTATTTCCACATATAGGGCATGGAAAACACATAAAACCATTCTGCTTGTTTGCCTCAGCCACTTCGAGAAAATCATGCACGCCCTTAATGTACTCGGAGGTGTGTCTTGAACCGTACATCCATTGCGGTTCATCTGCGTGCATTATATATAATTAAGTGTGTCAAAAATCATTACAGAACATCATGAATAGATAATTAAGTGATCAAATTAATAGAAGTTCATCATCACATTAAAACCAAAGTACATACATAGTTCTCATCTAACAACATAAAGCTCTGCAGAGGATAAATTAATTAAACCATACACTGAAACTATGTAAAACATTTCAATGCGAAAACAAATGCGATCATAATCGCAACCAATGTAACAACTGATCCAACGGCATAATGATACCAAGCCTCGGTATGAATGGCATATTTTCTAATCTTTCTAATCTTTAAGTGCATCCATCTTGATCATGTGATCATCGACGACATCCGCAACATGCAACTCCAATATCATCTTCTCCTCCTCAATTTTTCTAATTTTTTCCTTCAACAAATTGTTTTCTTCTTCAACTAAATTTAACCTCTCGACAATAGGGTCGGTTGGAATTTGCGGTTCAACAACCTCCTAGATAAATAAAATCTATGTCACGTTGGTCGGCATAATTGTCATAAACAATAAATGAACCACTAGTTATGAAAAGATAATATATATCACATCCGAATCATAGACAGGACGAGGGCCGACGGGGGCGGATACCAAAACCATCGCACTATATAAGATGCAATAATAAAAATAAGAAAATTATACAAGTATCTATATAAACATACAAGTAAGAATTTTTCCTTTCGGAAAGAAGATAAGAACAACAGGCTCACCACGGTGGTGCCGGGCGATGAGATCGGCGCAGGGCGATCGACGACAGTGAAACGGGACGGACGTGACGGACCGCTAAACCTAGACAAATATTAAGGAAAATGGAGCTTGGCGGTCGAGCTTGGAGAGGAGAAAGCTTAAGTAGTGTGGCTCGGGCGTTCCATCGAACACCTCGTGTGCATAGGAGGTGAGCTAGAGCACCACAAAGCTCTCTCCTCGCCGGCCACGATAAATAAAGCACTGGGAGTGCTCTGCTCGCGGGCGAGGGGTATATATAGGCAACTAATTGGTCCTGGTTGGTGACTTGAACCGGGACTAGAGGGAAGCCTTTGGTCCCGGTTCGTTCCATCAACCGGGACCAATGATGGTGGGCCAGGAGCGAGGCCCATTGGTCCCGGTTCGTCCCACCAACCGGGACCAAAAGGTCCAGACGAACCGGGACCAATGGCCCACGTGGCCCGGCCGACCCCCGGGGCTCACGAACCGGGTCCAATGCCCCCATTGGTCCCGGTTCTGGATTGAACCGGGACTAGTGGGCTGGACGGGCCTGGACCATTGGCCCCTTTTCTACTAGTGCATGGTGTGCTCGGATGCTCCGGTGAAGAGGTAAAATGGACAACCACGGTAAGTCAGGGTGGTTTATCCGGCTGTTGTGCGCTGCTGGGGAGCTGGTTCATGGGGGATGCCTGCGAATTGTTTTGTTAGACGGATGCATGTATGTGTTGCGCGGCTGGTTCTGATGGTTGAGGCCATTTGCCACGAGGAATGTGGCTGGTTTTCTATAACCCGGCTATTGAGTTGTTCAGCGGTGCCTCACCGAGGGATCTGGTCACCGACTCCCGACAATGCACCCGAAATTGTAGTGAGGTCGTTTTATTTTTGCGTCGTGGGTGTAAAGGAGTAGCATTGTACATAAGTGGGTGGCATGTCTTAACACTCTGATTTAAAGACACGGTTATTTTCATAGTGAGAAAAACAAAGAAAAACACGAAAAAAATCTTAATAGTCCATTCACCTGTTTGGGCAGAGAGCTTATCACTACTAGAAAACCACTACTAATGGCGCACCTAATTTGGCTATTAATGGCGCATCTGTGGTGCGCCATTAATAGCACGCCATTAGTAATTTTTACTAATGGCGCACTGTAGTGCGCCATTAGTATCGGTATACTAATGGCGCACCACCTGGTGCGCCATTAGTATATGCTTGGTGCGCCATTAGTATGCCTCCCAGGGGCATGTATACCCAGTGCTTTGGCATACTAATGGCGCACCACCTCTGGATCGCCATTAGTAATCAGGCATACTAATGGCGCACTACCCAGTGATGCGCCATTAGTAACCATGGCATACTAATGGCGCACTGACAAGTGATGCGCCATTAGTATGCTTTGTCATACTAATGGCGCACTGTCATGTGATGCGCCATTAGTATGAATATTAGGGTTTTTTTTTTATTTTCTGTTTTTTGCACAGGTTACAAAATGTATAATTTGACAAAATATAGACAGCACACATCAACAATAGATTCATCAGATACAATAGAAGATTAGTCTTTGAATACAATTCATCATATTAGTCTCCGAATACAATTCATCATATTAGTCTCCGAATTGGAAAGACCGAACAAAGATAGAACATTATATTACAAGTCTCGAGACCGCGAGTAGCGAGTTTGTCTTCACATTACAAGTCGATATCGATCATCTAAACTACCATCACATAGAAGAGAGCTGCGGTCATCACGATGAGCATCATCACGATGAAACTTCGTCTTCATCCGGTTCCTCCAACGCCCTCCCTCTCCCGCTAGATAGCGGGCGATTCTAGATTCGGCCTCGGCCCTAGTGGTGTACGCTTTGTAACTGTTACCGCTGAATCGGTGAACCTGTCTCCGACACTCCTCCCAGTCATCGTAGACTCCGGGAACCTTACCCTTGTACACGACATACGTCGGCATCGCTATGCACTAGCCAAACGAAACGTTAGTACCAATTCACAGACAATACATAAGCAATATATAAGTATGCAACAGACCGATCGGAAGAGAAAAGCAAGACATTAATAGCATCGATTACATCTAAGTTGAACGACTCTCGAAACCAAAGAGACATACTACAAGTTCATTAAAGTTTAATTACAACATGAGCCAATCGATGTTTCAGAACTAGACAACTCGACTCAAGGGATCGGAGCGTGGATGAAGCCGCCGTCTATCGTGGGAGTCATGAAAGAACGGGCGTTGTCATCCTGCATTTGTAGCATTGTGTCGATGTCACTGTTGGACGGTTGATTTCTGAGGTAGAACTGCCCCGAGGTATGAAGGACATCTTGATGGATGATTTCCGCAAACTCCGACTGGATGCGAAAGAATTCTTGTCGGAGGTCCGCTTCCTGGATTGCCGACACGCTCGCGCCCCAATCATGGAGTTTACTCGGTAGCGAAGTTGATGATGGTCCCGCACGATCGCCCGCATGTGATGGATGGCGTAGTAGGCACCCTTCGACCGCCAAAGCGGCTGCTTGTCGCAGCGTAACGTCGTATTATGGGAGAACACGTGCTTGCCGTGACTACGAATAGGCCTGGTGAAGGTGCCTCCAGATTTGGCGTAGCCGGGGAGAACATCATCAAGAACCTTCTTGACATTTGTGTAGTCTACGTTCGACTGACGGTCCGGGTCGAAATACGTGGCCATGGAATATTTGGGGCTTAGGAGGATGAGCGTGCAACGTGTGTCACTGCAGAAAACACGGAATGTTAAAAGAAAAAACGATCGAAATGTAAGAATTCATATGTTACGGGCCGGTTGAGGGAGGACTTACTCGGGAAAGTAAGGCACGAGGAAGTTATCCTTATCTTGGTTTGCCAGAATAGCGCCTTCGAGGTAAGAACTTCGCGACTTGCGGTCCCAGCGCTGCCCAAGAACTTGGCACGCATGTAGAAGGGGTCGACTATCGCGATGTCCGGGGTCTTGTCGCGAATGATCCGCATCTCCATACTCCGCGAAAATAGCCGAACGAAGGTGTAGTGCAGCGGATGAAGGTTCAACATAGCGTGGATGTCATGAAAACGCAGGACGATCGTACGCCCGATGGAGTTATCCACAAAGCCCTTGCCCTCTGGCACCTTGGCCGCGAAAACCGGGTATGCCACATCCTTCTCCACGAGACGCAGCTTCTCCAAAGAAAGAACACTGTCATGCAGACTCCGCATAGCACCGGTTGCAGCATTGAGCATATTTGCCGGTAGCATCGCCCTACCCGCCACATGCACCCTCCTCGAGATATCCTGCGGTGAAGGTGGCCCGTCCTGAGCACGGATCGTACTCGGTGCCGGCTGGCTCGCACCCTTCTTAGTCTTTCTTTTGCGTGCCTTCTTCTTCTCCTGTAATGGGACCGAGTTTTGCTCACAGACCGCCTTCTTGAGTGTGTTGGGGCTGATAATATTTCGCACCTCGCCTATCTGAGGCTCGGTGAAGTCGGCAGCTGGAGGCGTCTCATGAGAGCTGAACGCCAGATGGCGCCAAGGTAACTTGGCTTCTCCAGCTGCACGAGCTAGATTGCACACGTCTTTTGTTGGGTTTGGTTCTTGAGAAGGAGGCCCCATGAAGTCGCCATCGTACCCATGCTCGGCAAAGTACTGATCGACGTTGCCAAATGTATCATAGTAAATGCGTCGTCGTCGTTACGATCCTGTGCCATATGCATGTTTGGATCGATGGCATAGGGATGTCCGGCACCGTTACGGGCGGTCTTGCCATGGGGCCGACTTGGCGCCCACGGCCGGGCGGTGTTGTCTTTGGGGTGGTGTCCCCGCCTCAAACGAATCTGGCTCTTGACCAAAGCGAGGGCCAGCTCAGGCAGCGCCGAGGGTCATCACGTCATCATCGCCGGCCCCAACGGGTCGATTCGGAGGTAACAAGTCGTCGCAGCCTGGCAGCACCGAACCAGTTGAACCCTAAACAAGTTGGGTGGCATCTGGGTACCGTGGAACAAGGTGTTGCCCTGTTGAACGATTTTGCCCTTGGCGACATCGACCAACTCGTTGTTCACGTAGGGGAGGAGAGTGCACGGAACATCGGCGGCGCCACTGCGAAAACATGTAGGGCGTCGGGGATGCCCGATCAAAGGCAAGAAGATGAAGTCCTCGGCCGAGAGAGGCTTAATTAGTTACCGTGATGATGGCGTCGAGCTCGGCTAATGTAGAGGCACCGCCAACGGCGGTAGCGTGCGATTGACGGAGGGGCCGCTTGCTGCAGAGGTGCTCGCCGGGCGTACACCCGGTGCATTAAGCTCCCGTGCGGCGTCGGAGACACCAATGCCGCCTCGCCGGAGGCACCAATGGCCCCGCCATCGCATTATGCGAGTTGCTGGCCGTGAAGCTAGGAATCGGGCGGCCCTGTTGGCCGCCCACAATCCACGCACTCAACCCCGAGATCAAGGTAGGCACAAGGGCGGTGATCGTCGCTCCGAGTCGTTGTTCCACTTGCTCTTGGACAATCTCCGGAATCCGCGCCACCAGTGCCTTGAGTTCTTGAACCTCTCGCGCCTGGCTTTCCGAGCTGGTCTTTTTATCCTTCCGCACACCAGCGGTATAGTATGACCCCCATTTTTTCGACAAACCATTGCCGCCACCACGACCAGCCGACGTCGGCCATCGAGCTTATCCTTGTTCTTCATTACATTCAACCCCTATTTAGAGTGGTGTCCCAAGGGTTGCTCTGAGTCGACCCCGCGCTACTGCTTTCAGTCGCCTGCGGAAGGAATGTGAACCATTTAGAAATTCGGCTTCATTAATTAGAATGCAACCATATGGAGCTAATTACGTGGGGGTGTATTCCTTACCAGAACAAGCTGAAGCTGCCTGGTCTTCGGATCCGTGGTAAGCTCCTTTGTTTTCGGGTCCTTCTTGTACCGGGCCCTGACAAAGTTCCTGGTCTGCTTGTCACCGTATGTATCGAAGAGGCGGTAGGCCTTGCTCGCACGCCCGCCTCCTCCTTGTCCCATATAGGCTCCGCCACTCTGTAACCGCCGGGACCGAGTGTGTGTTCCCTATGTTCAGCTCCCGTATTTGTTTCCCCCACTCACTTGATTGGGAGCTTGCGGTGCTCGAGCAATTGATCTTGAAGTCGTTGTAGTCATCTTCGGTGATCGAAGGATTTTTCTCCTTGATCTTATGATAACTCTCACCTTTCTCGATCATTCTCTTCACATTGCTTTTCCAAGTAGACAGGGCCTTGCTCATCTTCGTGAGGGCAGCATTGTTCACTTTATTCCCTTTGAGGCTTGTGTTTTCAAATTCAGCGGGAACTTGTATTGTTCGTGCAGCTTCGTGAAGAGGAGGTTGCGCAAATTCCCTCGGTCAGGATGCCTCAGGTTCTCGGTGTTGATCGAGACGGTGCTCCGGAGAATGCACCCGAGCTGAAGCGAGTACCCCTTGACTATTCGTTCGGGCGCCGTTGGCCGGTCCTTCCGTTGCCTCTTCGGTTGGCTGCCATCTGTGCGTGCGCCTCCATCATCAGTGGTGGCATCCTCGGCGGCACCATCAGTGGTGGCATCAGTGGGGTCATCCTCGGCGGTACCATCAGTGGTCTCAGGATCGGTGGGGAAGGCGGCGTCCTCATACAAGTGAGGTTGTTCCTCCATCTCCGGGACAGCTCGAGAATGCCTTGCCGCCCGAACCCCCGGCCTCATCGTTGTGGGCCATGTTTCTAAATAGAAACAAAGTTTGGTCAAAAAGTTGGTTATTGTCAAGGAACAAGATCATGGTCTCATCATTTAGGGTTTGTCGACACCGAGGCATCCTAAAATCTAAGCTTTTATCATTG
Organism: Aegilops bicornis; assembly: GCA_021605145.1. Lineage (NCBI taxonomy): Eukaryota > Viridiplantae > Streptophyta > Magnoliopsida > Poales > Poaceae > Aegilops > Aegilops bicornis. Next base: position 841,789,638 of record CM038675.1, read on the forward strand.
AGGGTTTTTCGAATGAGGCACCCTAAAAGCCTAAGCTTTCATCATTTCGGTTTTTATCGACACCGAGGCACCCTAAAAGCCATGCATTAGTCACAAGTACGCCGGGGCAGTTGATCCTACTTAATTAACTACTAAGATACCCCGGCCCATGCATTAGTCACAAGTACCCCATATGTCCTACTTTTAGCAAAGTCATGCTAAAATTCACGGAAAATTTCAGCATGTCCTTTGCTGAAAATAGGACATATGGAGTACCAATTTGCCGAACGGAAGTTAATCGACATTCCGGCAAACTCAAGGGCCTCTCGGTACCTGCAAAATCATTATCCCCGCGTAATGAAGTCGCCAATTGGTCATTTCAGAAGATCACAATGAGACTACCCCTTGACAATTGTACTGAACCCAACTCAAGACTTTTGTCATGGGATTCCACAAGCCCATATTGGTAACAATTGTACTTCAAACATGCTGTTACCGGCCAACAACAACTCCAGAACGGAGTTAGCAGAGAAGAAAAAGCACTATAGACATTCATCTAAAAACTCTTAAACGACACAGTGCAGAATCGTAAGCAAGATAGCAGGTGAAGCAACTACATCATACATTAGCAGCAGTTCATAGCAAAACTAGATGAATGTTTGGCCTCTTGATAAAAAACCATACATCAGCAGCATCACATACATCATACAGGATACAACAGCAATTGATCAGCAGCATGTTGATGACTTCTAATTTAACAAAGTATCCTATTATTTCACCCTAATGAGACTAACCAACTGTTGAGGAGTTTGGCATATCTTCATTTTGCACCACAAATATATTTGAAAAAAAACTTTTACACGTGTGAAAATCTTCTCTACAAATATGAGAAAATAGATATAACTTGGGTCGCCATGTATCTCTGCCATTGATCATCAAAACTAAATCAATATAAGAAAATATGGTGAAAACTAAATCAGACAAGATATTTGAAAACATTGCATTGTTTCAAGATGAACAAAAAGAGTCAATGCAGTGTTTAGTATTAGCAATGACTAAGCCAACATTTTCCCCAAACAAATGTATGGTAAGTTGTCAGCATTCCTCTACATCACATTGTGTCCATTTGATGTTCCAATATTGTTAGAATGCACTGCGTTTCCGTCTTGGTGTAGTCAAATATACTCTTTTTACCGCAGTTTAATCATTGAACAGCAGAGGGTAGTGCAGTATTAGATGATATACCTGTAATCGATGAACTTCCCCTCGCGCTGACATTTCGAATTTAACATTTTACTCAGTTACAAGTTATATCTTGTTTTCTCCTGCATTAAGAGAAATTCAGGACAGTGGACAATCAATGAATGGCCCTGGTTACAAGAAACTGGAAGAAACACATAACCATCAAATAATACTAGCATAAATCAAGCACCTAAACAATGGCAACTGAAATACAGGATTTTTTACTCACACTTGATATTCCAATCTCTAGCTCAGCCTGCAAAAACAAGATCGAACGACACATCAGATCTTCTGCTACTGCAATGTGCCTCTGAAACACAGACCGCTGAATCTACTACGTCTGCACTAAATCCATGTGATGTAGAGGAATGCTGACAACTTACCATACATTTGTTTGGGGGAAAATGTTGGCTTAGTCATTGCTAATACTAAACACTGCATTGACAAGATACTAAACACTGCATTTGAAAATATGGTTCATGTAAGTCTGAATCTAGTCAGAACTACCCCTCTGCAAGCTTCAGCATAGTCTCCAAGGTTTATCTCAGTTCTCATATCACAAGTGTGAAAAAAGTGGATACAAATTGCACAACAATCGCAAAATAAAATTCAGCTACAATCCCCACATCTGAAACACTTCTTGCTCTTACCACAGAACTCGGTGAACTTCGATGCTATCTTCCTCCTAGCAATGAAACTGGTAGTAAGCGCACCGACATATCTCCTGTGCTTTGAAAATGGGCTTAGATTAAGTGGCGAAAAAGAGAGCATAATCTATGCATCATTTATACCAGTCAATTCGATCAGCGACACATGGGACACATCTGACCATCTAGGACAGTAATAACTCCATAAACTTACTAATCAACCATAAGTCTGTCTACAAACTAACCAACCAAAAAATTTACGAATCAACAAGAACGTCTTGCCAGGCCTGTGACAGGCCACACGATTTAACTCAAAAGAGCAGCCTACACTTTGGAACAATAGGATTTATTTATTGAAAGGAAATCACCTTGGAGGCAAAGAATGGCAGCTCTATTACGATTGATTGGACAAAAGAGCACTCTACAATGTCGGGAACACCGTTGAGCCCCTTCAAGCATGCATCTCCAAAAACTGCACCAGCATATCTGGAAAACGAAAGATAAAATACTTATCAGCCAAAACCAAATAATGCAAAAGAGTCCAGTCTAAAACCACTTGATATCTTCTCTGTTTTCTAAATAGTTTGGCAGATGTATGGTTTTGCTTTCAATTTTAGTGAGTTGGTTTCATCAATGAAATCAAGATTCAACTTCATTTCATCAAAAAGAAAAGAAAATCTTCCTGAAAGCATGCTGACACAATAAAGTTATGCACACTTCTGTTGCTCACGAACTTAAATTGATGCCATCATTGCTTAAGACCATGATCTTTTGGTACCATTTTTGCGTAACAACTAGTCACGGACGAGCAGCACGACACGATCTAGGACACCTAGCCTCCATGGTATGGTAGGAGGCGTCCCTACCAATCACCGTGCATCAAGAGGGAGAGGGACACAACCTAGTCCAAGCTGCCGACGGTCACCGCACAGCCTGGCACTGGTCCTTGACCTTGGCGAGTCAAACTCACACGTTGCCACAGCTCTTAGCACCCACTTTTCCTTTTTGTTGCTTTGGGAAAAAGGAGGACACTGCTAAGCTAATGGTAGTGGACCGTCGATGCTTTTTCCCAAAGGAGGACATCGCTAATGCAATTTTACTTTCTTTGTCCCTAGGACAACCACCCCATTACTCTTACTAGTAACACTTATATTACTTGATGCCAACCTATTCCTTTTGTTGCTTTTGGAGTACCTAATGGTATTTCCAATCAACTGGTCGGTCGATGCATCACAAAATCACCAGCTATAAATCATAATACAGTATCAAGTGCAATTAATCTTCTCAGGGAAAATTTCTTGTATCGTTGGTGCTAAAGCAAAACTTTCTTTAACCACAGTAACAAGAGCCAAGACGACGGTAGTAAAAGCTCTTCATAGCTACATACCTATAATTAACACATGTTGTCATTAAGCTCTCCCTCCTAAACCAAAAGACCACGACACACTACTAGTAGAAAACTAGGACATCACCATCAGTAACAAAACAGTAAGCCTGGCCTGCTTTTAACCGAAGTTGAACTAGGTTGGTACTATGGACATTCTGTCTAAAACTGACTTTTGGAGATCATGCTTGCTTTATCAGTCACATTTTCGCACAAGACTAGACTTAAGATGTTGTAGTAACTAGGAATACTAATTCTTATCCGATGAAAAACCCTTACATTCTGTCCAATATAAGAAAAAAGGAAGCTTCTGCTCTGTTAACAAGAAAATGAGAGGAGGGGAGGGAGGAGGGAGGAGGAGGGGAGGAGGAGGGGAGCTCACGGGGTGGTGGTGCTCGGACGGTGGTCGGGCGGGTCGAGGTGGGGCAGCGGCGTCAGGCGGGGTCAAGGTGGGGCAGCGCGTCGGGCGGGTCGAGGCTGGGCGGGCGGGGCAGCGTCAGGCCGAGGCGGAGTCGGGCAAGGCGTGGGCGGGTCGCGTCGAGGTGGCGTCCAAGGGCGTCGAGGTGGCGGGACGGTGGCGTCGAGGAGGCGGGCGAGGGAGAGGGAAGGCGAGGAGAGGCGAGGAGGGAGAGGGCGAGGCGAGGGCGAGGGTCAGGCAGCGGCGGGCGGTGGATCGAGAGGAGAGGGAACTGGCGAGGGGAGAGGAAGGGGGATCGGGCGAAGGGGAGAGGGCAGGGGATCGGCACAATACTAATGGCGCACCTCACCGTGGTGCGCCATTAGCATGTCCACAGAATGGCGCACCTCACCGTGGTGCGCCATTAGTATTTTTTTATTTCAACTCGAGCCGAAGGTTATGTAGTACAGAACCTATCCATGTCAAGCCCACTCTACTAGCTCGACTGGTGGTCGCCAGTTCTCACACCGGGAGGTCTGGGTTCGACTCCCAGTGCTCCACAAATTTTTTTAGCATTTAAAAGCTGTTTGATACTTACTTATGTTTAAATATGTTCAAACTTGTTTAAATAATAACAGTAATATTTTTTTATAAGACAGTAGCATTTAAAAAGCTGTTTGATACTTATTTTTTTTATAAGACGGTGCGCGGGGTGCGGGGGGTCGGCGGCGGCGGTTGAGTAGGGGAATCGAGGGTGCGGGGGGTCGGCGGCGGCGGCCGGTGGACTGGGGGGTGCTCGGCGGCGAGGGGGACCGGATCTGGCGAGGTGGGATAGCGATCGAGATGGAGGGGGATCGAGATCGAGTGTCCATGAAATTTAAAAATATTCATGATAGTTCAAAAAGTACCCATGAAATACAATCGAGAAATGAAGGCTACGATTTAAATACAATCGATCTTAGCAAGCTATCTGTTCACAATCTTCTTGCCCTTCTTTTTCGCAAAATGGAGTTCTTACGTGGAGCAGACGTCCTTTAGGTAGGGTGGTCCTGCTTCTTCTTGTGGTGTATGCTGCTACTTCATCATCGTCGTCATGTTCGATCCTCGGGTCGCCGTGCTTGTCGAAGTCTTGCTCATTGGCTACTCCATCCATTCCGATGATCTTCCTTTTGCCTCTCCTCACGACAACACGTTGGGCTTTGGCGGGTCGGTAATGAAGAAGCATTGGTCCACTTGGGAAGCCAGTACCCATGGCTCATTTTTGGTGACGTTTGCGCCAGCGGTCTTGGATTTGGCCCGGGTATAACCATGGTGGTGAAATACCGGTCTTCTTTATGACGTTCTTGGCCCATCGACACGGAACATCGGGACCTTCTCTCCAGCGTAGCTCAGCTCCCAGATCTCCTCGATCCTTCCATAGTATCTGTCCTTGTCGTTACGGTGTAGGATTCCATCGTTACCCGGAGTTCTGAAAACCATCGCTCTTCATGTCCTTGGCCTCGGTGTAGAATGTGTAGCCGTTGATATCGTACGCCTCATAGGCCATCAGGTTGTGCTCGGCGCCCTGTGACAAGGCGAATATGAGTTGTTCTTCCGCGGAAGAATCCTTGTGTAAAGGGTACGACAGAAGCTTCTGCTTGAACCAACGCGTGAAACATGAGTTGTGCTCTTTGAGTGTATCTCCGTCCGTCCTCTGTTGGCCTCGGTCATTGTACGTCTTTTTAATAAAGGTTTTGTGCTCTACCACCCAAGGATCGACCACGTCTATGTGTTGTAGCGCGACTAGGTTTGCTCTTTCAAAGTCGGCGAGTCGACCCTCGAAGTCGACATGCATTTAGCGGCGACCCTCACGGTGACCCCATCCAGCGAGCCTGCCGAGGTGCCTGTTGACGGGCAGACCAGCGGGGTTCTCGATGCCTAGATAATTCGTGCAGTAGGAGATGCACTCTTCGGTCAGAAAGCCCCTGGCTATGCTTCCTTCTGGACGTGACATGTTGCGAACGTATCCTTTGATGACACCATTCATCCTTTCGAACGGCATCATGCTGTGCAGGAACGTCGGCCCGAGTTGGATGATATCCTCCACTATATGGACCAGCAGATGCACCATAACGTCGAAGAATGCGGGCGGGAAGTACATCTCAAGCTCGCATAGTATCACCACGATCTCTTCTTGTAGCCTTCTGAGTTGCCTCACGCCAATCGACCTCCGAGATGACGTCGAAGAAGTTGCATAGGCCAAATAGCGTTTCCGCGGACGTGCGCGTCCATGATCCCACGGATTGCAACTGGAAGTATCTGCGTCATCGACGCGTGACAGTCGTGGAGACTTCATCCCGCTGAACTTCTGCCCGTTGGGTCTAGGTATCGCTTATCTTCCCAGCGTAACCGTAAGGAAGTTTTATTCCTAGGAGGCAGGTGAAAAACTGCTCGATCTCCTGACTTAGAGTGAAGCACACGGGAGGGTAGTCATTTCCGGTCTTCTTGGCCTTTTGCCTTTGGCGACGACTTTACGTGTCCTGCTTCGCCTCATCATCATCATCATCATCATCATCATCATCATCATCATCATCATATATAGCGTGAAGCTCCTGCACGATGCCCATTGATTTCAAGTCTGCCCTTGCTTTCGGCCCATCTTTGGTCCTCTCCGGCATGTTGAGCAGGGTACCAAGCAGACTCTCGCACCGTCGCCCTTCGTGGATATGCATGACATCAAGGCTGTGAGGCACACGGTGGATCTTCCAGTACGGCAAGTCCCAGAAAACAGACCTCGTTTTCCATACCTTCAGCAGCGGCTCTGGCGCCTTTCGCTTCTTTCCTGGCTCTGGCGCCTTTTGCTTCTTTCCCGGCAGTGGGCAGTCTATCCAATTTTTCAACAGCTTGTCTATTTCCTCGCAGCTCCTCGTACTGCAGGCGTTGGGTTCGGTTTCACCATCGAACAGATCCTTGCGTTTCCTCCACGGGTCATCGTCGCGAAGCCACCTTCGATGTCCCATGAACACGGTTTTCGAAGACCCGGGATCTCTATCTAGCTGGCGATACGTTGTGTCATCCATGCACCTTACGCATCTAGAAAATCCGTGGACTACCTGCCTCGCGAGATATCCGTAACCGAGATAGTCGTGCACCGTCGTGAGCAGTGCGGCTCTCATAGGGAAATATTCTTTCTCTGCGGCGTCCCACGTATTGGCTGGCGTTTTCCACAGCGTGTCAAGCTCCTCTTTCAGCAGCCCCAGATACAGATTGATGTCGTTCCCTGGTTGTTTCGGCCCTTCAATTAGCATACTCATGTGAATGTACTTCCTCTTCATGCACAACCAAGGGGGAAGGTTGTACATCCACACAAACACAGGCCAGGTGCTATGTGTGCTTCTCTGGCTGCCAAACGGATTGACTCCATCGATGCTCGCGCCCAGCACGATGTTCCTTGGATCGTTCCCAAATTCCGAGTCTTGAAGTTCAACGCTTGCCACCGCTCGCATCCTTAGGGTGACTCAGCATCTTGTCTTTTTATCTATCTCCGGATCATTTGCGTCATCTTCCCGCTTCTTCTCCTCCCTATCCGGCGTGCTAACGCAGGAGCTTTGCTACCTTAGGGTCCGCGAAATAGCGCTGCAGACGAGGAGTGATCGGAAAGTACCACACCACTTTTCGAGGAGCTTTCTTCCTCTTCTTGTATCGAGTGACGCCAGCACACCGGACATATGGTAGACTCCGCGTGCTCGTCCCGATAAATGATGCAATTGTTCATGCACACATGGTATTTCACGGCGGTAAATCGAGAGGACACACGATTTTCTTCGCCTCCTCCAAACTGGTCGGGCACTTGTTCCCCTTGGGAAGACGTTCGTGCGAGAATGACATGTTCTCGTCGAAGCATCGTCGGTCATTTTGTGTTTTACCTTCATCTCGAGCCATGAGCGTTACTTTCAGGCGGGTATCCTCGGGCCTGCATCCTTCATACAATGGAGTAACCGCGTCTAACTCAAGTTGATCCATCTTGGCTTTCTCTCGGGCGGCAGCTCTTGCGTTATCCGTATGCTTGAGAAGCAGCTCTTGAATATGAGGGTCCTGCACCCAGCCCATCGATGGTCCAGCGTCGTCTGCTCCGTCGGCATCATCATCTTCATGATCATGCCCGTCGCCTGCTCCGGCATCTTCCTCATCATCATGTCCTGCATCTTCTACATGATGACTGTGTACAACATCACGGTCGTGATCATCTCCTGGGGATTCTTCGTCTTCTCGCCCGCCCGAGCCGCGGTGGTTGTCTTGCTTCCCTTCCTCATTTCTTGCCCGGCCCGCATGGACGACTTCGTAGTCATCTTCATCACCTTGCCACCGATAGCCATCCATGAAACCACGCAACAGCAGGTGGTCCCGCACCTGCCCGGAATCCGGGTCCGCAATAAGGCTCTTCAGCTTGCATCTTCGACACGGACATCTTATCTCCGTCTCGTTCTTTTGAAGCATCTCGGCCTTCGCGGACCTCAAAACCTATTCATGATGCCTTCGGTCATCGTGCGGACCATGGTCGCCTGCGAGTAGAGCAAAAGCGATATTTTAGAACCAAACAAAAATTTGGCATGACTTTCCCTAAAATAGGACCAAAAAGAATGCTTAATGCCAAAATTCTCTTGAAACGGAAATGAATCAACATTCCGCAAAATATTGACAACTATCGCATTTCAAATACGGTACACCTCCAAACACAAACACATATGCAACACCACAAACATATGCAACACCAGAACATACATAGATCTAGCTAGGCCGTAAAAAGTGCATGTGCACATTGTTGTAGGGAGAACAACCTAAATATAGCTTCCCCTTACTTACCTATTAAAACAAGGTAATTTAACCACTTAATTTGAATGAATCTATGGTGGAAATGAGGTGAAAAGAGGAGGCACCGAGACAAGGAGGAGGTGGAGAGAATGAAGTGGGGAGAAAGTGAGTGTGTGGGTAGGAGAGGCTGCCCCAAATATCTTGTTGCTGCACACTTACTAATGGCGCACCTCTTGCATGGTGCGCCATTAGTAGTTACAACTACTAATGGCGCACCTAGGCAGGATGCGCCATTAGTATGTTTGGATAGGCGCGCGAGTTCAAAAAAAATTTCTATACTAATGGCGCACCCACAGCCTGGTGCGCCATTAGTAGTTACAACTACTAATGGCGCACTTGGTCAGGATGCGCCATTAGTAAGTTTGGATAGGCGCGCTAGTTCAAAAAAAAATTCTATACTAATGGCGCACCAACTGCCTGGTGCGCCATTAGTAGTTACAACTACTAATGGCGCACCCTGTCAGGATGCGCCATTAGTATGTTTGGATAGGCGCGCTAGTTCAAAAAAAAATTCTATACTAATGGCGCACCCACAGCCTGGTGCGCCATTAGTAGTTACAACTACTAATGGCGCACTTGGGCAGGATGCGCCATTAGTATGTTTGGACAGGCGCTAGTTAATTTTTTTTGATACTAATGGCGCACCCTTTGCCAGGTGCGCCATTAGTAGTTTAAACTCTAATGGCGCATCAGATTGTGGTGCGCCATTAGCATATACTAATGGCGCACCAGCTTTCTGGTGCGCCATTAGTGTCAATCCCATCTATAGCCCTTTTTCTAGTAGTGTATGTATCCCCAAAGATATTCATAGGCAATGATCATCGGTGTCTATCATTGGTACATACAATTTGAATACAAAAGCCGTATGAACATAATTATTTGCAGACCATTCAAAAAAAAACATCCTTCAAATAGTTCACCTAATTTCTCAGTTGCATTTGTTTATTGCCCCCTTAGAATCATTTGTAAAACATGCCATACATATGTCTCCACGTGGCTTTAGTTGGTTCTTTTTTTCGGTGACCTGTTGCTTACTTCCTTTTTGATGACCGATTGTCCGGCCTTTGGACGCAATACGACCTTGTTGCTTGCTTCGTCCAGTTTGATGTTACCTTGGTCAGTATGAGGTCATGTGGCGCTCCTTAATGGACTACCCCAACAAATATTGACCTAATGAAATACATCCTCTGTTCTTAAATATAAGACGCTTTGGCAACATCTTATATTCAGAAGCAGAGGCAGTAGATTTAAATGAATGCAGCTTGTGAGTGAGGAACCAGACACACTTCAATTATATGTTATGGTGTAATGTTAGTTTGGCATACCATCACTAGTTGGAGTAAATCTGGCATCACCATTGCTTTGCAATGAGGAAACTCATAACAAGAGGGGAGGCAAATGCTAACCTCTTCCAAAACTTTAAGGGGCTTGTTAATTTGGCTAACCACGTTATCTGAATTTTCTATGTCAGATGTCTGCAAACTCGATACTCATCTGCCTGAAACAATAAAAGTTGAATATATAAGAAACATAAATAAGTAACCCAAATAGAAGCTGGAGCCCCATGCATTCATCTTTTAAGTTTCTACCTACGGACCCTCCCATGCTCTTCCTCCTTTTGTTGTTTCTGTTGCCCTTGTCAGATTCATAACCAGTGACACTCCTGGCAGTGTTTTGTTTTCAGAACATACACAAGTAGATATCATTTCGCATGAACATAATAAAAACAAGATAATGTTAACGGTGATCATAAAGTGACCGTGGTCTTTTTACGTAAATTATAGGGTTCATATGGGGGTATGATTTTTCAACAACCTTTTCCCTTTGGTCAAAGTTACTGCGGTGTTTCTACGTAAATTATTGGGTACGTATATTACTGTGCTATTTTCATGTAAATTATCGTGGGGACATTTTTCAACAACTTTTTTTCCTTTGGTCAAAGTTACCCTGGTGTTTGTATGTACGTTATGAGGTATGTAATACTATTTATCACATAAGTTACTGAGGGGTGTATGTTTTTCAACAACATTTTCCCCTTCGATCAAAGTTACCACGGTGTTTGTACGTAAGTTATCGGGTATGCAGTTAGTATGTTACCGTGCTATTTTCACAGAAGTTACCGGGGTATGTTTTTAACAACTTTTTTCCGTTTGATCAAAACTGTCGTGTTGTTTGTATGTAAATTATCACGTCTATAGTGAGTATATTACCATGTTATTTGGACAGAAGTTGTCGGGGAAGGGTATGCTATTTCAACATTTTTTACCCGAGTCAGAAGATACCGTGTTATTTCTACATGAGTTATCAACTTTATTGTGCGTACATTACCATGTTATTTTACGTCTTATGTATCAGGGTATACTTTTCAATATTTTTTTCTTAGGTCAAATTACCATGGTGTATGTATATAATTTACCAGGTTATGGTGTGTATATTATTATGCTATTTGCAAAGAAGTTACAGAGCCATGTTTTCAATAACTAATTTTCCCCTGTTCAAAAGTTACCACATTGTTTGACCATGAGTGATTTATATAGAAATTACCACACTAATTTGGCTAAAAAGACCTGCTACTCTATTCGGCTCCCTCCTGAGTAATTTTCATGAATACAAGTTCCCTGTTACCCTTGATCAGATCCTTCGCTTCAAATGGGTAAATGTTTTGTAATAGTTCTAGATATATGTATTTTTAGAAGAAGTTTAATCAGCACGAACATTAATTAGTGAACATTAATTAGTGTTGCAGGACACACTCGCTATTGAAGAACTTACTCTTCCATACGAACTGAACAAAATACTGCTCACAGATGAGATGCACAAGGTCAACAAAAGAGGAGCCTCATAATTCATACTTGAAAATAGTCTATGAAAAGAAGCCCCAAATATCGTCCAAGAAAATTCCAAATGCTAATCACTGACACAAAAATGTGAGAATCACTGGCCAACCCATTTGCCCAAAGATTATAGATCATGGTAAAACCGATCCTCACCCCAACAAAGGGGGGGGGGGGGGAAGGTAGCCAAAATTCTGCCTTGATCAGTTTCTTTTGGTTATTGCTCGTCCACCTCGCTGAGTATAACGTCTTGCTCATAAGCATACTGACCCACTCGCTTCTTCTATCCTAGGTGATGTTAACAATTAAACTGAAGCAAGGCATAGGGAATTTGTACAAAAACATGCAAATATTTTTGCTCCAACTTTTCCAACAAAGTTTGCCTACAAAGTAGTAAGTACTACTCGTATACTAACCATGTCTTCATCTCAATCAACCAGCTTGCAAAAAATTGAATTGTTCATTCAATCATCATCACCACCTTGAGGGATTCATCACGAGTGGTTAGCGGCGCGCTTGAAACCAGCCACTGAACTAACTCAATAAGGTAAACTAAACCAAGGAGAGCACACCAGATTCACAGACGAATTCAGTAGCAACAGCGGAGTGACGACGCTGTTTGCAAGACCTGGTGGCTCGAGGTCGTGAGTCCGTGGAGGCTCTCGTCGGCGGAGGCCTGCGGCTGCTTGGAGTATAGGTGCGAGATGCCGCTGACGATGGCCAGCGAGTAGGGTTGTTTCTGCGGCTCCGGCACCTCGGGCCAACACCCGTCGTCCGCTGAAGGGCTCCTGTTTCAGAATTGGATCACCGCGCGTGTCCGCCACGGAAGTGCTCCTGTTCGTGGTCCCCGACGCCAAGGAGGTTCAACCATGGCCGCCACACTTCCAACATGTGCCTATCGGCAGCGATGGCGGGAGCTCATCGCGCGCTCTCGGTCACTGTCCCGGACAACCATGGCCCATGGACGACCATGAACCCAATCGTTTCTCGTCGTCCCTAGGAACGACCTCCCCTGCCACCCTTGGACCGCACCTCACTGCCGCAACTCATCTTGGTCGGCGGCGCCGTTCCCGCGGCTCCCTCTCCTTATCGGCGTCTTCCCCAGACAACGGCACCACGATGATGTGCTGATGGTCAGTAGCAAAACATGGATTGGAGCTTCATCGATGTAGGCACGTGAGAAACAGGGAGGTGGCAATGGGAAGAAGGGAGAGCACTCGCCGTGATTATTTATCGAACGGAGCGGACGTGTTTTGAGGACGATCGGGAGGGAGGGTTGGGTGCGCGGATCTGACGGCGCTAGATGGGTTAGATCATTTTTGCAATCTGCCACACGGTTGCCACATACATATTTCGTGGAGATAGGAGATTTTAGAAGGTCTCAGCAAAAAAAAAATTTGGGGTATGTGAGAAAGTTTACTATTCATGCACTGTTTGGACTGATTTTGTCTTTTTGGCCACAAGCAACTTGGATGTCCAAATAAGCTGAAATTTGAAGTGGACATCACGCACTCGAACATCTTCCATGTAAAAAAAGTTAAGATTTTTTGAGTTTTTCTAATTTTTAATTTGAATTTACTGTTCATCGTGAGCCGATGAGCCCAGGCTCAGAATTGAATATTCCATTTTCTGGGAGCGGTGTTTTGGCTCTCGGTTGCATCTCTAGCCGTGAGTGAACCATGAAATCATTTAAAATAGTAAAAAAATTCTAAAAATTCTAAACTTTTTTGTGATGGCAGATGCTCATGTACGTAATGTCGAGACCAAATTTCTTGAAGTTTGGACATTTTAGTACTTCCTTCGCCCCAAACTAAGTGACTCAACTTTGTACTAAATTATACTAACTTTAGTACAAAGTTGAGTCACTCTTTTTGGGGCCGGAGGGAGTGGCTCTCAGCAAAAAAGTCAAATTTGAGGCTGTGAGAAAAGAAGATTTTCGTTTGTACTTTTTAAAATTAGAAATTTTTTTACCAGTTTTTATTTAAATATAAGCCGTAATAGATAGATTGAGATGAGTATGTTTTCTTTCTTGTTTGAAAACAATGAAAAAAGACGTGGGGTTATAGATTGGTTTTTCTGACGTTTATTTTTTACAACTGAGAAAGTGTTTGGGGCCTTCCAAGTTTTATTGGCCTGGTGTTTTATAGGTTGATCTACACCCTAATAATTTGGTCCCACCATATTAACAACTCATAAATTTTTATTAACGTGATAATTTTAGGGAGTTTCTAATTAATATAGGTTCAGATGACTGTAATTCTGCTGCATTTACAGATGTTTGAATTCGTTTATGTCTCATGTGTTTCTGATCCTGCCATACGGCTTTATTCATAAGGTAGGGCCCTAGCTTTTTCTCTAAAAACAGGCTACTTCAAGAAATTCTTGTCTATGACACCATGCATGAAGCCTCTCGTCCAACGTTTGAGGTAAAACTGGTTATATATAAGTGAAATAGGTTTTGCTCCGCTTTACAAATAAAGCATAAACCACGTCCATAAAAGTTATCCAAGTAAGATGATACTCCCTCCCTCTCAAAATATGTATTGCTGTGTAGCTAAGCGACACTTATTTTTGGACAGAGGGAATAATACATAAGAACTATGCTACAGCAACCACACAAGATATGCTCAAAAGAGACAGAGAAAGCCAAGGCCTTTGCCGCTGCCTTCGTGGAACAGCATGCAGTTCAGCAACTTGAATTCCCCTCATTACCGAATTTCTTCTCTTAGGTTGTTGCACTGCAATTGCAAGGCATTCTTTTTGACATCCATGAGGAGCTTGGATGGTAAACTAGAGTCTTCAGCTGGGGACATAAAATGCACAACGCTTCTCTTATCAACACAATAACGATGACCCTTCAACTTTCACATTGTTCTAATCAAACCCACTAAAGCTTAGGTTTGCTGGATTGTAGTGAAAAAATAACATTATTAATTGACGGGAACATATACTTTATAAACAGAAAGTAGTGGCTACTCTCGGATAACACCCAGTTAGCAAAAAAATGAAAAACCTCATCAAACATTGTCCAAAGAATCTGAAATTTTGCTGAGAGCCTCAAGCATGTGAAATTTTGCAAGAACCTCAAACATGGGATAAAGTTTAAATTCATAAAATTTAAGATTTTCTGAAGAATGTTTGATAATGTTTTTCAATCATTTGGCTCTTTATAGAACCCGAGAGTAGAAAATCCAGTCTCTTTATAAAACCCAGGATTTAGTTTGTATACTCAAATCCACATCGAGTTAACCAATTAGCTGCAAGCAGTTTACACTCGACTAAGAACCAGATTGGTGCTCTTGCCTTGCAGCCACTTCCTCTGTTTCACGGTGCTCTGCTGTGGCTTGGCTGCACTCCGATTCAATGACACTCACGGATTGCAACAATTGCTGCTCCTTTGTTGCATCCCGCTCCTCTGTGTTGTGGCCCTCTGCCTAGATTTGACTAGACTCCACCTCCACTTCAGCTTGCTCCGCCAGCGCATGGTCTTGTGGCGGCGCTTCTGGGACTTAGGACACGATGCTTCATTCTCACGGATTTCCATGGAACATAATGCCTTTTCTTGACCAATCAAAATCCTGCTGCCGGCAAAATATAGTCATCTTTTTAAATTGCTATCATACTTTAATGGAATATAATAATGTCAAAAACTATGACACAGATATTACAAAAAAGGGAGCTGTCAGTCCTGGACAAATTATATATTTTTTCGGTCTTTTTTCGCCAGGTAAATTACACAGATGCTTGAATGTTGAACAAAGGGAAAACATGGTACGTCATCCAAGACAAAATTGTGTCATTGTTTCTCACCTAGAGATCATGTAGGGAAGCAAACTCTGTGGGTCACTCTGTAGATAAAACGAAAATAAGAAGCATATGTACCTTTGTGAGCCCATCATACATGCGAGACCGACAACAGGTCCACCGCCGCCTAGGTTAATGATTCTCTTGAGCCTAGCAAAGAGGGATCAAACATTTATCATAATTTTTCCAAGGTTATAGAAAAATATAATGCAATATATCCACCTATGGGCCCAGAGATACCTCTCCGACAATCGGAGTGACAAATCCTAATCTCGAAATACGCCAACCCAACAAGTACCATCGGAGACACCTGTAGAGCACCTTTGTAATTACCCAGTTATGTTGTGACGTTTGGTAGCACACAAAGTGTTCCTCCAGTAAACGGGAGTTGCATAATCTCATAGTCATAGGAACATGTATAAGTCATGAAGAAAGCAATAGCAGAATACTAAACGATCGAGTGCTAAGCTAACGAAATGGGTCAATTCAATCACATCATTCTCCTAATGATGTGATCCCGTTAATCAAATGACAACTTATGCAATGGTTTGGAAACATAATCATCTTTGATTAATGAGCTAGTCAAGTAGAGGCATACTAGCGACACTCTGTTCGTCTATGTATTCACACAAGTATTATGTTTCCGATTAATACAATTCTAGCATGAATATTAAACATTTATCATGATATAAGTAAATAAATAATAACTTTATTATTGCCTATAGGTAATATTTCCTTCAGTCTCCCACTTGCACTAGAGTCAATAATCTAGATTACACATCAATGATTCTAACACCCATGGAGCCTTGGTGCTGATCATGTTTTGCTCGTGGAAGAGGCTTAGCCAACGGGTCTGCAACATTCAGATCCGTATGTATCTTGCAAATTTCTATGTCTCCCACCTGGACTTGATCCTGGATGGAGTTGAAATGTCTCTTGATGTGCTTGATTCTCTTGTGAAATCTGGATTCCTTTGCCAAGGCAATTGCACCAGTATTGTCACAAAAGATTTTCATTGGACCCGATGCACTAGGTATGACACCTATATCGGATATGAACTCCTTCATCCAGACTCCTTCATTTGCTGCTTCCGAAGCAGCTATGTACTCCGCTTCACACGTAGATCCCGCCACAACGCTTTGTTTAGAACTGCACCAACTGACAGCTCCACCGTTCAATGTAAACACGTATCCGGTTTGCGATTTAGAATCGTCCGGATCAGTGTCAAAGCTTGCATCGACGTAACCATTTACGACTAGCTCTTTGTCACCTCCATAAACGAGAAGCATATCCTTAGTCCTTTTCAGGTATTTCAGGATGTTCTTGACCGCTATCCGGTGATCCACTCCTGGATTACTTTTCTACCTCCCTGCTAAACTTATAGCAAGGCACACATCAGGTCTGGTACACAGCATTGCATACATGATAGAGCCTATGGCTGAAGCATAGGGAACATCTTTCATCTTCTCTCTATCTTCTACAGTGGTCGGGCATTGAGTCTTACTCAATTCTCACCTTGTAACACAGGCAAGAACCCTTTCTTTGCTTGATCCATTTTGAACTTCTTCAAAACTTTGTCAAGGTATGTGCTTTGTGAAAGTCCAATTAAGCGTCTTGATCTATCTCTATAGATCTTGTTGCCTAATATATAAGCAGCTTCACCGAGGTCCTTCATTGAAAAACTCTTATTCAAGTATCCCTTTATGCTATCCAGAAATTCTATATCATTTCCAATCAGCAATATGTCATCCACATATAATATCAGAAATGTTACAGAGCTTCCACTCACTTTCTTGTAAATACAGGCTTCTCGAAAAGTCTGTATAAAACCATATGCTTTGATCACACTATCAAAGCGTTTGTTCCAACTCCGAGAGGCTTGCACCAGTCCATAAATGGATCGCTGGAGCTTGCACACTTTGTTAGCTCCCTTTGGATCGACAAAACTTTCCGGTTGCATCATATACAACTCTTCTTCCAGAAATCCATTCAGGAATGCAGTTTTGACATCCATTTGCCAAATTTCATAATCATAAAATGCGGCAATTGCTAACATGATTCAGACCGGCTTAAGCATGGCTACGGGTGAGAAAGTCTCATCGTAGTCAATCCCTTGAACTTGTCGAAAACCTTTTGCAACAAGTCGAGCTTTATAGACATTAACATTACCGTCAGCGTCAATCTTCTTCTTAAAGATACATTTATTCTCAATGGTTTGCCGATCATCGGGCAAGACAACCAAAGTCCACACTTTGTTCTCATACATGGATCCCATCTCAGATTTCATGGCCACAAGCTATCTTGCGGAATCTTGGCTCACCATCGCTTCTTCATAGTTAGTAGGTTCGTCATGGTCTAGTAACATAACCTCCAGAACAGGATTACGGTACCACTCTGGTGCGGATCTTATTCTGGTTGATCTACGAGGTTTAGTAACAACTTGATCTGAAGTTTCATGATCATCATCATTAACTTCCTCACTAATTGGTGTAGGTGTCACAGGAACCGGTTTCTGTGATGAACTACTTACCAATAAGGGAGCAGGTACAGTTACCTCATCAAGTTCTACTTTCCTCCCACTCACTTCTTTCGAGAGAAACTCCTTCTCTAGAAAGGATCCAAATTTAGCAACAAAAGTCTTGCCTTCAGATCTGTGATAGAAGGTGTACCCAACAGTTTCCTTTGGGTATCCTATGAAGACACATTTCTCCGATTTGGATTCGAGCTTATCAGGTTGAAGCTTTTTTTACATAAGCATCGCAGCCCCAAACTTTAAGAAACGACAACTTTGGTTTCTTGCCAAACCAAAGTTCATAAGGCGTCGTCTCAACGAATTTCGATGGTGCCCTATTTAACATTAATGCAGCCGTCTCTAAACCATAACCCCAAAATGATAGCGGTAAATCATTAAGAGACATCATAGATCGCACCATATCTAGTAAAGTACGATTACGACGTTCGGACACACCATTACGGCATGGTGTTCTGGGTGGCGTGAGTTGCGAAACTATTCCGCATTGTTTCAAATGAAGACCAAACTCGTAACTCAAATATTCTCCTCCACGATCAGATCGTAGAAACTTTATTTTCTTGTTACGATGATTTTTAACTTCACTCTGAAATTCTTTGAACTTTTCAAATGTTTCAGACATATGTTTCATTAAGTAGATATACCCATATCTGCTTAAATCATCTGTGAAGGTGAGAAAATAACTTGATACCACCATGAGCCTCAACATTCAGCGGACCACATACATCTGTATGTATGATTTCCAACAAATCTGTTGCTCGCTCCATAGTTCGGGAGAACGTCGTTTTAGTCATCTTGCCCATGAGGCACGGTTCGCAAGTACCAAGTGATTCATAATCAAGTGGTTCCAAAAGTCCATCAGTATGGAGTTTCTTCATGCGCTTTACACCAATATGACCTAAACGGCAGTGCCACAAGTAAGTTGCACTATCACTATCAACTCTGCATCTTTTGGCTTCAATATTATGAATATGTGTATCACTACTATCGAGATTCAACAAAAATAGACCACTCTTCAAGGGTGCATGACCATAAAAGATATTACTCATATAAATAGAACAACCATTATTCTCTCGATTTAAATGAATAACCGTCTCGCATCAAATAAGATCCAGATATAATGTTCATGCTCAACGCTGGCACCAAATAACAATTATTCAGGTCTAAAACTAATGCCGAAGGTAGATGTAGAGGTAGCGTGCCGATCGCGATCACATCGACTTTGGAACCATTTCCCACGCGCATCGTCACCTCGTCCTTAGCCAATCTTCGCTTAATCCGTTGTCCCTGTTTCGAGTTGCAAATATTAGCAACAGAACCAGTATCAAATACCCAGGTGCTACTGCGAGCATTAGTAAGGTACACATCAATAACATGTATATCACTTATACCTTTGTTCACCTTGCCATCCTTCTTATCCACCAAATACTTGGGGCAGTTCCGCTTCCAGTGACCAGTCTGTTTGCAGTAGAAGCACTCAGTCTCAGGCTTAGGTCCAGACTTGGGTTTCTTCTCCTGAGCAGCAACTTGTTTGCTGTTCTTCTTGAAGTTCCCCTTCTTCTTCCATTTGCCATTTTTCTTGAAACTGGTGGTCTTGTTGACCATCAACACTTGATGCTCCTTCTTGATTTCTACCTCCGCAGCCTTTAGCATTGTGAAGAGCTCGGGAATCGTCTTATCCATCCCTTGCATGTTATAGTTCATCACGAAGCTCTTGTAGCTTGGTGGCAGTGATTGAAGAATTCTGTCAATGACGCTATCATCTGGAAGATTAACTCCCAGTTGAATCAAGTGATTGTTATACCCAGACATTCTGAGTATATGCTCACTGACGGAACTATTCTCCTTCATCTTACAACTGTAGAACTTATTGGAGACTTCATATCTCTCAATCCGGGCATTTGCTTGAAATATTAACTTCAACTCCCGGAACATCTCATATGCTCCATGACGTTCAAAACGTCGTTGAAGTCCCGGTTCTAAGCCGTAAAGCATGGCACACTGAACTATCGAGTAGTCATCAGCTTTGCTCTGCCAGACGTTCATAACATCTGGTGTTGCTCCTACAGCAGGTCTGGCACCTAGTGGTGCTTCCAGGACGTAATTCTTCTGTGCAGCAATGAGGATAATCCTCAAGTTACGGACCCAGTCCGTCTAATTGCTACCATCATCTTTCAACTTTGCTTTCTCAAGGAACACATTAAAATTCAACGGAACAACAACACGGGCCATCTATCTACAATAAACATAGACAAGCAAAATACTATCAGGTACTAAGTTCATGATAAATTTAAGTTCAATTAATCATATTACTTAAGAACTCCCACTTAGATAGACAACCCTCTAATCCTCTAAGTGATCACGTGATCCAAATCAACTAAACCATGTCCGATCATCACATGAGATGGAGTAGTTTCAATGGTGAACATCACTATGTTGATCATATCTACTATATGATTCACGCTCGACCTTTCGGTCTTAGTGTTTCGAGGCCATATCTGCATATGCTAGGCTCGTCAAGTTTAACCTGAGTATTCCGCGTGTGCAACTATTTTGCACCTGTTGTATTTGAACGTAGAGCCTATCACACCCGATCATCACGTGGTGTCTCAGCACGAAGAACTTCGGCAACGGTGCATACTCAGGGAGAACACTTATACCTTGATAATTTAGTGAGATATCATCTTATAATGCTACCGTCAATCAAAGCAAGATAAGATGCATAAAAGATAAACATCACATGCAATCGGCGGGGTCGGAGAAGGTGCGGCCGAAGGCGTTGAGCGGGGCGGCGTCGGCGGGGCGGAGGAGGTAGAGGAAGCACCAGGCGGCGAGGAACGCGAGGAGGGAGAGCGCGACGAGCGCGGTGTAGTTGACGCGGAAGTAGGCGAGGTTCTTGCGGAGGCGGGCGGTGGCGTCGAAGAGGGAGTCCAGGCGCGAGAGCGTGGCACGGTCCAGGAGCTCGGGCCAGGGGCGGGCGCCCGAGAGGGAGCGCTTGGCCGAGTCGTAGAGGCGGCCCAGGAAGGCGCGCGTGGCGGCCGGGTCCGGGAAGGCGATGGAGGTGGCAGCGACGTCCGGGGCGGCAGGGAGGACGGTCGCGGGCGCGGCGGCCGGGACGGTGGCCGGGATGGTTGTAGCACCTAGATCGGGGATCGGGGAAGAGGGAGGCGGCGGAGGAGGGACCTGGATCTGGATGGGGGAGGAGGGGTAGAGACCTAGGGTTTCTCGGGAAGGAAGGGGATAGAGGGAGGAGAGGCGCCGGATCCGTAGGAGGTGGACGGCTTAGATCGACTATAATGGGGTGATCCGTGGGCTGCGTCCTGATTGGTTCAAAATATGAGCCATTAAAACTTACTCTATTTCTTAGTGCTAAAAACAAAGGGGTGTGAAGCAGCTACCAAAAATATTTTGTAAAATGCCATCACTAAAATTTTCAATTAAATTAGACCATATTTTATGGATGATCACCAATTTGATTGCATTTTCAATCTTTCTACCTACGAGCGGTCATGCTCGCCGTTTTGACCGCATTTTAAAACAAGGCATAAAAATTCAAAAAAATGGAAAAACCTTCGCATTGTGCCATTATATGTGGCCAAGTTACCGGGAAATAGCAAACAATGTTTCCTAAGGAAGTTTTCATTTTCTTTGGACGAAAAAACCATTTTCCATTTTTCGAGTGCCCAAAAGGAGGTTTTTTTTGTGAAGGACCTCCCAAATAATTGTTGCAAAATTGGACCAAATCAATTTTATAAAATACTAGGACATATTCAATGCACAATTGACGAAATGGTTGGGTGTAAAAAGTTTTGATACACCTCACGTGAAAAAGACAAATTTCCGCCGATTCAGCTGGAAGCGGGTCAAATTTGAACTGTAGCTGCCTCGTAGCTTGCTATTTATTTTTTCCAAAAATCATTTCTAGGTACATAGGTATCTATTTAATCAGAGAAACACCAAAAAAAATCCAAGATTCAACCACTAGCTAGGAACGGTCATTCCCACCGTTTTGACCGCATTTTGAAACGGGCATAAAAAATTCAAAAAAAAATAAAAAATTGGGAAACCTTCGCATTGTTTCATTATATGTGGCCTAGTTCACAGGAAAAATAACAAACTTGTAATACGGCAATTATTTTAAAAAAGTGTTCTCAGAAACGAGCTATCACGTTTGGAGATCAATGGCTTTCAAGGCAAATGATCAATCTTATGGCCACATTCATGGCATAGTTTGTTCAAATGATCTCATATTGTGCACAAGAGTGCATATTGGAATGGCAAACAATGTTGCCTAAGGAAGTTTTCATTTTCTTTGGACGAAAAAACCATTTTCCATTTTTCGAGTGCCCAAAAGGAGAGCACCTCCCAAATAATTGTTGCAAAATTGGACCAAATCAATTTTTAAAATACTAGGCCATATTTAATGCACAATTTACAAAATGGTTGGGTGTAAAAAATTTTAATCCACCTCTCGTGAAAAAGACAAATTTCCGCCGATTCAGTTGGAAGCGGGTCAAATTTGAACTGTAGCTGCCTCGTAGTTTGCTCTTTATTTTTCCCAAAAATCATTTCTAGGTACATAAGTATCTATTTAATCAGAGAAAAACCAAAAAAATTACAAGATTAAACCACTAGCTACGAACGGTCATTCCCGCCTGTTTGACCGCATTTTGAAACGGGCATAAAAAATTCAAAAAAAATCAAAAAATGGGAAACCTTCGCATTGTGTTATTATATGTGGCCAAGTTCCTAGGAAAAATAAAAAACTTGTAATACGGCAATTATTTTAAAAAAGTGTTCTCAGAAACGAGCTATCACGTATGGAGATCAGTGGCTTTCAAGCCAAATGATCAATCTTATGGCCCCATTCATGGCATAGTTTGTTCAAATGATCTCATATTGTGCACAAGGGTGCATCTTGGAATTCCAAACAATGTTGCCTAAGGGAGTTTTCATTTTCTTTGCACGGAAAATTCATTTTCCATTTTCCGAGTGCGAAATGAGTTTTTTCGTGAAGGACCTACCATATATTTGTTGCAAAATTGGACCAAATCAATTTTCTAAAATACTAGGACATATTTAATGCACAATTGACAAAATGGTTGGGTGTAAAAAAATTTGATCCACCTCTCGTGAAAAAGACATTTTTCCACCGATTCAGTTGGAAGCGGGTCAAGTTTGAACTGCAGCTGCCTCATAGTATGCTATTTATTTTTTACAAAAATAATTTATAGTTACATAAGTACCTATTTAATCATAAATACATGGTTTGGTGGCGATACGTCGAGGTTTGGGCGGTGGCCGAGGGCCCCAACTCTAGAGCGCCTAAACTCGCATGCCCGCCGCGTGGTCACCGCGTGACCGTGGCGTTGCCATGTGTTCTGGGCAGCCTAGGCATGTCTAGTGGCTTGGGCACTCCCGAGGTAGGTGCTGGGAAGAAAACTACAACATAAGATTCTCACGAGGAGACCGATCGATGCTCAAACATGAATTAGCAGCCAAGTGTTTGATTAGCGGTACAGGAAATGTACATGGCTAATGGGCGTGAGTTTTGGCTGAGGATGATCAGTTACTAAGAAGACCGTCTTCACAAATTTTCAGCTCAAAAGGAGGAGCCTAGGTGGTACTTGCTTTGCAAAGTACCACACTGGACATAAATACGAATGTTGAAGCTGGGCTCAAAATAATGAATAGATTGAGCTAACATTTGGTATAGGATGGTTATTTGGGCATAGGAAAGCACTGTAGAAAACGGATACTATTTGGAGATGCCAAAGTGGTACTTCCTTCACAAAGTGCTGCTCTGAACAGAATAGGAAAATGAATATTGTTGAATTATTTTTGAACTAGGCAAGGAAGCTTTTTGACATATTTGATGAAGATATGATCCAAAAAATTTATGAGAATTGTTTGGGAATTTTGGGAATAACAGAAATATAGGTTGCTTCACAACCTAGGGCAAAAATTGACACTTGGACATGACACATACGCAAAACTGATGAGATGGTGCCTAGTCATCGCAACCCACCACAATTTACAAGGCTATGACCATCTATATTGGTCGTTAACAACTAGAAATAAGGCAGCGGACTAGCGCTGTTTGCTTTATGACCATTTAGTGTAAGGAAATTACGACCTTTCTGACCAAAATGGTCGCAATGGTTTAGGGTTTGGAGCCCCCCGAACAGCTTTTGACCAATTGGTCTGAAATGATCATAGATCTATGACCAATTCTTCCAGGGTCACTGACAGAAGGTCACTAGTTGACATATTTCTTGTAGTGAAAATTCAGTGACCATAGCTTTCCACTTTAGTTCATAAACTGGATGGCAAAATAGAGTTTGCCCATTTCATATCTATGTTGTCTTATTAGGAAAATAGAGTTTTTTTATAGCTGATGCTTAATATGTTTCATCGGTGGTGAATGCTCAACTTTAGCTCATAAACTGGATGGCAAATGCTAATTCTGATGGGGCTTTTGCCACTTATTGTTTTATGATTGTCTAGAGAGATGATGGCATGCTTCTTTCTGCGAATTGTCAATTCTTTTGTACATGGTCACTTTCGGCTACTTATGCTTTGCTAGACAATGAGACTATGTAGATAGCATGTATGGTTTTTACATTGTTTTATGCAGGTGAGATGCATCAGATGATGTTTTCCTTTTACATTTATGAGTATTGCAGAGCCCTTTCTTTTTCCACAAGGGGCAGTAGCTGTGGCATTTGAT
Source organism: Aegilops bicornis (assembly GCA_021605145.1). NCBI lineage: Eukaryota > Viridiplantae > Streptophyta > Magnoliopsida > Poales > Poaceae > Aegilops > Aegilops bicornis. Next base: position 841,814,036 of record CM038675.1, read on the forward strand.
TCGAAGGACAAAGAGTTGATCACAAAGGGGTAGCATTCAGGATATATACACAAAAGAGTATAGAACCAAATTATATGATGTAATTGACTACTATTTCTATTAACTTCTCCTATACACAATGTTCACGAGTTCATGTATTAAATACATTTTATTGTGTCACTTGTGTTTACTCTTTTTTAATGCAAGTTTACAGCTACTCGGAATTCCTAATTGCAGACTCAACTATCTTGACCTACCGATGATCTAATTTGTGGCATTATTACCTTACGAAAATATTTGCATTTAATTTCCTTTATATATAGGGGTATAAGTTCTTACCAAATGTACTCAAATATACGTTTATTGAAAAAATGCAAATATTTTCAACACGAACATGGTTTTAAACGGGTCTTTGCGCCATTTGGCGCAACTGGTCATCTAGTTTCCTGAAAAATCAAGATGGTAGAGGAACAGCACGGCTCATACGTGGTCGCACAATGTCTATTCTGAAATTTCTGATAACAGTTATGGTCCTGAATTATAGAGTTGAGTTAAGTTAACCAGTTGCAACAAGAGTCTAACCATCTTCTTTGATTATGGAGATTATGGATTCCGTGGGTGCAATATATAGTGAAATTTGGAAAATGGTTACTATTGAAGCAGAAATTCGTACTTCTGTGGCAGCTCTTTTCTATACGTTCTACATGCATAGTAGCAAAGAATGAGAACTGCACCGCGTTTCATTTTAAATATCAAAAATAATCCTGAGAACATGTATATTTCCCAAGCACATGTATCAGCAAGAGATTCTGATGTGGGCTGTATATAGTGGAAGTAGGAAAATAACTAGTGTGCGGATAGTTCTCTTTCACAAATAAACTTATGCTTTTGATGTTGCAATTATTTTATGCACATCCCGTGTAATATCATGAGTGAAAAACACATTCCATTCATGTTCGACGAGACGTAGCTCGCGATCCGGTAGTGTACTTTCCGCTTCCGGCCGTCCACAAACTATACGTAGCTGGAGACGAAGGTGCACACACAAGTACTCCCTCCGTTCCTAAATATAAGTCTTTTTAGTGATTCCACTAGGTGGACTATATATGTAGCAAAATGAATGAATCTACACTTAAAATGCATCTATATACATCCGTATGTGGTTCATAGTGAAATATCTACAAAGACTTATATTTAGGAACGGAGGGAGTACTAAGTAGGCCCATTGGAGACATGTGACCCCGCGTCGCCTCCCTGGCGGCTCAGGACGAGAATCCTAGCCACCGCAGCGTCCTCCCCTATTCCTCGTCGCGCCGTCACCGGAGAGCATCCCTGGGAAGCTCAGTCCGGCCCAAGGAAGCCGCAGGGCGGGCACTTTTTTAGGTCGGTGTTGCACGGTCAACTTGCAGAGAGCGATTTGGCTTGCGCTGCTAGGCATGTTGTGCTGGTGTGGCTGGCAATTATGTGGTGCTGCGCCTGCAAGCGACACAGTGCCGCTAGGCTGCGCAGATGACGCCTAGTCAGGACTTGTGTGGCGCCGAGTGGGTGCAGGCGGCCATGCCCTTGCACCCGACGCACTGGGTTGCGCGCGTGGCTGGGCACGGGCTAAGAGGCGTCGCGGCTTCGCTTGGAGGCAACACCCAGCTCCGGCGGCGAGATCTAGCAGGCTCTCTGCCAAGATATCTGCTCTTTGTTGGGAAGTGGACCGCGATGACATGATGCGGGCCTTTCGAACTGGCGGTGCTACGGTCCACGGCTTGGTGGTGGTGATCTAGATCCGGCCGGCCGGCTGGGGTGTCTGCAGACTTTGTTGCGGCGACCTCCTACGGCTTCACCGCGGCAGTGGTCATCGAAAAGAATTCTGGAGTGCCTTTCTCTCAAGATCTAGCTGTTGACTATGGCAGTGAGATGCAAATTATGGATCGGGATTTGAATCGGAGGGATGGTTGTGCAGCAGCGATGGTCGTATCACATATAGCTGTTGGGATCGTGCAAAAGTGGTGGTGACAACACTTGTGACTTTGACGATGGTGCTACCCGAGCACCTGGACTCGAGCTCAGGGCAAGCCTAGGTCTAACTGAAGATGGTTATACCTAACAATGACAATGTTTTTTAGGTCATTATCTTGTTGAGTCATTGTTCGAATACACTCGGATTGATTCTTCAGGGTGAAAACCTAGATTCTGACCTAGGTTGTTGAATCCAGTGATGATGAAGCTTGAATGTCACTCCCTTCCTATAGACGTCACTATTGAAGAATCTCACCATCAGTCTGGTGTCATGATATGGTTGGTGCGGATATGTTCATAGATCTAGTTGCCGATTGTGTATCTAGTCGCTTTAGGTTTTTTCCCACGGCTAAGCAAAGCTTTGGTCTTATATGATTTTACTTAGTTGCCGGCGAGTTTTCGTGTGTGTGTGTGTTATGGGTTGGGTGTATTTTAATTATGCAGAGGCAGGATATGTGCTCATTTTGTTATGTACCAGGCAGGCACACTGACAGCAGGATGGATTGGCAGCTAGCTAGCTATGCACGTATAGCTAACGATCAGCCGCCGGGAGATTGATCGACTATAACTAGCACAACACGGCGGAACACACGCAACACATAATTGATGGAAAATAGGGTCGTGCCGGTCCTATGTTTCGTATTGCTTTGATCTGGTGATTACATTAACAGGGGAAGCTATGTACATATATATAGTATCTATAGTCTACCTAATACATAGCCGACTCGGCCAGGGCTACAAATGCGTTCGGACTCTAATGGCCTAATGGTATCCGTGTTTACCGCGGCCGCACCATTGTCATGTAGAAAACAAATAAGTTCACAAAGTGGATGAAACCAACTTATTGAGTAAACCAAGCACCACTATATCAAGGTGGGAAATACTGTACATTGGTAACCTGCCCAACTCACTTGGCTAGGTAGCTAGTTACGAAAACACTTTCATACTTTGTAGGTGAGATGGCAGGTCGATCTCCAGCAACGTGGAGCACCACATGTGCCTATGTATCTCCATCGTCTCAAAATCAAGAACTACGGTACCTCGACCGTGTACCGCATAACAGGACCACGTCACTGCCCTTCTTCCCGGATGCCTTAAACTCGACTGGAACATCATGACAACCACTAACGGGGAGATTTGGGTACAATGACTGCAGCTTCTTCTCTATGTCAATCACAGTTTCCAGTGCCCAGCCACCGCCACGGCCAGGACTGTAGGGAGCTGTAGCCACACGGATATCTTGAACCCATCTATGGCGAGGAGTTTTACTAGTTTCCCGTCCAGCGATGTTGTCAAGTGGAGTTGGCTTGCATTGCAGTTGGTAGGTGGGAGCTTCACCAGTCCTGACATCCCTGTTCTCACGTCATAGGCGAGGATTTGGTTGCCCTGGTCCACTAGCCAGTGAACAATGCCACCATGGAGGATGGCAGGATCACTGTAGCGACCGACCGACCTCCATGGGGAGCTAGAATGGCTTGCACAAGTGATGGTCCTCCAACCTCGAGAGGAGGATGTGATGGTATGTACTTTGATGCTCCACATGCTAATATAGATGATAAGCAGCATGAAAGAGTAGTCTATGCCATCAGCGGGTGTGAGCAAGACATACTCGTGGGTGTAGGAACCGCTAGTTAGGACATCATGTGATTTTGAGAGGAAGGTCGGGTGACCTGTCATGGTATTGTACACACACAGGTCAAAATAGTGCATCTGTTTGGGTCGCATTACTTCTACATGTAGACGGCAGAGGACGAAAGATGTTGCCGATGCGGCGTGACATGAACCGTGAGAGGTGCTCATGGCAGAAGGATTCGGCTTCGGGCGTGACCGGGTGGACCAGAGTCAAGGGCCGCTCTTGAAAGATTGAGAGGTAGGCGAGAATGCGGGGGGTTACCGGTCCGAAATGGGTGACGCGACGGAGGAACGGCTGGCTTAGGATATCACGGCGAAGGTGTTTACATGCCGCGGCACAACGGATAAGAGTGACAAGGTCGGTGCGTGCCATGATCTCGACCATGAGATCGGCCGGGAGCGACAATGGTGCCATGATCCCTGGCGCTGGGGTCGCCGCACATATGGTATCTCGATGGTGGTTATGTGGCTCCATCGATCGTGTCGATTTTGAGTTGGAGGCCTTGAGTTGGTATAAACCAGCTAGCTAGGAGCCCTTTTAATATTCCAGGTAGAAACCTGGGCGTTGATATTGACAGAGACGCAGCGAACCGACTTGGTGTGGACAAGGGAATCCGCTAGCAGCTGTGATCGGACACGGGAAGCCATATCAGCACGACCGTGCGGCATGACTTGAACACGCAAAGAAGGGACCAAATCCAGTTCGAGTTTTAGTTTGCCTGAGAAACGATACAAAATCGATTCCGTTTGACTGATGCATTGTGCCGTGCACGGATAATTAATTAAAATAACTTGAAGGTCGACTAAGCTGAAGAAAAGATGCATGCATTAATAATGCATGCATGCATGAAACTACCGAACCGTATTATGCCTGATCGATAGCCAACGGCAAACAGGTCTTTTTTTTGTTCGAGAATAACGATCCTCACACTATTTAATCATGACGTTCAGCTATTTTTTTAAAAAAAGAAGGATGACTCCCGGCCTCTGCATCTGGGCGATGCATAAAGCTACTTTGTTAATTATTCTCACAAGTCCTTACAGATTCATACAACAGTAAGACTAAAGCCGCCATCTAGGCAACAAACTGTCGCTACACCTATCCCGTTGATGAAGGGGCGCAGATAGCCTAGACCTAATACCAAACAGACATCGCAGCCAAGCCTAACATCTAAGACCTGAGACCCCAACCTAGCCACTTGCCGGGTCTGGGGCACACACTGGTCCGGCGTGTTCTCAGAGGCCGCCAGCGCCAACTGCCACCGCTCCCTCTTCAGAACTGTACTAATGCATCAACCTTGCTTGGTCCAGCTATCGTCGACGCCACGACGGCGCCCAACGGCACCTCCTCACTGCGCGCATACAGCTGTACACGTCGCGGTCGCCACTGATACTCCTCAGCGCCATGCTGCCACGTATCACCAGCCGACACGGCTTGAAGCCCTTGGAGGATCTGTCGTGCGTAGCACCTGCCGACCAGGCATGACCAAGCGTAGCACCTGTCGGTCAGGCATGACTTGACATCTCCACCGAAGCTCCGTGCAAGACGAAGCCGCTTCACCTCCTACCTCTGACTTCCAACGCTGCTCCACAAAACGACGCTCTCAAGAGAGAAACGACACCGCAGTGCCGCCATCGTCCTGTCTGGAACACCAGATCCTAGGGTTTCCCCTGGAGCAATACGAGTGGGTCGACGATAGTCACATGACGATGCCTTCATCAAGGTAACGACGTGGAACGCCGCCATCGCCCGCCGTCGGCTCGGTTTTCACCGGCAACTACATCTCCCCGACTCGCCGCTGGTGCCAGATGACGGATCCCGTGATCCGAACACCCAGCCTCCGGCCGACCACCTCTGATGGAAGAGATGACCACCACCGCCGGCTACACCGGTCAGAACAGATCTGATCGGAGGTGCCGCCGACGAGACCACCAGGCCCTCCACGCCGCCGTCGCCGATCTGAAGGCAGCATGCACGCCACCGCAGCCAAGCCGGCCGCCGTCGACCGCAGCCGACGCTGCTTCCCGAAGGGCCATCCACAGCGCCCACAGCTCTGGCCTCGGCCGCGCCAAGCCGTCGCCGTCCGAGGACGGGCCGGCCTCCCGCCGCCTGCCGCCATCCGCCGCGCCACGACACGCCTTGGGGTCTGCCTACCTCGGAGACGCGCGGGAGAGGAGATCCCCCGCCACCGCCGTCGGCCCCCGGGCTTAGCCCAGCGGCGTCTTCCGGCGGGCGGCGAAGGAAGGGGAGGAGGGAGTTTGCGGCGGCGGCGGCTAGGTTTCTGGCCGCCCGAGTCGCCCTAGGGAGAGGACCAATACTATCTGCTGGCACATGCAGCCACATTTTAGAAAGATCATTCGAGACCCATCGAGACCACATTTTAGATAAATTCTTGTGTTAGTGGATAAGCTACAGCCATGCAATCCGTTTCCACGTGAAGTCGCTGAATGTCCAGCTCCTCTGCCACTTATGCCACACGTCTACACGCTATCAGTTCAAGAGTCTCCTGATTGGATCTCGCCGGGTACCAGTGACATGCTGCTTGATGGGGACATGTACTAAGGATAGGGTAACATACCTAACCTACAGAGCCTGCCCTAGGACTCCATACACCTTATACTGGGCCCCAGGGCAGGCCAGCATTCAGATGCTCTGTAACCAGACGTTCGTATAGCAGGTCGATGTACTAGTGATATAACAACGGATGAGAAGCTTTCGCCTATGTTTATTGGTTACTAGCGAGAGCCACTAACGCGTTCGTGTTGTACGTGCAAAAGACGGTGAATGGCTGAGCCTCTAAACAATATTCGTCCGATTCGAACAATCGTAGGATGCTTGACACAGTGGCGGATCTAGGATTTTGATACTGGGTGGTCCACCTTAAAATTTCTTTTACAACAAATATGACATGCGAATGTACTAAATAATTTACAATTAGCACAATAGAAATTGATCAGTATGGTCTTAAAATTTATTAAAATTAATCAAGTAAGTCTTAATTTTGCATAAAAGAAGCGTGCATACCTTTACAAGTTCAAATAAGACTATGTGCATGTGTTCCTTCTTCCACATTTGAGACATATATGTAATCCTGTGATCTTGGTTGACATTTTGTTATTAAATCTGACAATGAAATTCATTTGATTCAAAAAATGGGAACATTGTATCAATTGTTTGACCCAAACTGAAACAATTCAGTAGTAAGTACAGTAGTAATAATTCTGGACAGAATTTATTAGTAATACATTGCATTTTACAAAGAAGCACACCAAGCCTAAATTCGAAATGACTAATGAGCATTAGTGGCAGGTAGCACCTAGCAGCACGACGAGCAATAAGTAAACTGGAACTGGGAAGGGCATAAATCTCATCGAACGTACTACCTCAAATCGGGCTAGGCGGCTGGCTGCTGGCCTGCTGCAGATGCACAACGACGGTAGCCGGGCGCCGACTGGTTGCGGCGGTCGGCCTGCTGGGTGCGGTGGCGCCGGGTAGGGGCGGAGCAGGGTGTGCAGAGTCGCCAGCGAGGCATGGAGCAAGGCGGCAAGATCAGCGGGAGCGTAGAGCAGTCATGAGGGGAATCGGGGATGGGAGACAGTGCGCAGCGGCTACGCGATGAGTTGATGCTCTGTTTGCTGGGCTTTTTTTCTTTCTTCCAGCCCATCCCTTAGTCTCTCCGTTATGGGATATAGTATATATATGGGCTAACCAAAAATCTCAGGGTGGGCCGCGGCCCACCCTGTCCACCCAGTAGATCCGCCACATGCGCAGAGCAGTCATGAGGGGAATCGGGGATGGGAGACAGTGCGCAGCGGCTACGCGACGAGTTGATGCTCTGTTTGCTGGGCTTTTTTTCTTTCTTCCAGCCCATCCCTTACTCTCTCCGTTATGGGATATAGTATATATATAGGTTAACCAAAAATCTCAGGGTTATCCGGGTCCAACCCGTGCGTACGAGCGCCCGATGTATGTTCGTCCGGCCTTATTGAACATCACTAGTAGAAAAACATCTATTAGTCCCGGTTCGTAAGGGCCTTTAGTCCCGGTTCATGAACCGGGACTAATGGGTCGTTACTATCGCCCCCTCTAGTCCCGGTTATAACACGAACCGAGAAAGATGGTCCTCCACGTGGCCTGTGCGCCGAGCCCAGGCAGGGGGGCCTTTGGTCCCGGTTGGTGGCACCAACCGGGACCAAAAGGCATCCACGTGTCAGCATTCCAGTGGCTGGGGTTTTTGTTTTTTTAAAGGGGGGGGGGGGGGTTGGGGGTTTCGGGGGTTAATTTAGTTGTTTCATATATTGTGTTAGCTAATTAATAGAGAGAAGTGTCCTCTCTTATGTCCGTGCTTGGTCGACGCTACGTACTATACATAGAGAGGCCCTCGACACGCAAGCTAGTAATAAAATGAAGGAAACCATTAAGTACAGAAGTTCGTCATGCATACCGAGAGAAGTGATCGATCGACCTCTCCTTCTCCGAGAGATTGGTCGAACAACAAGTTTTCGTATCATGTACGTCCGACGCTACTGGCTACATACAGCATGTACAATATATAAGATCTCTCAATTACAGTCCCCTAGCATTTGAAATCAAGTTCCACATGGTATTCCCGGCTTTATTGATGACGTGGTCAAGAAAGAATCCCGCCAATTCCTCTTGAATTCCTTTCATGCGATCTGGTTCTAGGAGTTCATTCCGCATCTACCACGTCTAATTTGAAGAAGGGGGTTAATTAATACATATATACATATATATATATATATATATAAGAATGAAACTCAACAGAAATGATGGTGTAATAAAATGAAATTGTGAATATTATTAATTGCTTACGCACTTCATATTGTCTTTGAGAGTAGCCCCGCTTATTTTCAAAAGTCGCGTTGTACATGAACTACTTTACGTAGTATCCACAAAAATCATTCCCTTGTTCCTGCCACAAGCACTTTACGAGAAATAGAGGTCAATCAAACTGATAATGAAGCATTATAAATGTGATGAAAGTATAGCTATAGAATCAACGGGAGATGCACACAACTAGCTAGCCAGTAGTACTTACTTTCGGGTATATATATCGCAGCTCCTTCGGCAGTCCCGGAGCTACTGCGGTGAACTGTTTCCAAAACCTGCAAGACAAAGAAAATAATTATTATTACTTGAGATATCAGGAAATGAACAAAAAGTTGCCGCTATGGTGCGATAATAATCGATTGAACTTACTTGCTGAGCATTTCAGTCAAGTCCGCATAGGTGCTGGGATCTTTCCGTCTCGAGTCTAAGACGGTTACTAGTCCACGCTCAAGCTTAATCTCCAGAAGAATATAGTGGTACCTGCGCACGCATGCATAACTCATCAATTACATTACTATAACCTCGCTCGAGTAATAAGGGAAACCGAATATGCAAACGATCAGTAACACTCACTTGGTGTTGTAAGGAAAGAGTATGGTATCTTTGTTTTGATTTTTGATCAATGATCATAGCAAGTTGTCTTCGGCCTCTTTGACGTGCTTTTCAACCAGAAATACATCTATGATATTTGTGTTAATGAACCCAATATAATAGATTTCATTTTTTTGCACTCGACGATCTTCAATCTGCATAATATATTGAGGATAATTAATTATAAATACATGCAATGAAAGCCGAGCTATATATAGAGACTTAATGACAGAAATAGTACTTACAGCAGTAACAAAAGACCGTTAATTTATCGAGGGCCTTTTGATTGAAGAACGCTAAGAACGCCTCAAATGGAACACACAACAGAACAGTTCCAACGAGATCGTGCTCCTCTTTAATGTGCATATACAAACTATTCGTCCCCCCAGACTCTCTGCAGGTTTTCATGTACCAAGTATGGAATCTTCGCATCATCGTTGTTAGAGATTTTCATCTTTGACGAGAGGCTTCCCGAACACGTATAAGTGTTCTTCCACCATCCTGAATTCAGGAAGTGCATCGTCAGGCAGGTAATCTTGTGGATTGCCATAACCGGCCACCATTCCCAGAACATTAGCGACGATGTTGCCGCTGGACACATTGAGCGGGGGGCACGATTGGTTTGGTTGTTCGCCGAGCTGGTCAACTTTTTTCGCAGCTGCTCATTCTTTTGCTCTTTGATGTCTGACAGTACTTCCCGACCGCTCCGCTTGGAGATATGTCTGTTCAGTAATGCGCTCATAGTTGGTTCTCAGCGGAGACTTTGCCGGTTTCCCCAGGGCAGCCAGAGTGTGCTTCACTTTCATAGTTCGTTCTGCGCGATCTCCGCGTTTTCCTCCTCGGTCCTCTCGTACGGTAACTTCTCTGGAGTCTTCAGAGAAGGACCAAATCTGTATTTCTTCCCACCTTTGGCTGTACTGCTAGACGCCGGCAGAGCAGATGGAGCGGATGTCTTCTTTGCTTGCTTTTTGCGAGGCGGAGGAGAAGTACTACGACGTGCCGGAGCAGCCAGAGCGGCGGCGGGTCTCTTCCGCCCTTGCTGACGAGGCGGAGATGGAGGAGGCTGGCTGCTCGGGCGCACCGGCGCAGGCGGAGAAGGAGGCGGAGTGCCGCCACGCGCCGGAGAAGGAGGCGGAGTGCCGCCACGCTGCATTCTGATCGTCACTCGCCGGAGGAGGAGGCGTTGGAGGAGGCGGAGTGCCTGACTCGCGGAGGAGGAGGAGGAGGCGGAGGCGTCCAGTTCGGAAGGTTGATGAGCTCCTTCCGCCATAGGCATGGAGTCTTCAGAGCAGAACCCATCCTAGTCTCCCCTTCACCGGTAGGGTGCTCAAGCACGACGTCCTCAAATCCATCCGTTATTTCATCCACCGTCACCTTAGCAAATCCGACTGGAATCGGTTGGTAGTGATAAGTTGTGCCGGGTCCACTAGGATAAACTTGGCCAACAGCCGCCTTGACCTTCAAATTCATCCATCGCGCCATAATGTGGCAACTTTGAGACTCCGTGATACCATCCACGGGATAGCTGGCAGGAGCCATCAAGACATGCTCCGGCTGAAGCAGCTCGGTGGAAGCCACGCTGCTTCTCCGCTGAGATGGCGGGGTAGCTTCGGGGGAAGCTTCGGCAGGTCGTTTGCTGCGATCTGCTGCTTCTCGTTCCTCTTCTCGTTCCTCTAGCCCCATTACCCTTTCGTGCAGCGCCTGCATTTGGTCCTGCTCCAGTTTCTTCCTCCTCTCGTGGGTTTTGTAACCCCCTGCGTGCGGAAAACCAACCTTCCACGGAATGGAGCCTGGCGTGCCTCGTGTCCGTCCAGGGTGCTCAGGATTCCCAAGGGCCATTGTGAGCTCGTCCTTCTCCCTGTTTGGAAGGAACGTCCCTCGCTGCGCTGCATCAATATAGTGTCGAAGGTTCTTGACTGGTATTTGCAGTTGCTCGTCTGGCCCACCGGCACTTCCCTGTTACAAGGTCCAAGGTTCCGCCAGCCCGAAGAACCAAGTCCGCAACGGTCTGGCGATACATTGTCTCCGGTTCGATCCCTTTTTCAAGCAGATCATGCTCAGCCTTGGACCACTTAGGCGGGCTTTGAGGTAGCCACGACCCCGTGCGATGGTGAAGCTTTTTCTTTGCAGCATTTTTCTTGTTTGTCGCCGACATCTTCTTACTCTTTTCCGATGTCTTGTGGGCCACAAATGCGGGCCAGTGATCTTTGATCTTCTCATATTTGCCGATGAATTCTTGTGTCTTATCTTTCTCGACAAACTGGTTCAACTCTTTCCTCCACCTCCTCATTAGGGTTGCCATCTTCTTAAGAGCACAAGACTTGATTAATTGCTCTATAACTAGCTTCTCCGGATCCTCCTCTGGCGGTAGGGTGAAATTTGCCTCCAGCTCAGTCCAAAGATCTTCTTCTGCATATCATTGACATAAGACACCTCGTGGTCTTCCTCCTTAGGCTTATACCATTGATGGATGCTGATCGGGATCTTGTCCCTAACAAGAACACCGTGACCGAGCAGAAAATGCCTTCCTTGTCCGGATTGGTTCAATCGTTTCGTCGTCAGCGATTTCTATGATCTCAAACTTTTCATCCGAGCTCAACTTTTTCTTGGGCCTCGTCTCCTTACGAAGTTTTCTCGATCCGGAGGGCTAGAAATTATAAGGAAGAAATACGAGAGTAATTAATATGTGTACATATACCAAAAACAATGGATGCACCAATTAACTAGTCAAGACGGGCTTAACTAATATATATATATACCTGGCGGACTCGGTTCGGTCACCGGAGCAATCAAGACAGTCTCCTTCTTGTACCTCCATTGTGTCACCGAGCCATCATGAACATAGTCCTCTTCTTGTACCGGCATTAATGGGTCGAAGCCATCATGAACATAGCCCTCTTCTTCACCCAGTCGTTCCTGACCATCGGTGTCGTTGAGAAATGACGCAACTTCATCACTTCCTTGTGCGATAATGTCCCACAACATCGCTTCTGTTTCTTCGTCTCGGGAGTGCTCCATAGTTTCTGCAAATATTTACAACATGTCAATTATTATTCAAACATGGTACAGATGGATCGATATATATATATTAGTGGCAAAAGTATAAATATGGATTCATGTTAGTGGCCTCGACGCTGCTTCTCTAGGGTTTGGGGTCGCCTCGACACAACGCTCTAAGGGTTTGGGGTGGCCTCGACGACAACGCTCTTTTAACTTGGTAAATTTGGGTGGCCTCGAGAGAGTTAATTTGTCGGGTAGGGGCGCGGCGGGAGGGGGTAGGAGACCAACATCGTTTTCTCTCTAGGGTTTGGGTGTCCTCGAGAGTTTTGGTCGAGCGAGAGGGCCGCGGGGGGTGCTGCCGTTGTATAAGTTATCACGGTCGAGAGGGGGTATATATATCGAGGGGGTTATATCGACAACGACGCGACATACATATACATGGGAAAATAATGTTATCGGGGAGGGGGTATCGGTACCCCCCCTCGTGTTAAAGTTTCTTCTTTCTCCTCTATTCCTTTCTTTTTCTTCTACTCTTCTTTTTCTTCTGCTCCTCTATTTCTTTCTTCTTCTCCTCTTCTTTTTTCCTCTTCTTATTTATTTCTCCTCTTCTTCCTCTCCTCTTCTTCTCCTTTCTTCCTCTTCTTATTTTCCTTTTTCCTCTCATTCTTTTAGTATTGCTTGTTTTAAAAAAATGTTCAAATAGAAAATTTCGAAAAAGACAAAGGTTTTGGCTAATGCATTGTTCATATGAATATACAAACATTTGCATATTCTACAATAATTAATATCACCAAAAAAATCTATGAACAGAAGAAAAACCTAACTTTTCTAAAATCTATCTTTTGCATATATGAAAACATTAATACACATATGAAGAAAAAATACATATATTAACAAAACCATGCTCTGAACAATTTTTGAACATCTACATACACATATATAGCCACATACATACACATATACATTATATATATATATGAACAAAAACTAATTAAACTAATAAAATGGAAAAACCAGAGCCGGTGCGGCGCGGGCGTGTTCAGAGCGACGGTGGCGGGCGAGATGACGATGGCGACGCTGGGCGGCGAGGGCGCCGGAGCGCTGGGCGGACGGGCAGGCTCGGGCGGCGACTGGGGCGGACGGGCGCTGGCTCGGGAGGCCGGGCGACGAGGACGACGCTGGCTCGGTGAGGCGAACTGGCGGGGCGGGCGACGGGCGAGGTGGAGCAGCCTGGCGTCGAGGAGGGTCGGCGTCGTCGGGGGCAACTGGCGATGGGATTCTGAAATTTTGCAAAGTGTTTGCTTATATAGCAAAGGCATTGGTCCCGGTTCGTGAAACCAACCGGGACTAATGCACCCTTTAGTCCCGGTTGGTGCCTCCAACCGGGACCAAAGGCCTCCGTTTCGGCAGCCCAAAGGGCGGGAAGCGGCGGCCTTTGGTACCGTTGGTGCCACGAACCGACCAATGCCCTCTTTAGTCGGTTGGTGCCACCAACCGGGACCAAAGGCCTCATGCTGCCTGCTGCTGCCAAAGATTAGTCCCACCTCGCTAGTTGAGAGGGGCGTGCAGTGGTTTATAAGCCCCACTGCCGCACCCATCTCGAGCTCCTCTCCACCGCAGGCTTTCGGGCCTACTTGCTATTGCTTTGCTAGGTGGGCCTTCTGGGCCTACTGCGGGCCTGAATCCTGGCCCATAGTAGGGTTTCTAGTCGTATTCAGGCCGTGGGGGCCCAGTAGGAGGCATTTTTTTGTTTTCTTTACTTATTTTTTCTATTTTATTTTTTTTCTAGTTTTTTTGTTTTGTTTTCTGCATTATTTATTTTCTTTTGTTTTTTGCTTTATTTTTTAATTCTTTTTGCTTTTAGTTTTAGGAAAATTATAAACTTTCTGTTAGTGCCATTAGTTTTCAAATTTGAAAACACTTTTTGTGTTTTTTGTTTTCTTTCTTGCTTTATTTATTTTATTTTGTTTCTACTTACAACAAAATACTTATTGTTGTTTTTTGTTTTGATTTCTTCATTATTTATTTTCTTTTGTTTTTGCTTTATTTTTCAATTCTTTTTGCTTTTAGTTTTAGGAAAATTATAAACTTTCTGTTAGTGCCATTAGTTTTCAAATTTGAAAACACTTCTTTTGTTTTTTTGTTTTCTTTCTTGCTTTATTTATTTTATTTTGTTTCTACTTACAACAAAATACTTATTGTTGTTTTTTTGTTTTGATTTCTGCATTATTTATTTTCTTTTTTTTTTGCTTTATTTTTCAATTATTTTTTCTTTTAGTTTTAGTAAAATTATAAACTTTCTGTTAGTGCCATTAGTTTTCAAATTTGAAAACACTTTTTTGTTTTTTGTTTTCTTTCTTGCTTTATTTATTTTATTTTGTTTCTACTTACAACAAAATACTTATTGTTGCTATTCTTAATTATTACGAGGGCGAACCATAAGACATTAAAGCATTTCAAATGAACTCTGAAAAAGTTGAAAGTTGGCATGGTATCATAAATTGACCCACATAGCATGTGCATGTACAAAACGGACAATGGTATCATACTCTTGATTACAAATTTGGCATGGTATCATCATAATAGTTGCGGAGAAAGTCTTCACTTTTTCTTCGCTTGTGTCATTTGCTTATTGCGCCGTAACCATGGATAATCTTCATCGTTTATCAGGATGCTGGGGTCAGCCTTCACATTAAAGGGAGGAATTTCATGAAACTTTTCATAATCTTGAGACATGTCTGTCTTGTCCTCCACTCCCACGATGTCCCTTTTTCCTGAAAGAACTATGTGGCGCTTTGGCTCATCGTATGATGTATTCGCTTCCTTATCTTTTCTCTTTCTCGGTCTGGTAGACATGTCCTTCACATAGATAACCTGTGCCACATCATTGGCTAGGACGAACGGTTAGTCAGTGTACTCAAGATTTTTCAGATCCACTGTTGTCATTTCGTACTGTGGGTCTACCTGTACCCCGCCTCCTGACAGATTGACCCATTTTCACTTAAACAAAGGGACCTTAAAATCGTGTCCGTAGTCAAGTTCCCATATGTCCACTATGTAACCATAATATGTGTCCTTTCCCTCTCGATTGTTGCATCAAAGCGGACACCGCTGGTTTGGTTGGTGCTCTTTTGATCTTGGTCAATCTTGTAAAATGTATTCCCATTTATCTCGTATCCTTTCCAAATCAATACAGTCAAAGATGGTCCCCTTGACAACAAGTACAGCTCATCACAAACAGTGTTGTCACCTCTGATACGTGCTTCCAACCAACTGCTGAAAGTCCTGATGTGTTCACATGTAATCCAGTCGTCGCAATTCCGGGTGTTTGGAGCGCAGACTGTTCTTGTGTTCATCGACATACGGGGTCACCAAGGTAGAGTTAATAGAAGCGTAGTGTGCTTGAGACCAAGAATATCCGTCCCTGCATATAATTGAGTCCCTTCCAAGCGTGCCTTTTCCAGTCAGTCTCCCCTCATACCACGATTTAGGGAGACCTATCTTCTTAAGGCCAGGAATGAAGTCAACACAAAACCCGATGACATCCTCTGTTTGATGGCCCATGGAGATGCTTCCTTCTGGCCTAGCGCGGTAACATATTTCTTTAGGACTCCCATGAACCTCTCAAAGGGGTACATATTGTGTAGAAATACAGGCCCCAGAATGACAATCTCGTCGACTAGATGAACTAGGACGTGCGTCATGATATTGAAGAAGGATGGTGGGAACACCAGCTCGAAACTGACAAGACATTGCACCACATCAGTCCTTAGCCTTGGTATGATTTCTGGATCGATCACCTTACGAGAGATTGCATTGAGGAATGCACATAGCTTCACAATGGCTAATCGGACGTTTTCGGTAGAAGCCCCCTCAATGCAACCGGAAGCGATTGCGTCATAATCACGTGGCAGTCATGAGACTTTATGTTCGGAACTTTTGTCCAGCATATTTATTATTCCCTTTATATTCGACGAAGCCGGTCGGGACCTTCATCTTGAGCAGGCATTCAAAGAAGATTTCTTTCTCTTCTTTCGTAAGAGCGTAGCTGGCAGGACCTTCATACCGCTTGGAGGCATGCCCTCTTTTCGTGCAAGCGTTGCAGGTCCTCCTGTGCCTCGTGTGTATCTTTTGTCTTCCCATACACGCCCAAGAAGTCTAGCAGGTTCACGCAAAGGTTCTTCGTCACGTGCATCACGTCGATCAAGAGCGGACCTCTAGGTCTTTCCAGAGGGTAGGTCCCAAAATATAGATTTCTTCTTCCACATGGGTGCGTGATTCTCAGCGTCATTCGGAGCAGCTTGTCCGCTGGGACCCTTTTCAAAGATTACGTGTAAATCATTGACCATAGCAAGTACGTGATAACCGGTACGCATGGCGGGTTTCTTCCGGAGATCTGCCTCGCCTTTGAAATGCTTGCCTTTCTTTCGACATTCATGGTTGGTCGGAAGAAATCGACGATGGCCTAGGTACACATTCTTCCTGCAGCTTGCCAGGTATATACTATCGGTGTCAAGTAAACAGTGCGTGCATGCGTGGTATCCCTTGTTTGTCTGTCCTGAAAGGTTACTGAGAGCGGGCCAATCGTTGATAGTCACGAACATCAACGCCTTTAGGTTAAATTCCTCCTGTTTGTGCTCATCCCACGACGCATACACCGCTTCCATTCCACAGCTGTAAAAGTTCTTCAACTAATGGCCTTAGGTACACATCAATGTCGTTGCCGGGTTGCTTAGGGCCTTGGATGAGAACTGGCATCATAATGAACTTCCGCTTCATGCACATCCAAGGAGGAAGGTTATACATACATAGAGTCACGGGCCAGGTGCTGTGATTGCTGCTCGCTCCCGAAAGGATTTATGCCATCCGCGCTTAAAGCAAACCATACGTTCCTTGGGTCACGTGCAAACTCAGCCCAGTACTTTCTCTCGATTTTTCTCCACTGCGACCCGTCAGCGGGTGCTCTCAACTTCCCGTCTTTCTTACGGTCCTCACTGTGCCATCGCATCAACTTGGCATGCTCTCCGTTTCTGAACAGACGTTTCAACCATGGTATTATAGGAGCATACCACATCACCTTCGCAGGAACCCTCTTCCTGGGGGGCTCGCCGTCAACATCACCAGGGTCATCTCGTCTGATCTTATACCGTAATGCATCAGATACCGGCATGCGTTCAGATCCCTTAACGCACCGTGGTAGAGGATGCAGTCATTAGGGTATGCATGTATGTTCTGCACCTCCAATCCTAGAGGGCATACGACCTTCTTTGCTGCGTATGTACTGTCGGGCAATTCGTTATCCTTTGTAAGCTTCTTCTTCAATATTTTCAGTAGCTTCTCAAATTCTTTGTCAGGCACAGCATTCTCTGCCTTCCACTGTAGCAATTTCAGTACAGTACCGAGCTTTGTGTTGCCATCTTCGCAATTGATGTACAACCCTTTTTTGTGATCCTCTAACATGCGATCGAACTTCAGCTTCTCCTTTTGACTTTCAGACAAGGCCCTTGCATCGACAATGACCCGTCGGAGATCATCATCATCGGGCAGATCGTCTGGTTCCTCTTGATCTTCACCAGCTTCGCCCGTTGCAGCATCATCGTGCACATCGTCTGTTTCCTCTTCATGTTCAGTAGCATCACCGTATTCAGGGGGCACATAGTTGTCATCGTACTCTTCTTCTTCGCCGTCTTCCATCATAACCCCTATTTCTCCGTGCCTCGTCCAAACATTATAGTGTGGCATGAAACCCTTGTAAAGCAGGTGGGTGTGGAGGATTTTCCGGTCAGAGTAAGACTTCGTATTCCCACATATAGGGCATGGACAATACATAAAACCATTCTGCTTGTTTGCCCCAGCCACTTCGAGAAAAACATGCACGCCCTTAATGTACTCGGAGGTGTGTCTTGAACCATACATCCATTGCCGGTTCATCTGCGTGCATTATATATAATTAAGTGTGTCAAAAATCATTACGTAACATCATGAATAGATAATTAAGTGGTCAAATTAATAGAAGTTCATCATCACATTAAAACCAAAGTACATACATAGTTCTCATCTAACAACATAAAGCTCTGCAGAGCATAAATTAATTAAACCATACACTGAAACTATGTAAAACATTTCAATGGGAAAACAAATGCGATCATAATTGCAACCAATGTAACAACTGATCCAACGGCATAATGATACCAAGCCTCGGTATAAATGGCATATTTTCTAATCTTTCTAATCTTTAAGCGCATTGCATCCATCTTGATCATGTGATCATCGACGACATCCACAACATGCAACTCCAATATCATCTTCTCCTCCTCAATTTTTCTAATTTTTTCCTTCAACAAATTGTTTTCTTCTTCAACTAAATTTAACCTCTCGACAATAGGGTCGGTTGGAATTTACGGTTCAACAACCTCCTAGATAAATAAAATCTATGTCACGTTGGTCGGCATAATTGTCATAAACAATAAATGAACCACTAGTTATGAAAAGATAATATATACCACATCCGAATCATAGACAGGACGAGGGCCGACGGGGGCGGATACCAAAACCATCGCACTATATAAGATGCAATAATAAAAGTAAGAAAATTATACAAGTATCTATATAAACATACAAGTAAGAATTTTTTTTCCTTTCAGAAAGAAGATAAGAACAAGAGGCTCACCACGGTGGTGCCGGCGACGAGATCGGCGCGGGCGATCGACGGCGGTGAAGACGGGGACGGGACGTGACGGACCGCTAAACCTAGACAAATATTAAGGAAAATGGAGCTTGGAGGTCGAGCTTGGAGAGAAGAAAGCTTAAGTAGTGTGGCTCGGGCATTCCATCGAACAGCTCGTGTGCATAGGAGGTGAGCTAGAGCACCATTAAAGTTCTCCCTCGCCGGCCACGATAAACAGAGCACTGAGAGTACTCTGCTCGCGGGCGAGGGCTATATGTAGGCAACTAATTGATCCCGGTTGGTGACTTGAACCGGGACTAAAGGGAAGCCTTTGGTCCCGGTTCGTTCCACCAACCGGGACCAATGGTGGTGGGCCAGGAGCGAGGCCCATTGATCCCGGTTCGTCCCACGAACCGGGACCAATGGCCCACGTGGCCCGGCCGACCCCCGGGGCTCACGAACCGGGTCCAATGCCCCCATTGGTCCCGGTTCTGGATTGAACCGGGACTAGTGGGCTGGACCGGCCTGGACCATTGGCCCCTTTTCTACTAGTGCATGGTGTGCTCGGATGCTCCGGTGAAGAGGTAAAATGGACAACCACGGTACGTCCGGGTGGTTTATCCGGCTGTTGTGCGCGCCGGGGAGCTGGTTCATGGGGGATGCCTGCGAATTGTTTTGTTAGACGGATGCATGTATGTGTTGCGCGGCTGGTTCTCGATGGTTGAGGCCATTTGCCACGAGGAATGTGGCTGGTTTTCTATAACCCGGCTATTGAGTTGTTCAGCGGTGCCTCACCGAGGATCTGGTCACCGACTCCCGACAATGCACCAAATTGTTGTGAGGTCGTTTTATTTTTGCGTCGTGGGTGTAAAGGAGTAGCATTGTACATAAGTGGGTGGCATGTCTTAACACTCTGATTTAAAGACACGGTTATTTCATAGTGAGAAAAACAAAGAAAAACACGAAAAAATCTTAATAGTCCATTCACCTGTTTGGGCAGAGAGCTTATGTATCCCCAAAGATATTCATAGGCAATGATCATCGGTGTCTATCATTGGTACATACAATTTGAATACAAAAGCCGTATGAACATAATTATTTGCAGACCATTCAGAAAAAAACATCCTTCAAATAGTTCACCTAATTTCTCAGTTGCAATTGTTTATTGCCCCTTAGAATCATTGGTAAAACATGCCATACATATGTCTCCACGTGGCTTTAGTTGGTCCTTTTTTCGGTGACCTGTTGCTTACTTCCTTTTTGATGACCGATTGTCCGCCTTTGGACGCAATACGACCTTGTTGCTTGCTTCGTCCAGTTTGGTGTTACCTTGGTCAGTATGAGGTCATGTGGCGCTCCTTAATGGACTACCCCAACAAATATTGTCCTTATGAAATACATCCTCTGTCCTTAAATATAAGACGCTTTGGCAACATCTTATATTCAGAAGCAGAGGCAGTAGATTTAAATGAATGCAGCTTGTGAGTGAGGAACCAGACACACTTCAATTATATGTTACGGTGTACTATTAGTTTGGCATACCATCACTAGTTGGAGTAAATCTGGCATCACCATTGCTTTGCAATGAGGAAACTCATAACAAGAGGGGAGGCAAATGCTAACCTCTTCCAAAACTTTAAGGGGCTTGTTAATTTGGCTAACCACGTTATCTGAATTTTCTATGTCGATGTCTGCAAACTCGATACTCATCTGCCTGAAACAATAAAAGTTGAATATATAAGAAACATAAATAAGTAACCCAAATAGAAGCTGGAGCCCCATGCATTCATCTTTTAAGTTTCTACCTACGGACCCTCCCATGCTCTTCCTCCTTTTGTTGTTTCTGTTGCCCTTGTCGATTCATAACCAGTGACACTCCTGGCAGTGTTTTGTTTTCAGAACATACACAAGTAGATATCATTTCGCATGAACATAATAAAAACAAGATAATGTTAACGGTGATCATAAAGTGACCGTGGTCTTTTACGTAAATTATAGGGTTCATATGGGGGTATGATTTTTCAACAACCTTTTCCCTTTGGTCAAAGTCACTGCGGTGTTTCTACGTAAATTATTGGGTACGTATATTACTGTGCTATTTTCATGTAAATTATCGTGGGGACATTTTTCAACAACTTTTTTCCTTTGGTCAAAGTTACCGTGGTGTTTGTATGTACGTTATGAGGTATGTAATACTATTTATCACATAAGTTACTGAGGGGTGTATGTTTTTCAACAACATTTTCCCCTTCGATCAAAGTTACCACGGTGTTTGTACGTAAGTTATCGGGTATGCAGTTAGTATGTTACCGTGCTATTTTCACAGAATTTACCGGGGTATGTTTTTAACAACTTTTTTCCGTTTGATCAAAGCTGTCGTGTTGTTTGTATGTAAATTATCACGTCTATAGTGAGTATATTACCATGTTATTTGGACAGAAGTTGTCGGGGAAGGGTATGCTATTTCAACATTTTTACCCGAGTCAGAAGATACCGTGTTATTTCTACATGAGTTATCAACTTTATTGTGCGTACATTACCATGTTATTTTACGTCTGATGTATCAGGGTATATTTTTCAATATTTTTTTCTTAGGTCAAATTACCATGGTGTTTGTATATAATTTACCAGGTTATGGTGTGTATATTATTATGCTATTTGCAAAGAAGTTACAGAGCCATGTTTTCAATAACTAATTTTCCCCGGTTCAAAAGTTACCACATTGTTTGACCATGAGTGATTTATATAGAAATTACCACACTAATTTGGCTAAAAAGACCTGCTACTCTATTCGGCTCCCTCCTGAGTAATTTTCATGAATACAAGTTCCCTGTTACCCTTGATCAGATCCTTCGCTTCAAATGGGTAAATGTTTTGTAATAGTTCTAGATATATGTATTTTTAGAAGAAGTTTAATCAGCACGAACATTAATTAGTGAACATTAATTAGTGTTGCAGGACACACTCGCTATTGAAGAACTTACTCTTCCATACGAACTAAACAAAATACTGCTCACAGATGAGATGCACAAGGTCAACAAAAGAGGAGCCTCATAATTCATACTTGAAAATAGTCTATGAAAAGAAGCCCCAAATATGCGTCCAAGAAAATTCCAAATGCTAATCACTGACACAAAATGTGAGAATCACTGGCCAACCCATTTGCCCAAAGATTATAGATCATGGTAAAACCGATCCTCACCCCAACAAAAGGGGGGGAAAGGTAGCCAAAATTCTGCCTTGATCAGTTTCTTTTGGTTATTGCTCGTCCACCTCGCTGAGTATAACGTCTTGCTCATAAGCATACTGACCCACTCGCTTCTTCTATCCTAGGTGATGTTAACAATTAAACTGAAGCAAGGCATAGGGAATTTGCACAAAAACATGCAAATATTTTTGCTCCAACTTTTCCAACAAAGTTTGCCTACAAAGTAGTAAGTACTACTCGTATACTAACCATGTCTTCATCTCAATCAACCAGCTTGCAAAAATTGAATTGTTCATTCAATCATCATCACCACCTTTGAGGGATTCATCACGAGTGGTTAGCAGGCGCTGCTGAAACCAGCCACTGAACTAACTCAATAAGGTAAACTGAACCAAGGAGAGCACACCAGATTCACAGACGAATTCAGTAGCAACAGCGGAGTGACGACGCTGTTTGCAAGACCTTGTGGCTCGAGGTCGTGAGTCCGTGGAGGCTCTCGTCGGCGGAGGCCTGCGGCTGCTTGGAGTATAGGTGCGAGATGCCGCTGACGATGGCCAGCGAGTAGGGTTGTTTATGCGGCTCCGGCACCTCGGGCCAACACCCGTCGTCCGCTGAAGCGCTCCTGTTTCAGAATTGGATCACCGCGCGTGTCCGCCACGGAAGTGCTCCTGTTCGTGGTCCCCGATGCCAAGGAGGTCCAGCCATGGCCGCCGCACTTCCTACATGTGCCTATCGGTAGCGATGGCGGGAGCTCATCGCGTGCTCTCGGTCACTGTCCCGGACAACCATCGCCCATGGACGACCATGAACCCAATCGTTTCTCGTCGTCCCTAGGAACGACCTCCCCTGCCACCCTTGGACCGCACCTCACTGCCGCAACTCATCTTTGTTGGCGGCGCCGTTCCTGGCTCCCTCTCCTTATCGGGCGCCTTCCCGGACAACGGCACCACGATGATGTGGGGATGGTCAGTAGCAAAACATGGATTGGAGCTTCATCGATGTAGGCACGTGAGAAAAGGGAGGTGGCAATGGGAAGAAGGGAGAGCACTCGCCGTGATTATTTATCGAACGGAGCGGACGTGTTTTGAGGAAGATCGGGAGGAGGGTTGGGTGCGGATCTGACGGCGCTAGATGGGTTAGATCGTTTTTGCAATCTGCCACACGGTTGCCACATACATATTTCGTGGAGATAGGAGATTTTAGAAGGTCTCAGCAAAAAAAAAATTGGGGTATGTGAGAAAGTTTACTATTCACGCACTGTTTGGACTGATTTTGTCTTTTTGGCCACAAGCAACTTGGATGTCCAAATAAGCTGAAATTTGGAGTGGACATCACGACTCGAACATCTTCCATGTAAAAAAAGTTAAGATTTTTTGAGTTTTTCTAATTTTTAATTTGAATTTACTGTTCATCGGGAGCCGATGAGCCCAGGCTCAGAATTGAATATTCCATTTTCTGGGAGCGGTGTTTTGGCTCTCGGTTGCATCTCTAGCCGTCAGTGAACCATGAAATCATTGAAAATAGTAAAAAGATTCTAAAAATTCTAAACTTTTTTGTGATGGCAGATGCTCATGTACGTAATGTCGAGACCAAATTTCTTGAAGTTTGGACATTTTAGTACTTCCTTCGCCCCAAACTAAGTGACTCAACTTTGTACTAAATTGTACTAACTTTAGTACAAAGTTGAGTCACTCTTTTTGGGGCTGGAGGGAGTGGCTCTCAGCAAAAAAGTCAAATTTGAGGCTGTGAGAAAAGAAGATTTTCGTTTGTACTTTTTAAAATTAGAAAAAAATTTACCAGTTTTTATTTAAATATAAGCCGTAATAGATAGATTGAGATGAGTATGTTTTCTTTCTTGTTTGAAAACAATGAAAAAAGACGTGGGGTTATAGATTGGTTTTTCTGACGTTTATTTTTTACAACTGAGAAAGTGTTTGGGGCCTTCCAAGTTTTATTGGCCTGGTGTTTTATAGGTTGATCTACACCCTAATAATTTGGTCCCACCATATTAACAACTCATAAATTTTTATTAACGTGATAATTCTAGGGAGTTTCTAATTAGTATAGGTTCAGATGACTGTAATTCTGCTGCATTTACAGATGTTTGAATTCGTTTATGTCTCATGTGTTTCTGATCCTGCCATACGGCTTTATTCATAAGGTAGGGCCCTAGCTTTTTCTCTAAAAACAGGCTACTTCAAGAAATTCTTGTCTATGACACCATGCATGAAGCCTCTCGTCCAACGTTTGAGGTAACACTGGTTATATATAAGTGAAATAGGTTTTTGCTCCGCTTTACAAATAAAGCATAAACCACGTCCATAAAAGTTATCCAAGTAAGATGATACTCCCTCCCTCTCAAAATATGTATTGCTGTGTATTTAAGCGACACTTATTTTTGGACAGAGGGAATAATACATAAGAACTATGCTACAGCAACCACACAAGATATGCTCAAAAGAGACAGACAAAGCCAAGGCCTTTGCCGCTGCCTTCGTGGAACAGCATGCAGTTCAGCAACTTGAATTCCCTCATTACCGAATTTCTTCTCTTAGGTTGTTGCACTGCAATTGCAAGGCATTCTTTTTGACATCCATGAGGAGTTTGGATGGTAAACTAGAGTCTTCAGCTGGGAACATAAAATGCACAACGCTTCTCTTATCAACACAATAACGATGACCCTTCAACTTTCACATTGTTCTAATCAAACCCACTAAAGCTTAGGTTTGCTGGATTGTAGTGAAAAAATAACATTATTAATTGACGGGAACATATACTTTATAAACAGAAAGTAGTGGCTACTCTCGGATAACACCCGAGTTAGCAAAAAAATGAAAAACCTCATCAAACATTGTCCAAAGAATCTGAAATTTTGCTGAGAGCCTCAAGCATGTGAAATTTTGCAAGAACCTCAAACATGGGATAAAGTTTAAATTCATAAAATTTCAGATTTTTTGAAGAATGTTTGATAATGTTTTTCAATCATTTGGCTCTTTATAGAACCCGAGAGTAGAAAATCCAGTCTCTTTATAAAACCCAGGATTTAGTTTGTATACTCAAATCCACATCGAGTTAACCAATTAGCTGCAAGCAGTTTACACTCGACTAAGAACCAGATTGGTGCTCTTGCATTGCAGCCACTTCCTCTGTTTCACGGTGCTCTGCTGTGGCTTGGCTGCACTCCGATTCAATGACACTCACGGATTGCAACAATTGCTGCTCCTTTGTTGCATCCCGCTCCTCTGTGTTGTGGCCCTCTGCCTAGATTTGACTAGACTCCACCTCCACTTCAGCCTGCTCCGCCAGCGCATGGTCTTGTGGCGGCGCTTCTGGGACATAGGACACGATGCTTCATTCTCACGGATTTCCATGGAACATAATGCCTTTTCTTGACCAATCAAAATCCTGCTGCCGGCAAAAGATAGTCATCTTTTAAATTGCTATCATACTTTAATGGAATATAATAATGTCAAAAACTATGACACAGATATTACAAAAAGGAGCTGTCAGTCCTGGACAAATTATATTTTTTTTCGGGTCTTTTTTTCGCCAGGTAAATTACACAGATGCTTGAATGTTGAACAAAGGGAAAACATGGTACGTCATCCAAGACAAAATTGTGTCATTGTTTCTCACCTAGAGATCATGTAGGGAAGCAAACTCTGTGGGTCACTCTGTAGATAAAACGAAAATAAGAAGCATATGTACCTTTGTGAGCCCATCATACATGCGAGACCGACAACAGGTCCACCGCCGCCTAGGTTAATGATTCTCTTGAGCCTAGCAAAGAGGGATCAAACATTTATCATAATTTTTCCAAGGTTATAGAAAAATATAATGCAATATATCCACCTATGGGCCCAGAGATACCTCTCCGACAATCGGAGTGACAAATCCTAATCTCGAAATACGCCAACCCAACAAGTACCATCGGAGACACCTGTAGAGCACCTTTGTAATTACCCAGTTACGTTGTGACGTTTGGTAGCACACAAAGTGTTCCTCCGGTAAACGGGAGTTGCATAATCTCATAGTCATAGGAACATGTATAAGTCATGAAGAAATCCATAGCAGAATACTAAACGATCGAGTGCTAAGCTAACGGAATGGGTCAAGTCAGTCACATCATTCTCCTAATGATGTGATCCCGTTAATCAAATGACAACTTATGTCAATGGTTTGGAAACATAATCATCTTTGATTAATGAGCTAGTCAAGTAGAGGCATACTAGCGACACTCTGTTCGTCTATGTATTCACACAAGTATTATGTTTCCGATTAATACAATTCTAGGATGAATATTAAACATTTATCATGATATAAGTAAATAAATAATAACTTTATTATTGCCTCTAGGTAATATTTCCTTCAGTCTCCCACTTGCACTAGAGTCAATAATCTAGATTACACAGCAATGATTCTAACACCCATGGATCCTTGGTGCTGATCATGTTTTGCTCGTGGAAGAGGTTTAGCCAACGGGTCTGCAACATTCAGATCCGTATGTATCTTGGAAATTTCTATGTCTCCCACCTGGACTTGATCCCGGATGGAGTTGAAACGTCTCTTGATGTGCTTGATTCTCTTGTGAAATCTGGATTCCTTTGCCAAGGCAATTGCACCAGTATTGTCACAAAAGATTTTCATTGGACCCGATGCACTAGGTATGACACCTAGATCGGATATGAACTCCTTCATCCAGACTCCTTCATTTTCTGCTTCAAGCAGCTATGTACTCCGCTTCACACGTAGATCCCGCCACAACGCTTTGTTTAGAACTGCACCAACTGACAGCTCCACCGTTCAATGTAAACACGTATCCGGCTTGCGATTTAGAATCGTCCGGATCAGTGTCAAAGCTTGCATCGACGTAACCATTTACGACTAGCTCTTTGTCACCTCCATAAACGAGAAGCATATCCTTAGTCCTTTTCAGGTATTTCAGGATGTTCTTGACCGCTGTCCAGTGATCCATTCCTGGATTACTTTACCTCCCCACTAAACTTATAGCAAGGCACACATCAGGTCTGGTACACAGCATTGCATACATGATAGAGCCTATGGCTGAAGCATAGGGAACATCTTTCATCTTCTCTCTATCTTCTACAGTGGTCGGGCATTGAGTCTTACTCAATTCTCACCTTGTAACACAGGCAAGAACCCTTTCTTTGCTTGATCCATTTTGAACTTCTTCAAAACATTGTCAAGGTATGTGCTTTGTGAAATTCCAATTAAGCTTCTTGATCTATCTCTATAGATCTTGATGCCTAATATATAAGCAGCTTCACCGAGGTCCTTCAGTGAAAAATTCTTATTCAAGTATCCCTTTATGCTATCCAGAAATTCTATATCATTTCCAATCAGCAATATGCCATCCACATATAATATCAGAAATGTTACAGAGCTCCCACTCACTTTCTTGTAAATACAGGCTTCTCCAAAAGTCTGTATAAAACCATATGCTTTGATCACACTATCAAAACGTTTGTTCCAACTCCGAGAGGCTTGCACCAGTCCATAAATGGATCGCTGGAGCTTGCACACTTTGTTAGCTCCCTTTGGATCGACAAAACTTTCCGGTTGCATCATATACAACTCTTCCTCCAGAAATCCATTCAGGAATGCAGTTTTGACATCCATTTGCCAAATTTCATAATCATAAAATGCGGCAATTGCTAACATGATTCAGACAGACTTAAGCATGGCTACAGGTAAGAAAGTCTCATCGTAGTCAATCCCTTGAACTTGTCGAAAAACTTTTGCAACAAGTCGAGCATTATAGACATTAACATTACCGTCAGCGTCTTCTTCTTCTTAAAGATCCATTTATTCTCAATGGCTTGCCGATCATCGGCAAGTCAACCAAAGTCCACACTTTGTTCTCATACATGGATCCCATCTCAGATTTCATGGCCTCAAGCCATTTTGCGGAATCTGGGCTCACCATCGCTTCTTCATAGTTCGTAGGTTCGTCATGGTCTAGTAACATAACCTCCAGAACAGGATTACCGTACCACTCTGGTGCGGATCTTACTCTGGTTGACCTACGAGGTTCAGTAACAACTTGATCTGAAGTTTCATGATCATCATCATTAACTTCCTCACTAATTGGTGTAGGTGTCACAGGAACCGGTTTCTGTGATGAACTACTTACCAATAAGGGAGCAGGTACAGTTACCTCATCAAGTTCTACTTTCCTCCCACTCACTTCTTTCGAGAGAAACTCCTTCTCTAGAAAGGATCCAAATTTAGCAACAAAAGTCTTGCCTTCAGATCTGTGATAGAAGGTGTACCCAACAGTTTCCTTTGGGTATCATATGAAGACACATTCGATTTGGGTTCGAGCTTATCAGGTTGAAGCTTTTTACATAAGCATCGCAGCCCCAAACTTTAAGAAACGACAACTTTGGTTTCTTGCCAAACCAAAGTTCATAAGGCGTCGTCTCAACGGATTTCGATGGTGCCCTATTTAACATTAATGCAGCCATCTCTAAACCATAACCCCAAAATGATAGCGGTAAATCATTAAGAGACATCATAGATCGCACCATATCTAGTAAAGTACGATTACGACGTTCGGACACACCATTACTAAGATGGTGTTCTGGTGGCGTGAGTTGCGAAACTATTCCGCATTGTTTCAAATGAAGACCAAACTCAGAACTCAAATATTCTCCTCCACGATCAGATCGTAGAAACTTTATTTTCTTGTTACGATGATTTTTAACTTCACTCTGAAATTCTTTGAACTTTTCAAATGTTTCAGACATATGTTTCATTAAGTAGATATACCCATATCTTCTTAAATCATCTGTGAAGGTGAGAAAATAACGATACCCGCCGCGAGCCTCAACATTCAGCGGACCACATACATCTGTATGTATGATTTCCAACAAATCTGTTGCTCGCTCCATAGTTCGGGAGAACGTCGTTTTAGTCATCTTGCCCATGAGGCACAGTTCGCAAGTACCAAGTGATTCATAATCAAGTGGTTCCAAAAGTCCATCAGTATGGAGTTTCTTCATGCGCTTTACACCAATATGACCTAAACGGCAGTGCCACAAGTAAGTTGCACTATCATTATCAACTCTCCATCTTTTGGCTTCAATATTATGAATATGTGTATCACTACTATCGAGGTTCAACAAAAATAGACCACTCTTTAAGGGTGCATGACCATAAAAGATATTACTCATATAAATAGAACAACCATTATTCTCTCGATTTAAATGAATAACCGTCTCGCATCAAATAAGATCCAGATATAATGTTCATGCTCAACGCTGGCACCAAATAACAATTATTCAGGTCTAAAACTAATGCCGAAGGTAGATGTAGAGGTAGCGTGCCGATCGCGATCACATCGACTTTGGAACCATTTCCACGCCAAGCATCGTCACCTCGCCCTTAGCCAATCTTCGCTTAATCCGTAGTCCCTGCTTTCAAGTTGCAAATATTAGGAATGTAACCAGTATCAAATACCCAGGTGCTATCATGCGAGCATTAGTAAGGTACACATCAATAACATGTATATCACTTATACCTTTGTTCACCTTGCCATCCTTCTTATCCACCAAATACTTGGGGCAGTTCCGCTTCCAAAGGACCAGTCTGTTTGCAAGAGAAGCACTCAGTCTCATGCTTAGGTCCAGACTTGGGTTTCTTCTCCTGAGCAGCAACTTGTTTGCTGTTCTTCTTGAAGTTCCCCTTCTTCTTCCATTTGCCATTTTTCTTGAAACTGGTGGTCTTGTTGACCATCAACACTTGATGCTCCTTCTTGATTTCTACCTTCGCAGCCTTTAGCATTGTGAAGAGCTCGGAATCGCCTTATCCATCCCTTGCATGTTATAGTTCATCACGAAGCTCTTGTAGCTTGGTGGCAGTGATTGAAGAATTCTGTCAATGACGCTATCATCTGGAAGATTAACTCCCAGTTGAATCAAGTGATTGTTATACCCAGACATTCTGAGTATATGCTCACTGACGGAACTATTCTCCTTCATCTTACAACTGTAGAACTTATTGGAGACTTCATATCTCTCAATCCGGGCATTTGCTTGAAATATTAACTTCAACTCCCGGAACATCTCATATGCTCCATGACGCTCAAAACGCCGTTGAAGTCCCGGTTCTAAGCCGTAAAGCATGGCACACCGAACTATCGAGTAGTCATCAGCTTTGCTCGCCAGACGCTCATAACATCCGGTGTTGCTCCTACAGCAGGTCTGGCACCTAGTGGTGCTTCCGGGACGTAATTCTTCTGTGCAGCAATGAGGATAATCCTCAAGTTACGGACCCAATCCGTCTAATTGCTACCATCATCTTTCAACTTTGCTTTGTCAAGGAACACATTAAAATTCAACGGAACAACAACACGGGCCATCTATCTACAATAAACATAGACAAGCAAAATACTATCAGTACTAAGTTCATGATAAATTTAAGTTCAATTAATCATATTACTTAAGAACTCCCACTTAGATAGACAACCCTCTAATCCTCTAAGTGATCACGTGATCCAAATCAACTAAACCATGTCCGATCATCACATGAGATGGAGTAGTTTCAATGGTGAACATCACTATGTTGATCATATCTACTATATGATTCACGCTGACCTTTCGGTCTTAGTGTTCCGAGGCCATATCTGCATATGCTAGGCTCACAATTTTAACCTGAGTATTCGCGTGTGCAACTATTTTGCACCCGTTGTATTTGAACGTAGAGCCTATCACACCCGATCATCACGTGGTGTCTCAAAGACGAAGAACTTCGGCAACGGTGCATACTCAGGGAGAACACTTATACCTTGATAATTTAGTGAGATATCATCTTATAATGCTACCGTCAATCAAAGCAAGATAAGATGCATAAAAGATAAACATCACATGCAATCACATGCAATCGGTGGGGTCGGAGAAGGTGCGGCCGAAGGCGTTGAGCGGGGCGGCGTCGGCGGGGCGAAGGAGGTAGAGGAAGCACCAGGCGGCGAGGAACGCGAGGAGGGCGAGGAGGGAGAAGGGGTGCGCGAGGAGGGAGAGCGCGACGAGCGCGGTGTAGTTGACGCGGAAGTTGGCGAGGTTCTGCGGAGGCGGGCGGTGGTGGCGTCAAGAGGGAGTCCAGCGAGAGCGTGGCACGGTCCAGAGCTCGGGCCAGTGGGCGGGCGCCCGAGAGGGAGCGCTGGTCGAAGTCGTAGAGGCGGCCCAGGAAGGCGTGCGTGGCGGCCGGGTCCGGGAAGGCGATGGAGGTGGCAGCGACGTCCGGGGCGGCAGGGAGGACGGTCGCGGGCGCGGCGGCCGGGACGGTGGTGGGGAGGACGGTGGCCGGGATGGTTGTAGCACCTAGATCGGGGATCGGGGAAGAGGGAGGCGGCGGAGGAGGGACCTGGATCTGGATGGGGGAGGAGGGGTAGAGACCTAGGGTTTCTCGGGAAGGAAGGGGATAGAGGGAGGAGAGGCGCCGGATTCGTAGGAGGTGGACGGCTTAGATCGACTATAATGGGGTGATCCGTGGGCTGCGTCCTGATTGGTTCAAAATATGAGCCATTAAAAATTACTCTATTTCTTAGTGCTAAAATCAAGGGGGTGTGAAGCAGCTACCAAAACTATTTTGTAAAATGCCATCACTAAAATTTTCAATTAAGTTAGACCATATTTTATGGATGATCACCAATTTGATTGCATTTTCGATCTTTCTACCTACGAGCGGTCATGCTCGCCGTTTTGACCGCATTTTAAAACAAGGCATAAAAATTCAAAAAAATGGAAAAACCTTCGCATTGTGCCATTATATGTGGCCAAGTTACCGGGAAATAGCAAACAATGTTTCCTAAGGAAGTTTTCATTTTCTTTGGATGAAAAACCATTTTCCATTTTTCGAGTGCCCAAAAGGAGGTTTTTTTTGTGAAGGACCTCCCAAATAATTGTTGCAAAATTGGACCAAATCAATTTTATAAAATACTAGGACATATTTAATGCACAATTGACGAAATGGTTGCGTGTAAAAAGTTTTGATACACCTCACGTGAAAAAGACAAATTTCCGCCGATTCAGCTGGAAGCGGGTCAAATTTGAACTGTAGCTGCCTCGTAGTTTGCTCTTTATTTTTTCCAAAAATCATTTCTAGGTACATAGGTATCTATTTAATCACAGAAACACCAAAAAAATTCCAAGATTCAACCACTAGCTAGGAACGGTTATTCCCACCGTTTTGACCGCATTTTGAAACGGGCATGAAAAATTAAAAAAAAATAAAAAATTGGGAAACCTTCGCATTGTTTCATTATATGTGGCCTAGTTCACAGGAAAAATAAGAAACTTGTAATACGGCAATTATTTTAAAAAAGTGTTCTCAGAAACGAGCTATCACGTATGGAGATCAATGGCTTTCAAGCCAAATGATCAATCTTATGGCCACATTCATGGCATAGTTTGTTCAAATGATCTCATATTGTGCACAAGGGTGCATATTGGAATGGCAAACAATGTTGCCTAAGGAAGTTTTCATTTTCTTTGGACGAAAAAACCATTTTCCATTTTTCGAGTGCCCAAAAGGAGGGTTTTTTGTGAAGCACCTCCCAAATAATTGTTGCAAAATTGGACCAAATCAATTTTTAAAATACTAGGCCATATTTAATGCACAATTTACAAAATGGTTGGGTGTAAAAAATTTTAATCCACCTCTCGTGAAAAAGAAAAATTTCACGATTCAGTTGGAAGCGGGTCAAATTTGAACTGTAGCTGCCTCGTAGTTTGCTCTTTATTTTTCAAAAATCATTTCTAGGTACATAAGTATCTATTTAATCAGAGAAAAACAAAAAATTACAAGATTAAACCACTAGCTACTTAACGGTCATTCCCTACTGTTTGACCGCATTTTGAAACGGGCATAAAAATTCAAAAAAATCAAAAATGGGAAACCTTCGCATTGTGTTATTATATGTGGCCAAGTTCCTAGGAAAAATAAAAAACTTGTAATACGGCAATTATTTTAAAAAAGTGTTCTCAGAAACGAGCTATCACGTATGGAGATCAGTGGCTTTCAAGCCAAATGATCAATCTTATGGCCCCATTCATGGCATAGTTTGTTCAAATGATCTCATATTGTGCACAAGGGTGCATCTTGGAATTCCAAACAATGTTGCCTAAGGGAGTTTTCATTTTCTTTGCACGGAAAATTCATTTTCCATTTTCCGAGTGCCCGAAATGAGTTTTTTTCGTGAAGGACCTACCATATATTTGTTGCAAAATTGGACCAAATCAATTTTCTAAAATACTAGGACATATTTAATGCACAATTGACAAAATGGTTGGGTGTAAAAAGTTTTGATCCACCTCTCGTGAAAAAGACATTTTTCCACCGATTCAGTTGGAAGCGGGTCAAGTTTGAACTGCAGCTGCCTCATAGTTTGCTATTTATTTTTTACAAAAATAATTTATAGTTACATAAGTACCTATTTAATCATAAATACATGGTTTGGTGGCGATACGTCGAGGTTTGGGCGGTGGCCGAGGGCCCCAACTCTAGAGCGCTTAAACTCAGATGTTCGGCCAAGTGGTCATCACAGGACTGGGCGCTGCCATGTGTTCTGCGCAGCCTAGGCATGTCTAGTGGCTTGGGCACTCCCGAGGTAGGTGCTGGGAAGAAAACTACAACATAAGATTCTCACGAGGAGACCGATCTATGCTCAAACATGAATTAGCAGCCAAGTGTTTGATTAGCGGTACGGGAAATGTACATGGCTAATGGGCGTGAGTTTTGGCTGAGGATGACCAGTTACTAAGAAGACCGTCTTCACAAATTTTCAGCTCAAAAGGAGGAGCCTAGGTGGTACTTGCTTTGCAAAGTACCACACTGGACATAAATACGAATGTTGAAGCTGGGCTCAAAATAATGAATGGATTGAGCTGACATTTGGTGTAGGATGGTTATTTGGGCATAGGAAAGCACTGTAGAAAAGGGATACTATTTGGAGATGCCAAAGTGGTACTTCCTTCACAAAGTGCTGCTCTGAACAGAATAGGAAAATGAATATTGTTGAATTATTTTTGAACTAGGCAAGGAAGGTTTTTGACATATTTGATGAAGATATGATCCAAACAATTTATGAGAATTTTTTGGGAATTTTTTGAATAATAGAAATATAGGTTGCTTCACAACCTAGGGCAAAAATTGACACTTGGACATGACACATACGCAAAACTGCTGAGATGGTGCCTAGTCATCGCAACCCACCACAATTTACAAGGCTATGACCATCTATATTGGTCCTTAACAACTAGAAATAAGGCAGCGGACTAGCGCTGTTTGCTTTATGACCATTTCGTGTAAGGAAATTACGACCTTTCTGACCAAAATGGTCGCAATGGTTTAGGGTTTGGAGCCCCCCGAACAGCTTTTGACCAATTGTTCTGAAATGGTCCTAGATCTATGACCAATTCTTCCAGGATCACTGATAGAAGGTCACTAGTTGACATATTTCTTGTAGTGAAAATTCAGTGACCATAGCTTTCCACTTTAGTTCATAAACTGGATGGCAAAATAGAGTTTGCCCATTTCATATCTATGTTGTCTTATTAGGAAAATAGAGTTTTTTTATAGCTGATGCTTAATATGTTTCATCGACTGGTGAATGCTCAACTTTAGCTCATAAACTGGATGGCAAATGCTAATTCTGATGGGGTTTTTGCCACTTATTGTTTTATGATTGTCTAGAGAGATGATGGCATGCTTTTTTCTGCGAATTGTCAATTCTTTTGTACATGGTCACTCGGCTACTTATGCTTTGCTAGACAATGAGACTATGTAGATAGCATGTATGGTTTTTACATTGTTTTATGCAGGTGAGATGCATCAGATGATGTTTTCCTTTTACATTTATGAGTATTACAGAGCCCTTTCTTTTTCCACAAGGGGCAGTAGCTGTGGCATTTGATTCGAAGGACAAAGAGTTGATCACAAAGGGGTAGCATTCAGGATATATACACAAAAGAGTATAGAACCAAATTATATGATGTATTTGACTACTATTTCTATTAACTTCTCCTATACACAATGTTCACGAGTTCATGTATTAAGTACATTTTATTGTGTCACTTGTGTTTACTCTTTTTTAATGCAAGTTTACAGCTACTCGGAATTCCTAATTGCAGACTCAACTATCTTGACCTACCGATGATCTAATTTGTGGCATTATTACCTTACGAAAATATTTGCATTTAATTTCCTTTATATATAGGGGTATAAGTTCTTACCAAATGTACTCAAATATACGCTTATTGAAAAATGCAAATATTTTCAACACGAACATGGTTTTAAACGGGTCTTTGCGCCATTTGGCGCAACTGGTCATCTAGTTTCCTGAAAAATCAAGATGGTAGAGGAACAGCACGGCTCATACGTGGTCGCACAATGTCTATTCTGAAATTTCTGATAACAGTTATGGTCCTGAATTATAGAGTTGAGTTAAGTTAACCAGTTGCAACAGGCGTCTAACCATCTTCTTTGATTATGGAGATTATGGATTCCGTGGGTGCAATATATAGTGAAATTTGGAAAATGGTTACTATTGAAGCAGAAATTCGTACTTCTGTGGCAGCTCTTTTCTGTACGTTCTACATGCACAGTAGCAAAGAATGAGAACTGCACCGCGTTTCATTTTAAATATCAAAAATAATCCTGAGAACATGTATATTTCCCAAGCACATGTATCAGCAAGAGATTCTGATGTGGGCTGTATATAGTGGAAGTAGGAAAATAACTAGTGTGCGGATAGTTCTCTTTCACAAATAAACTTATGCTTTTGATGTTGCAATTATTTTATGCACATCCCGTGTAATATCATGAGTGAAAAACACATTCCATTCATGTTCGACGAGACGTAGCTCGCGATCCGGTCGTGTACTTTCCGCTTCCGGCCGTCCACAAACTATACGTAGCTGGAGACGAAGGTGCGCACACAATTACTCCCTCCGTTCCTAAATATAAGTCTTTTTAGTGATTCCACTAGGTGGACTATATATGTAGCAAAATGAATGAATCTACACTTAAAATGCATCTATATACATCCGTATGTGGTTCATAGTGAAATCTCTACAAAGACTTATATTTAGGAACGGAGGGAGTACTAAGTAGGCCCATTGGAGACATGTGACCCCGCGTCGCCTCCCTGGCGGCTCAGGACGAGAATCCTAGCCACCACAACATCCTCCCTCCCCCCTATTCCTCGTCACACACACACCGGAGAGCATCCCTGGGAAGCTCAGTCCGGCCCAAGGAAGCCGCAGGGCGGGCACTTTTTTAGGTCGGTGTTGCACGGTCAACTTGCAGAGAGCGATTTGGCTTGCGCTGCTAGGCATGTTGTGCTGGTGTGGCTGGCAATTATGTGGTGCTGCGCCTGCAAGCGACACAGTGCCGCTAGGCTGCGCAGATGACGCCTAGTCAGGACTTGTGTGGCGCCGAGTGGGTGCAGGCGGCCATGCCCTTGCACCCGACGCACTGGGTTGCGCACGTGGCTGGGCACGGGCTAAGAGGCGTCGCGGCTTCGCTTGGAGGCAACATCCAGCTCCGGCGGCGAGATCTAGCAGGCTCTCTGCCAAGATATCTGCTCTTTGTTGGGAAGTGGACCGCGATGACATGATGCGGCCTTTCGGACTGGCGGTGCTACGGTCCACGGCTTGGTGGTGGTGATCTAGATCCGCCAGCCGGCTGGGGTGTCTGCAGACTTTGTTGCGGCGACCTCCCACGGCTTCACCTTGGCGGTGGTCATCGAAAAGAATTCTGGAGTGCCTTTCTCTCAAGATCTAGCTGTTGACTATGGCGGTGAGATGCAAATTATGGATCGGGATTTGAATCGGAGGGATGGTTGTGCAGCAGCGATGGTCGTATCACATATAGCTGTTGGGATCGTGCAAAAGTGGTGGTGACAACACTTGTGACTTTGACGATGGTGCTACCCGAGCACCTGGACTCGAGCTCAGGGCAAAAGCCTAGGTCTAACTGAAGATGGTTATACTTAACAATGACAATGTTTTTTAGGTCATTATCTTGTTGAGTCATTGTTCAATACACTCGGATTGATTCTTCAGGGTGAAAATCTAGATTCTGACCTAGGTTGTTGAATCCAAAGTGATGACGAAGCTTGAATGTCACTTCCTTCCTATAGACGCCACTATTGAAAAATCTCACCATCAGTCTGGTGTCATGATATGGTTGGTGCGGATATGTTTATAGATCTAGTTGCCGATTGTGTATCTAGTCGCTTAGGTTTTTCCCACGGCTAAACAAAGCTTTGGTCTTATATGATTTTACTTAGTTGCCGGCGAGTTTTCGTGTGTGTGTGTATGTTATGGGTTGGGTGCATTTTAATTATG
Organism: Aegilops bicornis; assembly: GCA_021605145.1. Classification (NCBI taxonomy): domain Eukaryota; kingdom Viridiplantae; phylum Streptophyta; class Magnoliopsida; order Poales; family Poaceae; genus Aegilops; species Aegilops bicornis. The sequence continues at coordinate 841,851,346 of CM038675.1, forward strand.
CAGAGGCAGGATATGTGCTCATTTTGTTATGTACCAGGCAGGCACACTGACAGCAGGATGGATTGGCAGCTAGCTAGCTATGCACGTATAGCTAACGATCAGCCGCCGGGAGATTGATCGACTATAACTAGCACAACACGGCGGAACACACGCAACACATAATTGATGGAAAATAGGGTCGTGCCGGTCCTATGTTTCGTATTGCTTTGATCTGGTGATTACATTAACAGGGAAGCTATGTACATATATATAGTATCTATAGTCTACCTAATACATAGCCGACTCGGCCAGGGCTACAAATGCGTTCGGACTCTAATGGTCTAATGGTATCCGTGTTTACCGCGGCCGCACCATTGTCATGAAGAAAAAAAATAAGTTCACAAAGTGGATGAAACCAACTTATTGAGTAAACCAAGCACCACTATATCAAGGTGGGAAATACTGTACATTGGTAACCTGCCCAACTCACTTGGCTAGGTAGCTAGTTACGAAAACACTTTCATACTTTGTAGGTGAGATGGCAGGTCGATCTCCAGCAACGTGGAGCACCACATATGCCTATGTATCTCCATCGTCTCAAAATCAAGAACTACGGTACCTCGACCGTGTACCCGCATAACAGGACCACGCCACTGCCCTTCTTCCCGGATGCCTTAAACTCGACTGGAACATCATGACAACCACTAACGGGGAGATTTGGGTACAATGACTGCAGCTTCTTCTCTATGTCAATCACAGTTTCCAGTGCCCAGCCACCGCCACCGCCAGGACTGTAGGGAGCTGTAGCCACACGGATATCTTGAACCCATCTATGGCGCAGGAGTTTTACTAGTTTCCCGTCCAGCGATGTTGTCAAGTGGAGTTGGCTTGCATTGCAGTTGGTAGGTGGGAGCTTCACCAGTCCTGACATCCCTGCTCTCACGCCATAGGCGAGGATTTGGTTGCCCTGGTCCACTAGCCAGTGAACAATGCCACCATGGAGGATGGCAGGATCACTGTAGCGACCGACCGACCTCCATGGGGAGCTAGAATGGCTTGCACAAGTGATGGTCCTCCAACCTCGAGAGGAGGATGTGATGGTATGTACTTTGATGCTCCACATGCTAATATAGATGATAAGCAGCATGAAAGAGTAGTCTATGCCATCAGCGGGTGTGAGCAAGACATACTCGTGGGTGTAGGGAACCGCTAGTTAGGACATCATGTGATTTTGAGAGGAAGGTCGGGTGACCTGTCATGGTATTGTACACACACAGGTCAAAATAGTGCATCTGTTTGGGTCGACATTACTTCTACATGTAGACGGTAGAGGACGGCGAAGCTACCGCTGATGTCATTGGACTGTACAGGCGAAAGATGTTGCCGGCGCGGCGTGACATGAACCGTGAGAGGTGCTCATGGCAGAAGGATTCGCTTCGGGCGTGACCGGGTGGACCAGAGTCAAGGGCCGCTTCTTGAAAGATTGAGAGGTAGGCGAGAATGCGGGGGGTTACCGGTCCGAATTGGGTGACGCGACGGAGGAACGGCTGGCTTAGGATATCACGGCGAAGGTGTTTACATGCCGCGGCACAACGGATAAGAGTGACAAGGTCGGTGCGTGCCATGATCTCGACCATGAGATCGGCCGGGAGCGACAATGGTGCGATGATCCCTGGCGCTGGGGTCGCCGCACATATGGTATCTCGATGGTGGTTCTGTGGCTCCATCGATCGTGTCGAGTTTGGAGTTGGAGGCCTTGAGTTGGTATAAACCAGCTAGCTAGGAGCCCTTTTAATATTCCAGGTAGAAACCTGGGCGTTGATATTGACAGAGACGCAGCGAACCGACTTGGTGTGGACAAGGGAATCCGCTAGCAGCTGTGATCGGACACGGGAAGCCATATCAGCACGATCGTGCGGCATGACTTGAACACGCAAAGAAGGGACCAAATCCAGTTCGAGTTTTAGTTTGCCTGAGAAACGATACAAAATCGATTCCGTTTGACTGATGCATTGTGCCGTGCACGGATAATTAATTAAAATAACTTGAAGGTCGACTAAGTTGAAGAAAAGATGCATGCATTAATAATGCATGCATGCATGAAACTACCGAACCGTATTATGCCTGATCGACAGCCAAAGGCAAACAGGTCTTTTTTTCGTTCGAGAATAACGATCCTCACACTATTTAATCATGACGTTCAGCTATCTATTATCTTCTATCTATCTATTCTATCTATCTATCTATCTATCTATTATATACTTCATACAGAAGACAAATAAGACACCACATTAATCCACATCTATTAAATTATCTCAACCACTAATTTTGGAGATTAAAAGCTAAGATTTAAAGATGTCAACGTTACATACAAATATTGTATATATGCCTTTTTTGGGGGACATAGGAAGCCTGTCACGTTTATGTGCTAGGATGGAAAAGGCCAGAGCACAATCCGTATAGAACAAGGAGAATTATAAGAATTAAAAAAGAACATAGAAAGTCTGTCACGTTCATGTCTTATGATGAAAAAGGTGCAAAGCACATATATTATTATATTATTTTTGACATGCAAAATCTGTCACGTACACATGTTTTATGATGGAAAAGTGCAATCATGTATACATATAGGAGAAGGACACCCATAAGTTTGCAATCCGCCATCGCGTGTGGAGTACATCAAAACAAGGCCGGTTCAACTTCTAACAGAAGATTTCTAGGAGAAAAAAATCTCTAAGCAAAAAAAAAATACCCAAAGCCAGCCACGCTATGGTTTTGTAGATTAATAAGCCAGCCATTCTAATTCTACTTGGGCCATCTCAGATCGGATTCTAGCGTAGACCTATCGGCCTATTTTTTTCTAAAAGTATCGGCTGAGCTTCATTACGCTCGCCTATAGTTATAAAACTGGATGAACAGAAAAGAAAGATAAGAGCCAGTTGAACGTGAGATTTTTCTTAGAATAATCAACATGAGATTGTATATCAGCTATTTTGGGGAGTGGAACGACTTGCCAACCTGATGAGCTAATGTGGACTGTTATGATTAATGGAGTCCCTATACGGCTCACGGACTATAATTAGAGCGCTCAAAGAATTAGTTCGGTGGGACTTTTGTCACTGTCTACAGATGCAAAATGGAGAGAAAGTAATTTATTTGGTCATGTTCATGATTCAAATCATGCAAACTTGACAATTATTGTTATATTACTAAAATAAGAGACAAATAAACTACCATATTCCCCGTAAAAAAACCACCATGTTACCCGACAGAGACTAAAATTATTGCATTATTTGATTACGGTTGATCCTAACGATAAAACTGAATGAACAATGTCAGAACGCACATAGAATTGGTTTGGTGAATATTTTACTGTCCTAGGGATGCAAATCAGGCGGCACAAAATTTAGTTGCGCATGTTATGATTCAGAAGTAGTTGACTGGAATGGCGATCCGTCAAATATATTTTTACTACAATCCAAAAATACTTTACTAGACATTATTAATGATGTAATTCTCATTTGAAGTTAATAAAGTGCATCTATAGGAATTCCCATCGAAAGGTTGAGGAGCGACACACGGAAAAGCATATGACAAGAAGCTAGACAAGAAAAGAAATGCGGAAAATGACAACTATAATATCATAAATAATTCTCTGTTAACAAGTTTTACAAGAAAATATAACTATAACTAATACTGATGTCCTAGAAATGATTAAAAAGAGGAAACCCACATCCTTCCAGTTTAGTACATCCCCAAACCACCGAGGTAAATACATAAATATTTACAAGCCTCATGTCTTACGTACGTATGTGTGTAGGTGAAGCATCATCTGCAATATTAGTTATTGCGGACCAGATAATAATAGTGTATATTCATCAGATTCTGCATGTCCAATTTTACAAACTATATATATTATCTCTTGCCTGATAAATAAAAGTGCAATCGTGTTTTATATATGAAATTAAAAATAAGAGAAAATGCTAGCAATTTGATTTTATAACGAACTCCATCTGACACCCATAAATAGCTGAATTCGGATTCAGTTATATGTTAGAAATTCACATAGCATAGATAAATAGTACAACCATATTATATAGTACAAATTTGGAATACAATTTATTTTTTTGGTGTGTGATTTTGTTTCCATACAAACTCGATATGAGGTTCTCGATAGAATACTAAAAAGTTACACATGAAGGTTAAGCAATGGAACCGCTTTAACTAAAGAAACTAGAAGAATAAACAGTACAAAATTAGAAAATGTATTTCCATTTGAAAATTAGTGAAAACCCCATAACCGTGGCTATCATTTTGGAGACATTGGAAGGCAAGGTGAAGAGCAATTCAGAGATTAGTTGGTCACAACATGTTCTTCAACACAAAGCAGACGGAAAGGCCCAACGACATCCACAACAAGATATATTACTCCTGAGACAGAGAAGGAACGGTGGACATGACAGCTACCATCACCATAGACGAAAACACTATCAAGCACACGATATAGAAGAGGTAGCTAGCCGGACCAAGAAGTGTGACTATCATTAGATGTTGGAAATATGCCCTAGAGGCAATAATATATGTGTATTATTTATTTCTTGCAGAAATGTAGGGAAAGGCTGCATACAATAGACCCAAAGTGGTCGGACCCTTCCCCAAACCCTGCGCAAGCGGGAGCTACATGCACTGGGGCTGCCCTTTATTATTTATTTCAAGATTATAATTAAATTTTATATTCTATACTATAACTGCTATGGTTCACGAATATATGATTCGGAGGAAAACTCATGAGCACGTGTAGATTTATAAACTATATGCAATATTATATTATTAGGTTGACAAAAAGTAAAACTGTATTCATGTATGAATTTTGGAATAAAGCAAATCACTATATTTTTTAATTGGAATATGATAACCTATATAATAGTCCATACATAGGTCATTACATAATACAATTTATATACATGTACAAATATTTATATGGAAACCAAAAAAATATGGAAAAGATATACAAATGTGAAGGAACTCTAGCCGCGCAAATGCGCGGGTAAACCCTCTAGTTTTTATTAAAAAAAAGGAGGATGACTCCCGGCCTCTGTATTGGGCGATGCATAAAGCTACTTTATTAATTATTCTCACAAGATCTTACAGATTCATACAACAGTAAGACTAAAGCCGCCATCTAGGCAACAAACTGTCGCTACACCTATCCCGTTGATGAAGGGGCGCAGATAGCCTAGACCTAATACCAAACAGACATCGCAGCCAAGCCTAACATCTAAGACCTGAGACCCCAACCTAGCCACTTGCCGGGTCTGGGGCACACACTGGTCCGGCGTGTTCTCAGAGGCCGCCAGCGCCAACTGCCACCGCTCCCTCTTCGTAACTGTACTAATGCATCAACCTTGCTTGGTCCAGCTATCGTCGACGCCACGACGGCGCCTAACGGCACCTCCTCACTGCGCGCGACATACAGCTGTACATCGCCGCGGTCGCCATCGATACTCCTCAGCGCCATGCTGCCACGTATCACCAGCCGACACGGCTTGAAGCCCTTGGAGGATCTGTCGTGCGTAGCACCTGCCGACCAGGCATGACCAAGCGTAGCACCTGTCGGTCAGGCATGACTTGACATCTCCACCGAAGCTCCGTGCAAGACGAAGCCGCTTCACCTCCTACCTCTGACTTCCAACGCTGCTCCACAAAACGACGCTCTCAAGAGAGAAACGACACCGCTGTGCCGCCATCGTCCTATCTGGAACACCAGATCCTAGGGTTTCTCCTGGAGCAATACGAGTGGGTCGACGGTAGTCACATGACGATGCCTTCATCAAGGTAACGACGTGGAACGCCGCCATCGCCCGCCGTCGGCTCGGTTTTCACCGGCAACTACATCTCCCCGACTCGCCGCTGGTGCCAGATGACGGATCCCGTGATCCGAACACCCAGCCTCCGGCCGACCACCTCTGATGGAAGAGATGACCACCACCGCCGGCTACACCGGTCAGAACAGATCTAATCGGAGGTGCCGCCGACGAGACCACCAAGCCCTCCACGCCGCCGTCGCCGATCTGAAGGCAGCATGCACGCCACCGCAGCCAAGCCGGCCGCCGTCGACCGCAGCCGACGCTGCTTCCCGGCGGCCATCCACAGCGCCCACAGCTCTGGTCTCGCCGCGCCAAGCCGCCGCCCGAGGACGGGCCGCCTCCCGCCGCCTGCCGCTATCCGGCCAAGGCCACGACACGCCTTTGGGGTCTGCCTACCCCGGGACGCTGGGAGAGATCTTCGCCATCGCTGCCGGCCCCGGCTTAGCCCAGCGGGCGTCTTCCGGCGGGCGGCGGAGGAAGGAGGAGGGAGTTTGCGGCGGCGGCTAGGTTTCTGGCCGCCCGAGTCGCCCTAGGGAGAGGACCAATACTATCTGCTGGCACATGCAGCCACATTTTAGAAAGATCATTCGAGACCCATCGAGACCACATTTTAGATAAATTCTTGTGTTGATCATTCAGTGGATAAGCTACAGCCATGCAATCCGTTTCCACGTGAAGTCGCTGAATGTCCAGCTCCTCTGCCACTTATGCCACACGTCTACACGCCATCAGTTCAAGAGTCTCCTGATTGGATCTCGCCGGGTACCAGTGACATGCTGCTTGATGGGGACATGTACTAAGGATATGTACTAAGGATAGGGTAACATACCTAACCTACAGAGCCTGCCCTAGGACTCCATACACCTTATACTGGGCCCCAGGGGCAGGCCAGCATTCAGATGCTCTATAACCAGACGTTCGTATAGCAGGTCGATGAACTACTGATATAACAACGGATGAGAAGCTTTCGCCTATGTTTATTGGTTACTAGCGAGAGCCACTAACGCGTTCGTGTTGTACGTGCAAAAGACGGTGAATGGCTGAGCCTCTAAACAATATTCGTCCGATTCGAACAATCGTAGGATGCTTGACACAGTGGCGGATCTAGGATTTTGATACTGGGTGGTCCACCTTAAAATTTCTTTTACAACAAATATGACATGCGAATGTACTAAATAATTTACAATTAGCACAATAGAAATTGCTCAGTATGGTCTTAAAAATTTATTAAAATTAATCAAGTAAGTCTTAATTTTGCATAAAAGAAGCGTGCATACCTTTACAAGTTCAAATAAGACTATGTGCATGTGTTCCTTCTTCCACACTTGAGACATATATGTAATCCTGTGATCCTGGTTGACATTTTGTTATTAAATCTGACAATGAAATTCATTTGATTCAAAAAATGGGAATATTGTATCAATTGTTTGACCCAAACTGAAACAATTCAGTAGTAAGTACAGTAGTAATAATTCTGGACAGAATTTATTAGTAATACATTGCATTTTACAAAGAAGCACACCAAGCCTAAATTGAAATGACTAATGAGCATTAGTGGCAGGTAGCACCTAGCAGCACGACGAGCAATAAGTAAACTGGAACTGGGAAGGGGCATAAATCTCATCGAACGTACTACCTCAAATCGGGCTAGGCGGCTGGCTGCTGGCCTGCTGCAGATGCACAACGACGGTAGCCGGGCGCCGACTGGTTGCGGCGGTCGGCCTGCTGGGTGCGGTGGCGCCGGGTAGGGGCGGAGCAGGGTGTGCAGAGTCGCCAGCGAGGCATGGAGCAAGGCGGCAAGATCAGCGGGAGCGTAGAGCAGTCATGAGGGGAATCGGGGATGGGAGACAGTGCGCAGCGGTTACGTGATGAGTTGATGCTCTGTTTGCTGGGCTTTTTTTCTTTCTTCCAGCCCATCCCTTAGTCTCTCGGTTATGGGATATAGTATATATATGGGCTAACCAAAATCTCAGGGTGGGCGCGCCCACCCTGTCCACCCAGTAGATCCGCCACATGCGCAGAGCAGTCATGAGGGGAATCGGGGATGGGAGACAGTGCGCAGCGGCTACGCGACGAGTTGATGCTCTGTTTGCTGGGCTTTTTTTCTTTCTTCCAGCCCATTCCTTAGTCTCTCCGTCATGGGATATAGTATATATATGGGTTAACCAAAAATCTCAGGGTGGGCGCTGCCCACCCTGTCCACCCATAGATCCGCCACATGTGCAGAGCAGTCATGAGGGGAATCGGGATGGGAGACAGTGCACAGCTGCCACGTGATGAGTTGATGCTCTGTTTGCTGGGCTTTTTTCTTTCTTCCAGCCCATCCCTTAGTCTCTCCGTTATGGGATATAGTATATATATGGGTTAACCAAAAATCTCAGGGAGGGCCGCGGCCCACCCTGTCCAGCCAGTAGATCCGCCACATGCGCAGAGCAGTCATGAGGGGAATCGGGGATGGGAGACAGTGCGCAGCGACTACTCGACGAGTTGATGCTCTGTTTGCTGGGCTTTTTTTCTTTCTTCCAGCCCATCCCTTAGTCTCTCCGTTATGGGATATAGTATATATATGGGTTAACCAAAAATCTCAGGGTTATCCGGGTCCAACCTGCATGCATTTAGCGCCTCGATGTATGTTCGTCCGGCCTTATTGAACATCACTAGTAGAAAAACATCTATTAGTCCCGGTTCAGAGGGCCTTTAGTCCCGGTTCATGAACCGGGACTAATGGGTCGTTACTAATACCTCCCCCCTTTAGTCCCGGTTCTAACACGAACCGAGAAAGATGGTCCTCCACGTGGCCTGTGCGCCGAGCCCAGGCAGGGGGGCCTTTGGTCCCGGTTGGTGGCACCAACCGGGACCAAAAGGCATCCACGTGTCAGCATTCCAGTGGCTGGGGTTTTTGTTTTTTTAAAAGGGGGGGGAGTTTTGGGGGTTAATTTAGGTGTTTCATATATTGTGTTAGCTAATTAATAGAGAGAAGTGTCCTCTCTTATGTCCGTGCTTGGTCGACGCTACGTACTATACATAGAGAGGCCCTCGACACGCTAGCTAGTAATAAAATGAAGGAAACCATTAAGTACAGAAGTTCGTCATGCATACCGAGAGAAGTGATGGATCGACCTCTCCTTCTCCGAGAGATTGGTCGAACAACAAGTTTTTGTATCATGTACGTCCGACGCTACCGGCTACATACAGCATGTACAATATATAAGATCTCTCAATTACAGTCCCCTAGCATTTGAAATCAAGTTCCACATGGTATTCTCCGGCTTTATTGATGACGTGGTCAAGAAAGAATCCCGCCAATTCCTCTTGAATTCCTTTCATGCGATCTGGTTCTAGGAGTTCATTCCGCATCTACCACGTCTAATTTGAAGAAGGGGGTTAATTAATACACACACACACACACACACACACATATATATATATATATATATATATATATATATATATAAGAATGAAACTCAACAGAAATGATGGTGTAATAAAATGAAATTGTGAATATTATTAATTGCTTACGCACTTCATATTGTCTTTGAGAGTAGCCCCGCTTATTTTTCAAAGTCGCGTTGTAGATGAACTCGCACACGTAGTATCCACAAAAATCATTCCCTTGTTCCTGCCACATGCATTTTACGAGAAATAGAGGTCAATCAAACTGATAATGAAGCATTATAAATGTGATGAAAGTATAGCTATAGAATCAACGGGAGATGCACACAACTAGCTAGCCAGTAGTACTTACTTTCGGGTATATATATCGCAGCTCCTTCGGCAGTCCCGGAGCTACTGCGGTGAACTGTTTCCAAAACCTGCAAGACAAACAAAATAATTATTATTACTTGAGATATCAGGAAATGAACAAAAGTTGCCGCTTATGGTGCGATAATAATCGATTGAACTTACTTGCTGAGCATTTCAGTCAAGTCCGCATAGGTGCTGGGATCTTTCCGCCTCGAGTCTAAGACGGTTACTAGTCCACGCCAAGCTTAATCTCCAGAAGAATATAGTGGTACTGCGCATTTACGCATAACTCATCAATTACATTACTATAACCTCGCTCGAGTAATAAGGGAAACCGAATATGCAAACGAACAGTAACACTCACTTGGTGTTGTAAGGAAAGAGTATGGTATCTTTGTTTTGATTTTTGATCAATGATCATAGCAAGTTGTCTTCGGCCTCTTTGACGTGCTTTTCAACCAGAAATACATCTATGATATTTGTGTTAATGAACCCAATATCATAGATTTCATTTTTTTTGCACTCGACGATCTTCAATCTGCATAATATATTGAGGATAATTAATTATAAATACATGCAATGAAAGCCGAGCTATATATAGAGACTTAATGACAGAAATAGTACTTACAGGCAGTAACAAAAGACCGTTAATTTATGGAGGGCCTTTTGATTGAAGAACGCGAAGAACGCCTCAAATGGAACACACAACAGAACAGTTCCAACGAGATCGTGCTCCTCTTTAATGTGCATATACAAACTATTCGTCCCCGGACTCTCGCAGGTTTTCATATACCAAGTATGGAATCTTCGCATCATCGTTGTTAGAGATTTTACATCTTTGACGAGAGGCTTCCTGCATCAGATCTGTGTTCTTCCACCATCATGAATTCAGGAAGTGCATCGTCAGGAAGGTAATCTTGTGGATTGCCATAACCGGCCACCATTCCCGGAACATTAGCAACGATGTTGTCGCTGGACACATTGAGCGGGGGGCACGATTGGTTTGGTTGTTCGCCGAGCTGGTCAACTTTTTTCGCAGCTGCTCATTCTTTTTCTCTTTGATGTCTGACAAGATTTCCCGACCGCCTCCGCTTGGAGATATGTCTGCTCAAGAATGCGCTCATAGTTGGTTCTCAGCGGAGACTTTGCCGGTTTCCCCAGGGCAGCCAGAGTGTGCTTCACTTTCATAGTTCGTTCTGCGCGATCTCCGCGTTTTCCTCCTCGGTCCTCTCGTACGGTAACTTCTCTGGAGTCTTCAGAGAAGGACCAAATCTGTATTTCTTCCCGCCTTTGGCTGTACTGCTAGACGCCGGCAGAGCAGATGGAGCGGATGTCTTCTTTGCTTGCTTTTTGCGAGGCGGAGGAGAAGGACTACGACGTGCCGGAGCAGCCAGAGCGGCGGCGGGTCTCTTCCGCCCTTGCTGACGAGGCGGAGATGGAGGAGGCTGGCTGCTCGGGCGCGCCGGCGCAGGCGGAGAAGGAGGCGGAGTGCCGCCACGCGCCGGAGAAGGAGGCGGAGTGCCGCCACGCTGCACTCCTGATCGCCACTCACGGAGGAGGAGGCGTTGGAGGAGGCGGAGTGCCCTGACTCACGGGAGGAGGAGGAGGAGGCGGAGGCGCCCAGTTCGGAAGGTTGATGAGCTCCTTCCGCCATAGGCATGGAGTCTTCAGAGCAGAACCCATCCTAGTCTCCCCTTCACCGGTAGGGTGCTCAAGCACGAGGTCCTCAAATCCATCCGTTATTTCATCCACCGTCACCTTAGCAAATCCGACTGGAATCGGCTGGCAGTGATAAGTTGTGCCGGGTCCACTAGGATAAACTTGGCCAACAGCCGCCTTGACCTTCAAATTCATCCATCGCGCCATAATGTGGCAACTTTGAGACTCCGTGATACCATCCACGGGATAGCTGGTAGGAGCCGTCAAGACATGCTCCGGCTGAAGCAGCTTGGTGGAAGCCACGCTGCTTCTCCGCCGAGATGGCGGGTAGCTTCGGGGAAGCTTCGCATGTCGCTTGCTGCGATCTGCCGCTTCGCTCCTCTTCTCGTTCCTCTAGCCCCATTACCCTTTCGCAGCGCCTGCATTTGGTCCTGCTCCGCTTTCTTCCTCCTCTCGTGGGTTTTGTAACCCCTGCAAAAAACCAACCTTCCACGGAATGGAGCCTGGCGTGCCTCGTGTCCGTCTGTGGTGCTCAGTGGATTCCCAAGGGCCATTGTGAGCTCGCCTTCTCCCCGCTTGGAAGGAACGTCCCTCGCTGCGCTGCATCGATATAGTGTCAAGTTTCTTCACCGGTATTTGCAGCTGTTGCTCGTCCGGCCCACCGGCACTTCCCTATTACAAGGTCCAAGGTTCCGCCAGCCCCGAAGAACCAAGTCCGGCAACGGTCTGGCCAGTACATTGTCTATGGTTTGATCCCTTTTTCAAGCAGATCATGCTCAGCCTTGGACCACTTAGGCCGGGCTTTGAGGTAGCCACCGACCCCGTGCGATGGTGAAGCTTCTTCTTTGCAGCATTTTTCTTGTTTGTCGCCGACATCTTCTTACTCTTTTCCGATGTCTTGTGGGCCACAAATGCGGGCGATGATCTTTGATCTTCTCATATTTGCCGATGAATTCTGGTGTCTTATCTTTCTCGACAAACTGGTTCAACTCTTTCCTCCACCTCCTCATTAGGGTTGCCATCTTCTTAAGAGCACAAGACTTGATTAATTGCTCTATAACTAGCTTCTCCGGATCCTCCTCTGGCGGTAGGGTGAAATTTGCCTCCAGCTCAGTCCAAAGATCTTCTTTACGCATATCATTGACATAAGACACCTCGTGGTCTTCCTCCTTAGGCTTATACCATTGATGGATGCTGATCGGGATCTTGTCCCTAACAAGAACACCGCACTGAGCAGAAAATGCCTTCCTTGTCCGGATTGGTTCAATCGTTTCGTCGTCGGGCGCGATTTCTATGATCTCAAACTTTTCATCCGAGCTCAACTTTTTCTTCGGGCCTCGTCTCCTTACCGAAGTTTTCTCGATCCGGAGGGCTAGAAATTATAAGGAAGAAATACGAGAGTAATTAATATGTGTACATATACCAAAACAATGGATGCATCAATTAACTAGTCAGCACGGGCTTAACTAATATATATATATACCTGGCCGGACTCGATTCGGTCACCGGAGCAGCCAGCATGGTCTCCTTCTTGTACCTCCATTGTGTCACCGGAGCCATCATGAACATAGTCCTCTTCTTGTACCGGCATTAATGGGTCGAAGCCATCATGAACATAGCCCTCTTCTTCACCCAGTCGTTCCTGACCATCGGTGTCGTTGAGAAATGACGCAACTTCATCACTTCCTTGTGCGATAATGTCCCCCAACATCGCTTCGCTTTCTTCGTCTCGGGAGTGCTCCATAGTTTCTGCAAATATTTACAACATGTCAATTATTATTCAAACATGGTACAGATGGATCGATATATATATATTAGTGGCAAAAGTATAAATATGGATTCATGTTAGTGGCCTCGACGCTGCTTCTCTAGGGTTTGGGGTCGCCTCGACACAACGCTCTAAGGGTTTGGGGTGGCCTCGACGACAACGATCTTTTAACTTGGTAAATTTGGGTGGCCTCGAGAGAGTTAATTTGTCGGGTAGGGGCGCGGCGGGAGGGGGTAGGAGACCAACATCGTTTTCTCTCTAGGGTTTGGGTGTACTCGAGAGTTTTGGTCGAGCGAGAGGGCCGAGGGGGGTGCTGCCGTTGTATAAGTTATCACGGTCGAGAGGGGGTATATATATCGAGGGGGTTATATCGACAACGACGCGACATACATATACATGGGAAAATAATGTTATCGGGAGGGGTATCGGTACCCCCCCTCGTGTTAAAGTTTCTTCTTTCTCCTCTATTCCTTTCTTTTTCTTCTACTCTTCTTTTTCTTCTGCTCCTCTATTTCTTTCTTCTTCTCCTCTTCTTATTTTCCTTTTTCCTCTCATTCTTTTAGTATTGCTTGTTTTAAAAAAAATGTTCAAATAGAAAATTTCGAAAAAGACAAAGGTTTTGGCTAATGCATTGTTCATATGAATATACAAACATTTGCATATTCTACAATAATTAATATCACCAAAAAAATCTATGAACAGAAAAAAAACCTAACTTTTCTAAAAATCTATCTTTTGCATATATGAAAACATTAATACACATATGAACAAAAAATACATATATTAACAAAACCATGCTCTGAACAATTTTTGAACATCTACATACACATATATAGCCACATACATACACATATACATTATATATATATATGAACAAAAAACTAATTAAACTAATAAAAATGGAAAAAACCAGAGCCGGTGCGGCGCGGCGGTTCACAGCGACGGTGGGGGCGGCGAGATGACGATGGCGACGCTGGGCAGGGCGCTGAGCGCTGGGCGGACGGGCAGGGGCGGGCGGCGCGCTGGGCGGACGGGCGCTGGCTCGGGAGGCCGGGACGAGGACGGCGCTGGCTCGGTGAGGCGACTTTGGCGGCGGCGACGGCGAGGTGGAGCAGCGGCGCCGAGGAGGGTCGGCGTCGGGGGCAACTGGCGATGGGATTCTGAAATTTTGCAAAGTGTTTGCTTATATAGCAAAGAGCATTGGTCCCAGTTCGTGAAACCAACCGAGACTAATGCACCCTTTAGTCCCGGTTGGTGCCCTCAACCGGGACCAAAGGCCTCTTTTCAGCAGCCCAAAGGGCGGGAAGCGGCGGCCTTTGGTCCCGGTTGGTGCCACCAACCGACCAATGCCTCTCTTTAGTCCCGGTTGGTGCCACCAACCGGGACCAAAGGCCTCAATGCTGCCTGCTGCTGCCAAAGTTTAGTCCCACCTCGCTAGTTGAGAGGGGCGTGCAGTGGTTTATAAGCCCCACTGCCGCACCCATCTCGAGCTCCTCTCCACCGCAGGCTTTCGGGCCTACTTGCTATTGCTTTGCCTGGTGGGCCTTCTGGGCCTACTGCGGGCCTGAATCCTGGCCCATAGTAGGGTTTCTAGTCGTATTCAGGCCGTGGGGGCCCAGTAGGAGGCATTTTTTTGTTTTCTTTACTTATTTTTTCTATTTTATTTTTTTTCTAGTTTTTTTGTTTTGTTTTATGCATTATTTATTTTCTTTTGTTTTTTGCTTTATTTTTCAATTCTTTTTGCTTTTAGTTTTAGGAAAATTATAAACTTTCTGTTAGTGCCATTAGTTTTCAAATTTGAAAACACTTTTTGTGTTTTTTTGTTTTCTTTCTTGCTTTATTTATTTTATTTTGTTTCTACTTACAACAAAATACTTATTGTTGTTTTTTTGTTTTGATTTCTTCATTATTTATTTTCTTTTGTTTTTTGCTTTATTTTTCAATTCTTTTTGCTTTTAGTTTTAGGAAAATTATAAACTTTCTGTTAGTGCCATTAGTTTTCAAATTTGAAAACACTTTTTTGTTTTTTTGTTTTCTTTCTTGCTTTATTTATTTTATTTTGTTTCTGCTTACAACAAAATACTTATTGTTGTTTTTTGTTTTGATTTCTGCATTATTTATTTTCTTTTTGTTTTTGCTTTATTTTTCAATTATTTTTGCTTTTAGTGTTAGGAAAATTATAAACTTTCTGTTAGTGCCATTAGTTTTCAAATTTGAAAACACTTTTTTTTTTTGTTTTCTTTCTTGCTTTATTTATTTTATTTTGTTTCTACTTACAACAAAATACTTATTGTTGCTATTTTTAATTATTACGAGGGCCGAACCATAAGACATTAAAGCATTTCAAATGAACTCTGAAAAAGTTGAAAGTTGGCATGGTATCATAAATTGACCCACATAGCATGTGCATGTACAAAACGGACAATGGTATCATACTCGTCAGTTACAAATTTAGCATGGTATCATCATAATAGTTGCGGGAGAAAGTCTTCACTTTTTCTTCGCTTGTGTCACTTGCTTATTGCGCCGTAACCATGGATAATCTTCATCGTTTATCAGGATGTTGGGGTCAGCCTTGACATTAAAGGGAGGAATTTCATGAAACTTTTCATAATCTTCAGACATGTCTGTCTTGTCCTCCACTCCCATGATGTCCCTTTTTCCTGAAAGAACTATGTGGCGCTTTGGCTCATCGTATGATGTATTCGCTTCCTTATCTTTTCTCTTTCTCGGTCTGGTAGACATGTCCTTCACATAGATAACCTGTGCCACATCATTGGCTAGGACGAACGGTTAGTCAGTGTACCCAAGATTTTTCAGATCCACTGTTGTCATTTCGTACTGTGGGTCTACCTGTACCCCGCCTCCTGACAGATTAACCCATTTTCACTTAAACAAAGGGACCTTAAAATCGTGTCCGTAGTCAAATTCCCATATGTCCACTATGTAACCATAATATGTGTCCTTTCCCCTCTCGATTGTTGCATCAAAGCGGACACCGCTGTTTTGGTTGGTGCTCTTTTGATCTTGGTCAATCGTGTAAAATGTATTCCCATTTATCTCGTATCCTTTCCAAATCAATACAGTCAAAGATGGTCCCCTTGACAACAAGTACAGCTCATCACAAACAGTGTTGTCACCTCTGATACGTGCTTCCAACCAACTGCTGAAAGTCCTGATGTGTTCACATGTAATCCGATCGTCGCCTTTGCTCGGGTGTTTGGGCGCAGACTATTCTTGTGTTCATCGACATACGGGGTCACCAAGGTAGAGTTCGTCAGAGAACTGTAGTGTGCTTGAGACCAAGAATATCCGTCCCTGCATATAATTGAGTCCCTTCCAAGCGTGTTTTTCGGTCAGTCTCCCCTCATACCACGATTTAGGGAGACCTATCTTCTTAAGGCCAAGAATGAAGTCAACACAAAACCCGATGACATCCTCTCGCTTGATGGCCCATGGAGATGCTTCCTTCTGGCCTAGCGATTCTGGACATATTTCTTTAGGACTCCCATGAACCTCTCAAAGGGGTACATATTGTGTAGAAATACGGGGCCCAGAATGACAATCTCGTCAACTAGATGAACTAGGACGTGCGTCATGATATTGAAGAAGGATGGTGGGAACACCAACTCGAAACTGACAAGACATTGCACCACATCACTCCTTAGCCTTGGTATGATTTCTGGATCGATCACCTTCTGAGAGATTGCATTGAGGAATGCACATAGCTTCACAATGGCTAATCGGACGTTTTCGGTAGAAGCCCCTCAATGCAACCGGAAGCGATTGCGTCATAATCACGTGGCAGTCATGAGACTTTAGGTTCTGGAACTTTTGTCCGGCATATTTATTATTCCCTTTATATTCGACGAGAAGCGGTCGGGACCTTCATCTTGAGCAGGCATTCAAAGAAGATTTCTTTCTCTTCTTTCAGAAGAGCGTAGCTGGCAGGACCTTCATACTGCTTCGGAGGCATGCCGTCTTTTTCGTGCAAGCGTCGCAGGTCCTCCCGTGCCTCGGGTATATATTTTGTCTTCCCATACACGCCCAAGAAGTCTAGCAGGTTCACGCAAAGGTTCTTCGTCACGTGCATCACGTCGATCAAGAGCGGACCTCTAGGTCTTTCCAGAGGGTAGGTCCCAAAATATAGATTTCTTCTTCCACATGGGTGCGTGATTCTCGGCGTCATTCGGAGCAGCTTGTCCGCTGGGACCCTTTTCAAAGATTACGTGTAAATCATTGACCATTGCCAGTACGTGATAACCGGTCCGAATGGCGGGTTTCGTCCGTAGATCTGCCTCGCCTTTGAATTGCTTGCCTTTCTTTCGACATTGTTGGTTGGTCGGAAGAAATCGACGATGGCCTAGGTACACATTCTTCCCGCAGCTTGCGGTATATACTATCGGTGTCAAGTAAACAGTGCGTGCATGCGTGGTATCCCTTGTTTGTCTGTCACGAAAGGTTATCGAGAGCGGGCCAATCGTTGATAGTCACGAACATCAACGCCTTTAGGTTAAATTCCTCCTGTTTGTGCTCATCCCACGACGCATAATCGCTTTCCATTCCACAACTGTAAAAGTTCTTCAACTAATGGCCTTAGGTACACATCAATGTCGTTGCCGGGTTGCTTAGGGCCTTGGATGAGAACTGGCATCATAATGAACTTCCGCTCCATGCACATCCAAGGAGGAAGGTTATACATACATAGAGTCACGGGCCAGGTGCTGTGATTGCTGCTCTGCTCCCCGAAAGGATTAATGCCATCCGCGGTTAAAGCAAACCATACGTTCCTTGGCTCACTTGCAAACTCATTCCAGTACTTTCTCTCGATTTTTCTCCATTGTGACCCGTCAGTGGGTGCTCTCAACTTCCGTCTTTCTTACGGTCCTCACTGTGCCATCGCATCAACTTGGCATGCTCTCCGTTTCTGAACAGATGTTTCAACCGTGGTATTATAGGAGCATACCACATCACCTTTGCAGGAACCCTCTTCACAGGGGGCTCGCCGTCAACATCACCAGGGTCATCTCGTGCGATCTTATACCGTAATGCACCGTGATACCGGCATGCGTTCAGATCCCTGTACGCACCGTGGTAGAGGATGCAGTCATTAGGGTATGCATGTATCTTCTGCACCTCCAATCCTAGAGGGCATACGACCTTCTTTGCTGCGTATGTACTGTCGGGCAATTCGTTATCCTTTGGAAGCTTCTTCTTCAATATTTTCAGTAGCTTCTCAAATCCTTTGTCAGGCATAGCATTCTCTGCCTTCCACTGCAGCAATTCCAAAGACGGTACCGAGCTTTGTGTTGCCATCTTCGCAATTGGGGTACAACCCTTTTTGTGGTCTGTAACATTCGATCGAACTTCAGGTTCTCCTTTTGACTTTCGTATTGCGTCCTTGCATCGACAATGACCCGTCGGAGATCATCATCATCGGGCAGATCGTCTGGTTCCTCTTGATCTTCACCAGCTTCGCCCGTTGCAGCATCATCGTGCACATCGTCATTTCCTCTTCATGTTCAAGAGCATCACCGTATTCAGGGGCACATAGTTGTCATCGTACTCTTCTTCTTCGCCGTCTTCCATCATAACCCCTATTTCTCCGTGCCTCGTCCAAACATTATAGTGTGGCATGAAACCCTTGTAAAGCAGGTGGGTGTGGAGGATTTTCCGGTCGAGTAAGACTTCAGATTCCCACATATAGGGCATGGACAATACATAAAACCATTCTGCTTGTTTGCCTCAGCCACTTCGAGAAAAACATGCACGCCCTTAATGTACTCGGAGGTGTGTCTTGAACCGTACATCCATTGCCGGTTCATCTGCGTGCATTATATATAATTAAGTGTGTCAAAAATCATTACAGAACATCATGAATAGATAATTAAGTGATCAAATTAATAGAAGTTCATCATCACATTAAAACCAAAGTACATACATAGTTCTCATCTAACAACATAAAGCTCTGCAGAGCATAAATTAATTAAACCATACACTGAAACTATGTACAACATTTCAATGGGAAAACAAATGCGATCATAATCGCAACCAATGTAACAACTGATCCAACGGCATAATGATACCAAGCCTCGGTATGAATGGCATATTTTCTAATCTTTCTAATCTTTAAGCGCATTGCATCCATCTTGATCATGTGATCATCAACGACATCCACAACATGCAACTCCAATATCATCTTCTCCTCCTCAATTTTTCTAATTTTTTCCTTCAACAAATTGTTTTCTTCTTCAACTAAATTTAACCTCTCGACAATAGGGTCGGTTGGAATTTCCGGTTCAACAACCTCCTAAATAAATAAAATCTATGTCACGTTGGTCGGCATAATTGTCATAAACAATAAATGAACCACTAGTTATGAAAAGATAATATATACCACATCCGAATCATAGACAGGACGAGGGCCGACGGGGGCGGATACCAAAACCATCGCACTATATAAGATGCAATAATAAAAGTAAGAAAATTATACAAGTATCTATATAAACATACAAGTAAGAATTTTTTTTTCCTTGCCGAAAGAAGATAAGAACAAGAGGCTCACCACGGTGGTGCCGGCGCCGAGATCGGCGCGGGCGATCGACGGCGGTGAAGACGGGGACGGGACGTGACGGACCGCTAAACCTAGACAAATATTTTGGAAATTGGAGCTTGGAGGTCGAGCTTGAGAGGAGAAAGCTTAAGTAGTGTGGCTCGGGCATTCCATCGAACAGCTCGTGTGCATAGGAGGTGAGCTAGAGCACCACAAAGCTCTCCCCTCGCCGGCCACGATAAACAGAGCACTTGGAGTACTCTCCTCGCGGGCGAGGGGTATATATAGGCAACTAATTGGTCCCGGTTGGTGACTTGAACCGGGACTAAAGGGAAGCCTTTGGTCCCGGTTCGTTCCACCAACCGGGACCAATGGTGGTGGGCCAGGAGCGAGGCCCATTGATCCCGGTTCATCCCACGAACCGGGACCAATGGCCCACGTGGCCCGGCCGACCCCCGGGGCACACGAACCGGGTCCAATGCCCCCATTGGTCCCGGTTCTGAATTGAACCGGGACTAGTGGGCTGGACCGGCCTGGACCATTGGCCCCTTTTCTACTAGTGCATGGTGTGCTCGGATGCTCGGTGAAGAGGTAAAATGGACAACCACGGTAAGTCGTGGTGGTTTATCCGGCTGTTGTCGCTTTGGGGAGCTGGTTCATGGGGATGCTGCGAATTGTTTTGTTAGACGGATGCATGTATGTGTTGCGCGGCTGGTTACGATGGTTGAGGCCATTTGCCACGAGGAATGTGGCTGGTTTTCTATAACCCGGCTATTGAGTTGTTCAGCGGTGCCTCACCGAGGGATCTGGTCACCGACTCCCGACAATGCACCCGAAATTGTAGTGAGGTCGTTTTATTTTTGCGTCGTGGGTGTAAAGGAGTAGCATTGTACATAAGTGGGTGGCACGTCTTAACACTCTGATTTAAAGACACGGTTATTTTCATAGTGAGAAAAACAAAGAAAAACACGAAAAAATCTTAATAGTCCATTCACCTGTTTGGGCAGAGAGCTTATGTATCCCCAAAGATATTCATAGGCAATGATCATCGGTGTCTATCATTGGTACATACAATTTGAATACAAAAGCCGTATGAACATAATTATTTGCAGACCATTCAGAAAAAAAACATCCTTCAAATAGTTCACCTAATTTCTCAGTTGCATTTGTTTATTGCCCCCTTAGAATCATTGGTAAAACATGCCATACATATGTCTCCACGTGGCTTTAGTTGGTCCTTTTTCGGTGACCTGTTGCTTACTTCCTTTTTGATGACCGATTGTCCGCCTTTGGACGCAATACGACCTTGTTGCTTGCTTCGTCCAGTTTGGTGTTACCTTGGTCAGTATGAGGTCATGTGGCGCTCCTTAATGGACTACCCCAACAAATATTGACATTATGAAATACATCCTCTGTTCTTAAATATAAGACGCTTTGGCAACATCTTATATTCAGAAGCGAGGCAGTAGATTTAAATGAATGCAGCTTGTGAGTGAGGAACCGGACACACTTCAATTATATGTTACGGTGTACTGTTAGTTTGGCATACCATCACTAGTTGGAGTAAATCTGGCATCACCATTGCTTTGCAATGAGGAAACTCATAACAAGAGGGGAGGCAAATGCTAACCTCTTCCAAAACTTTAAGGGCTTGTTAATTTGGCTAACCACGTTATCTGAATTTTCTATGTCAGATGTCTGCAAACTCGATACTCATCTGCCTGAAACAATAAAAGTTGAATATATAAGAAACATAAATAAGTAACCCAAATAAAAGCTGGAGCCCCATGCATTCATCTTTAAGTTTCTACCTACGGACCCTCCCATGCTCTTCCTCCTTTTGTTGTTTCTGTTGCCCTTGTCAGATTCATAACCAGTGACACTCCTGGCAGTGTTTTGTTTTCAGAACATACACAAGTAGATATCATTTCGCATGAACATAATAAAAACAAGATAATGTTAACGGTGATCATAAAGTGACCGTGGTCTTTTTACGTAAATTATAGGGTTCATATGGGGGTATGATTTTTCAACAACCTTTTCCCTTTGGTCAAAGTCACTGCGGTGTTTCTACGTAAATTATTGGGTACGTATATTACTGTGCTATTTTCATGTAAATTATCGTGGGGACATTTTTCAACAACTTTTTTTTCCTTTGGTCAAAGTTACCGTGGTGTTTGTATGTACGTTATGAGGTATGTAATACTATTTATCACATAAGTTACTGAGGGGTGTATGTTTTTCAACAACATTTTCCCCTTCGATCAAAGTTACCACGGTGTTTGTACGTAAGTTATCGGGTATGCAGTTAGTATGTTACCGTGCTATTTTCACAGAAGTTACGGGGTATGTTTTTAACAACTTTTTCCGCTTTGATCAAAGCTGTCGTGTTGTTTGTATGTAAATTATCACGTCTATAGTGAGTATATTACCATGTTATTTGGACAGAAGTTGTCGGGGAAGAGTATGCTATTTCAACATTTTTACCCGAGTCAGAAGATACCGTGTTATTTCTACATGAGTTATCAACTTTATTGTGCGTACATTACCATGTTATTTTACGCCTGATGTATCAGGGTATATTTTTCAATATTTTTCTTAGGTCAAATTACCATGGTGTTTGTATATAATTTACCAGGTTATGGTGTGTATGTTATTATGCTATTTGCAAAGAAGTTACAAAGCCATGTTTTCAATAACTAATTTTCCCCGGTTCAAAAGTTACCACATTGTTTGACCATGAGTGATTTATATAGAAATTACCACACTAATTTGGCTAAAAAGACCTGCTACTCTATTCGGCTCCCTCATGAGTAATTTTCATGAATACAAGTTCCCTGTTACCCTTGATCAGATCCTTCGCTTCAAATGGGTAAATGTTTTGTAATAGTTCTAGATATATGTATTTTTAGAAGAAGTTTAATCAGCACGAACATTAATTAGTGAACATTAATTAGTGTTGCAGGACACACTCGCTATTGAAGAACTTACTCTTCCATACGAACTAAACAAAATACTGCTCACAGATGAGATGCACAAGGTCAACAAAAGAGGAGCCTCATAATTCATACTTGAAAATAGTCTATGAAAAGAAGCCCCAAATATGCGTCCAAGAAAATTCCAAATGCTAATGACTGACACAAAAATGTGAGAATCACTGGCCAACCCATTTGCCCAAAGATTATAGATCATGGTAAAACCGATCCTCACCCCAACAAAAGGGGGGGAAAGGTAGCCAAAATTCTGCCTTGATCAGTTTCTTTTGGTTATTGCTCGTCCACCTCGCTGCGTATAACGTCTTGCTCATAAGCATACTGACCCACTCGCTTCTTCTATCCTAGGTGATGTTAACAATTAAACTGAAGCAAGGCATAGGGAATTTGCACAAAAACATGCAAATATTTTTGCTCCAACTTTTCCAACAAAGTTTGCCTACAAAGTAGTAAGTACTACTCGTATACTAACCATGTCTTCATCTCAATCAACCAGCTTGCAAAAAATTGAATTGTTCATTCAATCATCATCACCACCTTGAGGGATTCATCACGAGTGGTTAGCAGGCGCTGCTGAAACCAACCACTGAACTAACTCAATAAGGTAAACTGAACCAAGGAGAGCACACCAGATTCACAGACGAATTCAGTAGCAACAGCGGAGTGACGACGCTGTTTGCAAGACCTGGTGGCTCGAGGTCGTGAGTCCGTGGAGGCTCGTCGGGGGAGGCCTGCGGCTGCTTGGAGTATAGGTGCGACATGCCGCTGACGATGGCCAGCGAGTAGGGTTGTTTCTGCGGCTCCGGCACCTCGGGCCAACACCCGTCGTCCGCTGAAGCGCTCCTGTTTCAGAATTGGATCACCGCGCGTGTCCGCCACGGAAGTGCTCCTGTTCGTGGTCCCCGACGCCAAGGAGGTCCAGCCATGGCCGCCGCACTTCCTACATGTGCCTATCGGCAGCGATGGCGGGGGCTCATCGCGCGCTCTCGGTCACTGTCCCGGACAACCATGGCCCATGGACGACCATGAACCCAATCGTTTCTCGTCGTCCCTAGGAACGACCTCCCCTGCCACCCTTGGACCGCACCTCACTGCCGCAACTCAGCTTTGTTGGCGGCGCCGTTCCCGCGGCTCCCTCTCCTTATCGGCGCCTTCCCCAGACAACGGCACCACGATGATGTGGGGATGGTCAGTAGCAAAACATGGATTGAAGCTTCATCGATGTAGGCATGTGAGAAACAGGGAGGTGGCAATGGGAAGAAGGGAGAGCACTCGCCGTGATTATTTATTGAATGGAGCGGACGTGTTTTGAGGAAGATCGGGAGGAAGGGTTGGGTGCGCGGATCTGACGGCGCTAGATGGGTTAGATCGTTTTTGCAATCTGCCACACGGTTGCCACATACATATTTCGTGGAGATAGGAGATTTTAGAAGGTCTCAGCAAAAAAAAATTTGGGGTATGGGAGAAAGTTTACTATTCACGCACTGTTTGGACTGATTTTGTCTTTTTGGCCACAAGCAACTTGGATGTCCAAATAAGCTGAAATTTGGAGTGGACATCACGCACTTTCGAACATCTTCCATGTAAAAAAGTTAAGATTTTTGAGTTTTTCTAATTTTAATTTGAATTTACTGTTCATCGGGAGCCGATGAGCCCAGGCTCAGAATTGAATATTCCATTTTCTGGGAGCGGTGTTTTGGCTCTCGGTTGCATCTCTAGCCGTCAGTGAACCATGAAATCATTTAAAATAGTAAAAAAATTCTAAAAATTCTAAACTTTTTTGTGATGGCAGATGCTCATGTACGTAATGTCGAGACCAAATTTCTTGAAGTTTGGACATTTTAGTACTTCCTTCGCCCCAAACTAAGTGACTAAAGTTTGTACTAAATTGTACTAACTTTAGTACAAAGTTGAGTCACTCTTTTTGGGGCTGGAGGGAGTGGCTCTCAGCAAAAAAGTCAAATTTGAGGCTGTGAGAAAAGAAGATTTTCGTTTGTACTTTTTAAAATTAGAAAAAAAATTACCAGTTTTTATTTAAATATAAGCCGTAATAGATAGATTGAGATGAGTATGTTTTCTTTCTTGTTTGAAAACAATGAAAAAAGACGTGGGGTTATAGATTGGTTTTTCTGTCGTTTATTTTGTACAACTGAGAAAGTGTTTGGGGCCTTCCAAGTTTTATTGGCCTGGTGTTTTATAGGTTGATCTACACCCTAATAATTTGGTCCCACCACATTAACAACTCATAAATTTTTATTAACGTGATAATTCTAGGGAGTTTCTAATTAGTATAGGTTCAGATGACTGTAATTCTGCTGCATTTACAGATGTTTGAATTCGTTTATGTCTCATGTGTTTCTGATCCTGCCATACGGCTTTATTCATAAGGTAGGGCCCTAGCTTTTTCTCTAAAAACAGGCTACTTCAAGAAATTCTTGTCTATGACACCATGCATGAAGCCTCTCGTCCAACGTTTGAGGTAACACTGGTTATATATAAGTGAAATAGGTTTTTGCTCCGCTTTACAAATAAAGCATAAACCACGTCCATAAAAGTTATCCAAGTAAGATGATACTCCCTCCCTCTCAAAATATGTATTGCTGTGTAGCTAAGCGACACTTATTTTTGGACAGAGGGAATAATACATAAGAACTATGCTACAGCAACCACACAAGATATGCTCAAAAGAGACAGACAAAGCCAAGGCCTTTGCCGCTGCCTTCGTGGAACAGCATGCAGTTCAGCAACTTGAATTCCCTCATTACCGAATTTCTTCTCTTAGGTTGTTGCACTGCAATTGCAAGGCATTCTTTTTGACATCCATGAGGAGCTTGGATGGTAAACTAGAGTCTTCAGCTGGGGACATAAAATGCACAACGCTTCCCTTATCAACACAATAACGATGACCCTTCAACTTTCACATTGTTCTAATCAAACCCACTAAAGCTTAGGTTTGCTGGATTGTAGTGAAAAAATAACATTATTAATTGACGGGAACATATACTTTATAAACAGAAAGTAGTGGCTACTCTCGGATAACACCCGAGTTAGCAAAAAAATGAAAAACCTCATCAAACATTGTCCAAAGAATCTGAAATTTTGCTGAGAGCCTCAAGCATGTGAAATTTTGCAAGAACCTCAAACATGGGATAAAGTTTAAATTCATAAAATTTCAGATTTTTGAAGAATGTTTGATAATGTTTTTCAATCATTTGGCTCTTTATAGAACCCGAGTAGAAAATCCAGTCTCTTTATAAAACCCAGGATTTAGTTTGTATACTCAAATCCACATCGAGTTAACCAATTAGCTGCAAGCAGTTTACACTCGACTAAGAACCAGATTGGTGCTCTTGCATTGCAGCCACTTCCTCTGTTTCACGGTGCTCTGCTGTGGCTTGGCTGCACTCCGATTCAATGACACTCACGGATTGCAACAATTGCTGCTCCTTTGTTGCATCCCGCTCCTCTGTGTTGTGGCCCTCTGCCTAGATTTGACTAGACTCCACCTCCACTTCAGCCTGCTCCGCCAGCGCATGGTCTGGTGGCGGCGCTTCTGGGACTAAGGACACGATGCTTCATTCTCACGGATTTCCATGGAACATAATGCCTTTTCTTGACCAATCAAAATCCTGCTGCCGGCAAAAGATAGTCATCTTTTTAAATTGCTATCATACTTTAATGGAATATAATAATATCGAAAACTATGACACAGATATTACAAAAAAGGGAGCTGTCAGTCCTGGAAAATTATATTTTTTTTCGGGTCTTTTTTTCGCCAGGTAAATTACACAGATGCTTGAATGTTGAACAAAGGGAAAACATGGTACGTCATCCAAGACAAAATTGTGTCATTGTTTCTCACCTAGAGATCATGTAGGGAAGAAAACTCTGTGGGTCACTCTGTAGATAAAACGAAAATAAGAAGCATATGTACCTTTGTGCGCCCATCATACATGCGAGACCGACAACAGGTCCACCGCCGCCTAGGTTAATGATTCTCTTGAGCCTAGCAAAGAGGGATCAAACATTTATCATAATTTTTCCAAGGTTATAGAAAAATATAATGCAATATATCCACCTATGGCCCCAGAGATACCTCTCCGACAATCGGAGTGACAAATCCTAATCTCGAAATACGCCAACCCAACAAGTACCATCGGAGACACCTGTAGAGCACCTTTGTAATTATAAAGTTACGTTGTGACGTTTGGTAGCACACAAAGTGTTCCTCCGGTAAACGGGAGTTGCATAATCTCATAGTCATAGGAACAAGTATAAGTCATGAAGAAATCAATAGCAGAATACTAAACGATCGAGTGCTAAGCTAACGGAATGGGTCATGTCAGTCACATCATTCTCCTAATGAATCAAATGACAACTTATGTCAATGGTTTGGAAACATAATCATCTTTGATTAATGAGCTAGTCAAGTAGAGGCATACTAGCGACACTCTGTTCGTCTATGTATTCACACAAGTATTATGTTTCAGATTAATACAATTCTAGGATGAATATTAAACATTTATCATGATATAAGTAAATAAATAATAACTTTATTATTGCCTCTAGGTAATATTTCCTTCAGTCTCCCACTTGCACTAGAGTCAATAATCTAGATTACACAGCAATGATTCTAACACCCATGGAGCCTTGGTGCTGATCATGTTTTGCTCGTGGAAGAGGTTTAGCCAACGGGTCTGCAACATTCAGATCCGTACGTATCTTGCAAATTTCTATGTCTCCCACCTGGACTTGATCCCGGATGGAGTTGAAACGTCTCTTGATGTGCTTGATTCTCTTGTGAAATCTGGATTCCTTTGCCAAGGCAATTGCACCAGTATTGTCACAAAAGATTTTCATTGGACCCGATGCACTAGGTATGACACCTAGATCGGATATGAACTCCTTCATCCAGACTCCTTCATTTTCTGCTTCCGAAGCAGCTATGTACTCCGCTTCACACGTAGATCCCGCCACAACGCTTTGTTTAGAACTGCACCAACTGACAGCTCCACTGTTCAATGTAAACACGTATCGGCTTGCGATTTAGAATCGTCTGGATCAGTGTCAAAGCTTGCATCGACGTAACCATTTACGACTAGCTCTTTGTCACCTCCATAAACGAGAAGCATATCCTTAGTCCTTTTCAGGTATTTCAGGATGTTCTTGACCGCTGTCCGGTGATCCACTCCTGGATTACTTTTCTACCTCCCTGCTAAACTTATAGCAAGGCACACATCAGGTCTGGTACACAGCATTGCATACATGATAGAGCCTATGGCTGAAGCATAGGGAACATCTTTCATCTTCTCTCTATCTTCTAAAGTGGTCGGGCATTGAGTCTTACTCAATTCTCACCTTGTAACACAGGCAAGAACCCTTTCTTTGCTTGATCCATTTTGAACTTCTTCAAAACATTGTCAAGGTATGTGCTTTGTGAAAGTCCAATTAAGCGTCTTGATCTATCTCTATAGATCTTGATGCCTAATATATAAGCAGCTTCACCGAGGTCCTTCATTGAAAAACTCTTATTCAAGTATCCCTTTATGCTATCCAGAAATTCTATATCATTTCCAATCAGCAATATGCCATCCACATATAATATCAGAAATGTTACAGAGCTTCCACTCACTTTCTTGTAAATACAGGCTTCTCGAAAAGTCTGTATAAAACCATATGCTTTGATCACACTATCAAAGCGTTTGTTCCAACTCCGAGAGGCTTGCACCAGTCCATAAATGGATCGCTGGAGCTTGCACACTTTGTTAGCTCCCTTTGGATCGACAAAACTTTCCGGTTGCATCATATACAACTCTTCTTCCAGAAATCCATTCAGGAATGCAGTTTTGACATCCATTTGCCAAATTTCATAATCATAAAATGCGGCAATTGCTAACATGATTCAGACAGACTTAAGCATGGCTACGGGTAAGAAAGTCTCATCGTAGTCAATCCCTTGAACTTGTCGAAAAACTTTTGCAACAAGTCGAGCTTTATAGACATTAACATTACCGTCAGCGTCAGTCTTCTTCTTAAGGATCCATTTATTCTCAATGGCTTGCCGATCATCGGGCAAGTCAACCAAATTCCACACTTTGTTCTCATACATGGATCCCATCTCAGATTTCATGGCCTCAAGCTATCTTGCGGAATCTTGGCTCACCATCGCTTCTTCATAGTTCATAGGTTCGTCATGGTCTAGTAACATAACCTCGTAACAGGATTACCGTACCACTGCAGTGCGGATCTTACTCTGGTTGATCTACGAGGTTTAGTAACAACTTGATCTGAAGTTTCATGATCATCATCATTAACTTCCTCACTAATTGGTGTAGGTGTCACAGGAACCGGTTTCTGTGATGAACTACTTACCAATAAGGGAGCAGGTACAGATTACCTCATCAAGTTCTACTTTCCTCCCACTCACTTCTTTCGAGAGAAACTCCTTCTCTAGAAAGGATCCAAATTTAGCAACAAAAGTCTTGCCTTCAGATCTGTGATAGAAGGTGTACCCAACAGTTTCCTTTGGGTATCATATGAAGACACATTTCTCCGATTTGGGTTCGAGCTTATCAGGTTGAAGCTTTTTTTACATAAGCATCGCAGCCCCAAACTTTAAGAAACGACAACTTTGGTTTCTTGCCAAACCAAAGTTCATAAGGCGTCGTCTCAACGGATTTCGATGGTGCCCTATTTAACATTAATGCAGCCGTCTCTAAACCATAACCCCAAAATGATAGCGGTAAATCATTAAGAGACATCATAGATCGCACCATATCTAGTAAAGTACGATTCTGACGTTCGGACACACCATTACGGCATGGTGTTCTGGGTGGCGTGAGTTGCGAAACTATTCCGCATTGTTTCAAATGAAGACCAAACTCGTAACTCAAATATTCTCCTCCACGATCAGATCGTAGAAACTTTATTTTCTTGTTACGATGATTTTAACTTCACTCTGAAATTCTTTGAACTTTTCAAATGTTTCAGACATATGTTTCATTAAGTAGATATACCCATATCTGCTTAAATCATCTGTGAAGGTGAGAAAATAACGATACCCGCCGCGAGCCTCAACATTCAGCGGACCACATACATCTGTATGTATGATTTCCAACAAATCTGTTGCTCGCTCCATAGTTCGGGAGAACGTCGTTTTAGTCATCTTGCCCATGAGGCACAGTTCGCAAGTACCAAGTGATTCATAATCAAGTGGTTCCAAAAGTCCATCAGTATGGAGTTTCTTCATGCGCTTTACACCAATATGACCTAAACGGCAGTGCCACAAATAAGTTGCACTATCATTATCAACTCTGCATCTTTTGGCTTCAATATTATGAATATGTGTATCACTACTATCGAGATTCAACAAAAATAGACCACTCTTTAAGGGTGCATGACCATAAAAGATATTACTCATATAAATAGAACAACCATTATTCTCTGATTTAAATGAATAACCGTCTCGCATCAAATAAGATCCAGATATAATGTTCATGCTCAACGCTGGCACCAAATAACAATTATTCAGGTCTAAAACTAATGCCGAAGGTAGATGTAGAGGTAGCGTGCCGATCGCGATCACATCGACTTTGGAACCATTTCCCACGCGCATCGTCACCTCGTCCTTAGCCAATCTTCGCTTAATCCGTAGTCCCTGTTTTGAGTTGCAAATATTAGCAACAGAACCAGTATCAAATACCAGGTGCTACTGCGAGCATTAGTAAGGTACACATCAATAACATGTATATCACATATACCTTTGTTCACCTTGCCATCCTTCTTATCCACCAAATACTTGGGGCAGTTCCGCTTCCAGTGACCAGTCTGTTTGCAGTAGAAGCACTCAGTCTCAGGCTTAGGTCCAGACTTGGGTTTCTTCTCTTGAGCAACAACTTGTTTGCCGTTCTTCTTGAAGTTCCCCTTCTTCTTCCATTTGCCATTTTTCTTGAAACTGGTGGTCTTGTTGACCATCAACACTTGATGCTCCTTCTTGATTT
Source organism: Aegilops bicornis (assembly GCA_021605145.1). Classification (NCBI taxonomy): domain Eukaryota; kingdom Viridiplantae; phylum Streptophyta; class Magnoliopsida; order Poales; family Poaceae; genus Aegilops; species Aegilops bicornis. The sequence continues at coordinate 841,881,909 of CM038675.1, forward strand.
CTACCTCCGCAGCCTTTAGCATTGTGAAGAGCTCGGGAATCGTCTTATCCATCCCTTGCATGTTATAGTTCATCCCGAAGTTCTTGTAACTTGGTGGCAGTGATTGAAGAATTCTGTCAATGACGCTATCATCTGGAAGATTAACTCCCAGTTGAATCAAGTGATTGTTATACCCAGACATTCTGAGTATATGCTGTGTGTGGGAACTATTCTCCTTCATCTTACAACTGTAGAACTTATTGGAGACTTCATATCTCTAAATCCGGGCATTTGCTTGAAATATTAACTTCAACTGCCGGAACATCTCATATGCTCCATGACGTTCAAAACGTCGTTGAAGTCCCGGTTCTAAGCCGTAAAGCATGGCACACTGAACTATCGAGTAGTCATCAGCTTTGCTCTGCCAGACGTTCATAACATCTGGTGTTGCTCCTACAGCAGGTCTGGCACCTAGTGGTGCTTCCGGGACGTAATTCTTCTGTGCAGCAATGAGGATAATCCTCAAGTTACGGACCCAATCCGTCTAATTGCTACCATCATCTTTCAACTTTGCTTTCTCAAGGAACACATTAAAATTCAACGGAACAACAACACGGGCCATCTATCTACAATAAACATAGACAAGCAAAATACTATCAGGTACTAAGT